>ML660772.1:20960281-21022580 GCA_007570785.1 Antilocapra americana | reverse complement strand
TGTGTGTGTGTGTGTGTGTGTGTGTGTGTGTGTCTGGGTCCAGAGAGTGTGTGTGTGTGTGTGTGTGTGTGTGTGTGTGTGACGATGAGTATGGAGGATGTTTTACTCAGGATTTGCTTTAATGTATGTGAATTTAGGACATAATGCATTCTTTTCTTAGTTAACTTTCTGAATAGGATTTATCATGGTTCAAAATTCAAAGGGTACAAAATAGTAGCAGGAGTCTCCTTCCCACCCTTAAATCTTAGACAGCCCCTTCCACTCCCCACTGGTAGTCCTCATACTAGCTTGTCATCCTTGGAGGGGTATTTGATAATTTTCCAAGAAAAAAATATGCAAAATCTTTTTTTCTGGTCTATGTAAATAAAACCACACTATGCATACTATATCCATTTTTGCATTTGATAACCCTGAGTAATTAACTTTCAAATTAATCCATATGAGAACACTCTCTTTCTTTTCTGTGGTTGCATGATAGTCCTGTATATGGGTGTACCATAATTCATTCTAAGTAATCCCCAACTGATGGGCATTTAGATCATTTTCTGACATTTACTATTATAAAAATTAGGGAAATGATTAACTGGTAAACTATACTTTTAGTGTGCTTGTATTACACCCAGAGTACAAATGATTTTTCTCCAGTAAAGCATAAATACAATTTAACTCAGCAAGTAACTTTACTTAATAAATATGTTACTGAAAATATTGGGGTTTCCCTGGTGGCTCAGATGGTAAAGAATCTGCCTATAAATGCGGGAGACTTGGGTTTGATCCCTGGGTCAGGAAGATGCCTGGAGAAGGGAATGGCTACCCATTCCAGTATTCTTGCCTAGAGAATTACATGGACAGTGGAGCCTGGTGGGTTACAGTCAATGGGGTCAGACATGACTGAGTGACTAATAATTTCACTTTCACTTTTCATTAAAAATATTGTTGTCACGTATATTTGATTTAGTCAGGTATCCTTTACAAGGCTTCCCTTGTAGCTCAACTGGTAAAGAATCTGCCTGCAATGTGGGAGACCTGGGTTTAGTTCCTGGATTGGGAAGATCCCTTGGAGAAAGGAAAGGCTACCCACTCCAGAATTCTGGCCTAGAGAATTCCATGGACTGTATAGCCCATGGGGTCACAAAGAGTCAGACATGACTGAGCAACTTTCACTAATAATAAAATTCTTTACAAGACAATTTACTTATTAGAGCTAGTAACAGCAGTGTATTTTCAAAAACACATCATGTTTATATTAAGAGATTCTTACCATCAGTTGACTCAGGATGGTCAAAAGCAAAGGTGTTTGCTTAAGGCAATAAGAACAGAATGAGGTCCAGCTGCTCCATAGATTTAAGAAACCTTGAACTTGGAGTTAGGAAGTCTGGGTTTGATTCCTTGTCCTGCTATTGTGACTTTTTCAATAAAATGGGGATAATCATTCCTTCCCTATGTGCCTGGCAAAGCTGCTCTGAGGATAAAGTGGAAAATTATTTCACATGCGTGAAATCTGTTTACCAACTGCAAAAGTCTGAACTGATGTTGAATCCTACTGTTACTCTTACATTGCTTACAGCACAGGTTCTGGAGATCAGTAGACAAGCCATCTATGGAATAATTTCTGAAATTAATTTCATAAAGGAAATGATGCTGGGCATGACCATTTTAATTAAATGTACCAAATGGTGGCACTTACATATAGTAATGTTTTAAAAATTAATTAAAGAATCAGAAAGGAAACAGATCCCTCTTGGCTAACCACCACAGTGTATTTTTGTTTGTTCATTTGCACCCTCCCCTCTCCCTGCCTCATCTCCAGTTATTAAAATCAAGTTCACTGCTAACCACCTTGACAGGAAGTAAATCTGGAAACCACTCAAATCTGATAGGGTAGGTAATATCTTTTTGCCAATTAACATTGTTAATATTCTCGGGTTTACACGTATCTCTGGATTCATTAGGAAATGATCAATAAAATAAGTGGGCAGATGAAGTTTAAGTACTCTGGAAAATGAAATGCTGGGTTGTCTGGATTTGAGAAATATTAGGAAGCCTACTCATTTCACTCATTAAAACCCTCAAGACATGCCATTACTGAAGCAGACATGTGCCCCAGGCATTTCTCAGTCAATCCATTCAAGTTTCTGCCACCTATTTTCGAGTCACTGCCGCCATGGCAACAGTCCACTGACCTGCCCTTAAGGGAAACAGCATTTCTGGCAAGACTGAGACTTTTAATAATTCCACTTGTCAATAAGGTCGGAGAGAAACAGATGGAGTCATACGAAGTTACTTCACAATCCACTAACAAAATGAGTGACCCCCAGCAAATGACCAGACCCAGTGCTGGGAGCGTCCTCCAGGAAAGCCAACCACTGCATCATTAACATCCAAGAAACTGGCGCCGCCGATGCCCATCCATCAAACCTTTTGCTGAGTCTGGACTTCTTCCTTCAATGTTTTCTTTATCTACCTTTTCCTGAAAAAGGTAAAAGTGTACTGGGCGGCTCACTCAAAGTAATTGTTAATCTGGTGATTGATTTTCTCTAAAATTTAATTTTAATAAATAAATACAAAATGCCCTACAAGAAAGGACATATTTTCTCATGCAAGCTTCCTTATGGGACTACCATCTAGAAATAGCAGTTCCTATGACCCAACTTTCCTCTTGGGGGAGGACAAAAATCTACGAATATAAATTCCAATACCCAGGATCTAAACTCCCATCCCAAATACACTAGAGTCACTTCCTATTCACTTCTTCTCCTGGAAATGTTCTAGTGCATTGTCTGCAGTTGTAACAGATTGCCTTTTGGGTGGGTGACATTTCTCTCCAATTCAGAAATATAAACACCCCTTCAGAGATTTATTTTACAATTCATCTTCTGATTTGTCATGGCTGGGAAAGTCGGCTTCTGGATTTTCTATTCTAAATTACTTTCTGAACAGATTTTTGCAAACAGACTAAGGAACGGCTTTTGCTTAGACAGGAGCAAACTCCCAGAAAGCTGCTCAAGTCCTCTCTCTTCTGTTGATATGTAAACAATCAGGAACCCTACCATTTCCCAAATCAGTTATTCGCCAAAGAATAAACAGGTGCTTTGGAGACTCTGGAGTTATAAAATGAAAATGGCAAATGATTTTTTCATGGGCCAGCTGCTCAACTGATGTGATTCTGAGGCAGGTTCTCCTAGGCTCTAAAGCTCAATTAGCAAATCAATTAGGATCATGCCCTGTCTGCCAGCAGGCCCTCCTGCCATCCTCTCCTCTCCTCCTCCTCTCAGTGCTTTCTGGTGCATCCTCGTTGCCAAAGCTGAAGCCTGGTCAGTCAACCTGAGGTTCCTCTGCTTTTTGCTCACACTGGACAACAGGGGGAGGAGGGGGGCTGTTCCGGTTTAATTAAGGATTAGCAAACACCAGAAGGAGCAGTGCTCAACCCCGCTTATTTCTATCTGCCCCAGTCCAGGCTCGCCTTAGAAGCTAGGCTCAGCACAGACTCAGGGGGGCTGACTGGCATGGCTGGCCGTCACTTTGTTTCAGTGGAAAACAGACAGGACCAGTCAAAGCAGATGGTTCCTAAAGGGACACATCCAAAAAATCTGCTAGCAAACTGCGGCAGCGTCTTTCACATAAACAGCAACTTACTGGAGAGGAAAATCAGACCTTCCTCGCCACATCCTGCCATGGTGCCACCAGCTTGAGCATCGCCCATTTGGGAGGGTCTCATCCCCGATGAATCCCAATAACTCCTTCTCTGGGGCAAAGGACAAGCCTCCCAGAGACAGAGCCAGAGATGGGGGCATTAGTAGTGATGATGACTCTATCTTTCCAAATCTCCTAGAGATATAGCCATCATCATGGCTAATGCCCCCATATCTGTCAATAAAATCTGTTATCTAGGTAAGACCACCTTCAAGCGGGATGCCTGACCTGTGCATCACACATGGTCATCAAGTTCTAAGAGCAGAAAACACAAATACTATGTATTTGGCCAACTGGGTAGAACTGGAGATGGAGCCAGTGACACCTCAAGTGGCAATTAAAGAAACAACTGATCATTTTCATCATAAAACACTTCATTTTTTAAAGGATTTTTTTTCTTTCAAACTTCAAATAAACTCACAGACAATTATGAGTGGAAGTCCTGGCTCTGACTGCATGAATTCTGGCAAATCATTGGACATTTTTGACCTCACTGTCCTGATCTGGAAGATGAGGGAGCTGAACGGAAACCAGATTTCCAAGGTCTCTTTTAGCACAAAAACTCTAAGGTTTTTTGGATGAGAGTGGGTTGTTCTCCTGCAACAGTCTGGCAGATCACATACTGAGTTAAGTATCGGTTTTCGACACAGATCAGAACCAGAGGGACTGTTTTCGTCCCACGCCTGGCTTACCTTTTCGACGGCTGTGTGCTCTTCATTGGTGACGCTGGCTTTTCTCGATTCGTTTTTAGACCTGCTCAGCCTTCTGGATACTTTTTCTCTGAGTAGCGTGGCATATCCAATGTGTTCATAGATGGGGTTTGTTGTCATTTTGGAAATGTATTCCGAAGCTTTTGTTTCTATGTACAGTGTTATCAAGCCATCTGTGACCAAATCATGAATCGATTCAAACCTCTTCTCGCCCACAAAGTGTTTTCCATCGTAGAAGAGCCTGTAGTTTAAGGTCTGGTTTCCAAACCTGCCCATGAGGAAGGAGGGATCACAAGAGTTTTAGAAACCAGGTCAGTGGGTGACAGCGGCAGCTAACGCTTCTGGGGTCTGTACTGAATGCCGCACACTGGACTAAGGGCCTGACATGATGTCCCCCCATTGGGTTATCATGGAGACCCTTCAAGACAAGTGCAATTATTATTATTGTTTGACAGCTGAGGGAACTGAGACTTGAAGAGACGGGGTACCTGCTTGAGGCTATACCCCCGGAAAAGATGCAAAGGTGGGTTTAACCCCAGCCAGTCCTATGGCATCATTTGATCCTGGAAATCACTAAGGCCATGGGTCATAATCATTCTCATTTGTATAGTTAGGGGGTACTGCCTGATTCACAAATATCTTAAAAAATTTCTTAATGGGAATCAGCCATGCCCCTCCACTCCCTCCCCTCCACCAAGTGATTATCTCTGCAGGGGAAGTTATAAACACTGGCCTTGGGTCCTTTTATTGTTATATCTTTGACCACCATTGGTAGAGCACCCATGCCTTC
Source organism: Antilocapra americana (assembly GCA_007570785.1). Taxonomy (NCBI): domain Eukaryota; kingdom Metazoa; phylum Chordata; class Mammalia; order Artiodactyla; family Antilocapridae; genus Antilocapra; species Antilocapra americana. The sequence continues at coordinate 21,017,387 of ML660772.1, read as the reverse complement.
TACCCTCATTGGTCCAGCAGAAGGGGAACAGGGGAGCTGTGCAGCACACCTTGCTTGAGCATCAGTGACAGCAGCACAGAGACCTAATCATTAAGGTGCTTCCCTTTTACTGCTGATGTCCCCTCTTGGCCTTGGTCCTACAGCTCACAGCCCCTTCTGGGTTCCCCACTGGGACTGTCAGCTCCTGCTGCAGGGGATGCTGGTAAGCTGAGAAAATACTTTGCGTCCCTAGAGCACTTGCTATTCTTGAAGTGCTTCCTCATGATGACATCACTGAAGATATAACATCCCCAAGTGCAGCTGGGAAAGCATCTATCTTTCTACAATCACAACACCGAGATGGTGGGTTGAACACATCTCTGTGGGTTGACCTGGGAAGTGTTTCATTGACACAATTTTTTTTCCCACAGAGACGGTGTTTCCTAATTCCAAAGAGTTCACAGATGAACTTTTGGAAAACAATCCAATTTTGAAATTGAAAACTTTCCTCAAACCTTGCAGGATTGCCAAGAAGATTGAAGGATATAAAATATTTGATGCAGGTTAGGAAAGTGCAGTAAAGGCAATGCCTTTGGGGTGCTGTGATTTTTAATACTGTGATTTCATGGTAAAGTGCTTATGAGAGCTCTGTTCTGATGGCTTGCTAGCATGATGTGTCATGACTGCTAGTGGGAGTTCTAAGGGTCAATATGCTCCCAGAGAGAACCCAGTGGACCAAATGCATGCTTTTTCAGGCACACACCCACAATGTGAGGTGAAGACTTTTGACAAGAGCTAAGGAAGGCAAGCTTTCCAGGTGGCTCAGTGGGTAAAGAAGCCTGCTAATGCAGAAAGATGCAGGTTTGATCCCTGGGTCAGGAAGATACCCCCTGGAGGAGGGGATGACAACGCTCTCCAGTATTCTTGTTTGGAAAATCCCATGGACAGAGGAGACTGGCGGGCTACAGTCCAAGGGGTTGCAAAGAGTCAGACACAACTGAGCACATAATTTGTGCAGAAAAAGGAGGCATCAATTCACTGGCTTGATGCTTCAGGCAAAAGCAGCTCTAGAAGCACTAAATTTGCAGGTAATTCTCCCAAGAATACTGTGCATGCATAAATAGAGCCTTGGAGTCCATCAACCAATAACATCTATGACCCAGGACACACGTAAGCCTGTAATATGCTGCTGGGTACTTTGTAAATGACATGAAAAATAAAAAAAAATAACTAGGGGGAAATGGGGAAGAACAGATTAGTGGAGTTTTTATTTGGGATGATGAAAAAGTTGTGGGAGAGATAGTGGAGATGGTTGCACAAAATTGAGAATATACTTAATGCTACTGAATTGCATACTTACAGATAGTTAAAATGATACATTGTATGTTATGTATGTGCTTGTGCTTAGTCACTCAGTTGTGTCCAACTCTTTGTGACTCTATGGACTGTAGAGCCCCCCCACCCCCACCCCCTCAGGCTTCTCTGGTCCACAGGGATTCTCCAGGCAAGAATACTAGAGACGGTTACCATGCCCTCCTCCAGGGGATCTTCCCAACTCAGGGGTGGAACCCATGACTCCCACATTGTGGGTGGATTCTTTACCGTCTCAGCCACCAGGAAAGTCCAAGAATACTGGAATGGGTAGCCTATCCCTTTTCCAGGAGATCTTCCCGGCACAGGAATCGAACCAGGGTCTCCTGCATTGAAGGCGGATTCTTTACCAGCTGAGCCACCAGGAGAGCCCTGTATGTTATGTATATGTTACCACAATAAAGAAAAGGGGAAAAATAAGCAAATCCTTGTAAAGCAGTTGCAATTGTGTATAATCGGGTTCACCTTAGTGCTAACGTGTAGCATCCTGGCTGGCGCTGGCTTTCTCGAAGAATGTAGGCACCCTCTACACCTCCAAGTAGCTCATCTGCCTTCTCTCGGGAGATGATACCGTGAAACCTGAGGAGAGACAAGAGCATCTTTGTTCTGAACAGACCATACACCAAGCAAGGACCACAAAGAGCTGGTTATAAAACACGGTGGGACTACCTGGAATTTACAGCTCCTCACCTTAATGAAGAAGGAAGTGACAGCTGTATAGTTCCAGATGGGCTTGGACCCACCTCCCAGCACACACCCAAACAGATAGTATGCAAAACAAAAGGATGAAGACCAAGTCCACCTGGCTTTCTGCTATTGTCTTTGCTCACAAGCTGAAAATTAAAGTCAGAACCAAAAGCCAGGTTATGACTCCTCTTTTAACCACGGGGAATAACAAAAGAGCATTTACCAATTTAGCTCTCTGCTCACTATGTATTATCCTGATTGCAAATGAGCACATACTGATTATCACCCTGCTTACTTCAGGTGTGGGGTGTTGCTCATTTAAGAGGCTCATTCTCTGGAAAGAATAGCCAGTAGTCATGAACAGTTTTCCACTTCTTTAAATTTTGAGAGCAACTGCTTAGGGATGTGTTTGGAAAATGTACCTATTTTTCTTTTTTAAAGATAATGTTTATATTTCCCCTTGCTATTTAAAAAGTAATACACATGCACGTAGAAAATGCAGTAGGATTTCAGGCTTGGCCAGAGACTGCCTTGCTTTGGAAGGGATGTCTGAGCCCTAGAGAGTGTACGGTGATGCCAGGGGAGAAGAGAACAGGATAGCAGTTAGGGACAGTCAACAAGCTGGCTCTCTGTTGCCCTCAAACAATGACAGATGCTCAACCCTGTTTTCAGAGATTTGATCATTCTGTGTTACAGAGGAAGGTGGGAGCTGGGTTGCGAGGTGAGGTCGGTACCAAGGGGCCCTAGGCTCTTGGGAGAGGGAACAACACTCTCTTTCTAGGATTACCCAATCTTAGAGAATTTGGAAGAATAAATTAGAGAACCAAATTTCTGGACAAATAATCCTCTTTTACCTTCCTGGAAGGGAAGTGGGAGAGGGGAGGGAAGGAAATTGGCTACACAAGTTTTTCCTAAGGAATGCAAAGGTTTTTTTAGAGGATACATATACCAGGATAATTTTTTGGAAAAGAAATATACCTATCACAATGGGTGCATGCTAAGTTGTTTCAGTCGTGTCCAACTCTTTGTGACCCTATGGATTATAGCCTGCCAGTCTCCTCTGTCCATGGGATTCTCCAGGCAAGAATACTGGAGTGGGTTGCCATGCCCTCTTCCAGGAGATCTTCCCAACTCAGGGATCAAACCCGAGTCTCCTGTGCCTCATGCATTGCAGGCAGATTCTTTACCACTGAGCCACAAGGGAAGTTCACATATCACAATTTTTATGTCTTAATTCCCTTCTCTTCTGTATAGCTAGATCTTACAATCTGAAGCTTTAGTCTTAGGAGAGCGAGGTCCCAATGTTCTGGCTTTGAGTTCTCAAATCAACTCTCAAAATTCTAGGGTGGTGATAGCTTGGGAAAAGGTGGGGCTGTGGCTTCTCAAATTTTGGTGTTAAATCTTGAGAGCCAACACATGGAGGTCTTGGAGCAGCGCATTTCTGGGGTGAGGATAAACGTGCTGTGTGACATAAGAGCAATCCTCCTGCCCAAAACTGCCCGAAAGGAGACCAGAGTCCCCAGTTGTTTTGGGAGGGAAATTGGAAGAAATCTGGCCAGAGCCCAGGTTCAGTGGGTCTGAATTGGGATGTGGAGAAGCCTCCTATGACGACGAGATTGGGCGTGTTCAGGGTGGTATGCCCATAGACTGGAGACCTCCTCTGCAGCAAGAGCTGGGGCTGGAGAGGGCCGGACAGATGGTCTGGGCAGAGACCTGAAGGCAGCCTGCAGTTACCCGGCCAGTGAGAGAGAGAGAGAGAAAGACAGATGGACAGACTTGGGAGGGTAAAAGAGCAGAGGGCACTGGAGAGTTTCCCACACCAGAGTCAGAAAGGGCAGAAGCTGGTGCCTCAAGACATTTGAGGCTGAGATGTCCAGGATACAACCAGACAGGGCAGGGTGGTGGGTGGGGATGACCATGGCAGGAAGAGACACACACAGAGGAGGGTTTAGAAACAGGACACCCCAGCCTAGATCACTCTCTGGGCAGAGAAGGGCAAAAAAAAATGAGAGGAAGAATATCCTAAACAGGCGGTTAACCTGAAAGGAGATTCGTTTAAACTCCCTTGTTTCAGGGATGGCCAGCAGCAGATGTCAAGTATCAAGAGCTAAGATAAATTCAATTATTTGAAAGAAGTAACAATTTTGTGCACCTGAAGGCTCAGCGTGCAGCTCATCATCCCCTTTAGGGATAGATTTAAAAGTGTCCTCTCTCTCTCTCTTTATATATATATATAATATATATATATATAAATGATCCCAACTTTTCAAAAGGAAAGCCTGCACAAAGACTGGAAAGAAAGAGATAAAGGGAACAAAGTTAACAATACTTCTCTTTAACGGTGGGTTATGGTATTTTCCACATTGTCAACTCCTATATGGGCTTCCCTGATAGCACAGTTGGTAAAGAGTCGCCTGCAATGCAGGAGACCCTAGTTCGATTCCTGGGTCAGGAAGATCCACTGGAGAAGGGATAGGCTACTCACTCCAGTATTCTTGGGTTTCCCTTGTGCCTCAGCTGGTAAAGAATCTGCCTGCAATGCGGGAAACCTGGGTTTGATCTCCGCGGTCTAGTTTTCCCAAATTAATTTCCCCCAGTTAATTGGGTATTGTTTAACTTTTTAAGAACCAAAGTAATACCTATCCACAGTGGGAAAATTAAAAGGCACAAAAGAAAAAAATATATAAACAGTAGAGAAATACAAATTCCCTTTTCATTAATGATACCCATTGTCCACACCTTCTTGTTATTCTTTCTAAGAAAAAAATATGTACAAATGTTTCCTGAATAGGACATATCTTACATTTTGAATGAAATAAAAAAGACCTTCTATTTTTTTAAAAAGAAAGGGAAACACAGAATCTGAAGTTTTTAGGCTAACTTCCCTCTAATAGGAAATGTTCCTTTTTTGTGGTTTCTTTGGTCTCTTCTCACTATACAGTATATGTGGATGGGGGTTTGAGGATGAGAACTAGGAGGTTATTCAATAAAATTTTTATGCAAAAAAGGAAAAGACAATGAATAGAGTTCCTTTGGGAACTCGTGTACAAAAGTGTTCTATTTTAGAAGTATATATTAGGTTTTCATTTTCTTTTTAAATTTTTTTTTTTTTTGGTTCTAGAGTAAAATCCAAAACAGTATACTGAAGGAAAAAAAAGTCATCTTACATCCAAGTTGAATGTTAGGGATGTGGAGGTGGAGGAGAGGAGGCCAGTGGTCCAGGCAGTTACTCCAGAACCCCTAGCTGAATTTTCAAGGCCCAGCAGGAAAGTTCAGAAATGCAGCCATGGCAGTCAGGAAGCGGCTGCTGAACTGGGACAAATAATAGCATCATTAATCACAAAAGTGACGCTCTGATGGGTAAGGGAATAAAGGAGGGAAGTTTTAGATTGGTTGGTGGACTTGAAAGAGACTTTGCCTCTAAATGCCTAAAGGCTGGACGGACATGGGAAGAAGAGTGAACTGTGCATCCACCCCGACTCTGTGCTGGGCCATTCTGCCTGCTGTGGGCTGGGCACCAGGCCACAGCCCCAGCCTGCTGGTTGTTTCTGTGGTAATGCATATTTGCTTTGCAGTAGGTTTCTCAGAAAGTAAAACAAGAGATGAAATTAAGAGGAAAATGGGGGAAATCATAATTATGGTATTAATACAATTTGGCTAATAGATCCACATCAAGAGAAATCATCATTTTGGTTTTATGAGAGTGCAAGGAAATGAGATGACTTTCCTGAGTGCTGCATTTACTGAGGTACACGAAAGCCAGGAATTTGGCTTCAGTTTACAATCTTTGACTCGAGCTGTTTATATGGTATTGAGGTAGAAAGTGAAATGAAAGACTAAGAGAGCCACAACTATGGAAAATGCTGCCTTATGTTTCAAATACTTCCAGGCACTCAGTGGCTGCTTTTGTGAAAAGAACTGAATGTAGCAGGAGATAGTGTTCCTCCCACATTTGTGAAAGCCAAACACCTGAATATTACAAGAAAAATTCAATACAAAAGGATCTGATTGCATTTATCCTTATTATTAAAGTCTTGCACAATGGACATTTGATGAAGACCATATATTGGAAATTTTTAAATATTTAATATTTAAATGACATATGAAAATGATTACTTATTATGTTATTAAAACAATGAATAGCATAATACATACTCTCTTCCATAATATTTTGGTCTGTTTTCCACCTATATTAAAAAAGAAGACAAGTATTAATAATGCATTTGAACTCAAATCAGATAGATAAAACTACTATTTAAATAAACAGAGCTAGAGTCCTGGAAATAATTTTATTATAGTTTTTATTCCCCAAATCAGAGATCTAAGATACTCTGGAGTTAACCAACACACTGAACTTTCTTGAGTAAAAATGACCTAGAATTGCCATATTTCTCTAATCATTAGGCTCATTCCCACCCAAACTCAAACAATCAATAAAAACATTTTCAAAGGAAATAAAATGAGGCTTATTTTAACATCAAGGAATTTATAAAAGTATTATGAGGCTTCATCCTAAAGGACAGAATAAGTACTTCTAGCATGAATAAAACATAAATATTTATTTCACTCTTCCCCTAATTGCTTCATTATATGGTTTTAATAAAAATGAGGTGTACCAAGATTAAAAATAAGCTTAATTTGGTCTCTTTACAGGTAAAACCTATATCCTAACATTATTTTTTCAACAAATGGCTAATGGGCTAAAATTCATTTGACATCAGAGGTATAAACTTTAGAGGATAAGATTTATGAGTTGACTGAAAAGCATAAATATTCCAGAAAAGATTTTTCAATCATATCTTGAGCCTTGGGGTAATCGCACTGGATTTCTACCACATAAATGTGATAATCTACTTTCATACGAATTTTATTTTCTTACGTTAAAGGTGTTGGAGCTGGTGAGAAATTAACGTGAATTCCCATGTTCAGCTGTTATTCTTCTAGTCTGATTCCAGGGACACTGAGCATATGCAGAGCTACAAGAAGTTATAGATTTTCATGGATGTTTACAAACAGCAAGCTCATGTTTATTTGCTAAAGTAGAATATGAGCTGGCTGGCTATTTCATTTACAGTCATTTCGGTGTATAGTCAAATGGGCAGTTTTCTCAGCAGGGCAGAGTGGTGGTATCTGAAGGCAGTTTCCTGGCTTACCTCTACCCTCCAAATGATGCAGGGGACCTGATGTGAAGAGCTGACTCATTTGAAAAGACTTTGATGCTGGGAAAGATTGAAGGCGGGAGGAGAAGGGGATGACAGAGGATGAGATGGCTGGATGGCATCACTGACTCAATGGACATGAGTTTGGGTAAACTCCGGGAGTTGGTGATGGACTGTCATGCTGCAGTCCATGGGCTCACAAAGAGTCGGACACGACTGAGTGACTGAACTGAAGTGGGCAGTAGGGAGCTATGCACTAGAGGAAAAGTTTCAAAAGGGGAAGCCAGGGGACCATCTTGACAAGCCTGCTTTGGGCAAGCCTAGCTGGCATAAAACTAATTATCTAGACACTTCTAAATATGTGTTCACTCTTCTGTGCATTTTACACTCGAAAAGCACTGAACCAAGAGAGGGCATTCATCACTCTTAATCGTCAAGGTTTGAAGCCTGCTAGGTGTCATCTGATGTGTTATCATCTTGTTATCTGATGTGTACCATGACTCTACATACTAGGTAGGAAGCTTCTGAATGTGAGTTGCACATTTTGTCATTTACATTGTTCTATTAGCTTTCTCAGTTCTTTCCTACTCTTAGGACACACGTTTACAAAACTAGGTATAGCTCCCAACCTCATTCCCTTCCTCCATCCTCTTATCTTTCCAAAAGGGAAGAGTAATTAACCTAACTTCCCAGATAGACAGCATGGCAGATAGAGCTTACTGCTAACTTCTGGCAGGCAGGTAAGTTAATTTAGTTAACTCAAACAAAGACAACAAATTGCTTTCAGTTCATCTATCACTCGTAAAAATACACAGCACACTTATGCTCAGAGCTCTGTGCTCAGCCTGGTCATTATTCATGAAGTGATGACCTGAGAGATATGAGAAGAAAGATATAAAGAGCTCAGGGGTGTTGTGTACTTGCAGTAGAAGGGTACTTTTGAAAAATCTAACATAGGCCCCCAAATAGGGAAGTCAATATCTAGGGTGCCTTGAGAAATATCAGATAAGATCCTGTCTGAAGGACCCTTTGATCCAACTGAAGAACAAATCTGCATATGAAAACTGCAAGAAAATAAAACAAGAGCACTGAATCGTGTGGGAGAGACTCCATGTGAAATACAGTCATGGAATAGGCACCTAATATCACACAAAATGTGTACTAAAATACTGTTCTTCATTTGTCTGAAATTCAAATTTATCTAAGCATCCTGTTTTTATTTCTTTTTTCCCCCCTAAATCTGTCAAAGCCACACTGAGGGGAGAGGAAAGGTAAGAGAGAGTGAAGACCAAGGATGTGGACAGACACCCAATCACAGCTCCCACTGTCCCGGCTGTTTTGATGGTGATCTGATTCAGTCTCTCTTCCTGGTGTTGTCTCTGTAGCTTGCAAAGAAAATATAGCTGTCCTTGTTAGTGTTAAAGAGAGAAAGAAAGACTGGGATAAAAAGCTAAAACAATCACCTCTTCTTTTTCCTAAACTTTTTGCTCACAGGAATCTAAACATAGTCTTTTTCTCCACCTATCACTGAGCTTTTGAGCAGTCAAGAGCTAAATTTAAGTTAAATGATGCCAGAAAAATCATAGAATATCCACATTTTTTTTAAATGGGCCATTTTGTATCCTCAGACCCTGACAAGACACAGTCAGCTGACGTCAGGGCTCTGAGGGACAGGGATCTGCCTAGAGTAACGTCTGCCTTGTGACCGAGTACTGCCTTAAAGGGGCCTGGCTCTGCCCCGGGCGCTGCTTCACATTAAACATTGATGCGATCATGATGTACCTGTGAAACACAGATTTGTTTTATTAAAGAAGCCATAGCATTGAATTTCAATTTCCAGGTGTATGAGATTCTCTTCAGTGAATGAGACCGAGGACAACTGATAAATAATAAGTAAAGCAGCTCTGAAGTGCTTCCATTTTCACTGAGAATTACATCGTTAAAAGTAGGCAACTTGAGAAAAATGGAGGGCTAATTTAGGTAGTCACGTGGATTCAGGAAGGGACAAAAAACACAGCATATCCCATCATGAAGGGAAGTTGCCTGCCAGGACAACGGCTAAAGCTGGACAGCCCATCACATCGGTGAAGCTGGTCACTGTGTGTGACTGGCTCTTGCGTTTTAGTGATCCAGTTTCAGAAGTGAAAGAAGCCCAATCTTTTTAGGAAAAAAGCAATAATTTGTGGGTATTTTTCTCCATCTATCAGTGCTGGCTCCTTTCATGATCTACCTGGTTCTGAAAGGAACACCACTCTTTGCAAAAGGAGGATACTAAGTCAACCAGTGAGCAAACCCACACGTGAAATGGGTACTCCCCAAGACACAAGCGAATTCGGGTATGTGGTGTGATTGCGCAAAATGGTGGCTGATGTGTTTTTTTAGTAACCGAACATCATGTTCTAAATAAGGACCATCTACAGGAGACTCCCCTTCATGGATCACAGCCTTATCCTGGTGAAAGTGCTTGTGTAACTCAAGAAACTATGAGCCATGCTGTACAGGGCCACCCAAGATGGGTAGGTCATAATGAAGAGTTCTGACAAAACATGGTCCACTGGAGGAAGAAATGGCAAAACCCTCCAGTATTCTTGCCATGAGAACTCCATGAATAGAATGAAAGGGCAAAAAGATATGACACCAGAAGATGAGCCCCCCAGGTTGGAAAGTGTCCAATATGCTACTGGGGAATGGCAGAGGGTAATTGCAAATAGCTCCAGAAAGAATGAAGAGGCTGGACCAATGCAGAAAGTTGTGGATATGTCTGGTGGTGAAAGTAAAGTCTGATGCTGTAAAGAACAATATTGCATAGGAAACTGGAATGTTAGGTGCATGAATTAAGGTAAACTGGATGTAGTCAAGCAGGAGATGGCAAAATTGAATATCGACATCTTAATAATCAGTGAACTAAAATCCATGTGAAGTTAAAGTTGCTCAGTCGTATCCAACTCTTTGCAACCCATGGACTATACTACCCATGGAATTCTCCAGGCCAGAATACTAGAGTGGGTAGCCTTTCCCTTCTCCAGGGGATCTTCTCAACCCAGGGATCAAGCCCAGGTATCCAACATTGCAGGTGGATTCTTTAACAGCTGAGCCACAAGAGAAGCCCAAGAATGCTAGAATGGGTAGCCTATTCCCTACTCCAACGGATCTTCCCAACCCAGGAATCAAACTGGAGTCTCCTGCATTGCAAGTGGATTCTTTACCCACTGAGCTATCAGGGAAGCCCAAAATCCATGCGAATGAGCAAATTTAATTCAGACGACCATTATATCTATTACTGTGGGCAAGAATCCCTTAGAAGAAATGGAGTAGCGCTCATAGCCAACAAGAGTCTGAAATGCAGTACTTGAGTGCAATCTGTAAAATGACAGAATGATCTTGGTTCATTTCCAAGGTAAATAATTCAACATCACAGTAATCCAAGTCTATGCCCCAGCTACTGATGCTGAAGAAGCTGAAGTTGACTGTAGGCTGTATGAAGACCTACAACCTCTTCTAGAACTCACATCAAAAAAGATATCATTTTCATCACAGGGGACTGGAATGCAAAAGTAGGCAGTTAAGAGATACTTGGAGTAACATGCAAATTTGGCCTTGGAGTACAAAATGAAGCAAGGCAAAGGCTAACAGAGTTTTGACAAGAGAATGCACTAGTCATAGCAAACACTCTGCTCCAACAACATAAGATATGACTCTACACATGGACATCACCAGATGGTCAACAGTGAAATCAGATTGACTATATTCTTTGCAGCCTAAGATGGAGAAGTGCTATACAATCAGTAAAAAAAGACCTGGAGCTGACTATGGCTCAGATCATGAGCTTGTTATTGCAAAATTCAGGCTTCAATTGAAGAAAGTATGGAGAACCACTAGGCCATTCAGGTATGAACTAAATAAAATCCCTTATGATTATACAGTGGAAGTGATAAATAGATTTAAGGGATTATATCTTGTAGACAGAGTGCCTGAAGAACTATGGATGGAAGTTTGTAGCACTGTGCAGGAAGCAGTGACCAAAACCATCCCAAAGGGAAAAAAAATGCAAGAAGTCAAAGTGGTTATCTGAGGAGGCTTTACAAATAGCTGGGAAAGAAGAGAAGCAAAAGACAAGGGAGAAAGGGAACTATATACTCAACTGAAGGCAGAGTTTCAGAGAGAGAAGTTTCAGAGAGATAAGAAGGCCTTCTTTTTAAAAATTTATTTATTTATTTTAATTGGAAGATAATTACTTTACAATATTGTGATGGTTTTGCCATACATCAACATGAATTGGCCATAGGCATACATTTGTACCTGCCTCCCACCTCCCTCCCTTTCTTAAACGAACAATGCAAAGAGATAGAGGAAAACAATAGAATGGGAACGACAAGAGCTCTCTTCAAGAAAATTGGAGATATCAAGGGAACATCTCTGGCAAGGATGAATGAGAAAAAGGACAGAATGGCAAGGACCTAACAGAAGCAGAAGATATTAAGATGAGGTGGCAAGACTGCACAGGGGAATGCAAGAATGCACAGACCTATACAAAAAATGAATGACCTGGGTAACCATGATGGTGTGGTCATTCACCTAGAGCCAGATATCCTGGAATGTGAAGTCAACTGGGGCTTAGGAAGCATTACTATGAGCAAAGCTAGTGGAGGTGACAGAATTCCAGCTGAGCTATTTCAAATCCTAAATTATTTCATAATTTCATGATGCTGTTAAAGTGCTGCACTCAATACGTCAGCAAATTTGGAAAACTCAGCAGTGGTTACAAGACTGGAAAAGGTCCGTTTTTATTCCAATCTCAGAGGGCAATGACAAAGAATGTTCAAACTACTGTACAATTGTGTTCAGTTTACATGCTAGCAAGGTTATGCTCAAAATCCTTCAAGCGAGGCTTTAGTAGCATATGAACAGAGAACTTCCAGATGTACAAGCTGGGTTCAGAAAAGGCAGAACAACCAGAAATCAAATTGCCAACATTTGTTAGATCATGGAGAAAGCAAAGGAGTTCCAAAAATACATCTACTTCTACTTCATTGCCTACACTAAAGCCATTGACTCTGTGGATCACAGCAAACTTAAAAATTCTTAAAGAGATGGGAGAACCAGACCACCTCACCTGTCTCTTGAGAAACCTGTATAATGCAGATCAAGAAGCAACGGTTAGAACTGGGCATGGACCAACGGATTGGTTCACAATTGGAAAAAGACTACGACAAGGCTGTATATTGTCACCCTACTTATTTAACTTCCATGCAGAATACATTATGTGAAAGACCACTCTGGATGAATAAGCTGGAATCAAGATTGCTGGGAGAAATATCAACAATCTTAGATATGTATGATACCACTCTAATGGCAGAAAGTGAAGAGGAACTAAAGAGCGTCTTGATGACGGTGAAAGAGGAGATGTAAAAGCTAGCTTAAAACTCAACTTTCAAAAAACTAAGATCATGGCATCTGGTCTCATCTTCATGGCAAATAGAAGGGGGAAAAGTGGAAGCAGTGACAGATTTTCTTTTCTTGGGCTCCAAAGTCGCTGTGACTGCAGCCATAAAAGACACTTGCTCCTTGGAAGGAAAGCTATGACAAACCTAGACAGTGTATTAAAAAGCAGAGACATCACCTTGCTGACAAAAATCTGTCTAGTCAAAGCTATGGTTTTTCCAGTAGTCATGTAGGGATGTGAGAGTAGGACCATAAAGATGGCTGAATGCCAAAGAACTGATGCTTTGGATGCCAAAGAATCGGCACTGGAGAAGACTCTTGAGAGGCCCTTGGACAGCAAGGTGATCAAACCAGTCAATTCTAAAGGAAATCAACCCTGAATATTCGTTGGAAGGACTGATGCTGAAGCTCCAATACTTTGGCCACCTGATGTGAAGAGCCAACTGATTGGAAAAGACCTGATGCTGGCAAGACTGAGGGCAGGAGGAGAAGAGGATGCAGAAGATGAGATGGTTGCATAGCATCACTGACTCAATTGGCATGAATTTGAGCAAACTCCAGGTGACAGTGGAGGCAAGAGGAGCCTGGTGTGCTGCAGTCCACGGGTCATAAAGAGCTGGACATGACTTACCGACTGAACAACAACAACTGGGTAGTAGTCCCCCTAGGAAGGCAGTATTTGCCATTGACATCACTGTTGAACAGAACACATTTGGAATTTCTTTTCTGGAACTGGCTTTGAGAATTGTTACTCTTTCTCCTGAATATCCTAACAGCTTCATCTCTCAAAGTATGGTCTGGTCATTCAAAACAGAAACTTTAGGATGCATGTTAAAGACTGCAGATTCCTGATCACTTTCTAAGAACTGAATCAGAAATACTGAAGGTGGAGCTTTGATGTGCTATTTAATGAAGTCCCCCTGGATGATGTGTAAGTATATACTGAAGTTTCAGAATCACTGGTAAATAGAAACATACATTTGTTTTTTGAGAATGAATTTGAGAGTGGATGTTATTATGACAAACAGGAAAAAGTTATTCAGAGCTAAATTTAGTAAATAGGGTGAGTGATCCAACTAGGAAATCCATTGAGACAAAAATAAAGCGTGGTTTTCTAGTAATAAGATGTGCACTATGACTTGTTCTAAAGGTACTTTAGAAAAGCATTCCCAGAACACTCTGAGCAACATGAAGCTGGGGGAATAAAAGCACAGCTTCCCAAGATGACTGATTGGAAAGGGACAACACTCATGTAATACATGGCAAACTATTTCATGACTTTATATCACATCCCACACATGACTAGTGCCACTACTGTGACTACTGAAGATGGCTTTAGTCCTGTCCAGCCTTGTCCACAGGGTCCGTGCAGTATGTCCCTGTACGTGTGAAGCCAACGCAAGTGTCACGGCTTCCCACCTCATGGCCTCATCAGCCCATAACCATCACAGGCTCCAATCAAAGGAAATCATTTACAGTTCTACAAACGCATCCCTAACACATCCATCATTTTTTGGTATGTTCTTACTTTAAGATCCTGAGCTTCATTTTAATAAAATCAAGGTGGATCACAAGATGATTGAAAGGGCAGGCTCTAGACTCAGACTGCCTGGCTTTAAGGCCATATCAGTGTGTCCTTAAGCAGGTTACTAACTTCTCTGTACCTCAGTTTCCTCATCTTTAAAATGGGGATGGTAACAAAAGTATCTGCTTCATTAAGATGTTTTAATAATTAAATGAGTAAATACATGCAACATGCTTGCAACAGTGTCTGGAGTACAGGGATATACAGTGGATATTAGCTATTATTGATATCCAGAAAGAGCCTCCTGTGTACCAAAGAAAGAGGCAGGCCCATTCTGTGAGTCTTTTTAAGCAGCCATTTTTGTCTTCATTATCATTGTATTCCTAGAATTTCACCCAATGCCTGGCACAGAGTGAATCCAGGCACCTCTTGTTATCTGAACCTAATCCATTTCTAAAAATGTGTTGGTCACTAGCGTTTCAAATAACAAGAGTCTATATCCCACTGTTTTAAATAGAAAAAATAATTCATTTGTAAAACATCCAAAAGTATCAATGTCCCAGACATTACTAAAATGCTTTAAAATAATTATATAACAATCTAAGAATTTCTGCATAATATGAAATATTTAAACACTAATTATAAAATTGTTTAACACTTCATAACATAATGACTAGGTATGTTTGTGTGCAGTCCACGGTTGAATTGAACAGGAATTTTACTATCCTTCTACACTGAGCACGTTCTATCATAAACAATGAGACACTACTGCAGATTTGAAAGATACTGTCTAAATTAGACCTGAGTTCGTAGTGCCCCAAGGTACCTGGCCTAAACAAATACTGAGGAACTAAAGCTTCAGGGGAGAAGTGGGGAGAGTTATGAATATAATGTTCAGTATATTTAAACAAGGGGGCTTCCCTGGTGGCTCAGTGGTAAACAATCTGCCTACAGATGTCGCAGGAGACATGGGTTCCATCCTTGGGTTTCCCTGGAGGAACACATGGCAACAAACTCCAGTATTCTCACCTGGAGAACCCGCATGAACAGAGGAGCCTGGTGGGCTATATTCCATGGGGTTGCCAGGGGTTGGACACAACTGGAGTGACTTAGCATGCATGTTTAAACAGCAGGCCAATCAGGAGGGCTCTGAGGTCTGAAGGAGCCCCTCTTCCATCATCTAGCTTCCCTGCTGCTCAAAGAGTGACTTGTGGAGCAGCAGCATTGGCATCACCTTGGAGCCCGAGAGAAATGCAGAATGTGGATTTTTAAGGGGAGTCATGTACACATGGAAGTTTAAGAAGCTGTCTCTCATAGGAGAACTTGTGACAGCAGGTTTTTAACTGGGAGACTGATTTTGGCCAAAAGCTTTTGTGAGTCATTATAGCAAACATTCAGAGAGTGATTGTTCTAGGAGCAAAGGGTGCCTGTACTCATTAAATGTTTGCAGAATGAGACAGAGATTATGAATGCAGAGCCCTGCTGTCAGTTCAATTGCCATGTGACCCCGAGTGGGTTATTAAACTTCTTTGCATCTCATTTCTCTCGGTTTTCAATAAAACTAGAGTTATAAAAATACACTATTTTAATAAGGCTGTTCCAAAGTTTAGGTGAGATAATGTATGTGAAAAACAATGGGACTTGGAACATTGTGGTAACAGGCTAACGCTCATTGAGTGGCTACTCTTTGCCAGGATTGTTTGGAATTCAGATACGACTGAGTGACTGAACAACAACTCTTTGCCAGGAGCTGTCCTTAGGGTTTCGCATACTGTCTCATTTAAGCCTCCAAACAACCCTGTGAAGGAAGTGAGCACACTTATTTTTCAGAGAGCCCCTAAACAACTACCTTGAGGTCACAGGTCTCAAGCCACAGTCAGTGGCTTAGGACTCAGCACACACACCTTTAACCACTGTACTTCCCATCTTCTCCAGAGCAGATGACAATCAACGTGGACACCTTCACTGGCTAGCAAAGTTCTACAGTCTAGCTTCAGACTAAATTACCTGAGTTGTCCTTGATTTTTCTTTTGCCAGAACTGAGCACCTTAAAATTCCTTTGGAATGAACTGAATTCTGTCAATGAGTTAACAAATGAGAACTTGGAATAAATTTGCTTAGATGTAGTGACATTTTGGGTCTCTCAAAGATTTCTGCGGGATTTAGAATTAGATATATTCCAAATTACTTGTTTTGTTTTCCAATTTGCTCTTCTAATTTTAAGCAAAGATCTTCAGCATTTTGCAAAACTTGAAAGAACAGTAGGGTGACAGCTGCATAGTGAGAGACAGGAAGCATAATCCTTAAATGAGTTGGCTTTATAGTCAGATTATCATTGCCTAGATAAACACAAGTTCTTTTATATTTAACACAAAGGCATTTAAAGAATATTGTGAGCCCTCTGTAAACAAGGCTTCCAATTATTGAAAAAAAAAAAAAACAAAGCTTTTATAATCCCCCAGCAGTTGGTATGTGTTAAGTTTTTGCTTAATAGAAATAATTTAAAAACCCAATTTAGCAACCTCCTACACAGGGCGGCTAGACTGCTAGATTCTCTGAGATACAGATCCAGTGTGGCAGAAAGGTTTTTGATGGGGGGATTTATACTGGTGATACTGGGGTAATTTCATTCAGGGAAAAATAAATTTGGGTAATTTCTTCCAATTAGAAATCAAAGATCTCTTTGAAAGGGAGATAAATAAAATGCAGGTACTGAAATTTTACATTCTTTGTGAGAAGATGCTCAACATTACTAATTATTAGAGAAATGCATATCAAAACTACAATGAGGTATCACCTCATACCAGTCAGAATGACTGTCATCAAAAAAATCTACAAACAATAAATGCTGGAGAGGGTGTGGAGGAAAGGGAACTCCTTTATACAGGTGGTAGGAATGTTAACTTATAAAGCCACTATGGAAAATAGTATGGAGGTTCCTTAAAAAAGTAAAAATAGAACTACCATATGACCCAGCAATCCTACTCCTAGGCATATACCCACAGAAAACCATAATTACAAAAGATACATGTACTCCAATGTTCATTGCAGCACTATTTACAATAGCCAGGACATGGAAACAACCTAAATGTCCATCGACAGATGAGGATAAAGAATATGTGGTACACAGATACAATGGAACATTACTCAGCCATAAAAAGGAACAAAATTGTGCCATTTGCAGAGACGTGGATGGACCTAGAGACTGTCATACAAAGTGAAGTAAGTCAAAAGAGAAAAATAAATATCATATATTAATACGTGTATGTAGAAGCTAGAAAAATGGTACAAATGAACCTGTGTGCAAAGCAGAAATAGAGACACAGATGGAGAGAACAAATGTATGGACACCAAAGGGGAAAAGAGGGAAGGCGATGAATTGGGAGATTGGGATTGACATATATATATATATATGACTATGTATAAAATAGAGAACTAATGAGAACCTACTGTATAACACAGGGAACTCTACTCAATGCTCTGTGGGGACAAAGAGGGAATATATGTATATGTACAGCTGATCCACTTTGTTATAAAGCAGAAACTAACACACTGTAAAGCAACTAAACTTCAATAAAAATTAACTAATTAAAAAAAGAAATTTAGTGCTCACTTCGGCAGCACATATACTAAAATTGGAATGATACAGAGAAGATTAGCATGGCCCCTGCGCAAGGATGACATGCAAATTCATGAAGCATTCCATATTTTTAAACTGGACAGCCACTTGTAAAAGAATGAAACTAGAACACTTTCTAACACCATACACAAAAATAAACTCAAGATGGATCAAAGATCTAATCATAAGACCAGAAACTATAAAACTCCTAGAGGAAAACATAGGCAAAACACTCTCCGACATAAACCAAAGCAGGCCTCTATGACCCACCTCCCAGAATATAGGAAATAAAAGCACGAATAAATAAATGGGACCTAATTAAAATTAAAAGCTTCTGCACAACAAAGGAAACTACAAGCAAGGTGAAAAGCCAGCCTTCAGAATGGGAGAAAATAATAGCAAACGAAGCAACGGACAAACAATTAATCTCAAAAATATACAAGCAACTCCTGCAGCTCCATTCCAGAAAAATAAATGACCCAGTCAAAAAGTGGGCCAAAGAACTAAACAGACATTTCTCCAAAGAAGACATAAAAATGGCTAACAAACACATGAAAAGATGTTCAACATCACTCATTATCAGAGAAATGCAAATCAAAACCACAATGAGGTACCACTTTACACCAGTCAGAATGGCTGCCATCGAAAAGTCTACAAGCAATAAATGCTGGAGAGGATGTGGAGAAAAGAGAACCCTCTTACACTGTTGGTGGGAATGCAAACTAGTACAGCCACTATGGAGAACAGTGTGGAGATTCCTTAAAAAACTGAAAATAGAACTGCCATATGACCCAGCAATCCCACTGCTGGGCATACACACCGAGGAAACCAGAATTGAAAGAGACACGTGTACCCCAATGTTCATCACCGCGTTGTTTACAATAGCCAGGACATGGAAGCAACCTAGATGCCCATCAACTGACGAATGGATAAGAAAGCTGTGGTACATATACACAATGGAATATTACTCAGCCATTAAAAAGAATTCATTTGAATCAGTTCTACTCAGGTGGATGGAACTGGAGCCTATTATCCAGAGTGAAGTAAGCCAGAGGAAAAACAACAATACAGTATACTAACGCATATATATGGAATTTAGCAAGATGGTAACGAGAACCCTGCATGTGAGACAGCAAAAGAAACGCAGATGTATAGAACAGTCTCATGGACTCTGCTGAAGAGGGCAAGGGTGGGATGATACGGGAGAATGGCATTGAAATATGTTAATTATCATATGTGAAATCAATCACCAGCCCAGGTTTAATGCTTGGGGCTGGTGCACCGGGATGACCCAGGGAGAGGGAATAGGGAGGGAGGACGGAGGAGGGTTCTGGAGGGGGAACATATGTATACCCATGGCGGATTCATGTCAATGTATGACAAAACCAACACAATAAAGTAAAGAAAATTAAAAAAAAAAAAAGAATCTAACTGGGAGAAATTGAGTAAATTGCTGGTCAAAAAAAAAAAAAAGAATTTACATTCTGCGGTCAGATCGCATAGTATAGAATGAAAATTGAGTAAACTTGAAATCTCTCTTTCTTTTCTTTAGTTTTCCTCCTGGTATTACTTTAAGCCCTCCAGGAATTTTATGGGGCACTAATGAGGTGCTTTCCTTCCTGTCTTGCTTACAGCATATTATAAAAATATCTACCAGCCAGTCTTTCTGTAATAAACCTCCTTAAAAGATTAGCAATGGTTTTGCTAAGTTATGTAAGTAACCACAAATCAGGCTCCTTAGAAACTTGCTATAAACATTCTGCTAACTTGTAGATGCACACAATACCAGGTTGGATGCTCAGGACTGAAGTAGTTCCCATTCATTTGGCTTGTTTGTTTTCTTTTCTTTTTTCCCCTATGTTTTCCCAGGGATTATGATTTTAAAATATGTGTGCATGTGTTCAATTGCTCAGTTGTATTTGACTCTTTGAGATCCCACGGACTGCAGCCTGCCAGGCTCCACTGTCCATGGGATTTCCTGGGCAAGAATACTGGAGTGAGTTGCCATTCCCTTATCCAGGGGATCCTCCTGACCCAGGGATTGAACCCATGTCTCCTGCATTGACAGATTCTTTATCACTGAGCTACCTTTTAAAATAAGTGGTAATATTAGAACAAATAAAAAGTAAAAGATTTTTCTTAGACCAGTGGTTCTCAACCGGGAGGGGAGGTGTTTTTATGCCCCAAGGGATATTTTGCCATATCTAGAGACAATTTTGATTGTCAGGACTAGCAGGATGATGCTACTGACGCTCAGTGGGTAGAGAGTTCAGGCATCATGGGAAGCATCCTACAATACACAGGCACACTCAAAACATCTGTAATACTACTTTAAACTATAAGAACTTTGGACTCGAGCATTCCCAAGGAAGGTTATTAAAACAGTTTTTTAAACTAAAATGCAAATAAGCAACAAATACTTGAAAGACATAAAATGGAGTAAAGTGAAGGTAAGAGGGAATACTTGTTTTTGGAGTAAAGTGAAGGTAAGAGGGAATACTTGTTTTTGATAATACTGATAAAAGTAGCTTTTAAGAAAAGACAGAAATACTTCTAGCTACTCAGGGAAATAGCTCAGATAAATGCAAAACTAAACAGACTAACTACTCAATAAGAGTAATAAGGGAACCAACCTTCCTCCACCCTTGGAAAAGTTATACAAAATATAAAAAACACTAAAGAAAAAAATTTAAGACATACTCAAGAGTATCCTGCCTCCTGAGAAACCTGTAGGCAGGTTATGAAGCAACAGTTAGAACCAGACACAGAACAATAAATTGGTTCAAAATTTGGAAATGAGTATGTCAAGGCTGTATATTGTCACCCTGATTATTTAACTTACATGAAGACTACATCATGTGATGAAGCACAGGATGGAATCAAGATTGTCAGGAGAAATATCAGTAATCTCAGATATGAAGATGACACCACCCTAATGGCAAAAAGTGAAGAGGACCAAAGAGTCTCTTGATGAAGGTGAAAGTGGAAAGTGAAAAGGCTGGCTTAAAACTCAACATTCAGAAAACAAAGATCATGGCATCCGGTCCCATCACTTCATGGCAAATAGATGGGGCAAAAATGGAAACAGGGGCAGACTTTATTTTCTCGGGCTCCAAAATCATTGTGGATGGTGACTGTAGCCATTGTTCCTTGAAAGAAAAGTTATGACAAACGTAGACAATGTATTAAAAAGCAGAGACATCACTTGGCCGACAAAGGTCCATCTAGTCAAAGCTATGATTTTTCCGGTAGTCACATACGGATATTAGAGGTGGACCATAAAGAAGGCTGAGGGCTGAAGAATTGATGTCTTTGAACTGTGGTACTGGAGAAGACTCCTGAGAGTCCCTTGGACTGCAAGGAAATCAAACCATTGGAAGGACTGATGCTGAAGCTGAAGCTCCAATACTTTGGCCACCTGATGTGAAGAGCCAACTCACTGGGAAAGATCTTGATGTTGGGAAAGATTAAGGACAAGAGGAGAAGGGGGTGACAGAGGATGAGATGGTTGGATGGCATCAGGACTCAATGGACATGAGTTTGAACAAGCTCTGGGAGATTGTGAAGGACAGGGAAGCCTGGCATGCTGCCGTTCATGTGGTCACAAAGAGTCAGGCACAACAGACTGACTAAACAACAACAACAAGAATATCCATCATGATATGCAAACATATGAACTAATACTTAAATCCTTTCCTCTGCGGGTCTCCACACCTCACAGCATTTTGCTTTGAAACTTTGCCCTGATTCCTGGGTTGGAAACAAAACTCCTTATTCCTCCTTCTCAACCTCAAAGTCATTAAGACCTGTCCTTTGGATGTAGTTTTTTAACTGCTCTCAAAATGCTCCTGTTTTCTCTACCTGTTCACTGTACTATCTATCCACCTGGACTGCTGAAATTGTCTTTTTACAGGTCTTCTTGTCCATACTTTAATCATCCTCCAATTTATCTTTCACAGTGAGGGCAGAAGATGCAAATCTCATGTTACTGCAAAGTCTTCACTGGCTCTCCACTGCCACGTGGTCAAAACTACACAACTTAGTGGGGTCTCCCAGACTATTCTACTTAAAAGTGGAAACTCCTCTCTGTGGCATAACCCATATCTTTGCTCTGATTCATTTTTTTCCACTACATTTATCATCACCCGAGATACTACATATTTCACTTGTGTCCTTTTTGCCAGTCTCTCCCATTCAAATAGAAACTACCCAAGGGCAGAGATTTTTGTGCTTTGCTAGTTACTGCTGTTCTAGAGTCTATAAAAGAGCTGGTATACAGTAGTTGCTCAATAAATATTTATTGAATGAATAGATGAATTGTATGCAGAATCTTCCTAACATGGTCTTGCTTCTGTGTCTAGAATAGGTCCTGTGAACAAAGAATGTCACTGGCCACATCAGTAAACAAAGGATGGTATGGCCATCAAGTCATCAACCACTGTAGCCACCCCCACTGTGGTACAATCTGAACAGATTCAGGATGGAAAAAACAGGACTCTGGCCCTGGGTAGTTAAGGTGCATCTCAAAGGAAATACTGCATTGAGCCCAGACTCTTGCATCTTCCCATACATAGAAAAGTGCTAGCTTCATTAACTTGAGATGTCCGGTTTTTCTTTAATCTTTTGATGTTCCAACTCTTGGCTTTTTTTTTTTTTTCACCCAAACTCCTAGATATCCTGGCTCCTCCTTTACTTCTTTAAATTTCCTAGAGCTATCTGAGAGGCTGTCTCCTGGACTTAAGTCCTCAGTCTGTCTGCTGAATAAAACATAATTCTCTCCTTTTAGGCTGTGGATTTTTTTTCACTCAACAGTTCTTTGCACACACACTCTTGTTCCACCACATCCTCATCCCCCAATTCTTTAAGTTTCTAATATAGAATGCCTTGGAGTTTCACACGTTGGTTGTTCATAGACTTTGGCCTTTCTTTGGTTGGGCTGTTTCCTCTGCCTGGAATTGTAATACTTGTTCGCTAACCTGTCTATGCCTTAACCCAGGACTGATCTTAATAATAAGAGGTAAGATGCTGCCATCTTGGGAAAATCTTTCCTGGCTAACTCATATCAGTTTAGGTATGGTTTCCTAGCCTCTCTATAAACTTTATAAATGCCTGAGTTAGGGCCATGATCTTATTAGGACTGATACTGTTGGACTTTGCAATCTCTAGATATGAGTTCCTTGGGGAAAGAGTTCCTGTCTTCTCACCTCTGTTGTCCTAGCAACAAATAGCCTATCTTATATACAGCTCAGCTTCCATTGAAGTAATACTTTATTTGAAAGACATCTCTGTTAATGGCCTACATTCCCTTTCTGGACTCACTGAAATTTCAAAAGGGGTCCCATGGCACCATAGGCAGTACTGATGGCTCACACCTTGGTCCTTTATGCTTCTACACCATAGGACAAAACATGCTCTCCTCCCAGTTTTCTGAATCTCCAAAGAGTAAAGAATGAAGCCCACAGGGAACAAACATGACTTGTTGTCAGTGATTCTGCTAATCAAGTTCCTACACATTCTCAGGCCAAGGGGTGAATGTGTGAATCAACATAAGCTGCTCAGATGCTCTGAGCCTGGAACTTGCAGGTTGAGGAGAAACTATTAAGAGAAATGGTTAGAGTTGATTCACATGAATGGCAGAGCCTAACAGCTAAAACAGAAATAATTGCTAATAGGCATTAAGAACTCACTATGTGCCAAGAAATGTTCTAAGCACTTTCTTCATGTGTATTAACCCATTCAATGCTCATGACTACCCTTTAGGTAAAATCCATCACACCCATTTCCAAAGGGCAAACTGAAATACAGAGAAGTAGGATATAAAAGCAGGCTATCATATCCTGGAGCCTGGGCCCCAACTATACACTTCACTGCTCAGAGGTGCATCCATCATATTTCCTGGGTCCCTGAAGATGTCCTGATTCACAGATCCTTCCCAAAGCCCCTTGTTTAGCTCTGTTTTTCCATTCAGGGAATTTCTTCATATCTTTCCAATCATTTTCTTCACCACCCCTCCTACTTTTTCTGTCTGAATTTAGCCAGATTTGATTCTGTTGCTCACAACAGAATCCTAAGTGATATTCCCATTAAACCCCAGTCTCAAGGGCTGGAGCCAAGGTGGCTGTGAGATTTACAAAGCTCCCCAGGAAATTCTGATACACACCTAGGATGGGAAATGACTTTCCCAAAGATGTTTCCAAACATGGAAAGAATTAACACCTTCCTAGGACTTCAACATGGATTTTGATCTGCTCTCACAGTAGCCTTCAAAGAGCCCCCAAAGCCTAGCCGCTGCCACTTCTCTCCTCTCGCTAGCGCAGATCATCTTCCCAGCAGCTCACTTTGACCCCCTCTTACTTGCCGCTTCTTCTCTGACACTGATGCCCTGGCTCTCCGTGTGGGCTCCCAACACCCACCTTCAGCCCGGCTTGTATGGACGATGCAGCTGGGTGTACTGCTCTAAGTGCTCTCTTACCTGGGCTTGGTACTCATACACTCATACTCTGCCATCCTGAAGTCACAGCTCCAGGAATAATAACTTTCCTCTCATCAAGCTGAATACCACGGAGGTCACACTGGCCAGGTGGCTGGCCAGCCTCCTACCAGGGCAGGAAAATCAAATGTAAAGGGTTTACTTGTTTCTCCTCTTGGTAACTTCCCACAAACAGGCACTTTATTTTTAGAAACACCATAAAGGTGAGTCAGAGTCCAGGATTCCATCATGGACAGATATTTTATCTTGATATCTAATCTCATGCCCCTCTTGCTTCAAATACACTCTTCCCTTTCCCTTGGTCTTCAGGGCAGATAAGAACCTGAGAATATTCTCCTGAGGAGCAGGTTTCCACTGCTGGAAGCCACCTGATTGCCTGTTCTTCCTCACACTAAATAATCCTTGGTTTTTGAATCTTTCCCAACAGATCCTATTTTCCAATCTTAATTCATCTTCATTATTCTCCTTGGAACTATCTTTAAATTCTCCACATACCTCTTGGGCTCAAAGAGCTTGAAGTATGCAATTGAACTGAATTAAATCAAGGGAAAACTAATGCTGCTGGTAAATTTCTAGAAGGTAAAAAAGATCGGGTGAGTACACTCATTTAATTCCTCATTCCTGTTAGCAAATTCCTTCCTTCAAAGCCTAATGGTATTTGGGTTAAGTGGTACTATATGTACTTTGGAAAAGGCAAAGAATGTCCATCAGTCTTATTCTTTTTTTAACTCTCTCCTCCTAGAAATAAAAATTCAAATGTAAGTATT
This sequence comes from Antilocapra americana, assembly GCA_007570785.1. Taxonomy (NCBI): domain Eukaryota; kingdom Metazoa; phylum Chordata; class Mammalia; order Artiodactyla; family Antilocapridae; genus Antilocapra; species Antilocapra americana. Next base: position 20,992,348 of record ML660772.1, on the reverse strand, counting down.
CAATCCAAGTATTCAATTGAATGTGCTCAAACTGATGGATAAAATTAATCTACCTGCAGAGAAAGAGAACATAATTTGGGAGACGGTAGAAATTAAAGATTATCTGGCAAAACATTCTCAATATTGTTTGTATTATAACCTTCCTTTGAAGCTTTTTTACACATATTTTTCTTTCCTAATCATCTCTTCCCAGCAAAATTTCAGTACTACAGATAGACTATTTATCTGCTTCTGTTCTATATGTTTATCTGTGCTCGAAATAGTAAAAACTTTTATGTGCCCCCTCAAGAACCACCTCCAACCTTGGGCCTGATACTGCCTCCATTGAGAACTCATTGTCTGGTGACATCCTCATGGCTTTCAGAATGCTTCTACATTTATTCTTCTACCAGCAAGGTGGACTATGTATTAATATCTTTGTCTCCTTTTTATAGATGAGAAAGCTGTGGTTTGGAGTGATAAGTTAATCTGCTCCCAGTACTACCCAGGGCTAGCAGCAGATTTGAGGTTGAACCCCAGCTGCAGTTTTCAGGTCCAGTATTCATTTTGCTATATGGTGATGATGCCATAAAAATCGAAAAGCCTTTTCTCAATTATTTAAAAAAATTACTTAATTCAGCACTTCTGAAAAATAGCACTTCTGAAATTTCCCCCAAACAATTCCCAATATGGTAATAAATAAGAGTGAAAGTGCTTTATTCACATTTGTCCTTGCTTTCAAATTCTTTTTCTGATGAATTATTCCATGTTAAAAATTCTTGAGCTTACAGTGCTTCCAGCAGCTCTGACATTGACCCACACTCCTGCCTTTCAGGGCTGCGTACCCAAGAGATTGTTTTTGTTCTCTGGGTTAGAGCTTGCCCGGACATTGCTCTTTTGGCACAAATAAACTTTGTTTTTCTTTCTGACATTTTATTATGAAAATTTTCATATAGACAGAAGTGCTGAAAAAAGTTAACAGCCAACATCCCATATATGTACTATTTAAATTCTGTTATATGTGCTATATATATGTGCTTTGTGGTGTATCTATTTATTCATCCTTATTATCCATCCACTAATCCAAATTTGGTGGTTGGGGGGGGCGGTGTATTTCATAGTAAGTAGCAGACACAGTACTCTTTCCCCCAAATGGTTTGGGCCTGAAAAAAAAAGGTGAACTTAGTTTATATGTTCAGATGGTGTTCCCAAATAAAGAGATTGTACACATCTATTAAAGTTCCTGCTTATGAAATGCTGGGCCACCTGTTTTAAACAAGCTATCATTTCTTGACAGGGAAGAAGTGGCTGTGAGGAAGCAGGTGAAAGAAAACTTCTTATTATAATTGCCTGGGCTTCTTTCACCAATATACAACTGTTAAACATAAAGGTACAAATGTTTCTCATTATGGCTTGGGGTCAAATCCATCCTAAACTACAGAACTAAAGTTCTTCTTCTGGCTAACATTTATACAAGTGCTTCGGAAATGGTAGAAATTAAAGACCAATACTTCCCACAGATAAATGTCACTGCTTTGAGTGCTTTGCATGTATTAACTCTTCAGAGTTACTTCTAACACAAGACAAGGGGTCAGGAAACGTTTTCTGACAAAAATAAGATAGTAACTACTTTAGGCTTTGAGGACCATACAATCTGTCTCCAGGACTCAACATGGAAGCATAAAAGCAGTCATAGATAATACAGAAAAGAATGAGCATTGCTGTGTTCTAATAAAACTTTATTTACAAAAATAGCTGGCAGACAATTGTTTGTCAATGGCTATTCTAGACTAACACACATGGGAGTCCATTCTCAAAAATTATTCTCAGGACATCTTATAGTTAGCTCAAAACTCAGGGCATTTGCCAGTGCCTCAAACAGCCTTTTTATTTAATGGTGGTCAAATCATCTATTTGTGTTCATGTCCTGCTATCTCTTACTGCACAGGAAGGAAAGAATCATTAAGTTTTAATCTATGGCCTACTGATGCCAACTTGAAAAATCAAAGTGAAGGAAGATAGCAAATGGTTGAATTATACTGTTAAACAATCAAAGAATACTGAAACCCCAAAGGACCTGATCTGCATCCTTGAATTGAAAGGTGCTGCTGCACCATCATTAAACATGGTCTTTGAGAAGTCATGGAACTTGGAGGATCACAGCAGAGCAAAGGGACAACCAGAAAAGTGTAATTATAGATGCAGTAGAAATACCCAGGGAGATACGAGAACAATTCATCCAACAATTGATGTGTGATTACCTAGGAGGACACGAGGTGCTGGATAGTGACAAACATGCGTTTGTGGGGCTGTGCCAAGGATATTTAATTTCCTCCCACAGTAGATGGGGAGATGACACTGGCCCTGTAAATAGGAAGAAGAAAGAGATACTATCACGGGAGCAAAGCTTGCTATTCTTGCCAACAAGACAGGGAGATATGGTATACTGAGAGCTAACTCCAAAACTGTGGCTTGTCAGAGGACACAGCCAAAGATGACTGATTATCAATGGTGCCAATCAAGCTGGGAACAACAAAAGGAATGGTAAGCTGAGGCAAGGAGGCAGGGGCCAGACTCCATCAGCACCAAACTGGCTTTCACTGATAAATGAGTTGCCTACAATTCTGAATTGAGAGCTACTCAATGAGTACACAGTTGATTCACTGAGTGAAGTGACTAACACTTGGAAAACAGAAATATATTTCAAAGTACTCTTGACATAATGATAATGGATTTATTACTTTTATTAATTCAAAGGTTCATTGAAAGCAAGAGTAAATTTAGCCGGGATTTGTGCACATCTACTAGGTAAGCCTTTGACAAAGCCTTTGACTGTGTGGATCACAACAAACTGTGGAAAATTCTTAAACAGATGGGAATACCAGACCACCTGACCTGCCTCCTGAGAAACCTGTGTGTAGGTCAAGAAACAACAATTAGAACTGAACATGGAACAACAGACTGGTTCCAAATAGGGAAAGGAGTACGTCAAGGCTGTATATTGTCACCCTGCTTATTTACCTTATATGCAGAGTATATCATGTGAAATTCTGGGCTGGATGAAGCATGAGCTGGAGTCAAGATTGCCAGGAAAAATATCAATAACCTTAGATATGCAGATGATACCACACTTATGGCAGAAAGTAAAGAAGAACTAACGAGCCTCTTGATGAAAGTGAAAGAGGAGAGTGAAAAAGTTGGCTTAAAACTCAACATTCAGAAAATGAAGATCATGGCATCCGGTCCCATCACTTCATGGCAAATAGATGGGGAAACAGTGGAAACAGTGAGAGACTTTATTTTTGGGGGCTCCAAAATCACTGCAGATGGTGACTGCAGCCATCAAATTAAAGATGCTTGCTCCTTGGAAGAAAAGCTATGACAGCCAATTAAAAAGCAGAGACACTACTTTGTCAACAAAGGTTTGTCTAGTCAAAGCTATGGTTTTTCCAGTAGTCATGGAGTTGCAAAGAGTTAGACACAACTGAGCCACTGAACTACACTGAACAAGGTAAGGAAAACATCAAGGAAGAGCTGGAATTCATAAGAATGTATACTGAATATGGATGAACACAAGAAAAAATCACCTGACTAGAACTGAATTTGAACATTTTTGTTAATTAGTTGTACAAACATAAGACTGAGAAGAATAGCTTTTTGGGAGAGGAGTAGTGGATGTAGAAAACCAGGTTAAATTAAGCACTGACCATTCCCCTACAAAGATTCATGCTTGGCTCCTGCAACATACGAGGGCATGGGAAAGCTAGACAAGGCAAAGAAGAGAGGCAAAGGGAAAATATTTTTAACGAACGGAAAATAACATCAAGGAGGAAGTACATCTAAAAAAGAAAAGGCAGCCATGGGATGACTTGGCACTGACTTTGAAATTCATGAAAAGTCTAGTCCTGTGCTGAGCAAACAGTAAACATCATTAGGAGAGAAAGTATCTTGATTCTTCTATCTATTCCAGGGTACAGGGAAAGCAGCATGAAACAGAAAGTAGAGAGAGGGACTCATTTGAAAAAATGCACACACCCCAATATTTCTGGCAGCACTATTTACAATAGTCAACCCATGGTAACAACCTAAATGTCGACTGACAGATGAATGAATAAAGAAGATATGGTGCATACATAAATGGAAGGTACTTAGCCATAAAAAGAATGAAATGATGCCATTGCAGCAATATGGATGGACCTAGAGATTCTCATATTAAATACTAAGTGAAGTAAGTCAAAAAGATAAAGACAAATACCATATGATATTACTTATATATGGAATCTGAAATAATGATAAAAATGAACTTATTTACAAAACAGAAACTGACTCAGAAATATAGAAATAAAACTATGGTTACCTAAGGGGAAAGCAAGGGAGGAATAAATTAGAAGCTTGGGATTAACAGAGACACACTACTATACATAAAATAGATAAACAACAAGGATTTACTGTATAGCACAAGAACTACATTCAATATCTTTTAATGCCCTATAATGGAAAAGACTTTGGAAAAGAATATATATATTATATGTTTGTAAAATAGAATAATTTGCTATACACCAGAAACTAACACAATATTATAAATCAACTATACTTCAAAACAAAAAAGAAAAAAACAAACAAAAAAAAAGAAAGCAGAGGAAGTGAGAACAATGGCTCCAGCAGTGGTCCTCACACTTGAGCTAACATCAGGATGACCAGCAGGGTTTGTTAAGACCCAGATCGTTGGTCTGGAGTGGGCCAGAAGAATCTGCATTTCTGACAGGTTCCCTGGTGATGCTGCTGGTCTTGGGACCACACTTTCAGAATCACTGGGTTAGAAGCCAAGTCCTGGATTTGGACCATCTGAGACTGACTGGCTCTGCCCTTCCTGTGCTCTTTGTCTCATTTCCTTTTGTAAAATGAGACAGATAATAATCGCATGGCACTGTTATGAGAAATTACGTTATGTGAAACGCTTTTAACCCAGCTGTCAGTGTACAGTAAGTCATATGTGTTAGCACTCATTACTATGGAAAGATGGACAGCAGGAAATAATTAGGCAATATCTCTTATAGTCGCCACAGTCAAATCTGCAGGTCTGAGATGGTGCCGTCCATGTGTGATTCTTTTTTTTTTTCCCAAACATCTCACTGTCTGGTTAGCCAGACCACACTACTCTAGGAAACATGGCTTGCTCAGGGCAAAGTATAACTGCCTTTATGAGCATTATTTCTGTTAATGTTTAACCAGATGAGTCAAATGTGAAGCATGTCTTTAAAATCTCACTTGTGCATCCAGTGCTATGTACCTTTCCCAGACAGTCCTGGCCACACCTGAAAGTTTGATGGACCTGACCTCTGAGTCACAGAGCAGACATACCATCTAGATAGCAATTGGTATGGGGGAATTTGCTCTCTGTTTGGGTGAGTAAGGTTGATTCTAAAAAAGCCTCATAACCACCATGCCCTCAGTCCGGACCACCCCTCCTCTGCTTCCATCTGTGAGTGGTGGTATCTTGGGTTACAGCTATCACAGACTAAGTGAAGATGACAGAATCCATGATGCTGTTAGTTATTCCTTTATTAAAAAAAAAAAAACACTAACTACACGATGTGGGCTTCCTAGGTGATGCTGGTGGTAAAAGAACCTACCTGCCAATGAAGGAGATATAAGAGATGGGCGTTTAATCCCTGGGTCGGGAAAATTCCCTGGAGGAGGATGTGGCAACCCACTCCAGTATCCTTGCCTGGATAACCCCATGGACAGAGGAGCCTGGTGGGCTACAGTTCATGGGGCTGCACAGAGTCAGATACAAATGAAGTGACTTAGCATGCATGTACACAATGTAGCAATTCATCTCTAGCAGTAGCTTCTTAGGGCTACCCTGATGGCTCAGCAGTGAAGAATCTGCCGCAGTGCAGATGCAGGTTTGATCCCTTGTTCAGGAAGATCCCCTGGAGAAGGAACTGGCAATTCACTCCAGTATTCTGGCCTGGGAAATCCCATGGACAGAGAAGCCTGGCTGGCTACAGTCCATGGGGTGGCAAAAGAGTTGGACATGACTGAAGGACTAAAACAAGTAACTTCTTCAGAAATGTTACAAGTTATCAATCACTGTTAACTTTCCTTCATTTTCCTTATTCTGTATTAAGGGAAAAACCTTCCACTTTTGCCTTAGTTCAAAGCCACCTTACACTGATGTTCCTTGGCAGCCTTCTCCAGTTTAGTCATCTGTCCCCTCGACTCAGAGCTCCTGAGCCTCTAAATTCTATAGCGGCTTGTCCTCAAGAGCCCGTATCCTTTGCTCACACCATCACCTTGGAAATGGATAAATATTTTCTAGGTGCAAATGTGCCAAGTCTATGCCCCATTAGAAGAAATTCAAAATATTCCAAAGAGAGTAAATTTGGAGGTAAGGTCATGTATTTTGGTAGACGGCATCACTTGCTAATAAAAAAGATGCTTTTTATTTAAAGAAGTGCAAAACTCTTGGTTCTAACTTTAGAAAACAATAAAACTCATATGTCTAAAAAATTTTTAAACATTAGTTTTATGAGAAGGTTTTCCCCCTTTACAACAGTGGGTCTACAAGCCAAGCAAGTCTAGCTCAGGATAAAATCACATCAAGCAAAAAGCCTTACGGTGTTAGGGAGTGAGATGAAAGTCTGAAAGGAACAATGATGGCAAGAGCCCTTTATTCTAGGTTGTGTCAATATTAAGCAGGAAAAAAGAGACTGGTGGAGAAAGTCTAGGATGAAAAAAAGAAAAACATTTCTGACCAGGGAAGGAATAGCTTTCTGATTACTACACATAAAGCCAATTAAAAGGTAATGGGATTGGTTTTTGTTTGTGGCTTATAGAATCAATCTCACTATGTTAAAAACATAGCTTATCTTGATGTCTTGAATCAGTAGACTTTTCTTGTTCCCTCTGATACACATTTGCTCAAAAACACTTACTTTCAATGACTAGAAGAAGAAAGGAGGGACAATGGTAGAATATTAGAAAACCTCTCTGAGTTTATTTTAAATCTGTGACTTGAAATGTACTGAGTTAGTTGAGAATGATACAGCCAATCAATATGGCTGGTTAAGATCTTCCAGACATGCCCAAGACAAGATAAATACCTAAAGCTACAAGACTGTGAGATTGTGAAATCTAGGTATGGTGAATCAAAATTTAAAAAGTTTAATGATAAAATGAAATGCTTTTGCAGGCTTAAAAGAACAGTTTTCACAAATAAAGTAGAAGAGATTAAATGGGTAGCTATTTACAAACATCAAAAACTAGAGAAAATACACAAAAATGGAGACGGGGTACAAAAGGTAATATTTAAAAAGTGAATACAAATCACTAGGAGGTAAAATAAGGGATTACTGCTAAAAATTTAAGATAGATCACTATCCTCTGTCTTTGGCTTAACTTCTGATAATCAAGAAAAAAAAAAAAACTGGTTCTGATCATAAATGCTAGAATCCTCAGTTCTAGAATTCACTGTTGAATTAAAACATTTTTTCCAAAATAGACTATTCTATGGTAAGGGAAAGGGGGAGTAAAGCTGCATAAAAAGGAGAACTTAAGAATTTGAAATGATAGTATGTAATTTATTTCCCTTTTTTGAAATTGCCTTTTAGAATCCCATATTCACTACAGCAATTTCAAAAAAAGAATGACACAGACATCAAATCATTTATAGTCACAAAAGAATTTCTACATATTTTGTATTCTTCATGAAATTCTAGAGGAACTTGACTTGACTTTATTCATACAAGTAAATCTTAACACTTTGGCCTTTTGGAAAGGTCAAAAGAAATTTAGAATGTTCCGGGAAAAAATATTAGTCTGTGCTTACGTAAGAACCTTAACAACAGCCAAAAGTCCAACTGACTCCCCTAATAACAGTGTTGAGTAAATCTGATATGCTATTAGTAACAGTCTGAGAGTTCTAAATTCCTTAAGTTAGCAGTCTCTTTTTTTCATCATTTTACCATATATTTACTGACTGCCCACTGCTTCTTGACTCTGGGCTCAATACTAGAGAAGTATCCATGATTAAGACTAGTGATGTCCCTGGTGTTTGTATTCTCCTGAGAGAGATGTACAGACAAGGAAACAGTTAAATATGATCAAAAGTGTATTAGAGATTGTATTAACTATATAAACACAACAAACAGGGTGATACGAGAGAGAGAAAATCTGTAGGTACTAATTTTTAGGGGGTTCAAGGAGGGCTTCAGTTATTAGGTAAAGTTTGATCTGAAATCTGAACATGTAGAAAACTCAAGGACAAGAGTTTCAGGCAAAGGGCAAATGCAAAGGCCCTGTGGTAGGGGCACTGTGGTCTGTTTGATGGACAGGAGCAAGAACTAATGGGGCTGCAAGGCAGTGCACTCAGAGAATCGTGGTACAGACAGGACTGTGAGGAAGGCAGGAGCCACACCAGGGCTCATAGGCAGGGTGAGAAGTCTTCCTTTTATGAGTGAAGGGAAGCTATTGGATTTATATCTAACAGTGATGGTTTGGGCTCCTCTTTGAAGAATGGTGTGTGTGTGTGTTTGTGTGTGTATCTGTATATCAGGAAGAGTGCCAACAGTGGAAGCAGGGTATGAAGCTGCAGGCTGCTGAGTGGCAATAATCCAGGTAAGAGGGATTTCTCTGGTGGTCCGATGGCTTAGACCCTGTGCTGCCAGTGCAGTGGGCTGGGGTTTGATCCCTGACCAGAGAACTAGATCCCACATGCCACAACTAAGAGTCTGCATACTGCAGCTTAGACCCAGTGCAGCCAAATAAATAGATTTGAAAAATAATCCAGGTCAGAAACGATGATGAGCCAAACCACAGGATAGTCCTGGTGACAGGGAACAGTGACAAATGCCAAATGTATTTGGAGGCAAAATCAAAGCTTGCTACAAGAAAAGGGTGAATGTGGGGAAAAACTGGCACCCAGGTTTCTGAGGTTAGGTGCCATTTAATGGAGTGAGGTCTAAGGACAAAGTTGCTCTTGTTCAAATTTGTTCTTTGTCCTTGTTCAAAGTTCTCCTTGGAACACTAGACTAAAGATGGCCTGTAGGACATTTACCTGAAAAGATAAAGTAGACAGATGGAGAGAGGTGTTTGCAGCCCATGGGAGAGGTCTCTGCTAGAGAAACACATTTGAGACTCAATATTCTGCACAGTTCCTGGCAGACCACCCAGGTACCCATTTGGTAATTAATAAATGCTTAGGAGATGACTGGTTGACAATTGACAGAAAGGGGAAGTGAAATTTTGCATCCTGGAAGATGTTTTGAATCTCCTGGCATGAAACACTCAGAAAATGCTGGTAGAGAAGGCCAGGTGCTGGACTGCTCAATAAATATTAATTTACTGCAATAAATCTCAAGAAAGCAATGGACTGTTATTTCAGTAACTAACCTTACCCGACTCAATCGGTGCCACAGCTGTCGTTCAGCTTGTACTCTGTCCCTCATCCTCAGTAGCTTTTTACCTTGAGGCTTAATCCCTGACCCAGACACCTTGCTTTGTTCTTGATCACCGCCTTTCTTGCCTTCACATCCAGCAAATACCGTCCTTGCTCTGTCTATGTCCCTAATGACTCTCTCAGAGCTTGCTCATCACAGATTTCTGAATCTGCCATGAGTCAACATCAAGTATTCACGGTGTGCCAGGCACCATGCTAGATGCTTGACGCATACATCCCACTTTAACACCCTGCCAAGTAGCTGTTTGCCCTGGGGGTAGACCTTAATCCCTGGGAGAGACTAGGTGCTTGGCTCTAACTCAAGTAGCTGGAAAGTGATAGAACAAGGATTGCAGACAAGTTCAAGTGACTCTGCAGCCAGGCTCCCCTTCCTGGGCTTGCAAAGCTCATCGGATTTCGCCTCCTGAATCAGTCTGTACCCTTGATCTGCTAGTTCTTCAACAAAGTCCACTAGGTGGTCGATATTCATCGAGGGCCACCAAGCAGGCAAGTCAGGTTGGCCTGTGTCTGTACCCCTGAACAACAGTATTCCACGACTTGGTAATTGCAGACTCACTTGGTGCTCTGATGTGGAATTTACTGCATTCAGTGGGAAGACCCAGACCTGAGAGAGGCCCACAGCCTGGGAGGTTATTAGTCATCAGAGAAACAAAAGAGATGGAGTATGTTGGAGAAACATGGCCGGGGTGACATGCTAGGGGCAAGGTGGCTGACAGGAGAAGGGTTTTCAAAAGAAACAGCTTTTATGACTTTATGTAAATACGTTAATAAAGCTTCGGTCTCTCTGGCCATAGACTCAAGCTGAAAGGCTTTCTGTCTTCATTAGGCACGTCCCCTGAGCACACAGGTGTACTATAAGAGCTGTCTGCTCAAACATCCTCTGTAGCAGAAGCAACGGTTTCACCAGCATCCGAGAGGGGCCTTCACTAGGAGGAGGCCAAGCCCCGGGAGACTGAGCAATGTGTGCAGGAATTCTTTGCACGGAGGACAAAGGGCCCCGAAGCTACACTGGCGCTCATCTCAGCAGCACCTGTCACTCCACACGGGGCCCTTTCCCGCCCGACACCTGCCTGACTGGGTGGGCCCCGCGCCACCTGCGGAGGAAACAGAGCCCATGAACCTCCATTTCACGTTAGGCTTCCTGGCAGAAACGAGATGTGGGATTCCTAGGGGCAAAGTTACCTAGGAATCCAGCCTCCACCAGACATAACTTATTAATGAAGCAGACTGATGAATGTCAGAAGGTGAAAAGCTTGGTTTAAGAGGCAAGAGAGAAGAAAGAAAACAGCTGCACGAGAGCAGTATCCTTCAGTCATGGCAGACGGCGGTGGCTTTGGCACACGGTTCTGCTCTGCTAAGGCCTCTGATGCAAGTGTGACATTAAAGAGACAGGGAGTGGACCCTCGGCCCACTGGACGTCTGAAGAGTTTCAGCGGAACTCTGTGAAGCGCCTTCATGAAGCTAATCTGAATCCACCCATCTCCACTGCTAACATTCTACCTGGCTTACAGGACAGTGGTCACGATTCCAAGATTTTGAGAAACAAGTGCTTGGACTCTTTCTTTCTTTCTGTTCCTTCTTTATCTCTTTTATATCCCCCTACACAGAAAATATCTTAAATATACCTTTAATTACATACAATAAAACACTCAAGATACCAATAGTTAAGTTCTTTGCTGTATTCCCAACACCTAGATGAAAGTCAGAACCGAGCAGTCTCCCTCTATATTATATATGATACATATATATAAAATAAATTAACAGATGAACATTTACCATCTCCTTGGGTTACAAGTTCTGGTGCCAGACTTTGCCAATAGACTTTTTATTAATAACTCTAGGAAGAGATTGTGGGTTTGTTTCCCCAATGGCTCAGTGGGTAAAGAATCTGCCTACAATGCGGGAGACACAGGAGACTAGGGTTCAGTCCCTGGGTCAGAAAGATCTCCTGGAGGAGGGCATAGCAACCAATTCCAGTATTCTTGCCTGGAGCATTCAACAGACAGAGGAACCTGGCGGGATACAGTCCAAAGGGTCACAAAGAGTCGGTGCAACTGAGAGAGTGAGGAAGAGACTTCCATTGAATTCTAATTTCATAAACATTCTTTTCATAAAGACATTTAAAGTTCTCTAACTCCCTATACATGGTTATATTTTTTTCTGATGGCAAAATACTAAGTGTGAAGTAGGACTGAAGGAATTTTTAATAACTTGAATGCCCACCCAAAATACCCTAATTAAAACTTCTCATTAAAAATGTTTGTTATTTATCCCAATCTTCTCTTATTTGGATATTATTGAAAAACCAAGGGATATCAGTCAGCAGGGTAAATGACAGACAAGACCACACCACCAAACAAAGATCTGACCTCATTCTGAATTTTTCCTTTCAGATCAAATATTTTCTCCTCCCAAGCGATATTCCTGAGATGAGAATGTTCACTCTGTTAAAATTCAGACTACTTGATGGACCTCAGTGCCCTTCCACAGAAGTAAAACTTCCTGTAGAAGCATTTACGAGACAGTAAGAAGTTGGCTCTGATTGTGGGTACATACGTACCTAAGTCTTTGAGACAGATTCAAAACCAGATCTAGCCAGTCTGCCAGAAAGTCCTGATATCAAGGATGACTCTCAAGGTTATTAGAATTAAGTCTTTTCCCCTGTTCAGGCAGATCTGACACTTCACAAGAAATCTGCTACTCTGCATTTAAGCAAAATCATACTAACAAAAACAAGCAAGGACCCATAGACCCTTGTTTGAAGGATTTTAGTCTGGCTATTAAAGCAACTGGTCAGCATAAAAACAGAAAACAGAGCCTTCATCTTGCCTTTCCAATCTTGCTGGCATCCCAGATGATAAGAGAACTGACAAGTAAAGGCGGGTCAGGAAAAGTTCTATGGCTAGGAAGCATTTTTATGAGTCAATATACTTGAAAGCTTATTTCCAAGAATAAAAACCCAGTCACCCTTCTCATAGGGATTTTTTTTTAAATATGACAAAGCATAGAGTTTTGCTAAATATGGGTGTTGTGAGTGTCCAGATATTTATCATTCTCTGCATTTTCTCTGCTGGAAGTATTTCATAATAAAAAAGCGATAAAAGTATCAAAACTGCAGGAGCAAAGAAGAAACAGAATACACATTTTGGAGAGTTTACAAAAAGATGTTTAATTTACCTCTGCACTGGTGAAAAACGTAAGACTTCTGATTACAATTTAGTATTTTTCAAATAACACTTGATTTCAAAATATAGATTATTTAGATGTTAAATCTGATGACACTTAAACATTAATAGAAATCAACTCCCAGTAAATCTGAAGGCAGTGCTGACCATTCATCATATTTAACGAGGTATATTGGAAATAGCTGAGTACTGACCTCCCCAGGACAAATGATCCTCTTGGGACGAGGGGCCTCTTGCTGTAACTGATACACTGCCAAACAGAAAAAGAGAGAATTATAATTAAAAAAAAAAAAAGCACATACCAACATGGCTTCAAATAGCTCAACCTAGCTACCTTTCAAGAACTGCAAATTTCTCAACCAAAAAACAAAGGATATACAGACCCATTTTTAGACAGAATAAAGTCAGATCATTTATATGGAAATGAGTTACAATGAATATAAACTGGCAAAATTGATTTTTTAAAATTCTCATAAGGACAATTTAGTTTCATAATTGTTACTGGCATTGTTCATGTTATGGCTTTCTTGGAAGACTAGATAAGACTAAAATTATTTTGACAATTTTAAAGATGAGATTCTACTTGTGAGTACCTAAGTAGTAAGATCACATAATAGGATCCCTCCTTCTCAATGCTGCTGATGAGAATACCAGGGAAAGAATGGCCTTAGAAGACAAGCGGCATTCTCTGAAATGTTAGTTACGGACAAAGACACAATTGATTCTGTGAGTGAATGAGGCCCTAAGTCATTTCTTTTCTCATGAGTTCCATTTTTACCCTGCCCATCACCATGGATTCTTAGTTCCTTGATTATTTTCCAACCATTGTCATTCCTTTTTCTTGGGCCCTTCAGTATCTTAAATAATAACAACTCTCTTATATCCTTTATAAAAGACCTGGCTTGGGCCTGGGGGAAAGCAGGTAATTGGGTACAGAAATATAATTTATCAGACTATTATTTGTGATTTATCAGACTATATTGAGTGGCTTTCTGCTGCTTAGCTAGTTTGGTTATTTTTCTTAAGAGGAAAAGCTACCTTGTGCATGTACCTTAAAGTTTTACTTTCATGGAAATGGGAGCTGAAAACAAACCTCAGTTCAGTTCAATTCAGTTCAGTCACACAATCGTGTCCGACTCTTTGCGACCCCATGAACCGCAGCACGCCAGGCCTCCCTGTCCATCACCAACTCCCAGAGTCTACCCAAACCCATGTCCATCGAGTCGGTGATGCCATCCAGCCATCTCATCCTCTGTCTTCCCCTTCTCCTCCTGCCCCCAATCCTTCCCAGCATCAGGGTCTTTTCCAATGAGTCAGTTCTTCACATGAGGTGGCCAAAGTATTGGAGTTTCAGCTTCAACATCAGTCCTTCCAATGAACACTCAGGACTGATCTCCTTTAGGATGGACTTGTTGGATCTCCTTGCAGTCCAAGGGACTCTCAAGAGTCTTCTCCAACACCACAGTTCAAAAGCAGCAATTCCTCGGCGCTCAACCTTTTTCACTGTCCAACTCTCACATCCATACATGACTGCTGGAAAAACCATAGCTTTGACTAGACAGACCTTTGTTGGCAAAGTAATGCCTCTGCTTTTCAATATGCTATCTAGGTTGGCCATAACTTTCCTTCCAAGGAGTAAGTGTCTTTTGATTTCATGGCTGCAATCACCATCTACAGTGATTTTGGAGCCCCCCAAAATAAAGTTTGACACTGTTTCCACTGCTTCCCTATTTCCCATGAAGTGATGGGACCAGATGCCATGATCTTAGTTTTCTTAATGCTGAGCCTTAAGCCAACTTATTCACTCTCCTCTTTCACTTTCATCAAGAGGCTTTTTAGTTCCTCTTCACTTTCTGCCATAAGGGTGGTGTTGTCTGCATATCTGAGGTTATTGATATTTCTCCCGGCAATGTTGATTCCAGCTTGTGCTTCTTTCAGCCCAGCGTTTCTCATAATGTACTCTCCATATAAGTTAAATAAGCCGGGTGACAATATACAGCCTTGACGTACTCCTTTTCTTATTTGGAACCAGTCTGTTGTTCCATGTCCAGTTCTAACTGTTGCTTCCTGACCTGCATACAGGTTTCTCAGGTGGCAGGTCAGGTGGTCTGGCAAAACAAATCTACCTGATGTTATCTTCAGAGTTGTGAAGAGGGAATAATTAATGTTAAGTAAATCTATGAATCATATCATAAATACATCTACAAAAGGTTAAAAATTTGATTGTATAAAGTCTTTCCAGAAAATGTAATAAGAGAAGTGAAAATTTCTGGCTTACTCTTAGGTCAAAAAATTAGAAAAAGAAATTTTAATTGAAAGGCAGATAGTCACGTGGAAACAGAAATGATGGAACTTATTTTGTATCGATGGCTCCCCAAAGCATTTAGCTCTAAAATGGTTATTTTCTTACCTAACTAAAGGTAGACCACTCAGCTTCCTCACAGAGAAGAAATCATCTGACTCTCATATAGATGTTTTTAATTCATCCTATTTCTAAGCTTAGGTTGCCCATACTAATGATGGTGCCTGTGACACTCAAGAATAACTGTAGCCATGTGTGAAGGACAGGTCAGAGAAAGCTTCTTGTGCAGGAGGAAACATGAGGAAGAACTGGCTAAAGATAGAGAAACAGTTTTGGACACGCTATTGACAATCCCAGTAGAGCCCACACTCTCCTTTAATCATGAGAGAGCCTTCATGGAATCCTTCATTCCTCTCAGATCAGCCCCAACACCAACTGGCTGCTTTTCAGCAGGGTTTTGCTGTTAATGAGTGTAAAGGGAACCAAACGGGGCATCTCTTAGAATCACAAAGCTCACAAGCAATTATAGAGCCCTTGTCCAGAGAGTCCTATCTCCTCTTATCCGCCCATCACCAGTGCCCTTTGAAGCCAGCAGTTATATATGGGGGGCATGGCTGGAACGCTTTTGTGAACACCATTTTTAATGTCTCCCTTGAAGGTAGAAAAGGAAGTACAGCTGTTATAAGAGAGAAGCATTTGTAGCTATGTGTACCTTTGTAATTCATATCAGCAAACATTTGAACACCAGCTATAAAACAGATACCACAATCAGCATTCCCTGGAGGCTTTGAGGATGAATGGAGGGGAAGGGAGAAGAGAAAGAAACCAGCATATCAAGTGCCTGTTACGTGCCAGGAACAATGTCTTATTGAATTCTCAAGAGCTCAGAAGAAAGAACATATCATTATCATTCTCAATTTTATATGAAGAAATAAGTGCCTAGAAGTGAAATACCTGCTCTGGGGCATCAAGCTAAAATGGATCCTTTTGACTCCAAAGCCCTGGTTTATTTTTCTGTGCCTCAGGGCCTTTGCACTTGCTACTCCCTCTACCTGGATGGCTCTTTCCCAAGATATTTAAATGGCTCCTTCCCCGCTCCTTCATTCAGGTCTTCCCTGACTTGCTCGGCTTGGAATAAAATTCCACATCATCACTCCAACTCTGCTCCTTTTTACACCATTTCATGTTTCTTCACGGTACTCATCACCATTAACACACTGCATTTGTTTGTTTTGTGTGCTGTCTCCCTTGACTAAAGTGTAAGCTCTTTGGGGGTAGGCGCTTTGTTCTGTCCACAGTGGGATGCTCAGTGCTTTGAACAGTGTTTGGCACATGTAAAGTGAAAGTGAAAGTGTTAGTTGCTCAGTCATGTCTGACTCTTTGTGACCCCATGGACTGGGGACTTTGTAGCCCACCAGGCTCTCCAGGCTAGGATAAGAGAGTGGGTTGCCATTTCCTACTCCAGGGGATCTTCCCGACCTAGTGATTGAACCCACGTCTCTTGCATCTCTTACAATGGCAGGTGGATGCTTTACCCCCATGCCATGTAGGAAGCCCAGGGAAACAAAAGATAAGAGTATTTTCATTGTATGTAAAGGAGATCCTGAAAGTCTGAGTTAGGACAACACTGGTGGAAATGCAGATGAGAAAGGAGTTGACTGCTGAGGAGGATCGGCAGGGCTTGATTGCAAATGGAGTGGAGGAAAGGCCTGGAAAGATGGAAAGACTGAGATGCTATTAATAGTTATAGAGATTACAGGAGAAGAAATGTAAGGGACAGTTCCTCTCCTGTGTCAACAAACTATAGCCTATAGCTGTATACTCTAGGGATCCTCTGAGTAAAGAGAAGTGTGGTTATCCACCAGTCTTAGAAATAGAAACAGCCATTTGTCCTACTCCAGCCAGGAGCAACTTTGAGGGAGGTCCCTGCAAACTCCTCGAGCCAGAGATGCCACCTCTCCTTGCTGGTCTCTGGGCTGCACACATCAGAAGTCAATCACCATTTCTCAGTGAGCCGGTCTCAGGAGCTACAAGATCTACTTGGTGCTGTTCTAAGCAACAGAAATTGACAAAGTCTGTTTGCCATCTGGATTCTATGTCTCTATAAAGATAATTAGATGACAACCAATTGCAATGGCAGCCATGGGGGGAAAAAAAAATAGGGCCTTAGACTCTATCTCAGCTTCAGTCCCTGTCCCTCCTTCTCAAGACTGGCTGTAACAAAACAAATACCTGTCAGGCCCATTTGATGTAACTGAAACATGTCACATAATCTTGAAAATGTAGTTTTTTGAATTTTTTTTGTCTAACAAACACACATCATAAGCAGAACACAGTAATCAATGTCACTTCTTGGGTGATTCTGTGCACTAAGGGGCAAGAAGATGGAATCTGCTTCTATGGCAATGTTTCAGATCAGTCCCAGGCTCTTCCCCGCCCTGGGCCCTTACACACAGAAGAGAATCCTGAGCACTGGAATAGGCTGTTTGACCGGGGTGAAGGGATGGTCACCAGGAAACATGGGGGTAGAGAAGAGGAATCCCTGCTCCCCGAGAAATCTGAAGCAGATTGAGAAATCAAGAACTCACTTAGAGAACCTTTTATTTTTCCTTCAGTAAGAAAGCATGAATTCCCTTGGTAGTCCAGTGGTTAAGAATCTGCCTGGCCAATGCAAGGGACACAGGTTCGATCCTTGGTCCAGGAAAATTCCACATGCTGTGGGGCAACTAGGCCCGTGTGCCACAACTCTAGAGGTTGTGATCTGTAGCAAGAGAAGCCACCTCAATGACAAGCCCGGGCACTGCAACTAGAGAGCAGCCCCGGCTTGCCACAACTAGAGAAAACTGCGTGAAGCAGTGAAGACCCAGTGCAGCCAAAAATTAATAATTAAAAAAGAAAACTTGGCTCATCCTCTGGTAACACAATCTTCCCATGGATGCCAAGTGAAAACCTAGGCCTGGGTGATGCCAAAGCCCAGTCCAGACCCATCAGCTCTTAACAGACCCTGCAGAAATTCAGTCCCTTAAGAAGGCATGTGGACCCAGGATCCAAACCTGGACACTTGGCTGTGACTCTGAACCAGTGCCACCCTGTTCACTGCCCATGACTTCCCAGTATGCGTAGGAAAGAACTCATGATATAAGTAACAAATGGCGGGGGCTTTGATGGCCTCTTGGTTCAACCCCACCTCCAGGCTGCTATATGTGCAGGCTTTGTCTTGCTAACGCATGTCCAGTTTTGCTGGGGATGGAGTTTTCTCCTCTTGTTCATGGCACACTGAAAAACTCAAGGATGAGGCTGTGGGGACTTGAATCAGGGGGTCTCGGGCCTAAATGCATGAGAAGCACCTGTGGGGTGTGATAAGTTGCAAATCCTCCACTCTTCTGATTCAGAAATCTGGCATCAGGCTGAGGAATAGTTATTAAACTATTCTCCTCAGGTAATTCTCACACAGGGAGTCTGTGAACCATAATTTGGAGGTTCTACACTTCTCTTTAGAATAACAGGCACAAGCCATGACTGCCTGACTTGCTGCCCAGGGGAGTCTCTGGGGAGAGCTGCTGGCCATGGCATCTGCTGCCTAATTGGCACTTGGCCTCTTAAACAGTAAAATCTTTCAGAATATACCCATGGTAGCTGGCTTTTAAACTTATCTGCTTAGGGAATGCAGTTCATACAGTTCTGGCTGAAAATTTAGAATGTGGCTTTATTTTATTTTTAAATTAAACTTGAAAATAGTATTTTTTTAAATTGAAACCAAATATTTCTCAGTGACTTCATCAGTGTATTAGGGTATGGTATTGCATATGAAGGACTACAGGTAGATAGATGATACTTTGAGGCAAGATTATTCTTATGGAAGTAATAGCATTAGCTTCTAAGAAAAATGGGGGAGCAGAAAAGGCAAGAACTTAAGCATGTAGCCTCA
This sequence comes from Antilocapra americana, assembly GCA_007570785.1. NCBI lineage: Eukaryota > Metazoa > Chordata > Mammalia > Artiodactyla > Antilocapridae > Antilocapra > Antilocapra americana. Next base: position 20,973,491 of record ML660772.1, on the reverse strand, counting down.
TGGTTCCTTGAGTCAAGATGGAGTTTTATTCTTCCTTGTGGCCCCACAGATCAAAGCACACAGTCTTGTCTAAGGCAAAGACTTAAGGTGCATTTGTTGAACGAATGAGCAATCTACTTTATATAAAATATCGAGAGAGCTGATTTTAAGTCAGACATGCATTGGTTGCCTTCTAGGCATCCATTTCCATCTTTCCCAATCCAACCATACTCCAAAGTTTCCATTCATGGAGAAGACATAGGAGTGAACCCTCTTGAGTTCCAGCCATGTGCCCTGATTGGTTTAGGGCAGTTAGTGTACCCCAACTCTCTGACCATAGTGATGTAGCCAGGGTTGGGGACTCACATCAAATACAAAATTTAGTTGCCTCTAACACCAAAGCTGAATTTGAGTGCCAACAGTCTCTCCCTTTTTTAAAACTGAACTTTGTATTGGATTACAGATAATTAACAATGTTGTGATAGTTTCAGGTGGACAGCAAAGGGACTCTGACTGAGATGAATTCTAATACTTTTGTTTGAAGTAGACTATCTCTTTGCTAGTTGCTTTTGGATGAGAATGTGGTAGCTCAAGTGCTGCTGGTAGCTCTCTGGGGGTTATAAGTGAAAAGCCTACTAAGCGTGGAGTTAAACCTAGGAAAGCAGAAACCAAGAAAGGAAGACATACTCACTGGGCTCCAATAATGTCATTTGAGTTGCTGCACCAAGTCACGCCTGAAGCCAGTGCCTCTCAACTTTTTGCTTATGTCAATCAATGTGTTTAAGTGGAGTATTCTGTTATTTGTATAAAAGAGCATTGCAATTAGCATTAAAACTTAAAAACAGCTTCTTAATATGGATCATTATGAAGTAGATTCATTTTCATTTAGGAATAATGTTATAATTGGGACAAAAGCTTTGTAATAAAAATCTAGTATCAAATGAGTCAATATTAAAACCAACAACAGGTGATGGATGAAAGACACACCTATATACTTCTATAATTACTGTAAACAATCAATTTTTAAATCAAGTCCTATAATATGGCAAAAATGAACAGCATCCAGCAAATGCATGAGAAATTTCAAAGTACCAAATAATCACTGGAGTTGAAAAATTAAGTGTGTGATGGAAAATTATAGATTCCATAAATGATATGTTAATGAGTTTGAATCAACACCTAAAATTAATCTCTCAAAGGATGGTTTGTGAGTATTCCAAAGAGAAACACTTGGTGTTTACCAATAGGTTATTTAAAACCAAACAAATTTCATATTCTGATAGGTTTATTGGATTTTCAGAGATGGAAAATGCTATTGTTTTAGCATATTTGTATATTAACATGGACCTCATGAAGTTTTGCAAGGCCCTCAATTTCTTCTTATTTATCTTTTAAGATCTACATGCAAATTTATCCTCTTCTAGAAAGTCTTCTGTAATCCCAGGAGGGAGAGGAGTAGTATATTGTTGCTTCGGTCCATTTGCATATTAATTGGTTTACATCTGTCTTTCTTTCTAGACTGTAAATTAGAGGAAAGCATGGACCACATTTTTAGCTACTATTGATTCCTAGTGCTTCTCCTAATGCTTATAATGTATGTTTGCTAAAAGACCAAATGAGTAGATGATAAACTTGACAATAAGGAGGAGTAGCATGAGTTGGCAATGAGTGTTAGATGAGCTTATATATAAGTTGTGCAACACCAAAACTCAAAGAATTCGTGGCTTCAGGACAACCAAAGAGAATTCTTGCTCAGTAGTACCTGTGTTTTTGATGTTGTGGATGGCCCTGCTGATGGCATCCTCCCCTCAGAACTGCAGGGTGCAGTTCTGAATCACTGGAGATGCTCAAGTAGAGCCTGGATGACTATTAGCTGAGTATAATAAAGAGGAACTTCATATATGTCATTAGGTTTATATTAAATGGCCTCAATTGTCCCTTCTTCTCATAAATCTAAAGTTTTATGATTCTAGAGCAAAGTATAGACACACACACACACACACACACACACACACAACTTGGTTAGATCCAAAAAATCAAAACCAATACACCCTGGTAAAATTGACAGTATGAACACGTAATAAATAGCACCTTTTCTGGGCTTCCTTAGAACATAAAAGTGCTTTTAAGAGGTACACTGGGTGTCCCAAGGTCTCTTGGACTCTGAGCCCGTACTATCTTCTCGCTTCAGTAAAGCTCTCTGTGGTGGCATTCACTCAACAAATATTTATTGGGTAGTTAACGTATGCAAGGCTGTGTGCAAGAAGGTGAGCAAGGAACAGTAAGTCATGTGACCCTCCCAATGCCTCTCACTACAGATATTTTGTTGATTTACTGTCAGAGCACTTCACACTCCATTAGGAAACAAACAAACAAAAACATCCAATTACTTAGTCATTAGCACTGCCTTTTAAAATAGAAGATCAGAATGCAGAACATTAGATTGGAAGGGCCCTTAGAGACCCAGCACAACCCCTTTATTTCACAGATGGAAGAACAGACTCATGTAATAAAGAACGAGGTGCCTCTCTATATGCTGACGTGGGAAGATCAAAACAAGGTATTTGTGAAGTGAAACAAGCAAGTTGAAGGACACCGGGTACAGCATAAACCCATTTTTCACAGAAGGGACCAACTACAAAAATGCCTTAATATCAGGCATGTGTATTTTAAACACTTGGAAGGATGTGCTTTCCAAAATGGACAGTGGTCAGCGATTGGAAGGGAGGAGTGGAATATGGGATGGGGATGGTATGTGGTTTATGGGAAATTTTTACTCTCAGCTTTATGTATTCCTCTAATGTTTGTCTTGTATGTAGCTTTGTTTCGCTTTTGTTACACACATACATACATGGGTATATGCATATGTGTGTGTCTGTGTGTATGTATATACTTTATGTATTTATGTATACAATTTTAAATAGTAAGAAAAAAATCATGAAAACTTGCAGGCTGTGAGTCAGGTTTGCTTCTGGGTTCCACTCTGAATGCCACTCTAATGCTTCCTGTAAAACCTTTGCCAAATTACTGAACCTCCTTGATCCGTGGTTCCTTTGTGTGTGAAATGGGGATAAGAATGGTACCCGTTGCTGAGGGCTAAGATGGGATTTGGGAATTCAGGCACAGAGCTAGCATGGTAGCTGGTACATGGCAGGTCTCAATGGACAGCAGAAACAAGGGCAATATCAATAATGACAGAAATAATTATCTTTATCACTACTGTCTAGAAGCAAAGCTTGAACAAGAGACTATTCTCCTGGGGTCTCCCCATATCACACCCCTCCCCTTTCTCACTGGAGAATTTCTTAGGCGGGTGACACTAAAGAAAGAGAAAATGCGCTTGAAAATGACAAGTGCCTGCCTTCATGAGGGGAGTCAAATTGATGACTGATGATCAGATAATGAACCCTATTTTCAAGGAGTCAGCCTTAGTGACCAAACATTATTCTTCCCTATCTATTAATTTTTTTGGTGGTAAATGTCATATGATATTAAGCTATAGGATAAACAGTCAAGAACATAATTCATGGAAGTCAACAACTTACCCTTGATGACCAGCTGTGGAAAAAAAGGAAGAAAGGAAAGAAGGATGGAAGGAAAGAGGAAAGGAAGGGAGACAAGGAGTGCCCTGAAGAAAGTCAGACAGTCAGAATATCCATCTTTTTTTTTCCCCTAAGCATTCCTAAGTGAGTCATGGCAGCTGGCTCTCATGGGTCCTGACCAGGGGAGAGGACTCCTTCTATTTTCTCTCACCAATATATCTCCTTAGTAGAAAAAGAAATTTGGATTTGCAGGGCTGTGATGAAGGAGTGTATGTGTGCACTAAATCAACAGCAAAAATTGTTCAAAAGGCAAGCCTGCTAAAGACTTCTGAGGAGATTTTCATTGTAGATACTCACAGTATGATTTCCATATTGGAGGCTGGTATTCTTCAGCATCTAGAATAAAAAGAAAGAAATCAATTCATCAGCTTGAACGTCAAACTGTCAACATGTGTCTTCTCTGGGGGAACAATACTCTGTCAGCAGTCCTTGCCTTCCAGTCCCAAGGGTCCTCTCAGCTCATGTATGGGACAGTTCCAGGCAAGAGGGAGGAATTGGGAAAGGCGACCCTTGTGGACCCAATACCGCTTTGTCCAGGTACTTACCATGACCGAATCAATTGCTTAACCATTTTCATAGAGCCCAGTAAATAAGAAAAGATTTTTAAAGCAATTAACTTGATTGTACCCTCCAGTAATCCTTTCAAACAGTATTTACTTAACTTGGCATAATAAACATATAATTTATCTCACAGATTCCAATCAGACCTCTAGCCCATTTATTTAGACTTGAGGGCAAGATGCATAGTAGCAAGTATGTAATATTAAATCTGGGAAGTTGTACCACTCAGCCAACTGAACTCCTAAAATACTAGGTCTGACAGCAGAGACACTGATGATTCAATTGGAATCTTATTATGTCCTTGAATTTACTCCAGTGTGTGACTTACGAAATTTCCAGAAAACCTCTCAGCAATCAGAAGTGTCAGAGTGAAAGAGTTGCAACAAAATGGAGAGGACAAAACTGTTATTCATCAAACTAGAAAGCAGACAATGGGAGAAAATCTGCTGTTCAGTCAGCTCAACAATCCCAATGCTGACAGCTGATTTTATAATTCTGACGGAGTTATTAGAGTCCTCCTGAGCTCATAACTAAGGTCTTGGTAAAACATACTCCAGCTTAAACAGCCAGAGGGAAAAATCCATTCCCTGACTTACAGAATATTGAGCTGGGGAACTTTTAAGAGTTCTTTTAGTTCAGCACTTTCCAATGAGGAAACTGTTCTTGTCATCTTGCACTGTATGGCATCACTCACCCAGCCTAATGTGTCCTTGTCCTTCTGTTGCCTTCACATACTAAAATTTCATGCAAAGGAATAGAAAATTTCTAATCTCATGCAATAAGACAGTTTGAGAATTTTTCCCCTCCTGAGAAACAAATACGCTTACTATACATAAAAAGAAACTGGAGTGGTGAAATTCCCCCAAATCTTACTCAATCACAGTTGTGTAGCTTAAATGAAATTCTTTCACAATTAATTACTTACTCTCTGGGGCCCATCCTATCACTGAGGCAACTAAACTCCTCCTAAGACAGTTTCATAGAAAAACATCTGGATAGTTAGGCTTACCTAGTCAGGAACCTCTCTATGGATAATCAGCCACACAGGCACACACACAGAACAGTGTATTAATAATGGTTTATGCTGTTATTCAAACTTCGTTTGCTAAAAAAAGTGAAACTCCTAATACTTTAGTCAAAGTGGACAACTTAATAGTGAGCTTTTAACCTAAATAAGCAATTACTTTCATTCTATATGTTGTTGTTGCTTAGTCGCTAAGTCGTATCTGACTCTTTCAAGACCCCATGGACTGTAGCCCTCCTGGCTCCTCTGTTCATGGGATTTTTCAGGCAAGAATACTGGAGTGAGTTGTCATTTTCTTCTCCAGGGAATCCTGTAGACCCAGGGATTGAACCCATGTCTTCTGCATTGCAGGCAGATTCTTTACCACTGAGCCACCTGGGAAGCCCATCCTATATGTAACACAGACCTATTTTAATGGATTAATGCAGTGATTGTTTATAAAGAACACTCAAATAAAATAAATCATATTTTTGAGTTTACAACAAAATTCTAGAACCATCCATACACTACTACCTCACCAGAAAAGCCAGGTCCAATATGTTAAAACACTGATGACATCTTCAAATATCTTTCTCAAAGATACAGAACCAACACACACACATACACATATACCAGACTGCATAGTAGTAGGAATTCCTGAGTAGTAGGAATTCCTGAGTAGTAGGAATTCCTGAGATGTCATCTACCCAAAGATGTCTTTATTATTTTAGATGAGATTTACTCTATAAGTTAAGTAGAACCCCCAGACCAAGGAGTGGTCAAGAATATTCAGAACTGAAAAGTGTATCTTTCTACGTGCTGAAGGAAGTTCCCCTCAAAATAAGTAGTCTCCTAATTCAGGTTTCAGATGCTCAACTTGGATCTCTTATCTGAGAGGGCTTCTTATCTGAAGTCAGAAGTTTGGATTAAATGGCCTTTCATTGCTCATTTCAGTCTTGCTCTGTGAAAAACCTAGAATTTTCATCTGGAATATTGGCTCCTAACCTTTAAACTTGCATTTAGGCTTCCCTACACATAAACACTTTATCCCTTTTGGATTGCTCCTTGTTGGCAACGTCACATAGAGATGAAGAAAGCTGTCCATAGAGACAGGAGATCATAATGCTGCCTTGCTTAAAAATCCTCTATTGTCTCTCATCTAAAATACAAACATTATGGGTTTCCGTGATGGCTCAGCTGTTAAGAATCCACATTCAATGCAAAAGATACAGGAGTTGTGGGTTTGATCCCTGGGTCAGGAAGATCCCTTGGAGGAGAGCATGGCAACCTACTCCAGTATTCTTGCCTGGAGAATTCCACTGACAGAGGAGCATGGCAGGCTATGCAGTCCATAGAGTAGCAAAGAATTTGTCACGACTGAGTGACTGAGCACATATACATACAAACATTACACTGTGGGTTCCAGTCCTGCCTTCTTCTTCACTCCACTGCAGGCATTTCCCTGCTTTTCACGTATTATCCAACCATACTGGTCTTCTCTCTTTTCCCAGAACAAGTCAATCCAAGGCAAGGCCCCTGGCCTTTGCTCCTGTGGTCCTACTAAGTAAAAATTCTCCTCTAATAGACTTTGGCATGGCTGACTTGCTCTATTATGTGGGGTTCAACTGAAATTTCACTTCCCAGGGGTCGCCTTTGCCAATCTTACATAAAACAGCCTTCTCCCAGCCCCTACTCTCCTACATAGCACTTATTACCATCAGAAATTATTTATTGACTTGTTGGCTTGTTATTACTGGCCTCATCCCAGTATTAGCTAAACTCCACACAAGCAGAAATTTTGCCTCATTCACTTAGGCCTCACTGACCCTTAAGAAGGTTGCATGGCATATAACGGACATTCAAAAAGCTAAATAAATGAATGAATAAATAAATGAATGAATTCTCGGGGCTCAGACTGTACCTCTGACAACTACTGGCTGAATGACATGAAGTAGGTTATTCAACTTCTTTTCAGTTCAGTTCAGTTGCTCAGCTGTTTCCAACTCTTTGCAACCCCATGGACTGCAGCACGCCAGGCCTCCCTGTCCATTACCAACTTTCAGAGTTTACTCAAACTCAAGTCCATTGAGCCAGTGATGCCATCCAACCATCTCATCCTCTGTCATCCCCTTCTCCTCCCGCCTTCAATTCTTCCCAGCATCAGGGTCTTTCCAAAGAGTCAGTTCTTTGCATTAGGTGGCCAAAGTATTGGAGTTTCAGCTTCAGCATCTGTCCTTCCAATGAATATTCAGGACTGATTTCCTTTAGGATGGACTGGTTAGATCTCCTTGCAGTCTAAGTGACTCTCAAGAGTCTTCTCCAACACTACAGTTCAAAAGCATCAATTCTTCGGCGCTCAGGTTTCTCTATACTCCAACTCTCACATACATACATGACTACTGGAAAAACCATAGCTTTGACTAGATGGACCTTTATTGGTCTCTGATTTTTAATATGCTGTCTAGTTTGGTCATAACTTTTCTTCCAAGGAGCAAGCATCTTTTAATTTCATGGCTGCAGTCACCATCCACAGTGACTTTGGAGCCCAAAACAATAAAGTCTGTCACTGTTTCTACTGTTTCCCCATCTATTTGCCATGAAGTGATGGGACCAGATGCCATGATCTTAGTTTTCTGAATGCTGAGTTTTAAGCCAACTTCTTTTAAGAACCTCCAATACTCCTCTTTATTAAACCAAAAGATAAATGTGCTTACCTTATAACTGATTGCGTGTGGTTATTGTGACAATTAAATGAGATAATACATATAAAGTTCTTGGGACAGAGCTTGATAAATAGCAAGTTCTCCATGAAGCCCCACTAATGCTGTTGTGTTGTCATGGTTACATCACCCTGTCCTGATTCTTCCCAGGTAAACTCAGGCTCGTGTCTTCTCTCCCTTGGCTACAGTCAGTAACTATCTGTATTCTTGCCCCCAGATCTGGAGGCTGTAATTAAGCTCCAGTGCTGTTGTCATGGAACGTTTTTCTTTCTCATAAAAGAATCCAAAGTGAGAGGCCATTTGTCATGCTTCAGTGGAGCAACTATAATTACCTTGGTCTTAGAGATTCATTTCACAAGCCACTAAAGTGCACTGTTAGAAGGTTTTTGTCAAGCAACAAGGCACAAAATATTTTTAATATGTTGAAACAAATCTTTAGCTGCCTTCAATACTGTCCCACCAACATCACATTTGCCCCCAATTTCACACAGTATTTTTTTTTTAATCTGCCATATTCTTAAATAGCCTGATACTGTATATTTTTTTAAAAACTGGAATAGGTTTTCTAGGTTACTGAGTTCACTGTCCTCATTTGGCAAATGAGGAAAATGAAATGAGAATGATGAAGTGGCTTTCTCAAGGTCATAAAAATAAGTGAGAGGAAGAGGTGGGATTAGAGCAGGGAGCTCTGCCCTCCAGCCTCTGACACATTGTCTTCCTTGCCAGGAAATCCACCCTAGTTTTCATAAACTGACAGCAAGAAAAAAAAAATGATATAACAGACTTGATCCTGCAATTCTTGTGAATCTCAGAAGAAAAAATAAAATAGAAAGAAAAGCAGTCATATGAGTCAGACAGAAAAAGACAAATATCATATGATATCACTTACATATGGAATCTATTAAAATGATAGAAATGAACTTATTTACAAAACAGAAACAGACTCACAGACTTACTTAGAAAGCAAACTTATGGTTATCAAAGGGGAAGGGTGAGGGGGGCGGGATAAATTTTAGGATATTTTAATTAACATACATAGTATGAATTAATATACATACTACTGTACATAAAATAGATAACTAGCAAGAACCCACTGTATAGGACAGAGAACTCTACTCAATACTCTGTAATAACCAATTGGGAAAAGAACCTGGAAAAGAATGGATATATGTATATTATATTACAGATTTGATCCTACAATTCTTGTGAAGCTCATATATATGTATGTGTATAACTAAATCCCTTTGCTGTACATGTGAAACTAACACAACATTGTAAATCAACTATATTCCAATATAAAATAAAATTTAAAAATAATAAAAAGAAAATCGATATCAAGTCAACTTGGACATTATTCCATCAATACACATACCCCATCTAATAGGGCTTCCCTGTGGCTCAGTCAGTAAGAAATTTGCCTGCAATGCAGGAGACCCAGGTTCAATCCATGGGTTGGGAAGACCCCCTGGAGATGGAAACAGTAACCCACTCCAACATTCTTGCCTGGAGAAACCCATGGACACAGGAGCCTGGAAGGCCACAGTCCAATGAGTCGCAGAGTCAGACATGACTGAAGCAACTGAGCACACATCTAATAGTTAAATTCAGGAGTTGCAAGATACAGGAAGTACTGAAAACAAAAGCCATTATGTTTTGAGGAAGAGTATCATTTTATTAAACATTTTAGAGAAATAGATATAATGCAGAAGGGAGGAAGTAGAACCAAAAAAAAAAAATCCTTGTTCTAAGAAAAAAACTGTCATTGAACCCAGATGGACAGTTAAATTTTTCAAAAGTTACACATTTTTCAAAAGGTCAGAGAGGCTTAGAAAACAACTTGCTTAAAAACTCTGACTAATAGGTATTCAACTTTAAAAAACGTGTAGCCTTTTGTACTCAGCAATTCTATTCATGTGAATTCAGCCTAAGGTAGAAGCTGAACATGTGTACCAACTTGAATATATGAACAAAGTGTTCCCTTTGTGTACAACAGTGAATCTAATAACCCAGAAAGGAGTGGTAAAATACATTACCACATGCCATAGCCGTGAAATGATGGTGCTGGTCAGAGGTCTGTGGTCCACAGCATGGTCTCTAGAGCTAGACAAGGTTCAAAACCCTAACTCTGTTACTTACCAGCTGTGTGACCTTAAACAAGTTATCTCATCTCTCTCTTCTTTAGTTTTTCAGTCCATAGAATTAGAGTAACAATATTACCCAATATACAGCATATCGTGAAGATAGGATGGTTTGTCTGGCATGTAGTAAACTCTATCTTTGCTCGCATTATTCTTTCCTTAATGACACAGAAAAATATTCATGCTATGTTATGTACTAAACAAATAAGGTCATAGAATAACTTAATAAATATCCCACTTTAAGAAAAAGATAGCTTATTACATACATCAGTTCATTTCAGCTGCTCAGTTACATCCAACTCTTTGCAACCTCATGGACTGCAGCACGCCAGGCTTCCCTGTCCATCACCAACTCCTAGAGCCTATTCAAACTCATGTCCATTGCATTGGTGATGCCATCCAACCATCTCATCCTCTGTCGTCCCCTTCTTCTCCCACCTTCAATCTTTCCCAGCATCAGGGTCTTTTCCAATGAGTTGGTTCTTTGCATCGGGTGGCCAAATCAATTATATACATAGAAATGTTTTATTGATAAGACTATAAACCTAATTGTTAACAGTTGCTACACCTGATAGTGAAAACACGGGGGATTTCTAATTTTCTCTTCTTTTGTCCATCTGTATTTCCTAATTTTATATTCATATTGCTTATACAAAAATTAACATGTATGAGAAATAATTGCTAAGTGGTTTCTCTTTTTGAACATGCTCTCCAAATAAATCACCACCTTGAAAATTAAGCACAAGTGAAAAGGCCCAACAAAAAATAATTCCTATAATAACACATGCAGCATGAACAGTATTTTTCCGGGAGGAGCTAAGAGTGAAGACAAAAGAAAAGAGATTAGGGCTTCTCAAAGGCTGAGCCCCATTCCCTTGGCTGTCTTAAAAATTCTGTGAAATAAATGTTAATGAGCAATTCTAAGCAAGTTGACAAGCAGGTATGCTCATTAAAGAGGGATGGGAAAGAGGAAAAAGATATAGATGCTTAGAAAACTATCAAAACCTTACAAAAATAGGTAAGGCCACCACACAAATGAAATAATCTATAAAGATTAGAACATATGAAACAAAAAGGAAAGAAAAGTTGGTTTAAAGGGTCTGGAGATCCAGGTTAAAACTTAGAAACAGTCTTAAGAAAACCTTACGTGCCAAAGTAACTAAACCCTGAAAGATAGAACTGCCATTGTGAACTGTGGGGGAGGATGGGGAATTCTGGAATCAACACATGACAGGGGCAATAAAGAGTGCCATTAAAAAGTCATCTTTCTAGATCAAGAGCATGACAAAAAATAATTTCATATGTCTCTTAAGATATACAGCATGTTTAAAAGCAGAAAATCCCCAACAATTAAAAAAAATGTGTATTTTAGAAAGTTCCTAACCTCCGAAAAAAGCACCATAAATAGACTTATGTGACTCCTTCCAGATTTTGTCCTATAAATGGCTAGAATAAAGTTTATAGAAATGGTCTCATATCATATATGGGCTTACCAGGTAGCTCAGTGGGTATAGAATCCACCTGCAATGCAGGAGACACAGAGACATGAGTTTGATCCCTGCGTTGGGATGATCCCCTCAAGGAGGGCAGAGCAACCCACTCCAGTATTCTTGCCTGTGGAATCCCATGGACAGAGGAGCCTGGTGGGCTACAGTCTGTAGGGTCACAAAGAGTCGGACAGGACTGCAGCAGCTGGCGTGCAGCATGATTTTGATGATCTTTCTTAAGCATTTTTTTTCCATGTCAGTACATATAGATCGTGGTTCCCTTTTTAAAAGCTGTGGCTTGGTCTTCCACTATATCTGTGTACCAGAATACCAAAATGCATTTAATTCACTTCTGTAAACATTTCCAACTGATGGCTATTTGAGTTATTTTCAATATTTTGAAACAATGCTGCAATGATAGGTTATAGGCATAGTTTAGATTCTGGAAAGTTGAATTTCTAGCTGAAGGGTATATTTTTGATTTTCAAAGCTATTGTGAAAATGACTTTCAAAAAGGTGTATCAATTAGAATTCTCAGTCATATGTGACAAAATGCCTACTGCTCCACACCCTCACCAAACACTGGCGGTTATCAATATATATTTTAATTTTTGATGCCCTTAGACTCCATTAGGGGGGACTTCCCTGGTGGTTCAGTGGTTAAGACTTCATCTTCCAATACTGGGGATGCAGGTTTGATCCCCGGTCGGGGAGCTAAGATTCCATGTGTCGAGGCCAAAAAGCCAAAGCCTAAAACAGAAGTAATAGTGTAACAAATTCAATAAAGACTTGAAAAATGGTCCACATAAAAACATATATCTCAAGAAAAGAGACTCAATTAGAAAAATATATACATGAAATTAACTGCAGTTTGCAGAGAAGCAAACACCTGCATAGCATGCTCCTGGGAATGAACCGTGAAAACATATGGCCAAGGAATAAGGCAAAAACATGCTAATCCCCCACGTTTTTGCTAACCCCCACATTTTGGTGACTGCAGCTGGAAGGTTATATTCTTCTAAGCATTTTCAGTGCCAGAAATACGTTGGTTTGAGGAGCAAGTGTAAAGTAATCTGGGGACTGATTAATGAAGAAAAATTAGAGAATGCCATGTGCTACACTTGGGCAAGTGACAACTAAAGAGGAAATACCTGTAAACATCCAGGAGAGCCAGATTCTTTTGCTTGGCTCAGTGGAGGATGACTAGACTCACAGAAACACACAAACAGGGGCTTTGGAAAACAAGAGGGGTGAAAGGTTCACTGACTTCAAGAATGATCTACCAAGGAGGTTGGAGACGACAACCTTCACAATATGCCAGACAAAGCTGCCTATATTGCATCAGGGGGATCGTTTGGGAAGTAGAGGGTGGAAGGACTGGGTCCCTCCCTCTGCCATCCCCTTGCCCAGAAGAGGCAGGTCTCTGCTGTCACTTTTGATTTATGGATGCACACATTTGCAAATGGGCTGCAGTTCATGGGCTTTCTCCAAGGAAGTTGGGTGGGAACAGGTTTTTCAATCAGCCATGGGACAAATACACAATGAGATGACAGTTCAGAATTTGTGGGGTGATTAGTTTAATAGGCCCAGCATGGGTTGGGATCCAAATGAAAGCAAACAAGCACAGCCCGAGGAATATGCTGTGTTTCTGCACACGCTGCAACATATCCTTCACACACACACACACACACACACACACACACACACACACACACACACA
>ML660772.1:20417754-20960271 GCA_007570785.1 Antilocapra americana | reverse complement strand
ACACACACACACACACACACACACACACACACACACACACACACACAAAGCCCAAGCTTGGGTCTTGGGAAGTATGTGAGGGGCCAGAGCACGCAGCCTGCAGCTATGGTCTTGTCAAGCCATTCCAGCCAGTGGCGTCACGGCTGGGCGGTGGGATGACCTGAAGAGCATCCTAACTGCCACCAAACATTGAGACATCAAGGCTGCTACGGAGCTTCCTTGCTGTCACACTGGCTGAGGAATATACAGAAATGTGTTCTAACATTTGTCACCCCTGCACAGACCCCTTGAAATTCCCCAGAGAAATCAGACATCCATTTATTCACTTTGAAAAATGCTGCCTGTGGTAAGGAATGAGGGCCTGGTGTGCATCTGTTCCTCTCGTTTCAGGGATTTTTGTAACTGATTTAGCCCTACTTGCAGAGAATGGTTAATAAGATATATTCCAGAAATTATTGATGGGCCCACAGGCTGGGCCCCAAGGCCAAGGCTAAGCTGAGATTTTCTGAAAGTGATAAAGCCATCCATTGAAGGCCTTGGGCTGGAGTCTGTGGTCACTAGAGGGCACTGGGGCCACATGGAGCTTCAGGGCCCCTTCCTACGCAGAGGCAGGAGGAGATGCGCCTTTTCAACAGGTATTTATTGAATAAATACAGGGAGACAAGCCTTGGGCACGCCTTGGTGAGCATGGCAGGTAGGGCTTCATGCTTTGTGTGATCTGGACGCTGGCCACCTCGCCCTGGTCATCTCATTTGCTTCCTCTCTTGCCCACTACTCCAGCCTTTCTTTTATTTTTCATTTCTATTGAAGTATAGCTGATTTACAATGCTGTGTTAGTAACTGCTGCACAGCAAAGTGACTTAGTTAGACATGGGCTTCCCTGGTGGCTCGGATGGTAAAGAATCTGCCTAAATGCAGAAGACCCAGGTTTGATCTCTGGGTTCAGAAGACTCCCTGGAGAAGAGAATGGCTACCCACTCCAGTATTCTTGACTGGAGAATTCCATGGACAGAGAAACCAGTGGGCTACAGTCCATGGGGTTCCAAAGAGTCAGACACAACTGCGACTAATGCTTTCTTATATAATATATACTTTTACAAAAACATATTCTTTTTCAATAAGGTTTACCATAGGATATTGAAAAGAGTTCCCCGTGCTATACAGAAGGACCTTATTGCTTCAGCCTTTCTTTTGATCCTTGAATATCCATCCAGATTGTTCCAGTCTTAGTGATGTTACACATTCTCTTTCCTCTGATTTTCACATAGCTGGCTTCATTGTTATTTGGATTTCAGTTTATATGTTCTGGCTCCTCAGGGACATCTTGGTATACCATTCAACCCAAAGATGTCTCTTGGATGCCTTTTTTTTTTTTTTTTAACTCTTGGCAGAGCCTCTTTATTATCTGATTTTTTAAAATTATGTGCTTATGTATTTCTTTCTTTGTATTTGGAGACAAAAGTATAGACCAGGCTATACAGACCTACTTATGAGAGCAAGAGCCTCATGTATCTTGTTCTCTGATACCTGGGTTACCCACACCTTTGATGAATTTTAAAAAGGCACCCATTTCAGGCAGGTGCATGACTTGGCCACTGGACAGCACCTGTATGTGAAGAAGATGCTTCCTCCAAGAGACAGAGCCCTGAGTCAGAGCACAGACCTGGCAAGGGGAGTCCAGGTTGGGTTCTGCCTTCACTCATCCCCTTGACTGGGCATGAACAGCATGACTGGAATGGCCCGACCAGAACGGCCCTGACTGTGGTATCCTAGGATACGGCAGGTGCTCAATAAAGCATTGGCTAAGTGAAAGATTTGTTTCATGACTCAAAACAGGGATACAAAAAAATAAGGAGGCAACCCAACAGCAAGAGAGTATATAAGAGGAGTATCAAGCAGAACTTCTCAAACTGCGGAAGCCTGAATAGGGCCTGGGCCAGTTACATCTGGCTTTGAGCGGCTCTGTCCAGGACTCCTAAAGAAGTGGAGTCAAACAGCAAGACCTAGCAAGACTGAGAGAATCATAAGTAACTTCTAGTGCTTTAAGCCTAGTCAAAGAGGTATGCAATCACCTAGATATCTACTTACAGCACCCATGACAAGCAGTGCCTTGTCGACAAATGGGCTCATAGACCACGACCGTTAGACCAAGGTGTGGCCTGTCAAGACCAGAAGCAAGACAGAACATGGCCCTGACGGCTAGAAGTGGTTCAGACTCCTGGCTGAAACAGAGAGAGAGAGAGAGAGAGAGAGAGAGACTGTTTCAGAGAGGCTAGAGACGAAATTAAAGAGGCAAGCAGGGACCAGATAATTAAGGGCTTTTAAAATCATGCTAAGGGCTTGTCCTTGGTCTAGAAGGAAGGGGAAATATAAGCAAGCAGGAGGCAGCGACCAGTTTGTATTTTAGAAAGATAACTCCAACTGCAGTGTGAAGTCAAATTGGAAGAAGAGAAGATGGGAGGGAGAGAGGTAAGCAGCGTGGAGACCAATCAGAGAGCCGTGTCACAACCTAAGCAGGCTGGACACTAATGGTTGGAATTCTAACGGTGGCAGTGGAGATGGAGAAAATGGAATGGATTTGGAAGATGTTGAGGAGACAGAAACTACAGGACTTGGTGATAAATTGGATGCAAACAGAGAAGAGGAGGAAAAATGACTTCTGATGGAAGAAGATGAATGGTTTTTGGCACAAGGAGCTGGATGGATAGTGATGCCATTCGCAGAAATAGGGTGGACCAGAGGAGAAGCAGGTTTGGCAGACGGCGATGCACACGGCTTTTCCCTGTTGGAAAGAGACATGTATGGGACAGCCAAGTGAGTCTATCTAAGGGGACTGGAGTTCAGAAGAGAGATCTGGCCAAGAGATCTGGAAACAGAAGCCCCAACATACAGATGGTGACTGCAGTCACCAAAGTAGTTGACAAAACAAGGCTTTTGACATAAATCTCTAGGAACATCAACATTGAAGGGATGAGAAGAAAAAGAGAGTAAGTAGAGGCCCACGAGATAAGAGAGAAAGCATGAGATGAGGTGACAAAGAAATGTTAAAAAGGAGAAGTGGTCGAATGTATCAGAAGCTGTTCACAGGAGATAAGTACGAGGAAGACTCACTTCAGCAGCGAGCAGTTTATATGACGTTGCAGTGGACCGTGGGCAGAAGCCACAGCTAAGTAAGATGAAGGGTGGATAGAAGTTGAGAACACTGAACTTGTGAGTATGAACAACTCTTTTTGAGAGGGGTGGCAGTGACATGGGGGCAAAAATATCTTTCCAATGAAGGGGGACTGTGATCAAGAGAGAGAAAGGAACTTTCACCATCTCTCCTGAGACCTGATGTATGTTGAACTTATGTTTGGATTTGGCACACAGCATTTTCAATGATAGTTACTCAGCTCACACAAGACATGGAGAAGAAACCTTTGGACACAGAGCAGATGACAACCTTTCTGTTTTTTTAGTGTATCCTGGTGTTACTTTCTGTGTATGTGGTCAGACAGAGTTGTTTAATGTTGACCTTATGGGGGTGTCTCTTTTGGTGAAGTAGGAGAAAAGGACTTTAAGCCATAAGAAGAAAAATGTGATGTATGTTTCTAGTATGTTCAGTTCAGTTCAGTTTAGCTGCTCAGTCCTGTCTGACTCTTTGCAACCCCACGAACTGCGGCACACCAGGCTTCCCTGTCCATCACCAACTCCTGGAGCCTACTCAAACTCATGTTCATCGATGCCATGTGATGCCATCGATGTCAGTGATGCCAACCAATCATCTCATCTTCTGTCATCCCCTTCTCCTCTCACCTTCAATCTTTCCCAATGAGTTGGTTCTTTGCATCAGGTGGCCAAAGTACCGGAGTTTCAGCTTCAGCATCAGTCCTTCCAATGAATATTCAGGACTGATTTCCTTTAAGATTGACTGGTCAAATTTCCCTGCATTCCAGGGACTCTCAAGAGTCTTCTCCAACACCACAGTTCAAAAGCATCAATTCTTCAGTGCTCAGCTTTCTTTATAGTATGTACTATTTTATTTTTGTTTTGCAAGAAGAGTTGAACTATTTTTTATAACAAAAGTACATGGTGGAACATTTAAAAAAGAAGAAATGAGAGATACAAGACAAAGGAGCTCTAATTTGGATGTCACTGTCATTACTTCTCGCCCATGTCCCTCATCTCTTTCCTCCAGGGCCTTCTCCCTACTTCCTGAGTTTCTACAACATATAAGTTCCTCTCAGCATGATGGAGCTGCTTTCCTGGTGGATCATTTCCTCCTTTAACATTCACACATTTCCTCCTCTGCTATTTCTTTAGAGACAACTCCACACCCACAACTTCCATTCAGCCTGGAAGCCTCTCTTCTCCCCAACCCACCATCCTCCCCCCCCCCCCCCCCCGCCCCATCCTTCCTTCTAGCATTCTCCTGCCTCCTTACAAATTTTTTTCATCAGAGGAATGTCTTCCTGGCTCTCCTCCAGAAGCCCTTTTGGGCATTCATTTACTCATCCCACAAATATTTACCAAAGCTTACAGACTACTTGGCACAAAATATTGCACTAGGCACTGATGGAGCTATAAAGGCAGGATACAGAATCTAATCACAAGAAATCAATTAGGAGACAAAATAAAGACATCAGCTCATTCACTCATTCAACAAGAACTGCCTGCTGGGCTTCCAACTCCTGGTCACATATGCATGCAACGAAAACATAAGGTAGAAAGTGGTGTGTTATATAGAAAGGTTAGACTGAAGAGTGCTGTTCAAATGGAGAGGAAAGAGAGGCTATTTTACTTAGTTACTTCTCTTTTTTAGTATAAAATGGCTTTTTAAAATCTTTCCTTGGGATTCCCTGGTAGTCCTGTGGTTAGGACTTCGCATTTTCACTGTGATATAGTTGATGTACAATATTACATAAGTTTCAGGTGTACAACATAAAACTGTACATTTTTAAAGGTTATAATTCATCTATAGTTCTTATAGCTATAGCTATACACTGGCTATATTCCCTGTGTTGTACAACATATCCTTATAGCTTATTTTTATACATAATAGTTTGCACCTCTTAATCCCCTACCCCTATCTTGCCCTTCCCCCATTCCCTCTTCCACTACTCAGTTACCTCTTGACCTGAAGGAGATGTCTTCTTTCTTAGAGAAGACAACTTAGGGATACCTTCAGCCGGCTCTCTACTCTCGCCATTCAGAAAAGCCATTTTCTTCTCCTATTATAATAATATCTTCCTTGTGCGTCTTGGGGCTTCCCTAATAGTTCAGTTGGTAAAGAATATGCCTGCAATGCAGGAAACCTGGGTTTAATCCCTGGGTTGGGAAGACCCCTGGAGAAGGGAAAGGCTACCCACTCCAGTATTCTGGCTTGGAGAATTCCATGGACCATAACGTCCATGGGGTCACAAAGAGTCGGACACGACTGAGTGACTTTCACTTTCACTTTTCTCTTTGTGTGTCTTGAGCTTACTGTTGGTATCTGTGTCTCTTCAGATACACAGTGGTAGTGGCAGTGACAGACTAAATTCTCATGAGAACAGCTCACAAATCATAGCCCCTGGCAAGGAAAGAAAGATTTTTGCCCAGATTATATTCAGAGTCAAAAAGAGGAACTTTAGAGGAAGTGGGGTCTTCTACTGAGAGTGGGAAGGAATTTTAAGTACCTGTAGACTCTAGATTTGGGAGTAGGTCACTTAAATACATCAAATCTAATCTTCACAGTTTTCTTGAATCATCTGTCCACCACATTCAACCATCTATCCACTCATGCCCTCTATCCACTTATCCATGCATCAATTAACCCATCCTTCCAGCAAATACTTATGTGCCAGCCCCTGCACTACATGATAAAGACACCCATGAGCAAGGCAAACTCAGTCCCTGATTACAAAGTGCCTTCAGTCCAGCAGTGAAAGTCAACAAACATTTTGTAAAAGATAATTTCAATAAACTAGGAAAAGTGTTATGATAGACAAAGTGCAGGGTGCTAATTAAGGAAGCATATAGAGGGGTCTTGCAAGGTAAGTATTTTTATCTCCTAGTGATGAGGAAACTGAGACTCAAAAAATTAAGTAATTTCCCAAAGAGGCACTCAGTTCGTGGAAAAGAATTCAAATCCTGGTCTGTTTTGCTTCAGAGCCAATTGATTTTTCTCCCCATCACCCTGGTCCCATAGAGGAATCAGCAGTGCAGAAGCTAAAGTGAAAATTTCAGTTCTTTCTTATTTCTCTTCTGCTTCAGTGATATAACATGGTTTGAACATTGTAGAAAGCAGCATTAGAGAAGCAAAAATACTTAGGACATTATTCCATTTTCTGCCATCTTAAAAAGACCTAAAAGAGTGAAATCTCACTAACTGGAATCTCTTCTCTCTCTCCTTTCTCCTCTGCTCCCCTCCCTTCCTCTTTCCCTTCTTCCTGTCTATCCCTCCCCACATCCACCCTGTTCTTCTACCTCAAAAGTGCTCTCTGTATCAGGTTCTATGGATGACTCTTCCTCAGTTTAACACTGCCACTCCTCAAGACTGGTTCAGTTCACACCAATCGGCACAGTTAATATAATTGTAGTAAGTGATGTCAGGAATGGATATGTTAGCAGCTGCCAGCTCTGGCCATGTCTGCCAGATCATTGTTGGTTTTACAAGCTGAAACAGAATAAACTGCAGTGAAATCTGCCTTTCAGAAGGCCACTGGCTAGGCAGTCACCTGTGAAGGAGAGAACCAGTCTAGAACATGAGAATTTAGAGATTTCTCATGATGGGCATCTCAAGGAAGGGCAGAAAACTGCTCTCTTGTTAATGATGGGAGCTCCTCACCCCAGCTCCACTCTCAGCTTACTGGGTGATTTTCCCCTGCTCGCCCAACCCCAACGGAGATGGACAAGGGATGAATGGGCTAGATGCCCAATCTCCTTGTGGCAGGCTCCAGAATTCCTAAAATTATCCGAGTCCTGGAGCAGCTGCAGTCTCCCCACTGCTGAGTATCATATGCACAGAGCTGATACACGGTGGCCTGGAGGTGAAAAGGCAGCATGCTGACGCCAGTAGCCCTGATGCAGCCATCCTTTGCCCCATGATGGAACAAGTGAACCCTTCCCCCACCTTGGAATAACTGAATAGCCTCACATGTGTGGGGAGAATTAGAGTGAGTATATGCCTTATGCCCAAATCCACAGTGTTAGTGGGGAAGGTTTCCCAACTCCTGTAC
The DNA here is from genome assembly GCA_007570785.1 of Antilocapra americana. Taxonomy (NCBI): domain Eukaryota; kingdom Metazoa; phylum Chordata; class Mammalia; order Artiodactyla; family Antilocapridae; genus Antilocapra; species Antilocapra americana. The sequence continues at coordinate 20,953,072 of ML660772.1, read as the reverse complement.
CATGAAATGCACTCAGTAAGTGAACTCCTCCTGGCCTCTATCAGGGCCCATGTTGTGTCCTGGGGGAGATGGATGCCATTTGTCTCCTGGCTTTATGCCAGCTCCTGGGAGCACTGCCCTGGAGGTGAAGGACTGCCTTCTACAGTATCTGGGGGACAGGTAAGCCTACGTAACTCTGCGGTTCAATGATGTGCAAGTCCACCTAGCCAGCCACCCTCCAACCTACTCTTATTAATATAGCTGACACTTCAGCCTCTGCCTGCTTTACTTTGCTTGGCTTCTGTTTGTTTACAAATGCTAAAAACTGGGGGGGGGCGTCCCCAGCAGAAGGCAGCCAGCCTCCATTTTCTTAATGAGCAGATCCTCTACACAAAAGTTTTGAATATATAAACTTTTGGACATATCAATGAACTTGTCAGATATCTACCCCATAAAAACAATACTCTGTATACCCAAAGGGCATCTTGGGAGGGCTAACCTATTATTTTATAACAAGCATTAAACACATTTGCTTCACAAGGTTAAACCTGTTTACTCCAATCTTAAGGTTGCATTAATCATGTCTTCATCTACAACCAACCTAAACTTCACCTATTACTGTAAACCAGTAAAGACAGATGAGGCCCAGCCCGGCTGTCTGGTGGGGCTGCCGTTGGCTCAGATCCTTGCAGCCTCCCGAAAATTGAAGCCTCCAGTGCTGCTCTCCTCCTGGGTTTCAGTGCTCTGCGGTTTCTTATCACTTGCTTTAAAAGCGACAAAAACTTCTTAACAGAAGCATTTTCTACAGATCACAAGCATGCACACCAGCAACACTTCAGACATCTCACCCACCACACCACAAAGCAACAGAAGCAGCACAGGAAGAGCCACCGAGGCTACAGGAAGGAGAAACAGGAGTCGGAGCAGCCCTTCACAGTCTGCAAGATGCTCATTTAAAGACCAGGGTTCAACTCAGCATTTGCGTGTCTTTATCACTTGGATGCCGCATGCTCGAACAAATGTATGCAGGAAGGAAAGCCTTCCTGTCCCTGTGGCAGGGTGGATGACAGCATTGGCAGGTCTATAATTAAAGGGTTAAGAATAAGACAAACAACAGGCGGGCCCAATGATTGCTGGAAGAGAAAGTGTTTACATTACATAACAGAGCAAGAAGAATAGACACCTCCCCCAACGTGCCCCGAGCCCCCACTGTTATTTAGTGTCGCCTGTCTTTACCACACTTGGGACAGCTGTCCGCGTGCTGGCAGCAGAGTCATATCCTCTTGCTGTTTGCACAGGGGCACATTTGTCTTCCTAATCGCAGTATGTGAAAGTTCCTGCCTCCAAGACCAGAATCAGAAACCAAACGTTACAACAAATCTTTCCTTAACATTATCCTGTCTGAAGATGTTTGTACTTGTGACTTCTGTTTATCTATGTTTAATGGCACTGGCATAAGGAGAAATAGTGTATTTACACACCTGTGCTGTTATAAAAGATCATTTGTCCAGATAAATATTTACCCGTCATTCTGTTCTTGAGCTCGCATTGGTGCTGGGCACACAGAGGAAGAACATTCTTTCCTTCAGGCAGTTCCCACTTCCAGAGGGAATATATCTGAATGGTGTCTATGGGGGGTATGTGTGTGTGCAGCTGTCATGCCCCTGGCAGGGGTGAGTGGGAAAGATGAGGAAACCATCACAGAGGATACTTCACTGGAGCTGGGCACTGAAGGATCAGTAGGAGTTTGCTGGGCTCTGCATTACAGGGAAGAGAAGGAAGGTGGGGGTAAAAGGGAGGGTGGGGTCATTGGTTTCCCTTGCAGAGTTCTGAAAAGGAAGAACACTTCTTGGTTTGTACGTTGAGTGTTTCTGACAAAGGAGTGTTCTCTCACAAAAGGTGGCTCATCATTTCCACGGAGTCTGGGCCCTAACAAAGCCATGTTTCCCTGTCTATAATGAATGCATAGGCCGATACAAGAGGGACCAGCAGAATCTGAATGGAAGGACTGCTTGCATCCTGTCAAGGGGTAAGGAGAGGGTCACAGGGAAATTCCTTCAGGGTGACCTGCTGTCTCACCTTCTCTTCTAAGCATGTGGCCTATTAACCCTTGCTGCTCAGGGCAAAGCTCCCTCTATGATTACTCCCCGTGGGTGCCCTGTGGCTTCTGGTGAAATGCAAGTGCAGTGTGAATCCAGTGAAAAGCCACCCTAGTGTCCCTCCAAATCCCAGGGCTCCCCTGCAGTTTTATTCTCTTCAGTACCTTCCAAAGAAAAGCTCTGTTATACACCAGGTGCTCAATAAATGCTTGTTTGTGTAACTGATCAACTGAATGACCACTATCAAAGGAGAGGAAGGAAAACCCAGACCCTTCTTTAGAATGTCTATTGCAGCCGCCAGTACTGCCTTTTTAGGACCAGGTTCAAGCGAGACAAGCATTTGTCACTGCAGTAGAGTCCACAGGGCAGTCACAAGCCATGGGATTAAAAAGAAGAGTGGAGCCTATGGGAAGTACCCTCAGGCTAGGATGCACAGTGTGCCCTACCTGACAAGCAAACTCTGTTACATACCAATCAATAACTAGTGTGGCCAGGATCTGCCTGTCAGAACTCAAAAAACGAGAAAAGGAAAAGGCAAATAAAGCAGCCAGAAATGATTAGATCTGGAGCCTCTAAGTAAGAGTGAAAGGTCCTTGGTCTCAATGTCGGAGTCCAAGCACTGGGTGGGAGCTTCCCTTGTCTAGGGTTTCCTACCCTCTAGTAGGAAGTGGGTGTTCCTCTGGGCACTAAGAGAACACATACCACACCAGTAACAATTTGCTGGATCAAGAGGCTGAGCCTTCAGCAGCAGCTGTTTGTAGGTTTTTCATATGCAACCTTTAGCTGCTTAGGAGTTGGTTCTGTTTTCTGAGTTCATTTGTTATACTGTAAAAGGCTTTTCTTGGGTCACCCTCTGAGTGACAGAGGATGTTGGAAGGACTCCACTGTTTACTTCCATGAGCACCAATGCACTGAATAGAAGGTTCCGGAAAGAAGGCATACTTGATCTTGACCACCACTGAGACTTTCTATGGAATTCTAGATGGCTTTCTAAATGCATTTTATATCACCAATATTTTCAAAGCTATTACACTAAAAATATTCTAAATGTATCCACTGATAACTTACTCTTACACATAGTAAATGACTCAAGGTATCAATAATAAGGGTACACAGTTACTTCCCCAAGACATGAGCTTCCTGTATATACCCAGAGGGGTATTTCCGCATTTGACATTTTCCCCCTTGTTGAGTCCTTTCACCCTAATTCTTATAGTTAAGGTACACAGACAAGACAAGCATGGAACCTGATGGTCATTTTCTAAACAGAATTTCTTTTAAAATAGAATCATAGGAAGAATGTTTCTAGTCCCTCACCATTGTAGCTTTGTGATGTCAAATTGCCACAATTCTATCAGCCAAATTTTTCTACACTCATCTTGTGTAGCGAAATAGTAACTATGAGATTGAATTTATTTATCATATGGCTTTTTAAATATATTTTAGTCTTTTCTGATGGCAGGGTGGTCAGATCTACAGCTTCACAAAGGCCAGGTAATCTTCAAAATGTCAAAGGCTGCCAACCTCATAACATAGTGTATTTTTTATTATCATCTGGTCTTTTCTCACCAGCTCACACACTCATCTCATCCCTGACTCTTATCCATTACTGCTGAAAACCCAGAGATTACTGCTACAAAAGATGCTGTCTCTGTAACCACGGGCTTATTCATGGGCTGGGGAGACTGGGGTGGAGGGTAGGGGATGAGGTGCATAAATTGGAAAACCAGAAAGAAGTCCAGGGGTGAAGAAATCAGCCAGAAAAATATCAGTGGAAGAAACAGAGCCGGGTCGAATACAAAACCATGCCATAATTTCTTAGAGCAGAATTTTGCCCCAAATTCCTAAAGCTGCCAGTATTCTCATGTTTATCCAACTTGCTTCCAGTTTTTATTTTTAAAACTACACATATGTAAGAGAAAGCCAGCTAACTTGCTCAACTGCATCTTTAGATTCTTTTTGGGATCCTTTTTTCCTCAAGAGACCCCAGTCAGTATCTTCTTGATCTGCTATTCTCTGTGTGTGTGTCTCTCGGTCATTCTGTCATCTCTTCTCCCAAGAGTGGTCATTTTCTCCGAGCAGGGACTGTGAATGCTTTTAACAGCAGCTCCAACATGAAGTGACGGAGGCTGTGGGCTCAGAAAAGAGTGAGCCAGGACCCAAGGTATGGGAGGCTGGTGAAGAATGTGTTCACGCAGCCCAGGTGGGCCTCCCCCATTTTGCTGTTGCTCTGCATACCCCTACCCAGCCCTGACCTGGTGGGAACCTAACACCCATCCTTTCATCATTTTCTCTGCATCCTACTTCTAAGTCCCACAGACTACCAACATCTGAGAGATAAACAAGGCTTTCACTCAGCGCTGAAGAGGGAGGAAAGAGTGGGTGTTTCTCAGCCAACTGCAGCTCACACTCCCCTCTTAATAAACATAAAGACCTCCTGCCTCATCCTCACCCACATTCTGACTCCTGCTGTAGAAGGAAGGACATCTTCCGGGACAGGACCACTGCCAAGACTGAGCCTTCCTCTCTGTGATTCAGGTTAGCAGCTAGCAGTTGTATTTCCTGCTGACTATGTCCGGAGCCAAGAATTTTACAATTATCTTTTCACTTCAGCCTACCCATGGATAGGCATGATCATTATTCTTACTTTTAAAATGGGCAAAAAAAAAAAAATGATTTCCCTGGTGGTCCAGTAGTTAAGAATCCACCTTCTAATGCAGGAGACATGGATTTGATCCCTGGTCAGGGAACTAAGACTCCACATGCCAGGGGGTCAATGAAGTCCACGCGTCACAACTAAGGAGCCTGCACGATGCAACTAGAGAAGCTCACACAGTACAATGGAGACCCAGTGCAGCCAAAGATAAAAAAAAAAATTAAAAATAAAATGTGCAAAAAGAGCCTCAGAGAGAAACTGGCCCCAGACAGCCCAACAGGTAAGAGGCCAAGCTGGGGTCACATGTGAAGAGTTTCACTCCAGGGCAGGTGGTCAGAGCCACCTCTCCACAGGGCTGTTTGTTTATTTATTTATTTATTTTATGGAGATACGTCATATTGTACTATTCATGTTTTTTTTTTTTCCCCAGATCATAGAAGCCAGGTCTCCACCTGAATTTTGATTTCATCCATCCTTTGCACCTCCATCCCTCAGCCAATCCAGTAAAAAAGAACTGTGTTGGTAATCCTGAGGGTGAAGGGAACAACTGACTCTCTGACAGGAGTAGTCTCTGCTTCTCCCAGGGGTTTCCTCACTGAGTGTGTGGGTCTGTGTGGGTGTGTATGTGTGTCTATGTGTGGTGGGGAGATGAACATCTCAGAACTATAGTCCTAAGGCTCCCTTGCCTCAGGCTTCCAATCAGGTTCAGCCAATGGGAACCTTGGGCAGGAAAGGGAAGGAGGGAGCAGAGAGATGCTGGGGTTTCTTCCTGCTCTCTCTCTGTTCTGGTGCTGCAGTGGATGACCCTCATGACCACCAGGGTCCAGGCTTGTCTCCTGTGGCTCTAATCCTCCCCAGGATCCAGTAGTAACACAGTTTCTTCCTGTTTCCCTTTCAGACCCTGGAGTGTTCATGGCTACCCACTGCTGGCAAGCCCTGGGAATCTCCGGTTCCCTTCACCCACTGATGCTTCTGCAAAAAAAGAAAAAAAAAGCCCCTTCATTAACTTCTGTTCAACACCCCAAATGAGGGTGCCTTCTTCCCATGTCAGGACCCCACAGAGACCCTTTAACATCACCCCAGACCAAAGGAAAGGTAAAAACATCCTGAAACAAGACCTAAAGAGGAGGAAGGTCATTTAATTTCATACAGATTTTGGACTCACTTTTTATAAACTGGAATCAAATACATTGCCCAAAGGTGAGAAAGGGTCCTGGATATACTTTGAATTTCCCGAGCTGTGCCTCTGTTACAAACTAGGGAGACTTTGAATCCCATAAGCTGAAACAGCAAGCCTACTTCCCACGGCAGTGTTTAAACGCTGGTGGGTTAAATTTGGAATATGAATAAACATTTACCCTTGCTACGTACTGTATAATTTCACATCTGTAATGAACTTCTCGTGCTATACTACACACCACTTTTAAACTGACTCCTTGCAAAGGAACTCTAATCTGCCCTCTGGGTTTTTCTAAAAATAAAAATGATAACAACATTACCAACACCTCCCTATTTACTGTTGGTGATGTATTCTGAGCCTAAGCAAGGCCTCCAAGTTTAGTGGGCTATTTTTCTTGTCTTCATATGATACGCATGCCACAAAACCTATAATTACGGGGTTTCTAAGAATTTAAATGATATGTTCTAGATACTAACTCAATTCCTTTGTTCTTCACACACACAGAAATGCACACACACATAAACAACATCCAAGAACATGAGTTTGTCTCTTGAATGTCAGTCAGTGACCAAAATCAAATTTTATAAACAGGTTTCAGAAAAGCCAACTTCATTAACCCTTTACGAATTGTGACAAATAAATGAATATCTATCTAAGAAAGGCATTCTCTCTGACGTTCTCCAGTCATGGAACATTCTTAGAGTCAGTACAATTCTCAATTACACCCACACCGAAATTAATCAGTCTGACTTTATGCCCTGTGATTAAGTTCATTCAATGGAGCGACACTGTTTCAAATCCCAATTACTAGGTGTGACACCCAAACCATCTTATACCTCCAGAGCTCAGGATTGCAGACCACCATGCTGAGGAAGGCCAGGGTCGTTTTAGAAGACAGACTGTCAAACACACAACATTTCAAGATGACCTTGTGATATTAAAATAGAATACGGTAGACTTCACTATTTTAATTTAAAAAAAAAATGGGTCAGATCATTAAATGCAATATGTCAGGAGAGTCTAATTTCCTTGGTTCTGTGTTGCTGCAACAAAAATTTGAAGCGATAGACAGACCAGTGTTACAGCTCTGTGTTATAGCTCAGTTTTATTTGGCAAGTAAAGGAAAATACATCCTTAAGGGGTGAGGGTGTGCTGACCCAAAAGACATGGTGAGAAGAGAAGCATCGCCCATCCCAGCTCAATTTGGCTCCTCATTTGTAAAAAATTAATTAATTTGTTGTAGTTGGCGGCTAATCACTTTGCAATATTACAGTGGGTTTTGTCATACAGTGACATGAGTCAGCCATCGGTGTACATGTGTCCCCATCCTGAACCCCCCTTCCACCTCCCTCCCCATCCCACCCCTCAGGGTTGTCCCAGTGCACTGGCCCTGAGCACCCTGTCTCATGCATCTAACCTGGACTGGCGATCTCTTTCACACATGATAATATATATGTTTCAATGCTATTCTCTCAAATCAACCTACCTTTACCTTCTCCCACAGAGTCCAAAAGTCTGTTCTTTATCTCTGTGTCTCTTTTGCTGTCTCACATATAGGGTCATCATTACCGTCTTTCTAAATTCCATATGTATGCGTTAATATACTGTATTGGTGTTTTTCTTCACTCTGCATAATAGGCTCCAGTTTCATCCACCTCATTAGAACTGATTCAAATGCATTCTTTTTAATGGGTGAGTAATATTCCATTGTGTATATGTACCACAGCTTTCTTATCCATTTGTCTGCTGATGGACATCTAGGTTGCTTTCATGTCCTAGCTATTGTAAACAGTGCTGCAATGAATACTGGGGTACATGTGTCTCTTTCAATTCTGGTTTCCTCAGTGTGTATGCCCATCAGTGGGATTGCTGGGTCATATGGCAGTTCTATTTCCAGTTTTTTAAGGAATCTCCACACTGTTCTCCATAGTGGCTGTACAAGTTCGCATTCCCACCAGCAGGGTAAGAGGGTTCCCTTTTCTCTGCATCCTCTCCAGCATTTATTGCTTGTAGACTTTTCGATGGCAGCCATTCTGACCAGCCTGAGACAGAGCAATCCTGGAGCCTGAGCAGAGGCTCCTCACTTGATATGTTTTTTCTCCTCCCCCTGAGCCTGCCCTATGTAAACTGAGCTAGCCAGGAAGGCTGTTTGTTTTACCTGAGGTCCTCGCTTCTGTTCTCTGACCTTCCTTTGATCTATTTTTGCGGGCTTTTCCCTTCTTTGTCGTTTAGCCACCGCCATTCTGGACTACTTTTTCCTATTCTATTCTATTTCCTATTTCTACCTAACATTCCCCCCTCAAGAAATGGGAGGCCCTATTCTTTGGTAATAGGGGCATTGAGGTTTCTCTGGCTACTTCATACTGAACTGGAAAGGCAAGGGGCATTGGGCCTCCCCCTCTCGCTAGTCTCAAGCCTGAGAGTCCTTATAGTGGTGTCCATCTAAGGGTGAGTGATATTTTCCATGGTTGGCTATAGTTTTATATATCCTTGTTGAACTGGCACAGCATGTTGTAGCTTGTTAACCTGGGCAGAGACAAAATGGGTTAGACAATGTGAAGTCAAGTGGGCCTTAGGAAGCATCACTACGAACAAAGCTAGTGGAGGTGACAGAATTCCAGTTGAGCTATTTCACATCCTAAAAAATGATGCTGTGAAAGTGCTGCACTCAACTGGCCAGCAAATATGGAAAACTCAGCAGTGGCCACAGGACTGGAAAAGGTCAGTTTTCATTCCAATCCCAAAGAAAGGCAAAGCCAAAGAATGCTCAAACTACCACACTATTGCACTCATCTCACACACTAGCAAAGTAATGCACAAAATTCTCCAATCCAGGCTTCAACAGTATGTGAACCATGAACTTCTAGATGTTCAAGCTGGATTCAGAAAAGGCAGAGGAACTAGAGATCAAATTGCCAACATCCACTGGATCATTAAAAAAGCAAGAGAGTTCCAGAAAAATATCTACTTTTGCTTTATTGACTATGCAAAAGCCTTTGACTGTGTGGATCACAACAAACTGTGGAAACTTCTTACAGAGGTGGGAAGACAAGACCATCTGACCTGCCTCCTAAGAAATCTGTATGCAGGTCAAGAAGCAACAGTTAGAACTAGACATGGACCAACAGACTGATTTCAAATCGGGAAAAGAGTACATCAAGGCTGTATATTGTCATCCTGCTTATTTAACTTATATGCAGAGTACATCATGAGAAATGCTGGGCTGGATGAAGCACGAGCTGGAATCAAGATTTCCGGGAGAAATATGAATAACCTCAGATATGCAGATGACACCACACTTATGGCAGAAAGAGAAGAAGAACTAAAGAGCCTACTGATGAAAGTGAAAGAAGAGAGTGAAAAGTTGGCTTAAAGCTCAACATTCAGAAAACTAAGATCATGGCATCTGGTCCCATCACTTCATGGCAAATAGATGGGGAAACAGTGGAAACAGTGAGAGACTTTATTTTTGGGGGCTCCAAAATCACTGCAGATGGTTACTGCAGCCATGAAATTAAAAGACACTTGCTCCTTAGAAGAAAAGCTATGACAGCATATTTAAAAGAAGAGATACTAGATTGCAAACAAAGGTCTGTCTAGTCAGAGCTATGGTTTTTCCAGTAGTCATGTATGAATGTGAGAGTTGGACTATAAAGAGAGCTGAGCACTGAAGAATTGATGCTTTTGAATTGTGATGCTAGGGAAGACTCTTGAGAGTCCCTCGGACTGCAAGGAGATCCAACCAGTCAATCCCAAAGGAAGTCAGTCCTGAATATTCATTGGAAGGACTGATGCTGAAGCTGAAACTCCAATACTTTGGCCAACTGATGTGAAGAACTGACTCACTAAAAAAGATACTAATGCTGGGGAAGACTGAAGGCAGGAGGAGAAGTGGACAACAGAGGATGAGATGGTTGGATGGCATCACCAACTCGATGGCCATGAGTTTGAGTAAGCTCTGGGAGTTGGTGATGGACAGGGAAGCCTGGCATGCTGCAGTCCATGGGGTCACAAAGAGTCAGACACGACTGAGCGACTGAACTGAACTGAAATACAGAAAATCTTGTTACAGCTGCCTGACCACCTACTGATTTAGGCACTTTCAGAAATAAAGAAAGATAAAAGATAATGTTTACTTTCAAGGAGTTTATAATCTGGCTGGGTTAGGACATAAAAAGAGAATTAACAGTACATGAAAGTAGACAGTGAAAGATGAGAACTGAATAGTTCAGATACTGAAAGTTCTGAGAGGAACCAATCTAGATTCCTCAAGAAAAACATTCTTTTTTTCTCAAAAGAATCAGTTCTCATTTTAAAAATCACAAGAGGAAGCTTTACATTACCTAATTCAATCAAACAACATATTTCCTTATTACAGAGGTTTGCTGACTAAACACTAATATTTAAATGCTTTGAGATCATTCAAACAATGATTAAAAGCACTTATTTCTTGATAAGTTTCTGCAGATTAAACACACACACTTTACATTAATTATTACCGAGCTGGGCAGGAAGTACACACAATGCAAGAACCCCCAGCTTTCAGAGAAGTGAAGGCAGTGAAATTATATTCTTTTCTCACCACATTTCTATTGATCTTCTTAGAGCAATCTCAGAAATGTTGCAAACAAATAATTTACACCCGATAAGAAAAGACAGGCCCCAAGAAGATAGGTGATCAGAAAAATGAGAAAATATCTCTGGCCAGGCCATTTTCTATTATGAGGGGCAGGCAGTCCCAACAGTGAACCATTTTTCTTGCCTTATCTGAAGGCTTAATGCCAGCATTGGAAGATGAGGAGGAGTTACACTCGTTCTTTCTGCTTGCTGTCAAGCCTCATCATTTGCCAGCATTTGCTACTATTTCATTTCACTGAAGAGCTAGGCAGAGAGTTCTGAAGCGAGTGGGAAGCAGGAGCCACTCCTGGGTTCAGCCAGTGCTTTTCAAGGAAAGGGAGGGCACCCTCTCTCTCCCTCCCCGTTTTCCCTTACAGGGAATCCGCTGTCCAATTTACTTCGACTTATTTGGACTTGAAAGGAAACACTCCAGTCTGCAATGAATAACCCCAGACAGTTGTAAAGTTAGACCAACTTCTAAAAGGATTCCACTCGGCTCTTCTAAGTGCAAACACAATTTCCCAGGTAATTCATAATTAGTTAATGGTGCCCCGAATGATTTTTAGCTGTTGTAAGCACCATTACTGTCTTCTGAAAAATTTAGAGATGATTCTTCTGAAATGACAGCAGCTGTTAGCATTATTGCAAAACTTTTCTTTCCATTAGCAGATGGCTGAATTTCTTTCTTATTTCCAATTATGAAAACATGTCTCAACTTGTTATTTTAGGCTATTGTGAGCATTTGACCTCCAGCATAAGGCATGAGAAGACACAAGCCTGTTTACTTGAGACTTGTTTTATAAAACAGTGAGTTGATTTAGGGTCCTGATGATCCCTATTCTGCTGTTCTTTTTTTTTTTTTTAATTCAGGAATAGTGAGTATATAAATTAAAATGTCATGATACGATAATAAATGGGTGGAGGCATTTTCTCTGCCCAGTAATTATGCTCAAATATTAAAGTTATAACATCCAAAATAAAAACTACAGTTATCTGGCAGTTAAAAACATTTTCTCCATACCACACCGTTGTTATAAAAGCCTATTTTATATGCATTATCTTTGCTTATCTACTCACCTTTGTATCCTCCATGTAAATTCTGCCCTGGTCAACCTCTCAAAAGAAATGATTTTGTTGTGTCTCCGTCTGAGTCTTTTTTTGGTCATTCATTGGCGTAAGATGAAGGTGAAGGAAAAAAATCTTTATTCTAGAGTAAAACAAACTAGGCTGTACCCTTATAAATCTAATCTAAAATGAGTGTATATATAAGACAAGCAGACTTGCCTAAAAAAGGAAGGGTTTGCCTCAGTTGAATAAAGAATGACCATGTAGAAAATATTATTCAGACTTCTGGGATTCTGAATAGGAAAAGGAGGGTTACTGTTAGAAAGAGGAGCAGACATGAAAAGGTTCATAAAAATGAAAAGATAAACTGTTACTAAATAATCACAGCTTGAAATCTCAGAGAACTAGCATTCCCCCTGACATCGACTATGAGTATCTCTGCCCCTGCAGTTTCTCACCTTTCTGCCCAAATCATCAAAGAATCTGTTTGACAATCAATCCAGCATCATGCTTCTGAGAAGTTATTTTTCAGAAGGTCCTGATTTTTCAAATGTTTTCTTTTTTTACCCATTTTCTCTGGAAGGTTGAAGGAAGCACATACATACATACAGACAGACAGACACTATTTGGGGCTAAAGAATGAAAAAACAATAAGTGCAAATACTGAACTGCTAAAGTAACTTTCAGCTTTAAAATTCAGAGAAGAAATGTTAAATGCGTCAAGTTGCAGGCAGCATTTAAGGCCATAAACTGGTTATTATCCTACAGTATTTATAGGTGCCTCTGGGCTCCAGGTGCCTCCCAACTGCTAATTACACATTTCTCTGGCTACCCCAATAGGGAATAGGCTTCATTAACCACATTTTACAGGCAAAGAATTGGGAGCTAAGTAATGGGCCTCAGGTTACAGACCAGACAGAAGGTAGGGAAGGAACGTGATACTTAGTCTCTCTGTCCAAGCAGACATCTTGTGGAACATCATCTTAAAAAAAATCAAAGAGATAAAGTATTGGTGTTGATTTATAACTTTTACTCCAACAGTGAGAAAACCAGAAGCCTCACGACCTTCAGAAGTTGGTCCACAGCAGTGATTCTCAGCATGCATCGGAAACCTCTGGAGGGCTTAGTAGCAAGCAGATTTCTGAGCCCCATCTCCAGCTTTTCGGATTTAGAAGGTCTGGGATGGTCTAGGAACTCACTTCTGTGGAAATGATATTCCACCTCACATCTCAGTCCTTTCTCATACACCTTGAACCATTCCTCCCTCACCCTCTGCAGGTCTTATTTGCAGATGGACACTCCCGATTCCCACTCAGTTCAGTCACTCAGTCATCTCTGATTCTTTGCAACCCCGTGGACTGCAGCACGCCAGGCTTCCCTGTCCATCACCAACTCCCAGAGCTTGCTCAAACTCATGTCCATTGAGACAGTGATGCCATCCAATCATCTCATCCTCTGTCATCCCCTTCTCCTCCTGCCTCCAATCTTTCCCAGCATCAGGGTCTTTTCCAACGAGTCAGTTCTTCTTTGGTCAGTTGGCCAAAGTATTGGAGTTTCAGCTTCAGCATCAGTCCTTCCAATGAATATTCAGGACTGGTTTCTTTTGGGATTGACTGGTTGGATCTCCTTGCAGTCTGAGGGACTCTCAAGAGTCTTCTCTAGCACCTCAGTTCAAAAGCATCAATTCTTTAGTGCTCTACTTTCCCCATCCCACTGGCCTCGCATTTCAGCTTCCTCATCATCTTACTCAGGAGACCTCATAGACAGAAACGAGGCTGTGTAACAAAGTGATGAAGAGCCTTGGTTCTGATATATATCAAATTGTCTTCACTCCAGTTCAATTCAGTTGCTCAGTCGTGTCTGACTCTTTGTGACTCCATGAACCGCAGCACGCCAGGCCTCCCTGTCCATCACCAACTCCCTGAGTCCACCCAAACCTATGTCCATCGAGTTGGTGATGCCATCCAGCCATCTCCTCTTCTGTCATCCCCTTCTCCTCCTGCCTCTAATCTTTCCCAGCATCAGGGTCTTTCCCAATGAGTCAGCTCTTTGCATCAGGTGGCCAAAGTATTGGAGTTTCAGCTTCAACATAAGTCCTTCCAATGAATATCCAGGACTGATTGCCTTTAGGATGGACTGATTGGATCTCCTTGCAGTCCAAGGGACTCTCAAGAGTCTTCTCCAACACCATAGTTCGAAAGCATCAGTTCTTCAGCACTCAGCTTTCACTCAAGTCTTAATGTCTCTATCACTACATTTATAAAATGGGGGAAATAACAACTACCTGTTAAGTATATTTTAAAGATTCACTGAGGTAACCCATTGAAAAGGAGGTAATCCACTGAAGCACTGAATGCTTGACATGGAATTAGAGTTCATTTAATGATGATTATTATTATCATTGATTATTATCTAACAATGTTACAGAAATGGAGCAGCTCTCCCAAAATAAACCAAGTTTGGGATCTTTTCCATTCAGTGGCACTAGGTAAAGTGTCTCAGGGAGGTCTGATGTTTTAGCTCAGCGATAAGTGAGGAGTCAGGATGGCTTCCTTTAAAACCCACCCTTACCCCTCCCCTGAAACTGCACAAGATGTTAACTATAACCCTTCAAAAAGATATTCTAAAAGATATTTGCATCTTAATAAGAGTCACTTAAAGACTAAAAATAGCATTTTAAAGAATTTGGTGAGACTCAGAACCAAGGAGATCAAAGAAGGCCAGAGGCAACTGCCTGGGATATAAGGTGTGGTGCTGATGTATGTCAAAAAGAGGCACAATTCCACTTCTGGTTGCCACTGGCTTCCTTGCCAGGGAGACCAGTCTTTGGATTGCAAACGGGATGGAAGCCCTGATGACAGAGACCTTGGAAGCAGACATGATCTATGAGAATGGGACCAGAGCAAGAATTTAGGCAAATGCCTTGATTATTTTAAGAGTGAGAAGGAAAATTCTCTAAGATATATAGGTGGTGGAGCTGGAAATGGATGCCAGAAATTAAAAATGGGATGGACTGGAAAAGAAGTTGGTAATGGTGGTGCCATAAAAGCCAATCAGTCTCACTAAGAACAAGTCAAGTCACAGTGATGCCAATCATTTCTTTCCAGAAAGATTGGCATGTCATAGAAAATGAAGCAGACAAGAAGGGTGTTTGCAAAGGGTTTTGGACAAGGTTACAAAACACAGGATAGGGACCAGTACAATTAAGCAGATTGATAATTTGATGATTGAAACGTATAAAGGGAACAAATTAGTCAATATAAGAATATTTCTTGGCCTTACCCTAGGCAACATTTCTATGAATATTTTAACCAAAAATGAGAGCAGTTTTAATCAAAATTACCCATGTAGGAGATCTAATTAAAGGTCACTATATTTGAAAAAAGCATAAAGTATGTTCTTTACCCTTTCTGGAATAATGACTCAGAAGCTTGGATTGCTACTTGTAAGGGATAGATAACATGTTTGATGGTAAAATGGAGATTTTTAAAAAAATCTGAATAGGCTGGCACCAAATTCACTAAAATTTCATTTAAAAGGGATAAATGTAACTTTTGGCCAAGAATTTTAAAAAAATCATTGCTAATATTGGGGAGACACAACCTAGCAGGGGTATATACAATGTGTAGATGTAAAGGTTGCAATTGGTGTAACATCAGTAGCTATTGTAGAGTAACTAAGCAAACTCTGATCTCAGACCGTGCTAAACGGGATGACAAAGTAGCTGTCTGCTTCGGTCAGACTCTCGAGTGTCATGGTTCTGGGGGCCATACTCTATGTTAGGGAGGGACTAAAACATACCTGAAAGAGAATGAACAGAATGAGATGACTCAAAACCTCATCAGGTAAAACACAGCTGAAGGAGGCTGGGTTAGCAGGGTCTCTGGGTGAGCCTGATGCATGTGTTCAAACAGCTAAAGGGCCAGACATGGACGTGTTCTGCATAGTTCAGGAATGCAGAGAAACAGAATAAACACAAATCCAAGGAAGCACTTTCTAATGGTCTCCAGTGGTGATTTCAGGAGATAGGGAGTTCCCCATTGCAGGAAATAGTCAAGCATGGCCAAAGTGCTTCCCAAATAGAAGTCTCTCCATTCTCTAACTCTAGGCTGTCTGTGACCTGGAAAATGCTAACCTGACTGTATTTGTCATAAACACTCTCTTTCTGGAATAAAGCCTTGGGGACTCCCTACTACTGGCTGAAAGACTGACTTCTATGCCACAGAACTATATCCAAATCCCAATAAAGCCAGTTTAATAATATACTGGGATTATATAGAGCTTTTCATCTATGGAGCTCACGGCATTTTCATACCAATTACTGCCTTTCATCTTCACAATACTCCCACCAGGTGAGGACCAGGAGGAAGCAAGTTTGATTTTGCCTATTTTGTAGCCAGGGGAGTGTGAGGAGACTTGAGGAAGGTTATTCCGTCTTGATGGGAACCTGGTATTTGGGATCTTGGTTTTTTTAGCAATATCTTTTTAAAGGTAGAGCTTCATTCTATCCTTCTAAAGGACACTGTCTCTGTTACAATGCATTTAGCAGCAACAGTAATCAGGGAAAAACGTTTGGTTGCAGGAAAAGTAGGAACCCACTGGGGGAGAGAGGCAGAGCAATTAGGAATCAGTGTGAGAAAAGCCATTTGACCCTGATTAGTGTTGAATTACAAGGAAAAATGGCTTGGATAGGACCCTTCTTCTCATTTGACTTCATTTTCCTCAATTATCTGAGGGGCTGATAATTCTCTGGGATGGAAGGCAGTTTCCAAAATAGCTTTTTACACCATATGAAAACATCCAGGGCTTAAGAGCACCCTAGTCTGTGTTTCTGTGTGGTATTTAACACAGCATGTCTTAAATTAGATTGGTGAATGTTTCCAATGAATCTGTAAGATCTGTAAAGGGAATGTTAGGAGAAGAGGGCAGCAGAGGATGAGACGGTTGGATGGCATCACTGACTTGACAGACATGAATATGAGCAAACTCCAGGAGAAAATGAAGGAAAGCCTGGCGTGTTGCAGTCCATGGGGTTGCAGAGTCTGACACAACTTAGCAACTGAACAATGACAAAGCCTTCCTTCTCCCTGTGTCAAGAAGTATAGAAGAGAGGATATGAGCACAGTCTCTGAAACCAGACTGCCTAGGTTCAAATCCCATCTCTACCACTCATGAGCTGTGTGACTTCGGGCAAATCAGTTCACTGCTCTGTACTCTGCTTCCTTATCCATAAAACTGGGACTTTTTAGCATACCTCCTCCCTCACAGGAGGTCTATGAGGAATAGATCAGTGAATCCATGAGTGTCAGGCCCCTGACATGTGCTTCCCAGGTCAACCTCCATTAGCCCTGCACTATTTGCACCATACAGCACAGCAAATCTTCACCTCGGTGGTCAGAACCACTCTACTCTCTCATCACCTGCCTTAAAATCTCAGGCTGTCAACACCAGAGGGCAATATTTGAAAAGAAGGCATAAGGAAAAGGCACAGATAATTCAGAAGGTTCCTCTCTCTAAAAAACGTCCATTATTTTCACTAAATAAGCTCTGTACCAGAATTGCTGTAGATCTCTGAAGAAGAGATCAGTTCATTTCAGTTGTTCAGTCATATCCGACTCTTTGTGACCCCCATGGACTGCAGAATGCCAGGCCTCCCTGTCCATCACCAATTCCTGGAGCTTACTCAAACTCATGGCCATCGAGTTGGTGATGTCATCCAACCATCTCATCCTCTGCCATCCCCTTCTCCTCCTGTCTTCAGTCTTTCCCAGAATCAGAGTCTTTTCAAATGAGTCTGATCTTCATATCAGGCAGCCAAAATATTGGAGTTTCAGCTTCAACATCAATACTTCCAATGAATATTCAGGACTGATTTCCCTTAGGATTAACTAGTTGCATCTCCTTGCAGTCCAAGGGACTTTCAAGAGTCTTCTCCAACACCACAGTTTAAAAGCATCAATCAATTCTTTAGTGCTCAGCTTTCTTTATAGTCCAACACTTACATCCATACATAACTACTGGAAAAACCATAGCTTTGACTAGATGAACGTTTGTTGGCAAAGTAATGTCTCTGTTTTTTAACAGACTGTCTAGGTTGGTCATAACTTTACTTCCAAGGAGCAAGCATCTTTTAATTTCATGGCTGCAGTCACCATATGCAGTGATTTTGGAGCCCCCAAAATTAAAGTCTCTCACTATTTCCCCATCTATTTGCCATGAAGTGATGGGACCAGATGCCATGATCTTAGTTTTCTGAATGTTGAATTTAAGCCAACTTTTTACTCTCCTCTTTCACTTTCATCAAGAGGCTCTTTAGTTCATCTTTACTTTCTACCATAAGGGTGGTGGTATTTGCATATCTGAGGTTATTGATATTTCTCCCGACAATATTGATTCCAGATTGTGCTTCATCCAGCCCAGCATTTCTCATGATGTACTCTGCATAAAAGTTAAATAAGCAGGGTGACAATATATAGCCTTGACGTACTCCTTTCCCAATTTGCAACCAGTCTGTTGTTCCATGTCCAGTTCTAACTATTATTTCTTGACTTGCATACAGATTTCTCAGGAGGCAGGTCAGGTGATCTGGTATTCCCATCTCTTTCAGAATTTTCCACAATTTGTTGTGTTCACACAGTCAAAGGCTTTGGCATAGTCAATAAAGCAAAAGTAGATGTTTTTCTGGAACTCTCTTGCTTTCTTGATGATCCAACAGATTTTGGCAATTTGATCTCTGGTTTCTCTGCATTTTCTAAATCCAGCTTGAACATCTGGAAGTTCGCGGTTCATGTACTATTGAAGCCTGGCTTGGAGAATTTTGAGCATTACTTTGCTAGCGTGTGAGATGAGTGCAGTTGTGCGGTAGTTTGAGCATTCTTTGGAAGGCATTGCCTTTCTGCATACTTTCTTTCACCATTATCTCTTCTTCATACTGTTGAGAACCCCATGGACAGTATGAAGAAGAGATAATAGTGTTATAAAGAAACGTCATTCTAAAATAAGTTTTAAAAGCAGTCACTTTCTCTCACGAGGGACAAATTTACCTAACTGCTCCCAGCATTGGGTCTAATTTTAAGTAATTTACATTCTGGTGTTGGAGAACAAGCAAAGATGGGACCAGTGTGGTCTCTCTCTGGTGGCAGCAGACGTGCCGCTGCAAACAGGGTGTGAAGCAAAAAAAAGGAGAGACACATAGGAGGCTGCAGGGAGAGGGCCAGGTGCTGACTCTGGGCCAGAACAAGCTCTTCCAAGGCCCAGAAGGAACAACTCTCAAAGACTAGAGGGAAGAGAAAGAGACCCCCAAGGAAATGCATATCTAGGTGTGGCAGGATAGTCTGATTGACAGGTTAAATATCTGGGAACCATCATTACCATTGCTGTCCCAAGTAGGGTCTGGAGTCCCGCTGGTTGTTAGATGGTAGCGAGGAAAGTTGCCACATCCTAGAAATTGTTCTGTTCGCTTTGATGTTTCTTTAATATTTATTTGACTTTACTTCTTTCAATAAAGAGAATTTTTTTCTAATAAAGTTGTAGAAAGGGTACAGTCACAGATCTATGGGTTGCCAGCCCAAAGCCTCACTGGCAAGTCTTTGGGAGGATGCCCTTTGCTATGCACAATGGCAAGGTTCTGTCACCCTGGTTAGCAATGTGTCTAGACCACAGGGAAGGGGAATGACAAATAACTATCTTTCCAGAGGCAAAAAGTGCAAAAATTAGAAGCCACAGTTTGGTGGCTCTGGGACTCCAGTTTCTATTGTATAAAAGTTTGGTGATGGGTGTGGTGGTGAAGAGCCCACTAACACAGGAGGTGTGGTTCTCGTGCAGTTCCTAGCACTTTCTAGCTATAATTTTAGGGAAATGACTTAATGTCTCTAAATCTCCATTACTTCCTCTTTAATAGAGAAATCTATAGGGCCTACCCCTGCAGGCCACGGAGGGTTCAGGAGCCTAGGTCCTCACTGAATACTGATGCCTGTCATTCCATTCATCAATCCTCTACTTTATCCTTTAGTGGAGAGTCACAAAAATACAGAAATAACTGAAAGACTGGGGTTGGGGAGGGCCAAGGAAGGGCAGCAGAGGGAGGAGAGGCTGCACAAAGGAACTGGGCGTTTCAACACTGGCTCATTCACCCTGAGATCGTGAAATGTGACGAAGGGTTTGGTACCACTTGGTTCCAGAGTAAACAAATGCCCAGATGAACTGTGGCCTTGTAAGAAAACCCCAACACTCAATATTGTGAACAGACGGCCTTGGGCCCTCATAAGGACTGGAGAGAAAGGCTGAAAATAAAGTCGTTCTGGGGAAATGGAGATGGAATCAGCACCTGTAACGGAGAACTGCAGTCTGCAGCTGTAGATTTATCCAAAGACTCCTGGGGCTTCTCAGAAATGAGCACCTTACACCTCAAAGTGAAATCAACAATTTTGGCAGCTCCACTATACCTGAATTGTGTTCACAGGGATGTTAAACTAGAGGCTGCCTGTGAAGGCACTACACACCATGTCTGGCACTGGGGAGTACAAGGACTACCTTCATTCTGGAATGAAAAAAACAGTAATCAGAGGATTTCTGCACCGATGGGAAGATGCTAGGCTGACTGCCACCTGTGCCCCTTCTCTCCTCCTCACCTCAACTCAGCCTATGTTCTGAGTCCAGGACTTAACAATATCTGTGTTGTTTATCTAATAAAGGTGGGCTGACTGTTTGCGGTTATTCCATTTAAAATGTTTCATGCACAGCTCCTGAGCAGTACATAAGAGTTCATGGCATTGAATGGCTTTTACATTAGCAGACTTGACACACACAGTTCCCTTTTATGCCCTGAACTACTTCCTTGCTCCAGCAGCATCCTGCT
The DNA here is from genome assembly GCA_007570785.1 of Antilocapra americana. Taxonomy (NCBI): domain Eukaryota; kingdom Metazoa; phylum Chordata; class Mammalia; order Artiodactyla; family Antilocapridae; genus Antilocapra; species Antilocapra americana. The sequence goes on along the minus strand of ML660772.1, from coordinate 20,932,619 downwards.
TGCCCTCATAGCTCCCCTCTGTCTGATACACGTCTGTGTATCTGGTGGGGAATAATATCCTGGTAAAGCACACACAACATGTCCGCTTGTGGCCACGTGGTTTGGGGACCAGATTAAGGGAACAGGGGCCTTGCAGGAGCTGTGAGCACCTCTGCACAGCCCTGCCAGCCACAGGAGTCAGGCAAGACAGAGTTACAAGGAAAGGAAAATTTTCCTTTCTATTTCATGAGATGATGAGATTCTTCTCTCTTATTAGGCCCAAACTATTATGTTCCTTACAGCTTTCATAGCTTCCCTGGTGGCTCAGATAGTAAAGCACCTGCCTGCAATGCGGGAGACCTGGGTTCGATCCCTGGGTCGGGAAGATCCCTTGGAGTAGGAAATGGCAACCCACTCCAGTACTCTTGCCTGGAAAATTCCATGGATGGATGAGCCTGGTAGGCTACAGTCCTCAGGATCTAAGGGGTCGAGCATGACTGAGCAACTTCACTGGTTCACAGCTTTCGTAGAAAGCATTATTTGTAGCCTTATAGAACCTGCTGAATTAATAGGGTCATAAATTACCTACAGATCACTGAACTAATAATGCAAGTTTCTTGGCTTAATACATTGCCAAGGCACTCATCACACCCACACATATACATACTCACACAAATAAAACTGCTAAAAAAGTTATCAAAAAAGAAAGAAAGAAAAAGTCTGAAAGGCAGGGGAGCTGCCTTTGTGTAGAATTACATTCTGTGGCTGCAGAGTGTGTAAGCCAATGTTCCTGCCTATATGTCAATGAAATGTTATTTGCAAAAACAAAGAGGAGGCAGGATTTGGTCTGTGCAGCCACAGTTTGCTGACCCCTGCTCTCAACTCCAGCTGCCAGTTAATTAGACATTTTCACCTGCAGATTCCACAGGTGCCTCAAAACTCAATGTTTCAAGGCTAGACATATTCTCTTCTACCTTCAGTTAGCTGTAAACACACCACCAACACTTGTGTGTCCCGGGCTAGCCCTGGGGCATTATCTACATTCCACATCCTGACAGCCAAGCTTTTAATTTTAATTCCTGCAAAGCCTAACTTTTATTTATCTCATTTGTCCCACTCCAATTATGTGTTCCTTGAGTGCAAGGACCATGCATTCCTATTGCCCACTCTCGTTTCTAGTACATGGAAAGGGCTCCCCCAAAATGTTTACCGAATGAATGAACGAACTGTTGAAAACAACTCTAGGGTGGTGCTTCTTAAACTTCAGTGTGCATCTATATCACCTGGCAACTTTATTCTGCAGATTCTGATTCAGTAGGTCTAGAATTCTCAGTCTAGAATTGAACTGAGGTTATGCATTCCTGTCACTCTCCCAGAATGCTAAATACTGCTGGTCCACAGACCACACTTTGAGTAGCAAGAATCTGGGAAATATCCTTCGGTCCCATTGTGGCATATGCTAAGAGAATTCTTCCCCACATTAGTGCATATGATTTTTTTCCATGGTCATTTCATTAACTCATTAGCTGCACTTATTCAAAACTCCAGAGAAATTAATAACATAGCCTATGGCACCCAAATGACTTTAAAATTTGCAGAGTTTACACACATTTCCATTTCTATGCCTCAGACTATTTGCTGTTTCAATAACTTCCTCCTTCCCTATTTACTCCTGTCCCTTGGTGCCCACTTAATTTAATTTAAACATAACTATTCTCATTATCTGTGTTGTGATTTTTCTACAGATGCCCTGCCAATGCAAGGCTTTCTTATCAAGGTGTGCTACTTATCATGAACAGTGCAAATGTCTGAAACAAATTATTATTGTTTAGAAATTCAAAAGAATAATAGTCTGTTTTCCCAGAACTCCAGTACAATGACCAAATCAAAACCTATTTTGGGGCTACCTACACCCCTTTTTATAGCAATGAAACACTTTTTATCAGCAGGGGAAATAATTGCCTACAGAGCTCCAGGGACCACATGATTCTCCACCTTTCCCAACCTTCCCTAACTCATCAAACTCCTACACACACCAAAAGAAAAAAAAAAAAAGAGAGAGACAGACAGACAGATAGAAGAAGACTATACCAAGTTTATCTGGAGGAACATTATACTCCATGAAAGCTGAGCTCTTTGTTTTGGCAAGTTAAAAGTGTAATCTTAACATTGTGGCAAAAATCACATTTCTTTGTATGAGTTCAGTAAAGTTAGATACCACACTGAGGGCAGCAGCTTTAGTCATGCAGCTTTGACTAGAAACCAGCTTTTTGCATAAAGATGCCACAGATCTGTAACAAGTAGGCTGTAGGCTAGTTTATACTAGGTAATCTCAGCATTTCAGATAACTCCATCCCCTCTGACAATTTCTAAGGATATTGAATTGTGTCATAAAATTGATGTCATAGTGAATATGTGATTCTAACTGGGTTTTTTCACTACTAAATTGTAGTAAAATGCACTGTAATCACCTCATACTACATAAATGGCTCTTTCCCTGTATTTATTTCAATGGAAGGAGTCAAATTGCCTTACCTGAAATTATAGAAAAGAAAAGATTACAAAAATATGACAGTTTTAGAACTGATGAACATCTTATAATATCTGTGTCTTAGGCCGTTCTGGCAGCTATAACAAATTATAAAGAACAGAAATTTGTTTCTCACCATTCTGGAGGTTGGAAGTCCCAGATCAGGGTGCCAGCCTGGCTGATGAGGGTTGTAGACATTTCATTACATCCTCACATGGCAGAAAGGGCTAGGGACCTCTGAGGGGGCATTAAGCCCATTCAGGAGGTCTCTACCCTCATGCTCTAATTACTTTCCAAAGACCCCACCTCCTAATGCCATCACACTGCTGTTAGGATTCCAATATGTGAATTTGGGAAGAACATAAACATTCAGACCACAGCAACCTGATTTCATTATGAAAAGTCCCTGATGCTGGGAAAGATTGAGGGCAGAAGGAGAAGAGGGCATCAGAGGATGAGATGATTGGATGGCATCACCGATGCAAAGGACATGAACTTGGGCAAACTTTGGGAGATGGTGAGGGACAAGGAGGCCTGGTGTGCTATAGTCCATGGGGTTGCAAAGAGTCGGACACAACTGGGCAACTGAACAACTATATATGGCAAGAATTCCTATTTATCCAAAATCCAAATGACCAGAAAGCACCAATAAAATGTGTTTGATAGTAATTGATTTTCATATTGACAATTCCAGGGAACTGAAAGATCCTGAAGGGTCTTCTACATTATTAAAGAAACATTAATACTTACAGAATTTTAGAGCTGTAAGAGATTTGGAGTGAAAATGTCCAAAATGCACATCTGACACTGTGTAATGAGTCCAGAGGAGTGAATAACTTACTCATGGAACACAGTTTCCTCCTATCCCCACACATGGTCTTTGCATTATACTGATTAAATGGTGTTAAATATAGTAATCTTTTATGTGTTCAAATTTTTAGAAATTTCATAATTCATGTATGGTCCACCTTATCTCATATTTCAACACCCACCACTATGTTTCAGAAATCCCTGCCTGCTTTATCTCTTCTCTTTGACATTCAATAATTAAAATTTTTTAAAAAATCACCTGTCTCCTCAATTTGAAGGTAAGATTCTTAAGGACAAAGATCTTTTATCTTTTCTTCACAGCTATACCACCTAGAATAGTGTCCAGCACAAAGTGAGAAGTAAATTTGTTAAATTAAGAAAAATGAATCATATATGATAACCCTCAAAAATATTACTGTGCCATCAAAATACTGCCTTTTCATGTCATCTATTTGACATTTTTTTCCAGAACCTCTGATGTGCCAGGCATTTTACAAGGCTGAGGTGAAGTTCAGAGTAATAGCTTTATTTTATTCATTCAGGGAGCTTAATTTAAGGTGATCCTATTATTGTAACCTCCTAATGCAATGTCATAGCTTATCAGCTTAATTCTGCAGACTGGACCTAGACATTACTCCCTGAAGGAATTAGTTTCACCTTCAGCCTGAAGTTAGGACTCTTAGGATTCAGCAATCGGCTTCCTAGGGATTATACAGGAGGGAAATTGCCATCTTTATGTTGGCCTGCCAATGCTGAGAAAGATAGATCAGATCAAAACCAGCATGCCTGGCCAGCAGTTTTGACATATTCCCTCTTTCAGGTTTCCCATCACAAAGGAAAGCATTTTGTCTATGGGAAGATCCTTAAATTAGAAGCATGCATAGTTTTTGAGGTAGTCAAAAAAGGCAAAATAAATCTATGGCTTTGTTCTCTAAGAATAGGATAAAAATAATTTCATAAGAATTGAGGAAATCATACAATATTTTCACAATTGAATGCTAAATTACAGTAAGGTTGACTCTTTTACATTGAGAAGGCTGGTGTTTAAAACCTCTGAGGGGTTTTGTACTTAGAGCTGTCTTGTCAATAGAACGCACAATGTCGGTTTAATCAAGTGACACTTCACACAGGGGAGGCCTGGAATTATTCCATCTCAGAACAGTTTATAAGAACTCAGGAAAATAAAGAGCCACAGAGACTTAATAACTCATTCTTTAATACAAGTGCAGGTAATTTTTTAAAAAACGGTTTCTATTTGGCTTTAGATTCCAACCTGTTCTTTTCAGTTCACCTTAGGCGATGACCTCAAATGCTCTACCCTGCACCTAATGTGAACTTGCAATCTTCAAATATTCATTCAATTAATATTCTGGGGGCTTCCCTCATGGTCCAGTAGCTAAGATTTCAAGCCCTGAGGGTAGGGGGCCTGGGTTCAATTCCTGGTCAGGGAACTAGGTCCCACGTGCTTCAATGAAGATGGAAGATGTACAACTAAAACCTGGTACAGCCAAATTAAAGAAAGTACTCTGTGCATGTCTCATCTCCTGGACCACACCAGCATCTCCTTGGGGTTAAGAACCATGCTGTATCCATGTTAATATCCTTCTTGGCGCTCACCTCAGATATACTGTATAAAGTAACTACTAAGAAATATCAGTTGACAGTGAATTATATGAATTTTTTTTATTATCGGTAGTGATGGTGGTGTAACTTTCCAATTCATCTTCTGAGGTTTGTTGCTGTTTAGCCACTAAGATGCATCTGATTCTTTGAAATGAATGTGTCTGATTCTTTGAAATGAGCTCAACCAGCCAATCATCTGCCCCACTTGCTTTGTGAACATTTTCTCACTAGTCCACAGGCCCTCTATTTCCTGGGGATCCTTCCAGTTTGGGTTCACATTCTCAAATAAGAGGCTAGGGTCTTGGGTATTTCTCTTGTAGCCTGCCAGGCTCCTCTGTCGATGGGATTTCCCAGGCAAGAATACTGGGTGGGATGTCATTTTCTTCTCCAGGGGATCTTCCCAACCCAGGGACTGAACTCGTGTTTCCTCCATCTCAGGCAGATTCTTTACTGCTGAGCCACTGGACTTTTTAAATGGTATTTTATTTTTAATTGTGTTAAAATACCATAAAATTTGCCATCTCAACCACTCATAAGCGTACATCTCAATAATATTAAGTGCATCGCACTGTTGTGTAACCCATCTCCAGAACTCTTTTTATCTTTCAAAACTAAAACTCTATTCCCATTAAACAACAATTCCTCCTTTCCCTCTTCCCCCAGCCTCTGGCAATCTCCATTTTATTTTGTGTATTTGAGCATTAGACTATTTTAGGCATCTCATATAAGTGGAGTCATACAATATTTGTGTTTTGGTGACTGGCTTATTTTACTTACCATAATATCCTCAAGGTTTATCCATGTTGCAGCTTGTGCCAGAAGTTCATTCATTTTTGAGTCTCAATAACATTCCATTGTATGTATATACCACATTTTGTTTATCTATTCATGCATTGATGGGCACTTGGGCTGTCTCCTCTTTTTGGCTAGTGTGAATAATGCTTCTCTGAACATGGGTATACAGATAACTCTTTGAGATCCTCCTTATAATTCTTTTAGGTATATGATCAGAAGTGGAATTGTCCTAGTCTAATGTTAACATTAGTTTACACACTGGCAAGTCCAAGTTTATATATTGAACAGGAGACAAAAAAGGATTCCAAGAAGACACTGTGCAGAAAGACTCTATAATCAAATAGGGAGTGGCACCTCCTCAGACAGAATGTTGAGATTCTCTGACCTTGAGGACCTCTTACACTGTATACAATTTCTAAAAATGATAAACACTCATAGTGAGTTATGTTCCATAGACTACCTTAAGACCCCCTCTGCCCTAGAGGAAGTAAGAGTATGGTCATGAAGGGAGAGGAGGGAGAGAGGAAAAATCAAGGTACCAATAAGAGTTCCTGGGAGAAATTTTCCTAAGTGGAAATTATGAATTAATGAGTGTTTAGGAAGCTTAATCTTTGCTATCTGACTTGACCAAGAATCACAGTCCTAGGGACAGCACCTCTCTAAACCTGTTGCTTTCCCAGAGTGTGTCGGCCACTTAAATGAGGTGCTGCCCCATGTTAGCAGTCAGTAGGGTGTTAGAGGGAGCCTCTGGTGGGGGCCAGGGGTGCAATGGCATTACCCTGAGACTAAGCTGACATTTCTGGGAGCTCAACCAGCAACTCATCTGCCCCACCTGCTTTCTGAACATTTTCTCACTAGTCCATAGGCCCTCTGTTTCCTGGAGATCCTTCCGGAACCTGAAAGCAAGCATTAACCCAGCAACTGCGTATATCTCAGGAAGGCTGAAAAAGCACTAGGACTGAGCAAAATGCTTGACCTTGCTGGAGAGCAGGTCTTTGGTGACCTGTGACCCGATGGAATGGATGCTCAAGTTCAACTGCAAGTGGACTAACAGAGATACAGGAATACTGATCATATTTTAAGAACAGAGCTTGACAAAGTATCTGTGAAAGATAAAGATAACGTTCTGGAAATCCGGGCTGTGTAACTGCTCAAGATACAGGGAAAACTATTGATAAGTGCAGAGGCTTCTCTATGGTTACGCTATGAACATCTGAATTTAATGTATACTCTAAAGAATGAATAATTTCCAATCCTGGAGGCTGGAGTGTAGAGAGGGGAAATGAAGAAACAGTATATTCTGGTGGTACATTTTTAACTTAGTGCTTTGCAAGTATAATCGGTTATTTCTATTCCTGTAAGGCTCCATTTGTTTTAAAATAACGCCATTATTTGGGAATAGTCTGAGTTTCTTAATATCTCAATTTCATTTTTAATACATGAGACCCCAGAAAAATACATCCCCTAAGCAGTGAAAGCAAATTTTTTCTCAGAACTCCCCTCTGTATAAGGTGGTAAATAACACAGTATAGAAGAACTTAACATGATCTTTATTACTTGATGACTTTAGAGAAGAATCCGCCTGCCAATTCAGGGGATGCAGGAGATGTGGGTTCGATCCTTGGATTGGGAAGATTCCCCTTGGAGTAGGAAATGGCAGCCCACTCCAATATTCTTGCCTGGAAAATTCCATGGACAAAGGAGCCAGGTGGGCTATAGTCCATGGGGTTGCAAAGAGTCAGACACCAGTGAGCAACTGAGCTCACAAACACACGACTTTAGATAATTAATCTTTTTGAATCTCTGCTTTTTTTTATTTTAATTTTTTGGCTGCACCACTCAGCATTCAAGATCTTAGTTCCCTGGCCAGGGATCGATCCTATGCCCCCTGCATTGGAAGCACAGAGTCTTAACCACTTTAACCTCTGGACAGTCAGGGAAGTCCCTCCTTTGTTATTAATAAAACATAAATAAAGTCTACTTCATGAGATTACTCTGACCTCTAGAGCTAGTCTTTCTTCTTTCTTCTGCACCCAAATGAAATGACACAAATTTTGATCAGATCAATGCCCTGCCATTTTTGCCTTACCTCTTGAAAGAGAAAATCATATTTTCTTCATGACTTTTGATCAACTGTTCAAAGATGTACATTTGGGAAGTTAGAGGGAGAAGAAAAGTAAGAAGGGGCTGGCAGAGGGTGCAGGAGGAAGCAGAAAGAGGCTTTGAGATGGTTTTGAGGGGAGAAAACAGAAAAAAGTAAAAAATGTGAGCAAGAAACAAGAACATAAAGAAATGAGAAAAAGATGAGATTTTCAGATATGCACTGAACTTTCAAAAAAAAATTTCAAAGCATCAAGACGCATCAGGCAAACACCATGTGACCACCGACAGATCTCTATCACTTGATCAGTTACAGAGCCCTCATGTGACAAAGGAAGGATTTATATTGATTTCCAGCACTGTCATTGCCTCAAATTATACCTCCAATTTAAAATGTAATGTAGTGAAGCATGGATACAGAAGAAGTAAAAATGTCATGTAAATAACACCTGAATCATTCACCCAACTTGCCCTTGACATTTTTACTAGAATCTAAGTCATTGCTCCGCTTCCCACTGAGGGCAGAAATCTTGATGTACTTTGTTATTTATGTATTTCAGGTGCTTAAAACAATGCCTGGCATATGGCAAAGGCTCAATAAACACGTATAAAGAGTCAATATTTACAATGAGATTGCTTTATACCATCCCAGGCTTGGCATCAAACGAAATAAAGATGCATTTAAAACATGATTCCTCCCCTACAATATGGTGGAAGAAGACAGACATGTGAAAGGTCTCATAAATATGAGAAACAGCAGGACATAAATATGTTTAATGTAGAGATGCTGGAGCTGTACTACCTCAGGATGACTCCAGGTTTGTCAGTTTCTACCTGTAGTGCCTTGAACAAGTTACTTAACCTCTCTATGCCTCTGTTTCTCATTTGTAAAGTGGGGCTATAACCCTCCTGTACATGTTGCAAGGATCACACAAATTACCATAGTGAAGTATAAAATACCTGATACAAAGTGTTGAGAAGGGCAATAGAAAGTAATAATAATAATGATGATAAGATGATGGGAGGAGACTTTGGGGGTCGATGGATATGACGCTGGCCTTAGTGGTAATGGTTTCAGGGGTTGTATACTTTCCTCAAACTCATAAAATTGTATACATCCAACATGCACAGTTTTTTCATGTTAATCATGTCTCAATATGGAGAAGGCAATGGCAGCCCACTCCAGTACTCTTGCCTGGAAAATCCCATGGATAGAGGAGCCTGGTGGGCTGCAGTCCATGGGGTCGCCAAGAGTCACACACGACTGAGCGACTTCACTTTCACTTTTCACTTTCATGCACTGGAGAAGGAAATGGCAACCCACTCCAGTATTCTTGCCTGGAGAATCCCAGGGACAGAGGAGCCTGGTGGGCTGCCAATCTATAGGGTCACACAGAGTCGGACATGACTGAAGTGACTTAGCAGCAGCATGCCTCAATAAAATGTTCATTTAAAAAAAAAAAAAGAAATGCAGCAGAGATTGAAAGCTTCCATAAGAATTTTTAGAAAAAACAGTGAGGCATAAAAAAGGGTTGAGTCTGGGAACAGAAGTGGAGATGGTCAAGAAGAGTCAGAGAATATGCGACCTTTGAGTCTCCAGAGATGGGTCCGCCTTGGCCAGACTGTCAAGACAGGGTGGCGTTATGCAGAACAATGTGAGCCAAGGCCTGGAGGCAAGTCCCATCAGATGACAAAGGGCTACACTAAGGAAACGGTGGTGGGAATGGGATAGAAGGCGTGGTGATCAGGCATGGAGCCACTCTAGATGCCAAGGAGGCCTCAGCATTTAGTGTGCATGGGTGAGAGGGAAAGTGAGAGGCCGGGCTAGGATGAGGCTGGGGAATAACAGGAAAGCAAGGTTATTGGGCTTTGTCATTGAACTTTAATGACTTGTTCTTTAAGTCTTCTGTCAATAGCCATTTTTAGAAACAAGTGTTCATTTGGGAACTTAGCCATCTAATTTGTAAAATCACATTTTAGATGTTTATGTCCCTTTACAAAAGAAATGTGTATTTATTATAGAAAATTTCAAACATACCATTGGATACTAAGAATAAAAGAAAATTTTACCTATCATCACATTTACAAAACAGCCATCCCATTTCGATCTTCATTCTTTTGTTATTTATATATTAAACAATAAAAAAATTAATTGGAAAAAACGGGATCACACGTGGCCCTTATTTTATAGCCTGATTTTTAAAAATTAAATGTGAACATGATTGCATGTCATTTAATACTCTTCTACAGGATCAATTTTAATGACTTTCTAGTATCTCGTTATATGGATATACCATAATTCATTTTTATCTACTCCCTTACATGAGCATTTAAGTTGTTTTCCATTTTTTTTCTATTCCTGATCATCTCTGTTGTTACATCTTTGAACACATCCTTGACCTTAGTGTTTATTTTAATGTACTTCATCTGTACAAAAACATCAAAGTGAGGGGAGGAAAGTGAAGTAAATACACATTGTACTCTTCACAGGAATGACTCCAACCACAAGTCCCTGGTCCTCCACCCTGGAAATGCCGTACACCTGCCCCATGGATGAGAGGAGATGAATGGAGAGATGGGAGAAACCCGTCCATGGTAGGAAGCATCCTGCCTAGCCAGTGATTTCAGGAATCAGCACTCTAGCCCCATCACTCTGCTACATTCCATAAAGCCTGGGCAATCAGGAGCCATGTCAGAGCCAGAGCAGAGCAAATGAGCAAGGTATGGTGGACTTCCTGTATCCCCATCCAAGAGACAGGCAACAGCTCAGGCTTCCTAGCAAAGCAGCCAACATACCATAGCATCCTTCCTTAGAGCTTATAGCATCACACTGCAAGAGGGAAGCCCTAGATTGGGCATTCTGTCTCTTGGACTCTCATATTCTCCTGGTGCATGCTAAGTCAGGAAAGAACAATAGGAAGGGAAAAGAGAAGAAAGATTTTAAAAAGAAAAACCTCAGTCATCTGAAATGGCATGCTTCCATCCCCTAGGCCACTATGAGGATACTGGCAGAGGAGAGGAGGGGAGGAGTAAGTGGTTTGGCTTCTCCACGTGGAGATGGGTGGGGATGGAGTGAATTAGGAGGGTGCCTGAAGGGTATGAAGCTCACTCAGAAATATAGTGGTAGTATTAACCAAACTAAAGACAGAGAACTAGTCTGCTCCTCTGAAGAACTGAACTTCACCAAAAGAGCAGTGTCATTCTAAACCCTAGTACAAGGTCTGTGCTGCGCTGTGCTCAGTCGCTCAGTCATGTCCAACTCTTCACAATCCCATGGACTGAAGCCTGCCCGGTTCCTCTTTCACCGGGGATTCTCCAGGCAAGAATACTTCAGTGGCTTGCCATGCCCTCCTCAATACAAGGTCTACTATTTTTAATTCAAATATTTTGGTGGCTTCTTAAAATTATTATTATAAAAGAGCATGAGCTATTCTGTCGTTGCTGCAATAGTGATATCTTCTAGATAAAGGCTCTGTTTTCTCTTCGTCCATTCATTGGGTCATCGGCTCATCCATTCATCACACATTGATTAACCATTATTGATTGGTAAGCTACTCTGCAGGACACAGTACTGCCAAGTGCTGTGCATATGGTCGTGACAAAACAAACGATCTCTATCTTCACACAGCTCTGGGCTTGTGGAAAGAACACAATTAACAAAGAGGCAAATAAATTATTAAGGATAAAGTATGGTGGAGAAAATAAATAAGGAATCATCATGAGACTAACAAGGTAGACTTGCTTAGGGATGTGATAGGAAGCATCTCTGAGAAGGGGAAGAGCCAGGCAATTAGTCACTCAGGCGGTGAGTTTTCCATCTGGACACATAGGAAGACTGCCCACTCCCTTTGCATCTAGGTGGGGTTTAGTGACACGTCTCACTTCCAGGCCTGGCCTGAATAATCCTCCACAGGTCTTTGATTTCTCACCATGTGAAAGTGGTGAAAGGTGATCCGGCCGAGGACTCCAAGAAGGCCAAGGTGTCTGAGGGGCACATGTGATAGGCTCAGTGGCCATGTGGAACTCAAAGGAGTCCCTGTTTTTTTTGGTGAGGGGGCTGCCCACGTGGCATGCGGGATCCTAGTTCCCCAATCAGGGATCAAATCTGAGCTTCCTACAATGGAAGTACAGAGTCTTAACCACTGGACTGCCAGGGAAGTCCCATGGGAGTTCCCATTCTTATCACTGATTCCCACACACATCAACTACCCTGGGCTGTGACTCCAGGAACAAATAAATGTTATTGTTTTAAGTCACTGAGATCTAGAATTTTACAAGATAGAGTGTTCTGATAACACAGGAAAGGTTACTCTAAGGCCTGAATGATGAAAAGAAACCAGCTGTAAGGGGATTTGGAAAACGCATTCAAGGCAGAGGAAGCAACAAGAACCAAGAACCAAGTGCCAGGGCAGGAAGTCTAAGGAGCTGACCAAAAGCTGGAGGGGCTGGAGTCAGAACTACAGAGAAGGAACAGAAGCTAAGGCTGGAGTGCAGGAGGGTCAGACGATGCAGACGCTGAGACAACGTAAGGAGTCTGGATTTATCCTACTTCCTCTATACTTGTACAACTTCCCTGCACAGTTATCTGTATGCCATGGTACTCAGAAGATACTGTTAACTGGTTTATTTAAATAACCAAAATAGCACTGAAACATAAACATAATCACAGGTGAAATAGATAGCTTGTGGAAAGAAGCTATATAACACCAGGAGCTCAACCCGGTACTTTGCGATGACCTAGGGAGATGGGATGGGGTAGAGGGTGGGAGGGAAGTTCAAGAGAGAGGGGATATAAGTATTCTTATGGCTGATTCAGTGAAGCCCGGCGTGCTGTGGTTCTTGGGGTTGGAAAGGGTTGGACATGACTTAGCAACTGAACAACAACAACAAATGACTAATTCACGTTGTTATATGGCAAAAAGCAACAGAACCTTGTAAAGCAATTATCCTCTATTAAAAATAAATTTTAAAAAGTAAATGAACAAAATCCAGAAAAATACTACACTAAATGCATTAGTTTCTCATTGCTGCTATAACAAATTGCCACAAACTTGATGGCTTAAAACAACACAAATTTATTACCTTACAGTTCTGGGGGCCAGAAGTTCAAAATATAGGTCTCACTGGGCTAAAATAAAGGTTTTAGCTGGCTTGGCCTCTTCTGGAGGCTCTAGAGAAGAATCCTTTTCTTGCCTTTTCCAGCTTCAAGAAACTGTCTGCATTCCTTGGCTCTGGCCCCTTCCTCTGTCTTCATAACAGCATAGAACCTCAAATCTCTTTCTGACTCAACCCTCCAATTTCTCTCCATTTAAAAGGACTCCTGTGATTACAGGGTGGGATGATATGGGAGAACGGCATTGTAACATGTAAATTATCATATGTGAAATGGATCGCCAGCCCAGGTTTGATGCATGATACAGGGTGCTCAGGGCTGGTGCACTGGGATGACCCAGAGAGATGGAATCCAGGGAGGGAGGTGGGAGGGGGGTTCTGGAAGGGGAACACATGTATACCCATGGCGGATTCATGTCAATGTATGGCAAAACCAACACGATAATGTAAAGGAAAAAATAAATAAATTAATTTTTTTAAAAAGTAACAGAAAAAGAAGCCCTTCCTAAATACGACCCAGTTTAAGAGACTCTGCCTTTGGATACAGGTGAACTGGTGAAAAAGATTCACTGCAATAAAGCCAATGATTACTTGAAAAAAAATTTTAAAAAAATAAATAAAAGGACTCCTGTGATTATATTGGCCCACCCTGATAACTCAGGATAATCTTCCTTCTCAAGGTCAGTTGATCACCAGCCCTAATTCCATCTGCAATCTTACTTCCCCCTTGCCATGAAACAACACAGTCAGAGGTTCTAGAGGTTAGAACAAAGACATTTTGGGGAGGGCTTGTTATTCTGTCCACCACGTTAGCAACAACACTAGTGGTAAACTGAGGCTGACTAAACCATAGTTACCAACCTTGTAAATCAAAGACCTCTTTCATTATTTTTTCCAGTCTGAATCTTTCAAAAGATTTGATTGCCAAAGTAAATCAAATTTATTATATAATTATGTACAGATAACAATTTCCATTTAGATTTTTAAATTAGACTTTTCAAAATGTATATAGCAGGTTGTAAAACTCTAAAAAAATATTCAAAATGATCCTGAGTTGGGAGCCATTAGAATCATAGAAAACTAAATATCAACATCCTAGGTCTGTTCAAAGGATTTAGCTGAAGGGGAAACAATGAACATTGACAGGATAGATCTGTTTACATCCCTCTCCTATTGTGGGCCAAATGGGGACTTGGGGCAGCTCCCTTGAAAATGGCATCACTATAAAATTATATTCTTAATACTAAAATGGCTTGGACATAGCAAATCACATCTAAAATGTAGAGGACTAATTATTAGACACACTTCACACCTCTGGAGGATATACTCATTATTGTGTTAGAGGACGGAAAGTCCTGGGAAGTCTGCAGAATGCAAATCACCCAAAGCAAAACCCCTTGAGCTCATCTGATTATATTCTCATGTCATCCCTCAAAGATGCTAACAAAGCTACTGAGACAGGAGGGAGTCTGCAGCAATTCTAACCTGTTGGTTATCCTGAATTAAGTGGTCTGCTCAACATTTAAATAATAAACAAAGTGTTTGAAAAATCTCCTTGGACACTAGATGTTCTGGACCTCTGTTTGCTTTGGGAGGGTGAATTGGTCACAGGTCAAAGATACAGCAGTTCATGAAACATCTGCTGGACCATTTTGTCCTTTCTTGTAGCTCTCTCCATATCTCCTTTTGCTGCTATGTGCCTGCACTGATGCAAACCTTCTTGGCAATCAGCACTCTCATTAGTGATACATCATAGAGGGACTTTGGCTCACTATCCCTCCTTCTACACTTCTTGCTTTGTGGATCTACCTCATTGTTTATTAAACAAGCTACTTAACCTGAACGTTCCCCTTTCTTTTACATGATGCCAGTCCTTCCATTTTCAGGAGATGCTAATAATTAACTTCTCAGGAAATGTTTACATTGACTACAATTTTTAAGCTTGAAACACCCTCCCAGGAAACTGACAGAGCAATATGATGCTTTCAGATCTGCTTAATATGCTGCTAGTTTAGGGACTAAAGATTTCTTGGCTCACACTGTGTGCTACTTAATCGATGAACATATCAGCTTCCAGACAAAAATCCTACCTCACAGTGGATTGAAAGCAAATCACAATACTGGGAGCATTCTGAGATATTTGCTTGACAGTCATTCTGCATTTTCCCCTCCTAGATGTGAGCATTCTAGACATGAAATATAGAAATCTAACATGTAGATAAGATTCAAATAAGTATGTGACTAAAAAGCTGTGGCAAGGGTTGGGGGAGGGGGGGTCAAAGAAGAGGGAAAGAAAAAGAGAAAGGGAGACAAAGACAGAGAGAGATTGAGAGGGAGAGAGAGAAAGAGAGGGAGAGGGGAAGAAGGAGAGGGAGAGTGAGGGAGGGAGAGAGAGAGGGAGAGACAGAGAGGGGAAGGGAATTAGAAGAGGAGGAGGAGGAGGAAGAAGAAGAGGGAGAGAAGGCAAGAGAGATGGACACCTCGTCGGTGTGCTTTTGTATAATATGTGGGCATGCAGAGCTACTTTCTGGGCAGCCCATGTGGTTTTTTTCTACACAAGTAAACTTTATCAGACTTTGCATTCTGTGCAAAGTAAACCAAATAGCTAAGTCTACAATTGCTTTGATTACTTCATCTCTAAAATTTATCCAGCTATTGACTCAATTTTTCATTTTATCATGTCTCTAAGCTTTCACAAATGCAAATTTTTCTCACAAATCAGAGCTTTGTAATAAATCAGAGTAAGTGTCAAAACTAAAATAAAAATAAATAAAAGTTATCTTTGTCAGGGAAGAAACCAACCCCATCGAAATGCTGGGTGCTGAATAATTATTTTATAATTTTTAGCATGTAGAATATGAACAGCAGATAAAGGAATGGGAATGTGCTTTCTACAGGGTTGCCTGACATACTAAGAACTTAAAGATATTTGTTGGCTGTGGACATTGTATATCATTTTGAAACCTTAATATATTTAAGTACTATTTTGAACAAGCAAAATTCACGGGCTATAAGCAATATTATTTTTGTCTCCCATCGTCCAAACTTTAAATTTATCCTGGTAATAAAAGTTAATTCTTCCCTGACCTGAAAGATACTTAGGGCAAATCCCATGTCTTTCAGATGCCTTTTGGATAATAAGAAGTTTGTCAGCAACTCAACTCTCACAACACAAAGTGGAATTATTAAAGTGTTTAGTCCAGTGTCAAAGAAGGAAATGGCAACCCACTGCAGTACTCTTGCCTGAAGAATTTCATGGACAGAGGAGCCTGGTGGGCTACAGTCCATAAGACTGCAAAGAGTCAGATACGACTGAGCGACTAACACTTACTTCCTTACTTACCCAGTCCAGTGTTATAAAATAAAACAAAACAAAGAATATTCTTCTTCTGGAGTGACTTCATGGGTTCCCCCACAATCAAGGAGGATCTCACACCTGAGGTATCCTGCACACAGACAAATGCCTCAGGGCTCCTTCCTCAGCTACTGAAATACATTCAGAGGCTCCCCTCCCTGGGTGTGGATCATGCCTCTAGTTCACTGTGTCCCCCCAAATGTAGAGGACACTTATTAAACCCTGCAAGAGGCCCAGTGGAAGCTGCTGTTTCTGTGCCTGAAGAAAGAGGCAAGCACACTTCATACCCTTCTTGGAGGTGATGATATTTGGAACACAGCACGTGGTTGGCTCCAAAACGCTAACTCTCCATCTTGTTACACTGTCAGCGGAGAAGGGGTCAGGGTCACAAAACCAGAGTGTGTGCGTCCTTCCCAAATTCTGAAATAGCACGTTTATTCCCAATGTTGGGTACCCAATGTTGGGTACCCAGCCAACACTGAAATTAAAATAGTCCCATTTTCACATAACACTATATACGAATATTCCATTTTATCCTAAAATATGAACATCTAGACTTCCAAAGCAGCTTAAGCGAGACAGTTACTGTTCACTTGATCATATTTTACAATTTTTAATGCAATCTGGTTATGAGGTATCATCTCTCTCCACAATTACAGCTTGGCTAAGCCTCTCTGAATGTGTTTATTCATTTGCTCCCTCAGTCATTTTTGGTTTCTTAACTCTCAGCTACACTTCACATCCTATAAATCTTTTGGGGATATCAAAGGATCAGGTTTAGTCATCTGCAAATTTGGTTTGGTTCACTAATTTATGTCCTCTGCTCCCCCTGAACTTCTATTAAACCATGGAGTTGAAATATTAGAGAACATTTTGAAGCATGCACCCCGATGGCGCTCTGTGTGTTTCTTTTGTGTTTTGCCTTGGTACTCAGTGACACTTGTTCATTCAATCAGCTACAACCACTGCTTTCAATACTTTAGAGAGAAGGGATGACATAGCACAATGGCAGAAAACAAAGTAATCGATAACCTTTTCTGTTTCTAAACCTTGGGTCCTGGCATGGGCTAAAGATTTGGAAAGATGGTGTCAAGTAAGCAAAGGCTCTGATAAAGTCTCATAGACTCAGGAAGCTAGCAGACCAGTAGAGGTTGGTAGAAAGGTATTAGAGGCTGGGGTGGGGGTGATGCCCTGAGAAGAAACCCTAATTCCCAACCACCTTCAGGCAGAGCCCTGAGAGGAGTAGATAAAGGAACCCTCAGGTAGGGCTGGGGAACATGAGGGCAGGGAGCACTACCCAACATGTCCCGGTAGATTGAAGGAGGAGGGAGAAGAGCCACATGGAGATGTCTGCATGGTATGCCTGGGCAAATGACTGAGGCAGCCCCAGATTGGTCCTGAAGCCCCTACACATCATGGGTGAATGATTCCTTGGGGCCCCAGAGGGATAATGTACGTGGAGGCAAGCCTGGCACAGACTGCCGAGAATGAAAAAAATGAAAAGAATGATCTCTATGAATGAAGTGTGTCATGAAAATAACTGACAGAGAGGCAGATCTTAAGCCACCTTGTCTTGGAGAATGTAGGTGAACACATCAATAGCTCTAAGGAAATGTTGCCTGGAAAACAGAGGTCAACATCAACCAGGAAACAGAGGTCAACATCAACATATGACGGCAAGGAGATGCACTTCCCCTTGGGGAGCAGGGGCAAAGCCAGAGGACTCCCGAGGAAGGGCCAACCATCAAGGCTGGAAGACCACAGCCCTAAGGACACCCAGCTGGTTCCAGATTGCCCACTGCTGCTGTCCTTTTCTAAGACAATTTCTACAGAACTACAGTTGAGCAGAGAGTTCTTGTGGATTTTTAGGGGGATTAAATATATATCATCATCATCTTTACCAAATCAACAAATTCATCATCTTTACCAAAAAAGTGAAAAAGTGTATAGTTCAGTGACACCAAGTACATTGATGTTGCCATGCAATCATCCATCTCCAGAACTTTTTCATCTTCCCAAACTAAAACTCTGCCCATTAAACAGTAACTCCCCTTTCCCTACTTCCTCTGGCCACTGGCAATCATCTTTCTACTTTCCGTCTCTATGAATTTGACTGCTCTAGGTACTTAGATGAGTGGAATCATGCAGTATTTGTCTTTCTTGTGTCTGGGTTATTTCACTTAGCATATCGTCTTCAAGATTCATCCATGTTGTAGTAGGTGTCAGAATTCCATCCTTTTTAAAGGTGCATATTGTTCCATTTTGTTTACTCATTCACTCACTGATATTGGGTTGCTTCTATGTTTTTGATATTGTGAATAATGCTGCTATAAACACCAGCATATAAATAAAAACCTGTTCAAATCCTTCCTTTCAAGTCTTTTGGATAGTAGAGAGTAATTTTAAAAAACATTCTATAGAAGAAAATTAGGAACTTCTGGAAAAGATTAAAACAGTTAAATTTATCTCTTTTAAGGATTTAAAAGGAAGCTATTGTTAGGGTTTTACAGAGCTGACACTATAAAAGCTTTTCTTATTATAAGCCTTTTAAGAAAAAAATCACAAAGAACTTCTAGACTCTATTTATTAGGAGACTACAAATGACAGTAATCAAAATAATTAGCAAATTTTACTCTCGCTATTTATATGTTTAATAAAAAAATTACAGCTTTAATTTTCCAAAGCTAACAGAAAATGAAAATATACTCATTAAATTTCTTAGAGTATTTATGTGATGGCTACTTCATACATATATAAATAAGCATTTTTTAAAATATTGCACAGGCTAAAATGTAGCTCTAGGGGATATCATGCTTTATGTGATAAGCTTGTTCCTGTGTTTTATCAAACATCTACAAATAAATGACATTTTAAATGAGTGGAAACAAGGTCCTTACTATTTAAAGAATTCTCGAAGGAAAGCTTTTGGAAAAGATTCCTTTTGTTATTCAAATAATCACCTGCTAATTTGTCTGCTTGAGAGTTTCTTGTTTTGGTGTTTTTGAAAAGGAGAAATTCTTCAAGCCTGAAAAATGAATCACTGCTTTCTTTCTTATTAACTCTACCAGTTTGACTCATCATATTATTTTGTTGGCTCAAAGTACAGTGCTGTATCTTTGGCTATTTTTGACCATACTTAAAAGCAGAAAATGGAGCAGGCAATGGCAGCCCCTTCCAGTACTCTTGCCCAGAAAATCCTATGGGTGAAGGAGGGCTTCATCTACGGGGCTGCTGTCTATGGGGTCGCACAGAGTGGGACACGACTGAAGTGATTTAGCAGCAGCAAAAGTAGAGACTAGAAACACACAAAATTGAGAAAGAATGTAAAAGGGCAATATTTTCTCAGGGTTGTCTACTCAGAAACCAGTGCCTAAGGACCACGTGTTCCGATGAACCTCCTGACCCCTCCCCCCACCTCCTCTCACCAGTTCACCTTGGTTTCTCATATTTCGATCATGGTCCATTCCTGTCTCTTCTCCACGCAGGGTATTTCTTGCCTCGCCCTCCTGTCTATTCTCTCTGAAATGTCCTCATTCGAGACATCAGCAAGTTTTGTTTGATATATTGCTTCCAGTCTCACCACTGCCACTATCCTGAAGTCCATACTCCTCCATCGAACATGTAAGACCTTCTGTAATCTGAGCCCTATCTTTTTTCCTAATCTGACTTGTACTCTTGTCCCTCTGGTACCCAGCATTCTAATGAAATCTACTCCCACTGGGTCCCTCTGTATTTTTGCCTCCGAACTGTCAATTCATGCTATTTTTTTCTGTCTTTCCTGTTTCTCTTTCTTAGACACGAAGGCTCTCATCTGTGCTCTCATGAAGAGTTATTAATTTGGCTCTTAAAATGCTTGTCACTTTCTGTCCCAGGTATCAGTTATTTATGTTTATAGCTCAGTCCTCTCTGCCTCTTACCTAAAAAGACCAACGAAAATACAGGAATTATCATGGGATACAAGGCAGTATCAATAACCCTGCTTCACAACTGCATTACTCTTATAAAAACAGAGTCGAGTTATACACAATATAATAAAATTGTACATTAAATATATTTTGTGGTTTCCAGGTCCATTATCTTTCATCTCAAGATTTCTGGAAGAGGTGACATATCCATTTTTATCTGACATATGAGCAAAATAAAGCAAAGGGCCAGCAAGAGGAAAAACCTGTACTGGGTGAACAGGAATTTGTAAAAGTGCCAGAAAAACATAAAGCACTAGGAAAAATGAAGTTCAACCTGTGGACTGTGGGCCCTTTGATATGGTCTCCAGACAGCACTACCTATGAGCTCAGGAATGTCCTGACTTATGTGAATCAACACAAACATGAATGATCTACAAGACAACAGATGAAATGCCATGCTCTCCCAAGACAACAGAAATCACTGTAGATCACTAGAGTAAGTAATGCTCTTTAGGACACATTCCCCTTCTTAATCCAGAGGAGTCATTAATGGGCCATTTCCTGGATTCACCTTGCTCCCAAGCACAAATTAGTGCTGCACTCAATACGCCAGCAAATATGGAAAACTCAGCAGTGGCCACAGGACTGGAAAAGGTCAGTTTTCATTCCAATCCCAAAGAAAGGCAATGCCAAAGAATGCTCAAACTATCACACAATTGCACTCATCTTACACGCTAGTAAAGTAATGCTCAAAATTCTCCAAGCCAGGCTTCAGCAATACGTGAACCATGAACTTCCAGATGTTCAAGCTGGTTTTAGAAAAGGCAGAGGGACCAGAGATCAAATTGCCAACATCTACTGGATCATCAAAAACTGCAAGAGAGTTCCAGAAAAACATCTATTTCTGCTTTATTGACTATGCCAAAGCCTTTGACTGTGTATATCACAAAAAACTGTGGAAAATTCTGAAAGAGATGGGAATACCAGACCACCTGACCTGCCTCTTGAGAAACCTGTATGCAAGTCATGAAGCAACAGTTAGAACTGGACATGGAACAACAGACTGGTTCCAAATAGGAAAACGAGTACATCAAGGCCGTATATTGTCACCCTGCTTATTTAACTTATATGCAGGGTACATTATATGAAATGCTGGGCTGGAGGAAGCACAAGCTGGAATCAAGATTGACGGGAGAAATATGAATAACCTCAGATATGCAGATGACACCACCCTTATGGCAGAAAGTGAAGAAGAACTAAAGAGCCTTTTGATGAAAGTGAAAGAGGAGAGTGATAAAGTTGGCTCAACATTCAGAAAACAAAGGTCATGGCATCTGGTCCCATCACTTCATGGCAAATAGATGGGGAAACAGTGGAAATAGTGGCTGACTTTATTTTTCTGAGCTCCAAAATCACTGCAGATGGTGATTGCAGCCATGAAGTTAAAAGATGCTTACTCCTGGGAAGGAAAGTTATGACCAACCTAGACAGCATATTAAAAAGCAGAGACATTACTTTGCCAAAAAAGGTTTGTCTAGTCAAGGCTATGGTTTTTCCAGTAGTCATGTATGGATGTGAGACTTGGACTATAAAGAAAGATGAGCGCTGAAGAATTGATGCTTTTGAACTGTGGTGTTGAAGATTCTTGAGAGTCCCTTGAACTGCAAGGATGTCCAACCAGTCCATCCTAAAGGAGATCAGTGCTGGGTGTTCATTGGAAGGACTGATGTTGAAGCTGAAACTCCAGTACTTTGGCCACCTCATGAGAAGAGCTGACTCATTGGAAAAGACCCTGATGCTGGGAAGCATTGGGGGCAGGAGGAGAAGGGGATGACAGAGGATGAGATGGCTGGATGGGATCATCAACTTGATGGCCATGGGTTTGGGTGGACTCTGGGAGCTGGTGATGGACAGGGAGGCCTGGCTGCTGCGGTTCATGGGGTCGCAAGAGTCAGACACGAGCAACTGAACTGACTGACTTACAAGCACAAATTTCACCTCCAGCCAGAATCCTGTTACCATTGGGTAACATGGGGCACAAAATCAGGCTGGTGGCAAAATGTTGCATGCAGTGTTTACCTATTATAAGTCACTCTGCAAGCCTACAAGGCAACTCATAAAACATTAATTAAATGTCTGGTTTCCACTATGCCTCTTGGATTGCTAAACTGATTTGGACCACTTCATCTCTTTTGTCCCTCACTTTTTTAAAGGAGTGTATGTATGTCATTAGATAAGTACTACTTTTAAATAAGTATACAATGGAGAGGGACCCAGCCCTGTAGCATGCAAATACTGGCAGGCCAGAGCTAGCAGAGTCTGTTAGGCAAATGCTCTCTTGGAAGTACCTTTCATCCCAGCTGGAGCGCCCAGCAGCTGGCTGTTGTTTTCTTTACTCCACAGCACTTGGCAAAATTCAAGTTATTTACTCAGCATTATCGGAGTCCTTACAAAATAGAGCATTTTAGCTTATGCTTAATAAAATACACTTGATATAACTAGATTTTTTTTTTAAGGTGATGAAATAGGAGTACTCTTTCCTTTTTTGGAGTGATCCTAGCTGTGGATTTCTCAGTGCTAACACTTGTTTTTTCAACATGAATGATTTCCAGCACATGGTGCCCACGAACAGCCCGGCCAAGATCCAGCTGACCTTCCCTCCTCTGGGACCCAGTGCCCAATGTCTCCGACATTAGTGAGGCTCCCACAAGGCCCTGCTGGCTTACAGCCCTTGTCTAATTTGCCTAATTCTTTCCACTGGCAAAGGCAGTAGTGCCACTGAGGCCAGGTCTGCATGCCTCAGTGATCTGCTTCTCAGATGCTCCCTTCTTCTGGTCTTACTCACAAAGTATCAGGAAAGGAGGTAGGAAAGTAGGCTCAATGACCCTGTAATTCACCTGTGTCACCAGGTGAGTTAGGTGCTTAGTCATGTCTGACTCTTTGCAACCCCGTGACTGTAGCCCGCAGATTCCTCTGGCCATGGAATTCTTCAGGCAAGAATACTGAAATGGGTTGCCATTCCTTCCTCCAGGGAATCTTCCCAACCCAGGATCAAATCCGTCTCTTGCATTGTAGGCAGATTCCTTACCATCTGAGCCACCAGGGAAGCCCAAGAAAAGCCTCAATAACCCTCAATAGCCATGACTGGCTTTACCTTCCTTTCTTGAATTCTGAGACTGGTACTTGTGTCGATTCTGATTGAAGAACTGGCCAGGTGTCAGTGTAATATCATGCTTAGACCACCAGACTAGCATTGCTGAGAAGCAGTGAGGTTGAAATTTAGCTCTGCCTCGCAGGACAGTCTTCTGTAAGTTGTTTAACCTGTTTCCTCCTTTGCCAACAGAACAGCCCCTATCTGTGTACACATTCAAGGGCCCGGGGTCGTGCCCGTGGTGCTGGGCGCGCTGCACAGTTAAGCCCTGGCCTAAGCAGGAGGCCTTCATGGGGGTGCACGAGGGTCTTTTCCGCAGAATGTCTAAATAGACACAAAACAAGAGGAAAAGGAAAATAACCAGTGGGGCAGGGCGGGGGGGCGGCGGCAATTTATAAGAATGACCTTTTATCTATTGAAAAAGGATTTGTGTCCATTTTATCACATTTCTGATTATACTGAATACTTTCACTGTCCGGGGTATTTTGCCTGTGTTGAAAACTCCAGAAAAGTAAAATTCAATCTCTGCCCTCAATGTGCTTATATTTGGTGTGTATTTCTGTGTGTGTGTGTGTGCCATACCTATGTACCTGCATGTATGTCTATGCCTGAGGGGGTGTGTGTCTTTGTGTGTCTGTGTGTCTCTGTGTGTCTGTTCAGAGCAAAACTGAGGCACACTGCAGCTGGCTGCTCTAAGGAGCACAGTCCACAGGGGGAGCCCGTGCTGCCAGGAAAGGATCTGGAAAAGCTACACAGACAAGCCTGCGTTTGTTCTGGGCCTTGACAGGAAAGGAGCTTCAGTAAGCAGAAATAGAGGAGAAGGGATTTTTGAAGAAAGAAAAAAATACTTGAGAAAAGGCAGAGAGGGAGAAGGGATTATATAAGGCATGTGCCACGTGCTGATGTGAGTGGGGAAGAGGAACTAAATGGAAAGGCCTGACCTAGGTAGGAGGCATCAAAGACAGGCAGGCAGCTATATTTTCGGCAGTCTCTTAACCTGCACTAAGACTATGCTTCTGAAGCAAAATGAGGCGCAGTAAGGCCGGTTATCAGCCGCTTCTCTCCAATCCTGCCCCTGTCATTCAATTTGGCCCCCAAATGGCACCTCCTTGTGTTTACAAGACAGGTTTTAAAAATATACTTGGAATGTAACGTTCTGAGGAAGTGTTTCTATGTATACAGAAAGATTGGCAAAATAAGAAAGGCATTCCATCTCCCCAAACACCCTTGTTTTTCCCAAGCCATATAACTCAAAGAAAAGTAGGAATCTAAAACTCCTATTAATGTAAGCTGTGAGATCCAAGTGGTTCTACTGAAGCATCTCTCCAAGTACGTTACTAACTTACTCAGAATCGTTTTCATCATTCATTCAACAAAGATTTCTTGGGCACCTATCAGGCAGGTGACTTCCCAGGCATTGGGGATGTGGTGGAGAACACAACAGCCAGCCAGTCCCCCACAGAGCTGACAGTCCAGTGGGTGCAAACAGACAATGAATGAAACAAGCACATAAAATAGTGAACTAGGTGATACGGGCTATGGAGAAAAGGGGCAGGCAAAGGACGTGGGGAACACTGGGGACATTCGAGCCAATGCCTGAAGAAGGAGAAAAGTGGAGACTCATGCAGGTAAGGCAGAGTGTCTGCGGCAGAAGGAATCACAAGTACAAAGGCCCTGAAACACCTGATGTGGCTGAGGAATCATAAACAGGCCAGTGGGCCTGGAGCTGAGTGACAGGAGTAACACGTGAGTACAGAGAAGGAAGAGCCGTCAGCAGTCCGGAGCAAGGAGGTAATTCGTAGAGTGGGGACTGTGGGAGCCAGAAGAAATGTGTTTCCTGGTGGAGGAAGTGAGTGATCAATATTAACAAGTGTGGCTGAGAGGTCGGGTCAGGTGAGGATGGAGAGTGGACCCTTGAAGGTAATGCTGTGCAGGCTGCTGGGGACCCTGACTAGAAGGTGGAGGGATGGGGGCAAAAGCCTGACTCCAGGGAATTCAAGGGTGAGTGGGAGGAAAAGACTGGACAACAGAGCAGTTATTGAAAGGGGAGTAGAGAAATGGGGTGATCATTGGAGGAGGAAATGAAAGAAAGGTTGTGTTAAGAAAGGCTGTTTTTTATTTAAATAAGGAATGCATACAGCTCAATAGCAAAAAGGCAAATAATCTGATTTAAATACGGGAGCAAAGGACCTGAGAAGACGTTTTTCCCAAACAGGAGATGCAAATGGCTAGCAGATAAACGAAACAGTCCTCCACATCACTGATCACTAGGGAAACACAAGTCAAAGCCACAGTGAAATATCACCTCACACCTGTCAGAGTGGCTATTATCAAAAAGACAAAAGAACAGGTGTTGGGGAGGATGTGGAGAAAAAGAACTCATTGTATACTGTTGGTGGGAATGTGAACTGGTATAGCCATGATGGAAAACAGTATGGATGTTCCTCAAAAAGTTAAAAATTAAATCACCATAGGATTTAGCAATCCGACTTCTGGGTATATATCTGAAGGATATTAAATTACTATCTTGAAGAGATATCTGCACTCCCATGTTCACTGCATTATTCAAAATAGTCATGAGAGAGAAACAAAGGAAGTGTCCCTCAGGGATGAAGGGATAAAGAAAATGTGAGATATATATATATATATATGATACAATATTGTTCAGTCACATAAAAGGAAATCCTGCCACTCTTGACAACATGAATGAAACACTAAGGAGTTATGTTAAGTGAAATAAGGCAGACAGAGAAAAAAAAAATTACATGATGTATATCTGTGTGGAATCTAAAAAAGCCAAACTCCTAGAAACATGTACAGCAGGGTGACTACAGTTATAGCACTGTATTGCATACCTGAAATTTGCTAAGAGAGCAGATCTTAAATGTTCTCACCACACACCAAAAAAGGTAACTATTTGAGGGTGAGAGATGCGTCAGCTAGCATTTTTGTGGTCATCATTTCATGATATATATGCATATCTAACCATCACGTGGTATGCCAAAAAGTTACACAGTGTTATTTGTCAATTATGGCTAAATAAAGTTGGTGGGGAAGGGGAGAAAGAAAAGAAAGAGAAAGGGAAGGAGAGAGAAAGAAAGAAAGAGAAAAGAGAAAGGCTGTTTTTGTTTGATTGATCATATTTTTGGTCCTGTTTTTAAAATGAGAGCAATAACAGACTGTTAATAGGCTGTTAGAAATGAATCAGTAAGTGGAAGCACAGGTGATGCTGAAGAGAGAAGGGGGACTTGTCAGAAGGAGCACCCCTGCTCCTGGGTGGAAAAGGACAGGGTCTAATGAACAAGAGCATCACAGCCAGCAACAGGTACAACCTCTGGTCTGGAAAAGAAGAGAATGCAGAGGACCCAGCACCAAAGTTTGGGTGCAGATGAGCACCGGGGGCTTATGTAGATCCTCTCCACCCAGCCTTGTCATTTTCTCAGTGGAATAGCTGGGGGGCAGATGGGGGCTATGGTCAGAGAGGAAGACTAGGGAGAGCCATGCAGGGGCTTAGGTGCTGACTCTGAGAGAGGAGGGGCTGCAACATGATCTGACTCACATTTTAGGAGCTCCTCTGGCTTCTGGGAGCAGAACAAAGGGAGGCAAAGGTGGCAGCGGAGTAGCCAGTTGGGTGGTTATTAAAATAATTCAGGCTAGAGATGAGATGTTTATGGGTGTTTTAAAAGTAGACCAGGGACTCCCCCAGCAGTCCAGTGGTTAAGACTTTGCCTTCCAAAGCAGAAGGTGCTGGTTCAGCCCTGGTCCTGAGTCAAAGAACTAAGGTCCCACACGCCTTGGGGTGTGGCCAAAACTTAAAAATAAAAATAGGACAGAGTCATACAATGGAAGTGAAAACATGACCAGATTTTGAATGTATTTGAATTTAGGTAGATATGGATGAGTTAATGAACTCCAGGGTGTTTTACTCTTTTCCTCCCAAACCTCGTCGCTCAGATGGCAAAGAATCTGCCTGCAGTGCAGGAGATCCAAGTTCAATCCCTGGGTCGGGAAGATCCCCTGGAGAAGGAAATGGCAACCCACTCCAGTATTCTTGCCTGGAAAATCCCATGGACAGAAGAGCCTGGTGGGCTGCAGTCCATGGCGTTGCAAAGAGTTGGGCACGACTAAGCAACTAACACTAACTCCCAAACCAATACAACAAAACCAAGAGAGGTTATTACAGCATTTAAACCAAAAATCAGTAACATGTCAGCTGCTTTTACTGACAACAATCCAGTTTTTAACTCATGAAGACTATTCCAGAACAATATCAATAAGTGACTCCAGTAAATACATAAAAATCCATTGACACTGTAAAGCATTATAGAAATTGAAGCTGTAGTTAAAAGCAAGGCATCCGTGTCTGTTCCAATAAGCCAATTGTCAAGAGTGAATCAATAAATCACAGAATTAGTGTAGAAAAATATTTCAGGCTTTCCAAGATCAAAGAATGGATAGTAAAATATTAACTTGATGTCCTTTTAACTTTCTTTTCTCAATATTTATTAGTGTTTGACCTCCCTTGAAATGAGAGTTCCATTATAAGCTCTTTTGATAAATGGATTGTGAAGTTACTCAAAGCTCTCCATTCTCACTAAGTATTTTCTAATCTCCACTGAAACACTATTAGTCTGCATTTTACAGTAATTCTCCACAACTACCCTTTCTCTTCCTCTTCTACCACTTAAAACTATAGCTACAGATAATCTCACAGATAAAGTTGGACTGTACAAATTTGCATTGTAAGGTAAAAGTGTCATTATCAAAACATCCATTCCTGGTCATTCATGAGGCCTATTTTAAATATATTTCCTCTAATATAGGGCTTGGAACAATGAAAATATATGAGGAACCCAGTCCCCTTCCCTTCAAATTTATAACAGGAAATAATACACATAAAACTTTCCAGAGAGTAAAGAGCAGAAAAACCCTTTTCACTTCTTTCCTTGACTCAGGTTTTGTTTGAGAAATATTAACTGCTAACTTTTGTTGTCACTCAAATGTTCTGTGCCATCCTAACATTACTAATTCAATGGACATGAGTGTGAGCAAACTTCAGGAGATACTGAAGGACAGGGAAGCCTGGCATGCTGAAGTCCATGGGGTCGCAAAGAATCAGACAAGATTTAGCAACTGAGCAACAACAAAGCGCATATAAGATAGATTCCTATAAGACTCACAGTGGTTTCTGAAACAAAATCACAGATGTAGAAAACAAATTTATGGTTACAGGGGGGAAATGGGGGGAATAATAAATTGGGAGATTGGGACTGACATACACATACTTCTATATTTAAAATAGATAACTGATAAGGACCTACTCTGTAGCACAGGGAACTATTCTCAGTACTCTAATGACCTGTATGGGGAAAGAATCTAAAAAACAGTGAATATATGTATATGCGTAACAGATTCTTTTTGTTGTACAATAGAAACTAACACATTATAAATCAACTATACTGCAATAAAAATTTTAAAAAAAGAACTGTGGTGGGTTTTTACCACTAACCTTCTAGAATTTAATACTAAATAAATAATTAAAGATGCAATAACATTTAGCTGCAAGGATGTTCATCACAGTATGATTTATTAGAAAGCAAACCTGTTACTAAATGTGTAACAATAGGTGACTGGTTAAAAAAAAAAATAAGTCCCATCCATGTAACTGAAGTCACTAAAAACGATTTCAAGTAGTTCAAGATGTGGAAATATGTTCATGGTGGCTTTTGAAATTAATATGGATGGTCTGATCATATTTTTGTTAAAAGAAAATACATTTTTACATGTACATATGCATATGGAAGGAGATTAGAGGCATAAACATCAGAAGAGTTATGTGATTATTTCTAAATGAAGGATTTTCAGGGAGGTTTTTTTTTTTTTTTTTTCTGCTCATCTGTGCTTTGTTCTAATTTTCCCCTAAGTATCCTTCTGTTACTTGTGTACTTGGAAACCTGTCAGTGGCAGTGACTAAACATTATCCATGGTGGCACTCCAGACTTACAAGAAGGCTGCCTGGCCAAAGGCCCCCCTGCGGCTCCTGACCTCACTTGGTTTCTAGACATGTGGTTGAGGCAGTACTTAAGCCCTCATGTGGCCTGGTAATGGCCTTCTTCCATGGATCTGTGACAATCTGCTCAGCAATCAAGCCGACTAGATTCTTCAGGCACCAACTGCCAGAAAATGAGGAGTACAGCAGAGATTCAAAGACCCACAGAACCACAGAGAAGGAGGCTTTAACCATAAGCTTCAAGCGGGATGCATCATAGTGTTGGTCGCCTTTGCAACAAAGCAACAACATACAGGCAGAGCATGGGGGAGGCAGGGTAGGAGGCAAGCAAAGCCCCAGGAAGAAAATAAGAATCCAGCATACATTTGGTCAAACAGACCTCATGCTATAAAAGTACAAGCACAGTTGGGGAAATTCTGGCTAATTTCAGGAACAGAATTCAAAACACGGCCCAAGCAATTTCCAAAGATTCCTTTAAATTAAGAATGAAGTCTCCAAAGACCTAAATCCTGATATCTTGAACTTCAAACAAACTGCTATAAAAGCAACACTAAAAACATCAAACAGAAAGTGGATTAAGTGCGTGCTCCATCTGTAAGAGCTTGCTTAAGACAAACTCAATTACTTGTTCCAAAATGAGATACAGGTTTGTTTGGATTTACTGATAGGCTTGTCCTGATAAATGAGAATGACAGATCTAAGGGGAGAA
Organism: Antilocapra americana; assembly: GCA_007570785.1. Taxonomy (NCBI): domain Eukaryota; kingdom Metazoa; phylum Chordata; class Mammalia; order Artiodactyla; family Antilocapridae; genus Antilocapra; species Antilocapra americana. The sequence continues at coordinate 20,902,540 of ML660772.1, read as the reverse complement.
AGCTTCAGTTCTCTTTCTCAGTCACACTCCAAACCAAACTTCCAGGTAAATGGATCAAGCGGTAGCTACGCTTTGCAAAGCAAAATAGGACCACATCTAAGGAAAGCCAAGCCCAGAAGTGACTTTTATCTTCTGTGCCTTCTATTTGAACATAGAAAGCGTGGGGGCATACCTGCCTCCGGAAACTGTGAGCTTTTCCCCTCGGGATACTGTTTACTCCAAATAAGCATCGTCTCTCTGCCATCTGCCCCAACTGTTCAGTTTTAGAATTTGCTCTTATGCGAGTTTGGCCTGTTTCTTGGTTCTGATCAGAGGGCACAGGCATGCGTGCCTTGTTCTACTGTTAGTGCGCTCATGCCTACCCTCAGTCATGCTGGCCTTTATGAGGTTGCCAGCGTCCCCCTCTCGGAGACATCTGTTGCCGTGCTGAAACCAAGAAGCCTCAGAAGCACGTGACGGGGCCGCGTGGCATCAGAGAGCGCCACCTCCACCAAGAGGCGTCTGTCCACCTCGCCTCTCCCCTGCCACTTCCTCCTCTAGCCTGGGCCTCAACAAGTGGTCGAGCCTCACACAAGCTGTCAGGGACAGATGCTATGTGAAAAGAGGAAATTGGACTCAGAGATGCTACAGCTTTTTTAATTAAGTCCAACCTAAAAGCCAAATAGTGGGGCATGAAATGAATACTTGCAAATAAGCGCCACATTTCAAGAACAAATGCATTGGTGTGAGCTAGTCAGCCAGCAACTCAGGGGCTTGCTCAAATGTCTCATTGTTCCTCATTCAATGCCTCTTATGGTATTTTCCCTTCTGCGGTGGAAAACGCATTTTGCATTGGTACACTGGTATCCTGAGCCTTCTTTTGTTGTTTCCTTCCTCTGCTGTCCCTGGGCTAGCTGAGTTGGCAGGAGCCAGTGTGTCCACATGCAGCCAAATGCTTGCATCTATTCATCACTCGCCTCCCCACTCCACAAACGTCCACTGAGTGCTCGTGACACGTCAGGCCTGGCTTTACAGTCCAAGAAAAAGGAAGGCTAACACAGTTCTGGTTTCCCTCTTCCCAGCTCCCTCAGCTAATTCTCCTCATCTGCTTTGTCTGCATGTGCTGGTCTCCATTTTCTCTAGTTTACTATTTGTTTGCTATTCTGGGTACCTTATTGTTCCTCTCTGTGTGCTGCCTGCTCATTAAAGCGGACCAGAGACCCAGGGCCTCGGCTCCAATTCTCAGCCTAAATGGCCAAGATCCTGCTTGATTACCACGCATGTGGAGGGCTCAGGGAGATGACCACATGGATTTTAGACAAAAGAAATTAGGGGAAAAACAAGACAAGACGAAACAAAACCCCTCGGATCCAGATGAATAAACCTTAAAACTACATACTACCAATTCTAAAGTAGCTATCACAAAATACAGAGTGGGTCTCATTAAGATTTACTATTTTTCTCATTTCTTTTTCATCTTTTCAATGACAAAAAAATTAAATCTATTATTTAAGATGCTTTAAGTTTTCATACATTTCAAAATCAATAAGGAAGGAATCTCAGGCATCGCCTTGCTTATTTTACAGGCCAGGAAGCCGAGGAAAATAACTTGTCTAAGACCATGGAGCCAGGTAGATGCTGAAGACAAGATAAATCCCCAGGTTTTCTGATTTGTTCTCCATTCCTTCCCATCCATGGCCCCAGCCAACTACCTTCTTCCCCATTCAGAGTGTTCTTTTATATGAACATTTAAAAATATTTCATGAATTGGGAATAAAGAAGGTAAAGCATACTCTTGCTGTGAAAAAGTCTGATGACAATATTTTGAGTTTTCTTAGATAACCATGACATGCAGTATTTTTAAAGGAAATTCTGAAAAGTGAATTTCAAACAAAGGCAGTTGAGAACATGGGAAGGTGAAGGAATTAGGCTCTTCTGAGGTCATACTCACCATGGGTAACAATCTGGAAAGGAATAATCTGACTTGCTTTATTTTTATCTTAGTCTCATTAAGGAGGACAAAACTTGAAGTTAAATAAAACTTTTATTTCATTGAATCTACTAGTTATGGGTTAAGTGACCAAAACCAAAATCCAAATGGGTAATTATAAAAAGCAACTATATTATTCTTAAAGTTGAAAAATCGAGAGGAGGGTCTGACTTCAGGTGGCTGAACACAGAGCTCAAATAGTGACAAACATCTGTATGGTCCATACCAAATGCAGGGTACTTTCTCAGTATCTCACTTGACTCACCCAATTTTCACAACAACTCTGCAAGTATTCCCATTTTACAGATAAGGAAAATAGGCACTGAGTCATGAGGGACCCTGCTAGTAAATGGAGTGCCTGCTAAGTCGCTTCAGTCCTACCCAACTCTTTGCCATCCTATGCACTGTTGCTCACCAGGTTCCTCTGTCCATGGGGTTCTCCAGGCAAGAACACTGGAGTGGGTTGCCATGCCTTCTTTCAGGAGATCTTCCCAACCCAGGGATCCATCCTGCAATCCTGCATCTCCTGCAGCTTCCACATTGCAGGAGGATTCTTTACTGCTGAGCCACCAGGGAATTCAAATGCAAACATTTTGATGTCAGGGTCTAGATTTTAATCAGTGTCTCCTCACATCATGAGCACCTCCTCATATCACCATAGTCCAATTCTGCTCTGTCTTTCAACTCAACCTCCTCTGTGGTTCCACTCTCTTTGAGATTCTCTGTTCCTACAAGCAGACTGCCAAAATAGCTTGAACCTCAAAACCTGATAATTCCAAGTCCAGCAAAAAAGTCTCTTTGGAGACTTTTCCTGGGACTTCTTTTCCAAAAGTCCCAGGTAAAGTCTCCCTGCATCTCACTGACTTGAGCCAAACATCAGTTCAGTTCAGTTCAGTTCAGTCACTCAGTCGTGTCCAACTCTTTGTGACTCCATGGACTGCAGCACGTCAGGTCTCCCTGTCTATCACCAACTCCCGGAGTTTAATCAAACTCATGTCCATCGAGTTGGTGATGCCATCCAACCATCTCATCCTCTGTCGTCCCCTTCTCCTCCTGCCTTCAATCTTTCCCAGCATCAGTGTCTTTTAAAACGAGTTGGTTCTTCACATGAGGTGGCCAAAGTGATGGAGTTTCAGCTTCAACATCAGTCCTTCCAATGAATATTCAGGACTGATTTCCTTTAGGATGGACTGGTTGGATCTCCTTGCAGTCCAAGGGGACTCTCAAGAGTCTTCTCCAACACCACAGTTCAAAAGCATCAACTCTTCGGCACTCAGCTTTCTTTATAGTCCAAGTCTCACATCCATACACGACTACTGGAAAAACCATAGCTTTGACTAGATGGACCTTTGTTGGCAAAGTAATGTCTCTGCTTTTTAATATGCTGTCTAGGTTTGTCATAACTTTTCTTCTAAGCGTCTTTTAATTCCATGGCTACAGTCACCATCTACAGAAGAATGCTAATGTTTTGATTGGCTGGACGAACCCAGTCACACAGAATGGAGCAAAATGCAGAGTCCATCCCACCAGAAATATCTAGATAGAAAGTAGAAGTGAGTAGACCTCCTCCCCCAGAGACACTGCAACAGGTGTCAGAGATGGTGCCTGAAATACTGGGTAGTAAAAATAACAGTGAATGTTACATGGTAAAATTTCACCACAATAATTAAAATACTTCTTTTACAATGATCTGATAGCAGCTCTTGGTCTTTGGATATCACAGTCGTCCTATGAGAAATGTGGCAACTTTCATTTTTATAAAGGAGAGAGTTATATGAACAAAATGAACCAAGACAGGACAATCACAATTAATTTTATAATCATGGACTACCTCCACCAAGCCCATCCATATCAGTTTTATGATTCCTCAATGAACTTTAAAATCAGTGAATCTTCACTTGAAGACAATCAACACTCATCATTCTCTCTAAGATCCTACATGGATCAGAGGCTGTGCCCAGTGGTGCCAAGGACTATTTCCTCCACTAAATTTAGCAGCCTGGTCTGTTTCTCACCTTACCCTGTGATTGTGTACAGTATGGTTGATAGACAAAGGGCAAAAGGACAGGCAAAAAAAAAAAAAGGCTGATGCTGCTGATGCTTGCACTACGCTCTGTGGAGACCACAGCAGCACACTCATCTTACCCGCCCCCATCTCTCATCACCCCATCCGCACTGCAGACCTTGCCTCTAACTGCACACATCTCAGCTTGCCCTGATCTTCCAACCAAAGGCACTACCCTACTTCTTATGGAAACTTAGGATCAGCGCCTGCTCTGAAATAAAGATGAACTTGCCTCAATTTTTAGGCATCCCAAGATCCACCATTATCTTTTCAAGAGTCTGCATCTTTCCTCATGTGAGTCTGAGTGGAAACAAATAAGATGAGAGAGAACAGAGTCGTGGGACAAAATGTTGTTTATCTCAGAAGGACCAAACTACAGATAGAAGTTTGGTGGTCGGATGCATCACCTGGGAAAGATGCTCTACAGGGCTTGTGAGTGCTCACTAGGAGCTCTTGTGACCTCCTGGTTTGGGAGGTCAGAGAACTAGACTCAACACCCTGTACCTGGACTTCAAGAAGTGTTTCATTACATTTCTGAGGGTACCTTTATAAGCTGGAGGACTGCCAGTAGGTGATACAATGAGTTGGATTGGTAACTGTTGAAAAGACCCAAACTGGGAGCAGGCCATCAGTATGATGCTGGAGGACTATGACCTCAGCTCTGTTCAGTTGCAAACTTCTGTCAATAACCCCAATGAGGATATTTATGGCATATATCAAATTGAGAGTTGAGGTGATGCTGGGAATAAGAGTAATATTGTTGGATGACCTAATCAGGATCAAGCAAGATATATTCCAGATCCCTGATGAAACAGAAGAGTGATGCACATTAAGCCTGTGTTTGGATTAAAATATACACACACAAGTCGATTATTATGGAGACACATCTTAGCAGCCACATGTGTGAAAAAGGAGCTTTGGTTGACACAACACATGGTATGAGTCAACTCTGCACTGTGGTTGCCAAGAAGCTACTGTGTGGTCTGATGCTTCATTGATGAAAATAGAACATTTTACTGTGGCTGGTGTGAGATGAGCTATAGCTCACATGAAGCAGACCACACCAGGAGTTCAGTGCTTGGTTCCTGACCTTACTCTAAGAGAGACATAAGCAAACTAAAGTTCAGGAGAGAAGTGACCATTATGATGCAGGAACTGGAAGTGCCTAGGAGGACATGGAGATGTTTTGCCTAATAAACAGAATGCTTATGTAACACAGCAGAGCTGTCTTTAATGATATGATAATCTGTCTTGAGAAAGAAGGGGTCCATTTGTCCCATGTATCACCTGTGGCTGTACCTAAACTATTGATGGGAATTTTAGAGGAACAAGTTTTAATGCAACAGAAAGACAACTTGCCAAAGGAATGGGCCCCAGATGGAAAGAAAATTTTAGGGAGGCATTCAAACAGAAGTCAGCAGATGACAAGGGTAAGGATGTGGTTGAGGGAAGTATAAAGACCAGATGAGTTGTTGGATCAGACCAGCGGTTCTTAAACTGTGTTCCTCAAAATGACCTCAAGAAAGAGGACACAGAAGAAGTTGAGGCAGTGGGGCTCCATTAGGGCTCCATTATGGTACAAGTTTCCTGTTCCTGTACCCCATTATAGGCAAAGAAGTTCCCCTGACCTGTTCACATAACAGGCTTCTGCTGTGAAGGAAAGGCTGCTTTAAGCCGCAGGACTGGATGATCTCAAAGGTCCCTGTTTAACTTGGAAGTTTGAGCAATCAGTGATTTCTGAGATATGACTTTTCCTAAGAGGCAGACCGAGAAGTCAGGAAACAGGTGAGCCTGAAGCTAGAATCACAGGGTTCAAATTCCAGCGCATCCATTCTCCACTGCTGTTTGACAAATGATTACAAACCTGGTGCTTCAACAACACACCCTTACCAGCTCACCCTCTCTGCAGGACAGGAGTCTAGGCAGGGCTTAACTGGGTCCTCTGACTAGGATCTCACAAGACTGAAACTGAGGTGTCAGCTGGACTGAGTTCCTTCCTGAGCTCAGTCAGGTTCTTCTTCCAAACTGGTGGAACTCATGTCCCTGAAGCTGATAGCTGAGCTCCTCACTTCATTGCTAGTTGCTGGCCAGGGACCACTCTTGGCTTCTAAGGCCACTCACTGGTTCTTGTGTGGACTCCCACCACAGGCTTTCACAACCTGGCTATGTGCTTCTTTGAGATCATCAGAAGATGCTTTTGCTTGACTTCTCTCTCTCTCTCTCTAGGAAAAGCTTGGACCCTCTTACAGAGGGTTTGCCTGATTAGGTCAGGCCCATCCAGCAAAATCTTCCACTTGATTAATTCAAAATCTATTCAGGAGAAACCTTACTTATATCTTCAAAAATCCCTTCTGCCCTGCTATACAATGGAACACATTCAAGAGCGTGAAATCCCATCATGTTTACAAATCCTGTCTACATTGAAGGAGAGAGGACTCCCAGGGTCTATGCACTAACAGGAGGGAATCTTGGGGGCCATCACAGAATTCTACCAATAACATGTAGCTTTTCCACTCATGGCTTGTGACCTTGGGCAAGCTGCTCAGCCTCTCTCTGCAACCCAGTTACTTTATCTATAAAGTGGGGATAATGAATCCTCATGGAGTTGCTAGGAGGGTTAAATGAGTTCATACATAAAGCACTTAGAATAGCAATCTGGCATCAGGTTCACCCAAGGAAACTTATAAGGTATTGTTATACACAATACTCGGTATCCTTAGGAAGGACTAGACCCAATGGCAGTGAGATATCCTATGGCCAATGTGATCTCAGGCAGGAGCTGCTAAAGTGGGTCAGACCTGCAGCTTCATGGAGAGGTGGCTTCTGTCTCCTCTCCAACGGGCCAGCTCTCCTCTTTGCTGTCACTCTCACTATTTGGGTTTAATTTCCTCTGCCACTTTGGGTGTCTACCACCTGCTATTCTTCTTCCTCTTCTCTCTGTGTGTGGGTTTTTTCCTTCAAACTTTGTCTTCTTTCTCTGTTGCTTCTCTGAATATTCTCATTTTTTTTTTACACTGGCAAGATCTACTATTATTAGCCCATCAAATAAGACTGTCTTTCCTTCAGATCAGCTAGCCTTCTGTCATGTAATCCTTTTTGTTACTATTCACTACTCATTACATCTTCAAAATATTTTTTTGTGTTTGCTATTGTTTCAGATTCCTGAAGTTATTAAATTTTTGACTTATTTCCCCTTTAGGTTAAATTTTCTCCTTTACCAAACAAATAAATCAGAAAATAATGTTTCACCCTTCAAAACCATTCAGCATCAGAATTTCTTTTTAATAGAAAACCCCCAGTACAATTAAAACATTATTCATTTTATAACAATTCATTTTCAAAAATAAGTTTCAGGAACCCTCCAATTACACTATGGGAATCAGCTCTGGTTTACAATCAGTTTGCCAGTGAAAATTATAATGAGAGTAATGAGAGGCTGCTGCTGCTGCTGTTGCTAAGTCACTTCAGTCGTGTCTGGCTCTGTATGACCCCATAGACGGCAGCCCACCAGGCTCTCTCGTCCCTGAGATTCTCCAGGCGAAAACACTGGAGTGGGTCGCCATTTTCTTTTCCAGTGCATGAAAGTGAGATGTGAAAGTGATGTCAACTCTTAGCAACCCCATGGACTGCAGCCTACCAGGCTCCTCCATCCATGGGATTTTCCAAGCAAGAGTACCAGAGTGGGTTGCCATTGCCTTCTCCGTAATGAGAGGCTAGCAAAGGGAAAAGGCAAAGCAATTTCGGTCTGCCAAAGTCAACTCAAATAGCCAACACAGGTGGAGCTGTCAGCAGTATTTCAAAATACAGTACATTACATCTCTGTGCTCTGCATGTAGTAGGTGCTCAGTAGACATTTCTTGAGTTGAATTGAGGAGCTGCCTGGTGGCTCAGATAGTAAAGAGTCTCCCTGCAATGCAGGAGATCCAGGTTCAATCCTGGGTTGGGAAGATCCTCTGAAGAAGCAAATGGCTACCCACTCCAATATTCTTGCCTTGAGAATTCCATGGACAGAGGAGCCTAGCAGGCTATAGTCCACGGGTTCTCAAAGAGTTGGACATGACTGAGTGACTAATACCAAGAGTCAGTAAGAGACTACCATGGATTCACTTAATTAGTGTCCTGTCTTTTCCCTGATACCTAACTTCAACATGAAATAGAGTTTTCAAAACAAACAGAAGAACCAGTAGTAACGAACACAGTTCCACACAGTCAGCTTGTATGGACAAATGAGCTGACATGCATTATCAGTTACATCTTTAGTGTTAACCGAAACCAGCTGAGGTCATAGCTCCCATTCTGACCTGTTCTATCATGCCACTGGGAGTCAACACAACTGTCTCGGGGCTGCTTATGTAGGAAGGCAGGAGAGTCTGGAGCATCCGTATCAGCCCAGCCACCCCATGCCAACCCCAGAAGCTGTCAGTTGGTGTCCTGATATTCAACACACTCGCATAGAGCAAGGGATGTATCCCAGGAGCTGATGCCCAGGGAGTAGGACTGGCCCCAAGGTCATCTGCACTTCAAGGATGATTAGGATGCAGGGGTTATCTCCCACATCAAGACACCCCACTGATAAATATCTCCTAGAGGCCAGGGATGGACAGAACTGTAAGGGATTGCCCCCTTATGTGTAACCATCACTTTTCACAATGTTGACAGAAAGCCAAAGAGCTACTGTGTAGTGAAGGAGCGGGGTGAGAACCCTGTGAAAGTACAGACCCCTCCTCAGCTCACAAAGGTGTTTAAATATATTACTTTATGATCCTCATAACCAAGGGAGAGCTTGCTGATAAGAGCTTAACTTGGTAGAATAGTGATGGAAAGAAATTTGTTCTTCATCATCAAAATTATAAATACGGATTCTCTTTGATGTAGCAATCCCATTCCTAGGGATTTATGCTATAGATATACTTGCACATGAGGAACTGAGGCAGCATTGTTTATAATAGCAGAGTACTGGAAATGATCCAGATGTCCAAAACTAGGTGGTTATTAAGTAAAAATTTTGCTGTAGCATGAATATACTTTGTTATATGAAAAAAGCAAGAGAGAGAATAGTGAATAGCATGCTACCAGTTTTGAAAGAAAAAAAAAAGGAAAGAAGATAACTGCATGCATACAGACACGCACACACACACACAAAATGATAAGTTGTGCATGCAGAGAACACTCCTGTAAGGGCACACAAGGAAATAGTTAACACTGGTGTCCTCTGGGAAAAGGAATTGAAAACTGCGACAGGATGAAAGGGAGACTCACTATTTACCCCTTCATGAATTTTGTACCATCTGAATGCATAGCTTATTTAACATATATAATTTTTTAAAGCACCAAGGTTTTCAGTTTATTAGATAAAATGTGTAAGGGTGCTATAAACATAAGCCTTATATACGTCTTAGGTATTGTTCTAGTTCTTATCACCCACTTTTTAAAAACATTGTAAATTAAAGTTAATTTACAATGCTGTGTTAGTTTCAGGTATACAGAAAAGTGATTCAATTTTACATGAATATATACATTCTTTTTCATATTTTTTCCATTATAGGTTATTACAAGATATTGAGTATAGTTCTTTTTTATGGCTAAGTAATATTCCACTGTATGTATGTATATACCCCATCTTTATCTATTCATCTGTCAATGGATATTTAGGTTGCTTCCATGTCTTGGCTGTTCTAAATAGTGCTGTTACAAACACTGGGGTAGTGTACTTTTTGAATTAGTTTTCTCTGGATATACACCCAGGAGTGTATTATTATACACTGCTGGACTATATGGTAACTCTGAAGAAAAGGCAAAAGTGAAAGTGTTAGTCGCTCAGTTGTATCTGACTCTTTGTGACTCCACAGACTGTAGCCTATCAGGCTCCTCTGTCCATGGAATTCTCTAGGAAAGAATATTGGAATGGTAACTCTATTTTTATTTTTTTAAGGAACATCCATACTGTTCTCCATAGTGGCTGCACCAATTTGCATTCCCACCAAGAGTGTAGGGAGCATTCCTTTTTCTACACATCCTCATCCACTTTTTCTGAATGAACACCTTGAGACTGAGGAAGGTAAGTGACTTGCTCACAATCACACAACTAAAAATGACAGGTTGTTTTCATGAAAACATCTGTTTCCAAGTTTATTCTGAACATCTGTCTTCTCTGCTAAGCTATAAGCAACAGATCATAGGAACCACATCTATACCCAGTGCCCAGTAGACTGTTGTGTACTCAACAGAATATTTGTTCAATTAGTAAACGCAGGAGCAGATGAGTGGAGTTTTATAGCCTTAGTGATAGGAGTAATGGCAAATTCCAAAGTATTTAAGACATCCTTACACTCACCCAGTGGTACATGTTAGTTCTCAGGTGTAAATAGGTCCCTCTGCTCAGTTCAACACTGCCAAAGTCATAACTGGTCCAGAAAGCAGGTTTGCTTTGCTGGCACATCCTTCCCTCAGTTCCTTGAGATTCTGCTGTAGACCTGTCTGGTTCTCTTCTCTTCCCTTCTCTTCTCTCTCACACACTCTGGTTAATTCATTCACTGCCATGGATTTAATTACAGCCATGCATTATTTTTACCTCCAATCTTCCTTCCTGAGTTTCAGCCCACATGACCTACAGACTAATGGAAGCTCAACAGGTCCCAAACTCAACTCTTTAATTTCCCCACCCCTCTGAAGCACCACTCTTTCTTCTACATTTTTAACCATAAAGAACTTGTCACTCATCTTCATTATCCAATCACAGCTCTTGAGCACAATCATACCTTCCTGCTCGTTCCTATCCCAGCTTCACACTCTTAGTCAAGAATCTCTTTATTTCTATACCAGCTCCTAATAGGAAACCCCTCCTTCATTCCTTTCCCCTCACCCCAATTCAGGATCTCCACTGCTTACCAGAAGCTCTTCCTAAAACAGAAACTTGCCGGCATTATCTGTTTAAAGATATTGTATTGGCTCTCTTCCACTGGAGGCCTACACGCCGCCGCTGGGGCCGCCGCCAGGTCTCTAGTAATCCCTGAGAAGTTCCAGCACATCTTGCGAGTACTCAACACGAACATCAATGGGCGGTGGAAGACTGCCTTTGCCATCACTGCGATTAAGGGTGTGGGGCGAAGATATGCTCATGTGGTGTTGAGGAAAGCAGACATCGACCTCACCAAGAGGGCAGGAGAGCTCACCGAGGATGAGGTGGAACGTGTGATCACCATTATGCAGAATCCACGCCAATACAAGATCCCAGACTGGTTCTTAAATAGACAGAAGGACGTAAAGGATGGAAAATACAGCCAGGTCCTGGCCAACGGTCTAGACAACAAACTCCGTGAAGACCTGGAGGGACTGAAGAAGATTCGGGCCCACAGGGGGCTGCGCCACTTCTGGGGACTTCGTGTCCGAGGCCAGCACACCAAGACCACAGGCCGCCGTGGTAGCACTGTCGGTGTGTTCAAGAAGAAATAAATGTGTGGGCGTTGTGTTAATAAATAGTTTATACAGTTTAAAAAAAAAAGATATTGTATTGGCCCATATTGCCGATTAAATTTGGAACTGCCAAAAATGGTTTATACATCCTCTTGTCCCTTTCCAGTCTCAGCGTCCACCATTCCCCCAGGAACCACACTCCAGGCACATAACCACATCCCATTCCTGCCTTAACACACTGGGGCCTCTCCCAGGAATGTCTTTCCTCCCGTTACTGGTGGGGAACTTTATTTAAACAATTGCCTCTCACCCACTGGGAGAAGCTTTCCCTGTAACCTCAGGGATTGACTCCAGCCTTTACTCTCACAGAGCTGTGTACACGCCTCCCTTATGGCACATCTGATATGGTTATAGAGTTATTTGTTTATGTGATGGGTTCTCTCATGAGGACAGGAGCCTTATCCTGTACCCCCCTGACACATGGAACAAATTAGGGTCTCCATAAATGTTTGTGGAACAAATGCATTTCAATATCTAAACAACTAACTTACAAAGAGAACTATTACTATCTTAGGTGTCACCTCTATTAAGAGTTTCCATTCAGTCTGGCATTTTTGTGGTGTCTCTACACCCCGTTACCAAGGACAAGTTGACATATGAGGGAAGATAAGGAAGGCAGGCTATTTTTAGGGGATTGGGGCATAACTCCAATTGCCACAAGCAATTCAGCAGCTTCATTTTCCAGTTGCCCTTTTGACTTTGTAAATAATCACAACCCACAATTTCAGGAATACTCTATTAATATTCCATGATAGAAAGTTAATTGATAGACTGACTTCCTCAGGCGAAAATGATGCTATTACTCAAACTATAAGCACAGGGGAGACGTGGAAGGTCGATTGGAAAGGGAAGGAAGCAGGGGTCTGAGTGAGGAGGGGTTGGAAAGCCAGACCTCCCTAGGAGATGGCTCTGTAGGGAAATGGGTTTGGGCGCAGAGTGCTGGGGCATAAATGCAAAACATGCTCACAGGGGCAGTTCTCCTGTCAGACAGGTGGCAGCTTTGCAGAACCAGCTAATCCTCTTAATTACAGAAGACCTGGCTGCCAGCCAAGACAAAGGGGGACAATTTTAACTCCTCATGGGGAAGGGCTAGCAAGACAGAAAAGAGCCCCACCAAATGGGGATGGTTCATGTCAGGATTTCAGACCTGGGGGGAAGTCGGGTCCTTGACAAAAAGAGACAAAATCAAACTGGGCCAATACCACCAATCCCACAAGGAAGCAGTGGATTGAAGGGTACGGGGGTGCCTAGGGTGGGGAGGGGGAAAGCACCACACCACAGATAGATACCTGACCCACAGAAGAAAAATAAGCTCTAATCTCATTGGTGATGGGTGGAATCTACTAAGGAACCGCCTGACTTGATTAAGCACTGGCAAGCTGTGGCTCATGGGCCAATTCCGGCCAGCCACCTGTTTTTGTAAATAAAGTTTTACTGGAACACAGCCATGTTCATTTGCTCATGTATTGTCCATGGCTGTTTTTGCTTCATGAAGGCGGAATTGAGTAGTTGTGACATGGACCATATGGCCCCGCAAGGCCTAAAATATGTGCAAGCTGGTCCTCTGAAGAAAACGTTTGCCAGCTTTTGGTCCAGAAAATGCCCAGGCTATCCCTCAGACCAACTGAAATCAGAATCGCTGCCCAGGCATGAGTACTTTTTAAAGCTTCCTGGGTGACTTCAGTGTTCAACTAAGGTTGCAAATCGCTGGTCCCGCCTAATGAAGCAACTGTGAGAAGCAGCTGAACACAGAATAGGATTCCACCTCAGTTGAATTAGTCACAGGGAAGGATGGTTCAGAGCTTGAGCTCTGGGGGAGAGGACTTATCTGCATCCTCATTCTGCCACTTATCAGCTATCTAACCTAGACAGCTCGATCCTTCAACACCTCAGTTTCTCCATCTGTAAAATGGGCATAATAATAACACCTACCTCATAGAGTGGCTGAGAAGATTAAAGGGAAGAATGTATATAGAGCTTTCAGCATTGAGCCTGGCAGGTGACTTAATAAAAGGAAGCTAAAATAGGGATGGGCGAGAGCTGGGCTGAGAGACTGACTCCAGCTGGAGTCAGTCCGGAGAAATTCTCAGGGCTGTCACATGTGGTGCCACAAGAGAGAGGTTCATGTTGGAAGCTGAGCAACACCTTGAAGATGCAGCTGGGAAAGCCATGTGCATGTGCAATGGCCCAGCCTGCACAGAGGGGCATGGTCCAGGAGAGGCTGAGAGACACCATGGCTAAATTCTGCCCACATCTCCTCTGCTCCTGGGGCACCTCATTTTGGGTCCTGGCTCACATTTTGGATGCTAGCAGAATCTCCCTGCAAGACTCTGGTAACTGCTGGTGAAAGCTTTTTTAGAGACCTCAAATACCAAAACCTGAAACCCACTGCTGGGACTGCACACTGGGCTCTGGAGGCACCTGACACCTGCCCTGCCAACTCCTGCTTCCTGCCCACCTTTGCCCTGACTCCATGCCAGGCTCGTTTGACAACAGTCTGCTGCACTCTGCCAAACTCATACTCAGGGAACAGGAGGAGGATTCAGGCCTGCTATGCACAGAAGGCTTCTCTTTGGGGCAGACTATCTGGTTCCTAAAGATATTCCAACAATATCTATCCTTGACCATTAAATTCATAAGGGAAAGGCATGCACACTGCAAAATTCCTGAGGCTGCTTGCTCAGCTAATGACCTACGATGAGTAGGGAGAGTGGTCCTGCATTTCACAGACAGGCCTGGGTCTTGTTCAGAGCTAGTAACCTCTCCCATCTGGTAAAGATGAGAGGTTCCTCAAAGGCATGTCCAGATTCTGTGGGAGCCCTGGCAAGGTCTGGAGACCCACCAACTCAGGAAACAGTAAACCATGACCTTCATCAGCTGAGCCAGGGGCATGACTGTTTGCAATCAGCCATCTCTTCCTGCATATTGGTTTAAAGCCTGGGGTAGAACAAGATCAAGCTTAGTGGCCAGTTCCAGAAAAGCCTGGCCAATACTACCCTGAATTTATTACTTGTGTAAGGAAGGGTGAAAGTGTTAGTCGCTCAGTTGTGTCCAGCTCTTTGTAACCCCACAAAGTGTCGCCCACCAACCTCCTCTGCCCATGGGATTCTCCAGGCAAGAATACTAGAGTGGGTTGCCATTCCATTCTCTAGGGGATCTTCCTGACTCAGGGATCAAACTCTGGTCTCATGCATTGCAAGCAGATTCTTTAGCATCTGAGCCACCAGGGAAACCCCCATAAGGGAGGGTAGCTTAACACCATTTCAGGCCCCTATCTATGGGGCCTGTCCAAAAAATAGGCATCATATATGTTCATCTAAAACAACATGCGAGACAGCAAAAGGAACGCAGATGTATAGAATAGACTCGTGGACTTTGTGGATGAGGGTAAGGGTGGGATGATATGGGAGAAGGGCATTGAAACATGTTAATTATCATATGTCTAATCAATCGCCAGCCCAGGATTGATGCTCGGGGCTGGTGCAGCGAGATTTCCCAGGGGGGAGGGAAGAGGGAAGGGGGTTCTGGAGGGGAAGCATATGTAAACCCATGGTGATATCATGTCATTGTATGGCAAAAACAATAAATAAAAATAAAAATAAAAATAAATAAAATAGCAGGGGGTCAAGCCATGGTTAAGGGATAGCCCCTCAATACAACTGGAAAATCCAAGAACTAGCCAGTGAGAAGATCTAATTATTATGGTAGCAATGATATTAATGGCTGCTTCCATTTATTTGGGGCTAAGTGCCTGGTGATTTATTTATTTATATGCAATCTCTTATTTATTCTTTATAATCATCCTGTGAAGACTTGGAGAATTTTTAAAAAATTTTTTTCAAATACTTTTAATTTATTTATTTTGGCTGTGCTGGGTCTTCATTGCTGCTTCATGTTGCAGTGAGCTGGGGCTACTCTTTAGCTGTGATACAAGGGTTTATCACTGGGGTGGCTTCTCTTGTTGTGGAGCAGCACCACTCAGTAGTCATGGTGGACAGGTTTAGTTGCTCCGTGGCATGTGGGATCTTCCCATGCACCATTTTTCTAGACTCTCAAGATCCTTACAGAACCTGCTTGTGAATTTCTGTTTCAGGCTTCTCCCTGTACTGTCCCACTTGGCTGCTCCTTGGAGAGTTCTTAGAGACTTGCGTCTGATCTCCCCTCATCTAAAGGATGGATTCTTGGCTCCACTCCTGGGTTATGTCTGGTCAACGATTTACTCACTTAAGCAGCAGCCAGCTCCTCTCCCGGAATAGTTCTGATAAAGCATCATATCTTTCATCTAAAGAGGACAGAAGACCTAATTCTTTCACCTTCAGAACACAACACTGATCCACTGAGCTCAAACTTGGATGTGTCCCTGTGCACCTCCTGGACACCTGACCCTGCTCCTGCACTGCTTAAGAGTGCTGACTAGGGACCCCACCTGCCTGGGCTCCTCAGTGGCTCTGGGTGAACTAGCAACTCCACTTTCCTCATCTGCAACCCAAGAATCAGAGAAGGCAATGGCAACCCACTCCAGTACTCTTGCCTGGAAAATCCCATGGACAGAGGAACCTGGTAGACTGCAGTCCATGGGGTCGCAAAGAGTCAGACACGACTGAGCGACTTCACTTTCACTTTTCACTTTCATGCACTGGAGAAGGAAATGGCAACCCACTCCAGTGTTCTTGCCTGGAAAATCCCAGGGATGGCAGAGCCTGGTGGGCTGCTGTCTATGGGGTCGCACAGAGTCGGATACGACTGAAGCGACTAAGCAACAGCAGCAGCAGCAACCCAAGAATAATAACAGCATCTCTTTCAAGGGGCCATGGTGAGAAGTGAGACAATATATTATATGTACTTAGCTCAATGCTGGCACAAGATAAATACTAACTGTTATTACCAGTTGTGATTATATTGCTGTTTCTTTTCTGGTTGTTATTATATATTCACTTCATCAAAATTAGCTGCCCTACTCTTTCAAAACAGTGCAGAAAAATCACATGTCACTCCTCCAGGACTGGAGTCTTACTCATGGAAAAATACCCAGGTTCAACAATTGTTCTATTAACTTGGCCCCCAAATAGAGTGCATTACTTTTAATGGCACTTGACAGCCTTGCCAAGACTTGATCATATATTCTCTAACCTAATACCCACAGCAACCCAAATTTGCAGATGAGAAAACTGAGTTTCAGAGATATCAAATAATAATAGTAATAAGATGATGATTCCCCGATGGCTCAGTGGTAAGGATACACCTTCAGTACAGGAGACTCAGTAGACTTGGGTTTGATCCCTGGGTTGGGAAGATCCCTGGAGGAGGAAATGGCAACCCATTCCAGTATTCTTGCCTGGAGAATTCCATGGGCAGAGGATCCTGGGGAGCTACGGTCCATAGGATCACAAACAGTTAGACATGACTGAATGAGCACACACATACAATGATGATGACTAACATTTATTTTGTGCTTCCTATGTATTATACACTGTTTGAGGAAGCATCTAAGTATACAATCTTTCAATTTTCAAAATCACATTATGAAATAGATGTTATTGTTATACCCATTTTACAGATGGGGAAACTGAGATACCGAGATTAAGTAATCCCCTAACATGACAAAGATCTCAGAGATCATGGGAACTGGGTAAGTTCAGTTCCCTAGTGGTGCCTGAGTTCACAGCAAGGTTTGATAGAGAACACGGAGAGACAAGACCCACGAGCCTCTGCTACAGTGACACTGTCCCTACCCTGCACCTCCCTCCCTTGTATACACACTGCACACACTCATACGTACACACACACACCCTTCTGCCCTTCCCACTGCATGATCTCTAACTCTCCTTCTCACTTTACAATTCTATGATTGCAACCAAGTCTACAGAGACCACTCTGCTGCCAGTTTTGGAGAGGCCAGAGCACTGATGCATGTAGTTTTCCCAAAGGAGAGAGAATGGAGCTGAATATTTTCCTAGCCACATTAGAAATGATGTTTCTGCTTTAGAAGAACATAAAAGCATGTCTTGTTTTGTCTTTTAACAGCCTTTCTTTGATCTGCAGGTTAGCTGCAGACTGGCTGTGTCCACTGCCCTTCCATGGTGGGCCACGTCTAGGTCTGAGCAAAGCAAGATCAGAGTCCTTATAAATCATCACTTTCATCCATGCTCATGTAGCTGGTATCACAGTTCTGTCACTGTCTTGATTAGTGCAGGAAAAAAGGGAGTCACAATTAAGTGAGATAAATCTGTGCTGCCCAGGAAACACCAGATGAATTGGTAAACTGCCCGGTTATTGGTCACTCGAAAGCAGATTTCAGTTGCCCCAAGGCCCTGAAACACAAAGCTCAGAGAGGCTGTGGAGCAGCTGCTCTCTTATAAAGCTTGCAGTAACTGTAGAGAGGGAAAATGTGTGTTGCCCAGACTAAGGGGGATTCATAGCATTTGAGGTTCGCATTTTGAAAAGTGTGGAAGGGAGACTGTCTCATAGTCTGGGTTATCTTTTTTTGCCAGTCAATGAGCAACTGAGCCAGACTGCCCAATGGGACATTCACCGTCAATCTTTTCCTAGCTTGTCTCTGGGATGCTTTGTGGAATGTTCACAGACACTGTTCCAATGACAAAGGCTTGAAAATGAATTATCCACTTGGTTCACCATTACCCACTTTCTGCTAATGCAGAAATGTCATCATGTAAGATGGCAACATGCTAAACACAGAGGGAGGTGTTTCTGGGAGCTGGTGCCTAGGGAAGTGGTTCTCAAGGGATGATCTGGAGAACCCCTGGATATCCTTAAGACCTGGGATCTGAGAGGTCAAAACTACTTTCATAAAATCACTAAGACATTATTTGCCTTGTTCACGCTCACACTTTCTCAAGGGTACAGTGGGTTTTCCAGAAGACACATGGCATGGAATATAGCGTTGGATCAGATGTATGAGCAGATAAGAGAATCCAACAATAGCCCATTAGGCCAGACACTACAGAGATTTGCAGCAAAGTAAAACAGTGATATCATTCTCTCTAATTATTTTCAGAAAAAATGTATATTTAAGGATAAAAAATAATTTATGTTAACATACATCTGGCACATTGTTTGAAATAAATTGATAAATTATTTTGTACATTTCTTAGTTTTCATCTTATTATGGTGAGAGCTGATTGCTATGGTCCACAGGAAAGTGTTTGGGCCCCTCAGTGTTTGAAAGAATGACAAGATTCTGAGCCCCAAAAGCTGGAGATCCACTGCCTTAGGATCACTGACCTGATAACTTGTTTCCCCTTGGGGGAAGCAGTCCTTCCTGCTCTGCTCAGCAGTCAAGCATCTGCCTCTGGCTCAGACTCTCCACTTTCTGGGGTCTTGGGTGCAGGTTGTCTCCCTCATAGCCTCATTACCTGCCTTGCCCCAAATCCTTACCGTTGACTTGTCTTTCTTCTGCCTATGACACGGGTCTGGGGAGGTCCCAGTTGGTCATCCTCCCTGGCAAGCCTCTGAGCTCTCAATCAGGTGGTGTCCACAAGCATAGGAGGACTGTCATTTCTGCCTGGGCTGTCAAACCACAACAGCCAGAAGGGGGCTGGGGAGACAGACGCAGCTCTATGGTTGACAGTGGGAGGGAGCTGTATCTAGACCCGGGGGAGATCAGGATTTTGAGCCTGGACTGCAGAGACTGGGAGGGAGCCCCAGGCCTGTGGTGAGGGGCAGGCAGTACCATACAGATCAAGGGCCCCCTCTATATGTGAAAAACCGTATGACTGATGCCAAAGCCACAGGCAGGGCCATGTTCTCTGCAGGTTCCAGGGACCTCAAAAGCCCTATCTCTATCTCTCTCCTGCAAATCACAGTAATACTCACTTCAGTCAAATCCACCTAAAAACAATCCCTGACATGGTATAAAGTACTGGTGGGAGAATTGCAAAGAGTCTTAAGAAATGCTCCATCCCTGCCCTCCAGGAGCAGGACAAACCTGTGGTGGAGATTCAGATCAGCAGGAAAAGGATCAGACTTGAGTTTTTAACTCATGTCTCGAATATTGCCTGTTTACTAGACAGTGCATATGGCGAAAAAGGAAAGTCACTAGAGAAAAAGGAGAAACAGAAGCCCTAAATAATTCACAAGACTGGCTAATCAACATCTGAAATATAAGAACTGATTCTGCAGAAGAAACCACTCTCTCTTTCCTTTTTCTACATGTTATTTCCTAACTTCAAATTCAGTTGTTGGCCTGGACAGAAAGACACTGACTTCTGACCAAACCAAAAGCTCTCCCGTCTGACCTGGTTATCCACAGGTCCCTAGGCAGGACTCACCCATGAAACTCTTCAGAGGCATGCAGCTAGAGGGCCTCCCAGCCAGGTGGGCATCTTAGAAATGGAAAGGGATTTGGAACATTCTAAAATTGCAAAATGCTTCATCTTTAAAGCAGGCTCTAGAATCACAAAGTTCTATGTTACAATGGGCAACCTAATCATTACCTGCTTACTTAACACGGCCAGAAGCAAACAACCAGAGGGCTTTCACTAATGCAGACAACAGCCAGCTCCTCAAAACTTGTCTGCCTGCTGTCAGCATCAACCTGCCACCACCAAAGTTAAAATGCACTGGATTCCCAAAGAACAAGATGACTGAAAGGAATGTTGTTTGCAAAAGGACTTTATCAAGCCATTTTTCATCTTAATCGCCCTTTTTATTCCACTTCCTCTTGCCTCTTCCTCCTCCCTCCCCACAACTGTAATCATTTCTTATTCAGCAAAGTTTTGAAATCCTGGGTACTGTCTTACTTTAAGCATCTTCTAATCTTTTGTGAAGATTATCAAGATCATGTACTTTCAAATCTCCTGCTCTATGAACATCAAAAGCCCTTTAACTAATTAATTATATGCTTTCAGGGATTATCTACATGTAAACTTTTCGAAAATCACTATTCCTATTACACACATAAAATTACATCTTTTTGTCTCCATCATACATTCTTTCTCTCCCTCCCTCCTCTACCTCTTCTCTCTACTCTCATCTCTATCACTGTCTCTTTCTTCTTCTCCCTCTCTCTTCCTCTCTCCCTCTCTCTCTGCTTAGTAACTACAATTGCTCACCATGCTTTCTGTCCTTATGATGCATTCAAACATTCAAAAAGTGATTCAACTATTGATAAAATTTTTTAATCATCTTAAAACTGTCAAGATTGAAAACAAAGAATGTAACTTCTTCAGTTATTAAACAGATTAAAAGGAAGTCCATGGGCTTGTCTAGAGGAGGAGGATGGATCCAGAAACCAGTCTTATGTGAACTGAAGGAATGAGTACTAATCAACAAGGTTATCACGAGGATTAAATAAAACAAGGCCTGTAAAGCACCTAGCTCAATGCCTGGCATGAAAAAATTGCTTAGCAAATGATAGCTGTTGTTAGCAGGAAGCCTTTACAATGGAGGCCATCATTCAAAAGAGGAAGAAAATTAGAAAGAAAGAGATCATGCCTATCAGATTCTCTTTCTTAATCCATCTGTGCATTCTACCTCACTAGGTTTGACAGGGGACAGAGCACTGACATCAACTTCTCTGATCCCCAGAACAAGCCTGTGAAGCTAAGGAAGGCCAGGTGGGATTATTCTGTTTGGTAAACCAGGACCTGATGACAACCCACTCCAGTATCCTTGCCTGGGAAAACCCATGGACAGAGGAGCCTGGCAGGCTACAGTCCATGGGGTTGCAAAAGACATGACTTAGTGACTGAACAGCAATGACTTATTTTAAGAATTGGTCTCTGAGTACTTTAAGACTAAAACGCCGAAGTCAATGCAATAAGCAGCTAACTCTGGTTATCCAACTGTGCCCCAGTTGAGTGAATCAAGATGTTTTCTCCTATTTACCAGGCAAAAGTTACAGGATCTCTTCCCTTCCAGGAGCAGTGCATCCTGCTTTAGGGGGTGGGGTCCCTGCAGATGGCTGGGAGTGGGGAAGGGGGAGCCACGCCATGTGCAGGGACTTGAATCCCAGAAGCCCAGGTGCTATGTTGCCTTCTGTGGCCCCACTGCCAATTTAACACAAAAGATTACAGGCTGGCAGCTGTCAATTATCTAAGCCAGATCAACTCCCCATTGGCATTCCACATCTGGAAAAGCCTTCCTTGGGATTGGTACAGAAGCATCCGTGCATTCTCACATCTATTATTAGCTTCAAAGCTACCTAGAGAATAGGTAGCATTTTCTAAATGCAAAGATTGAGAAGTAGAAAATTCATGGCATAGTTAGTAATTTTTATTTGGAAAAACATACTCTGTAGCTAATGTTGGTACATGGGGGAAAAATAATTTTCAAATGGTATGAAATACAAACAACATGAAAAATATCACCAAAAATGGTTAACACACTATGAAATAATATTTCCTATGTTATCTAAGATAGGTGACACTTTTGAGCTGATTGTATACATTAAATATGGTAATTGATTTTCCAAACCTTAATTCCAGAGTTTTAATGAACTAAATAAAATAAAGAAGATGCTCAAAAGGATTTCTGTCTAATAAAATGCACAGGAGAAAAATGCTGGGTACAGAGAAAATAAAGGTTTCTGTACACAATATTCAGCCTTCGATGGAAAAGAACCTTCCAGGGAACAAGTCAATGACTTGGGCTGCTTTTCTGTTTGCCCTGCCTACGTGGGGTCCTTGCCATAAAATCTGATTACTATTATCAGCAGGAAGCTGATTTGACTGTCCTGCTTCAAAGAGAGTCATCCAAATTACAGATAAGCCAAAATACAAGCAGGGTGATCCTGGCACACATGGAGAGAATGCTCTGAAGCTCCTTCTTGGATGGCGAGGATTCTGTGATCTGACTCAGCTTAAACTGCTTTGGGCTTCCCAGGTGGCACTAGTGGTAAAGAACTCACCTGCCAATGCAGAAGATGTAAGAGACATGGGTTTGATCCCTGGGTCAGGAAGATCCCCTGGAGGAGGGCATGGCCATCCACTCCAGTATTCTTGTCTGGAGAATCCTATGGACAGAGGAGCCTGGCAGGCTATGGTCCATAGGGTAGGAAGAGTTTGACATGGCTGAAGCGACTTAGCATGTGCATGGACTGCTTATGCAGGTGACAAATAGCAGGTTCCCAGAACAGGGAGACACTGATGTTCCCAAGTCATGGAGAACTAGAGGAAATTCAAAGGGGAACCAGGGTTTTGTTCTGGGTGTTAGAATCCACATCCCTGGGGAAAGGTTGTTTGCTTTTCATATCCTTTTATAAACCATTGAGAAACATGCATTTACTGCCTAATATACCAAAGATTTTGGGATACAGGGAAATGTATCCTGATGACAGCCAGGGAGAACTGCAAGTGAGGGCAGAAGGCACTTGGTGAGAAATGCTAAATGAGCACTACTGGAGCTAAGGGGCGGGTGGGGCGTTAGACAAACAGGAAAGTGTCAAAGGGAAAGGAAGGACTTGGCCCATATTGAGTCCTTCCATTAAGAGATGGGCAGGACTTATAACAGAAAATGACTTTAGCTTCTCATCTTAGAAAGACAGAAGGGCCACTACAGTCAGCTTGCTGTTTTTCCAACTCTGATCACTGAGGTCCAGGCTGGATTTGAAGAATGTCACGGTTGGGAGAAATGGGGGCTTACGGAAGGGGATCTGGTTTTGTTGGTGGTATGGTCAGCAGTTTGGATAGGAAGGGATGAGAGAAAGAGGAAGGAAGGACAGTGCTCAAAACCAACTTGTCATTCATACAGAAGATGTCCTCAAGTGGAAAGGATTGGGTTTAAAACCCTGCTCCACTCTTCCTGACTTGGTAACTCTGGGTAAGTTACAGTCCTCCCCAAACCTTACTTCTCTCAACTGTGAAATGGGGTAAATGCCTGCCACGTAGGCACTCATTAGCACTAAAGAATGCCTTTAAAACTTGGAGCACAATTATCTTGTACACAAATAGGCAATAAATACTAGATCCCATCTGACTCAACTCATATCGTTTTGCCCCACAATGGAATAATAGAGGACTGGGATCACTGGTCATGGATGTTTCCAAAAAATGCAGTTTCAGAACTCTTGCCTTGTTGGTCCCTCTGATAGACAATAAGGTCAATTTGTGATTTAGCAAACATATTCTTTCAATGTGAAAGTTAATAATATTGTCTGTTTAGTATCTTATTGGATCACCTATTCTTTAGGTATTTTTGATATGGGGGCAGGCTTAAAGGATAGAGAGGAGACGAGAGAGAACTTAGGGAAAATGGAAATATTTAATGAGCCCCTCTTCTAGTGAGTGCTCAGTGAGAAAGGCCTGTCAGTGGCCCAGTTTCCTAGGAAACTCTGCTTGGAGATATCAGGCTGTAAGTATATCAGCAGTTTACTTTGTAGAAGACAAACACATCTTTGCTGTCTTTTGGGCAATATGTCACACAGCCAATGGTGTATGTAATATCTAAATCAGGCCTCTTTGAGATGATACTTCATTCATATGGCAGTCAAAGTTTTACTATTTGAAACAGACTTCATGAGTTGACTCAAAACTTAAGCCTTTTTGAACCCTCCTACACTGTTGGTGGGAATGTAAATTGGTACCGTCACCATGGAAAACAGTCTGGAGGTTCCTTAAAAAGCTAAAATAAAACTACCATATGATCCAGTAATCCCTCTCCTGGGTATATATCCAGAAAAGACAAAAAATCTAATTCAAAAAGATACATGTGCCCCAATGTTCTCAGCACTACTATTTATGATAGCCAAGACAGGGAAGCAACCTAAATGTCCATTGACAGATGAATGGATAAAGAAGATGAAGTACATGTATGCAATGAAATATTACTCAGCCATAAAAAGAATGAAATATCACTATTTGCAGCAACATCGATGGACCCAGAGATTATCATATAAGTTAAATAAGTCAGACACGGAAAGACAACTATATGATATCACTTCTATATGGAATCTACAAAAAATAATTCACATTAACTTCTTTGCAAAACAGAAACAACACAGAAAATGAATTATGATTACCAAAGGGGAAAGGGGAGGAGGAGGTTCAAATTTGAAGTATGGGATTAATACATATACAATTACTCTATAGAAATAGATGGGCAACAAGATTTACTGTATAGCACATATTTGTTGTTTTTGTGCTGTGTTTGGTCGTCTTCAACCCTTTGTGACCCTATGGACTGCAGCCCACCAGGCTCCTCTGTCCATTGGATTTCCAGGGAAGAATATTGGAGTGGGTTGCCATTTCCTTCTCCAGGGGATCTTCCCAACCCAAGGACTGAACTCGCATCCTGGGTCTCCTGCATTGGCAAGTGGATTCTAACAGAAAAGAACCTGAATCTGTATACCTGAAGCTAACACAATATTGTAAACCAACTATAGTTTAATACAAAAATAATTGTTTAAGTCGTTTTCTTCTCATTACATTCATTCACCCCAGTAAAGAGTATCCTCTGTCCTAATCTCATCAGGATCAAAATTCTCTATTCCTCAGCCATAACTCATTGCCCAGCCTGCAGGATTCTCCTCCTTGAATGCAAGAGGGAGATGAAGTGTCTCTCGGACCCAGAGATAGGAGTCTCCTTGTCTCATTTCTCCCATGAAGCCTCCTCTCAGCTCCAGTAAAATTCTTTGGACTCACGGTTAACAAGGAAGGTACCTCAAACCTAATCAGAGACGATTTTTATTTAATCATTTCATATTTGCTTTAGGAGTCCTGATTGCCTACCTGCATATCTTAAGCAGTTTACAAAGCTCTGTTAGGTAATTAATAGCTTGGAAGCCAGGATCCTTAAGATGGCAGAGGTAAAAACTCAGAACAGACCACGGTTTCAAGAGGATTCAGGGCAGTGAGTTTGGTCAGAATAGCATATGAAAGCTGTGCCCTCTTCTTGGCATCAGGTTATATCTTTGTGCTGGCTGCTTCCTCTTCCCTGGATGAAAATGGGTGGTTTCATAAGCATTGTTTTCATTCTTACCTTGTGTCCTAGCCCTTCACAACTTTTCATTTTTCATTTCTCTTTGGTCAAACTGGAATCTCCATTAGTTTCTGAGACACATTTTTGTAAGAGCAATACTGTTTTGCAAATCTTCTCATCATGTTTTGACTTAGAGTCCATACTTAATAAACTTTCTCTCAAAGCATCACTGGATGAAAAGAGGAACAACCAACTTACTGAAATGAACAGAATGAATACTAACATATTCTGTGAATGTAAGCCTGGAAGGAAACCCAGGGCCCTAAAGCAAAAGCAGCTCCCAAGGAATGACAGTAAAGAAGCCAGGTGGGAGAATAAGAGCGCCCAGATAAGCAGGGAGACTCCACGGTCGGAGCCTTCAAAAAACCTGAAGCTCAGTAAATAAATGAGTGTTCTGTGGAGTTAGGAGAAGTTGAAGACATAGGGGCTGCATCATGGACTATGCAGGTAAAATATATAGTTGTGACACCTATTAGGAGAAGGGTTGAGGTACAAAGAGCTGGGATTAGGGGAGGGTCTTTGAGGTACTCAAAGGAAAGTCTGTTTCAAGGTATGTTTTGTGACTCTCTCCAGCAATGTATAGTCAACACACAGGAAATGTTTGCTAAATCAGAAACTCCTAAAACTCAGTGTGATGGGAAAACAATAAAAGCTCTGGACTCCATCCTAAGTATTTATGTGTATTATCTCATTAAATTCTATGAAATAAGATAATACACATAAATGAGTCACTCAGTCATGTCCAACTCTTTGCAACCCCATGGACTATACAGTCCATGGAATTCTCCAGACCAGAATACTGGAGTGGGTAGCCATTCCCTCCTCCAGGGAATCTTCCCAACCCAGGGATCCAACCCAGGTCTCCCACATTGCAGGCAGATTCTTTACCATCTGAGCCACCAGGGAAGCTCAAGAATATTGGAGTGGGTAGCCTAACCCTTCTCCAGTGGATCTTCCCGACCCAGGAGTTGAAATTCTATGAGGCTGGGGCAAATACGACAGGTGGAGAAATAGGCATAACTGGGTAAATTAACTTCACACTGATAACTGATAGTGGGGTTTGGATTAAGTCCCAGGTATTGGGACTTCCTGGTGGTCCAGTGGTTAAGAATCCACCGGACAATGCACGGGACATGGTTTGATCCCTGGACTAGGAAGAGTCCATATGTCTCGGTGCAACTAAACCTGCATGCCACAGCTACTGAGCTTGTGCTCTAGAGCCTGGGAACCACAACTACCAAAGCATCCCAAGGGCCCATACTCCACAAAAAGAGAAGCTACTGTGATGAGAAGCGCTCGCGGCAATGAAGACCCAGTACAGCCAAAAATAAATGAATATTTTTTAAGTTATTTTTAAGAAAACCCAGATATTCTGGCTCCAGATTCTGTGAGTTCAACTACTAAACCATACAAAGCATAGGGAATAAAGTCCCTCTAGGTAATTTCTTGATCACTTTTTAATAATATATCAATCTCAGCTGAAAGTATATTTTCAGGAATCATGCTGGTCCTTACATTATAAGTAATTTTTTTTATCAAATATGTAATTTTAATTTTGTGTCTAGGTAATAAACACTGAAGGAGAAAAAATAAAGTTATGGTCTGTGTTGTGCTTAGTCACTCAGTCATGTCCAACTCTTTGCAACCCCATGGACTGTAGCCTGCCAGGCTCCTCTTGGAGGATTCTCCAAGCAAGAATACTGGAGTGGGTTGTCATGCCCTCCTCCAGGGGATCTTCCCAACCCAGGGATTGAACCCAGGTCTCTTGCATTGCAGGCAGATTCTTTACCATCTGAGCCACCAGAGAAGCCCAAAAGTTATGGTCTAACTACCATTAACTGAATCAGACAGAAACAGGCATTTTTCTGACTTTTACCTCTGTGGGATTCTCCATAATAGCTATTTTCTACCCTCATGATTTCACTGTGATTTGAGAGAAATAATTTTGATATCACCTCTCAAGTATAAATGCAATCATTTCTCAATGGACTGAATTTATATTGAGAGATAATAAATCTCTTTTTAAAAGGCCAGTGATTCTATTTCATCTAAATCTAGTTGCACTTTTTTGGTTAACAGTCTTTTTTAAATTTTTTATTATTTTTAAAACTTGTGGTAAAATACACATACCATAAGGTATACCATTTTGACCATTTTAAATATATAAAGGTGGAGTTTAGCATATTTGTTTTTATGCAACCATCCTTACCATCCATCACCAAAACTCTTCATTTTGCAAAACTGAAAACTGCATCCATTAAAATCTACCTAGCCTAGTAAGAGAAAATAGTTTTAAGTATTAACCATGGGGGTTATCTTCATGACTGGTATAAAACAGGGTTAACACTTTATTTTAAATATATTACCCTTTGGACCCTAGTCTCAGAATTCAACTGGTCTGAAGTTCAGCCCTGATCATGAGTATTTTTTTTAATTTCCCCAAAGAGACTCACACACAGTCAAGGAGGGAGCCTTTTGTTTTTCCCTATATCAGAGACAACTTTGAGAATTTGACGTAGCTATGGATCACCTCCTAGAAGTATGTGTGGTTACTCACACATGTTCACAAAATTTACAGCCCGACGACTTAGGGGTTCATGATCCACTAGAAACTCACTTTGCAATGCTGAGTGTGGAACAATAGACCAAGAGGAAACCCTGGGGAACAACAACAAATAATGAGCTGCCTGAGATAAAGGAGCTAGACCAGGGGGCTAAGACGGTACAGCCAGAGAGGTGGGAGGAGAGCCAACTAAAGCCAAGAAATTGGAGAGTTGCAAGAGAAGACAGTGGTGCAGAGTCAAAGGCTGTGAATGGGTCAAATGATGGTGCAGTAGATGGTTTAAGAGTAGAGCAGCATGCTCTGCTGGAAGACAAGCCTGGGGGAAGATGCCACAGGAGGGCAGAAAGCCCAAGGGAAGCAGCCATTAGAATTAACCACAAAGAGGTACTATGTTGGAGTCTCAAGGCAGTGTGGATTCAGAGGCAGAATGCAGAGTGGGGAGGGATGGACTGAGGTTATGAGATGTCAGGCACTGTAAGCGCTACTGAGAAGCTGCTGGACCTTCTTCCCACATATACTTATCTGTCTCTGTTTCCTTTTTTCCACCGAGGCACATCCTTCTCCTAACATCCAGACTCCAAAGAATCCGGTCACTCTCTCCCTAACTCTGTAGCTTCATTCAGTTGCCTAGAAAGTAGAAAGTATTAGTCACTCAGTCATGCCTGACTCTTTGCAATCCCATGCACGGTAGCCCACCAGGCTCCTCTGTCCATGGAATTCTCCAGGCAAGAATACTGGAGTGCGTTGCTGTGCCCTTCTCCAGAGGATCTTCCCAAACCAGGGATTGAACCCAGTTCTACTGCATTGCAGGCAGATTCTTTACCATCTGAGCTACCAGGGAAGAATTCAGTTGCCTAGTTTTTATTAATTCTATATCTGGTTTCCATAACTACTTTTTCATATGTTCAGATTCTACCCTTTCTCCCTAGCCCAAGCCTCATCATCCATAAATAACTTAATTCTTTAACATCACAGAACTTACACTATGTTTTCTATCTCCACTTACTGTTATATATAGGCCTGGCAAAGTTATTTAGGTCAGGTTTTGCTTTTTCAAATGTTGGCACAACAATGTTTCCCATCCTACACAATCTCCTACAATGTGACATTGATACTCATCCCACAAGAGGTGAGGTCTAGAGTCCGTCCCCTGAATTCAGTCAGAATTCTGACTTGCTTATAACCAAGACTGGCTGGATTAACAAATGGGCAGTCATCATCAGAAAAGAACAGGTCAGAAAAAGGCAATGCAGGTTCTACTTTGTCCAGTGGAAATTCTGTGCTTGGTGGTCTGAGCTGTCACGAAAGAAATAAGGCCACCATGCTGTGAGGAAGCCCACTGCCAGTGAGTAAAGACAGCCTAAATGATTGCAGCTGAGCCTTCAAGTCTTCCCAGTTAAGACCCCAAACGCCATGGAACAGAACAAAGTTTTCCCCTCTGTGCTTTTCTGGAATTTCTAATCCACAGATTCCATGAACCTAATAAATTGGCTACTGTTTCATACCACTAAATTTAAGAGGTTCTGTGTTAGTAGCTATTATGACACTTCTCTTCTCTTCCAGGTTATAGGTGTCCTGAGGGCAGGGTCTGTATCTGATTTTCTGTGAGCAGTATGGTACTGAGACATGATCATAAGGAAACCCTGAAAATGAAGCAACTGTTTTTACAATGAGAAAATATGAGGAAAAGGATTTTGGTTAATTTAAATATGTAACCTTTCAAGGCTGAAGATGAAATAATTAATTTTAATCTACTTATTTATTTACATTTACATATTCACAGTCACAGATAGCATAAGATGCTACATTTAGAAATATTGTTCTCTTTCATTCCCATATTTTTGAAACAACTTTAATACTCTCTTGACACACATCTTTGTCAGCAGTATCTTAGTTATCATTAGAGTCACTTTTGCATCGTCTAACATATTTCTGGAGTGCACTATCTTCACATCCATTTACACAGCTTGAGACAAAGCACTTCAGAATCTGTGTACGATGTTGTCACTGGAAATTTTATCCTAGCCACAAAGCCACACTTATGTAACACAAGACTGGTTTTTATTTGATTGTCTGTGGATGTGAATTCATGAGCACCACAAAATTAGTGAAAATCACTTTACTGCTTTTTAAAGCAACCTGAAAAGGCCTGCGTACAATGATATCTAAAGTGCACTTATGTGACAGCAGAGCCTACAACAAATCACTAAAGCCGGACAGGTCTTCTTCCTTTTAAAAATCATTCCATTAGCCGACCACTATGAGCGCCCAGTACTGGTATTTATTTTAGGTAATTTCAGGCGCATGTGTCTGCTCCAACCATGTTTGTGGTTCCAAGTAAATAACTGAATTTTCATTTTAGTGAAAATGGAAGACTTTTAAGGACTCAAAAACAAAATCTTATGTTTTGAGGAGTATTTTGAAGGAAAAAAAAAAAAACCCATGTATTTGGGGAGGTGCATTGAGTGGAGGAAGGATCCCTGTGGCCCTTCAGGGAGACAGAGCTCCAGACGTAAGTAGGATCTCCAGGTTATAAGAGGGAAAGCCTGGAGACTGAGCCCCGTGGGAGGAAGTCACAATACTCCAGGTGAGAGGTAATGAGGGCGATCATAACCGCTCTCAGTGGGTTTGGAAAATATATGAAAGACACCAGCAAAGACAGAAATGACAGAGCTTGGCCAAGTTAGGGAGGCAGTAGATACAGTGCAAACATCAGCTTCACAGCCTGAGGATCTGAGCTCAACTGCAGGCCTGTCATTACAGGTAGGCTGTGTGACCTTGAGCAAACTATTAAACCTCTCTGAGCCTCAGTGTCCTTCTCCATAAGAAAATAATACGAGATGACATATAAAACAGAAGAAAAGTAAAAACCCAGCTGTATAGAGCGTTCCTGAAGACATTTCATCAAGAACATCTATTATTATAGCTGAAAACTGCTTGGATGTGGGGGTTGGGAGAGAGGAATCATTATTGCCTACAGAGTTTCTATTAGAATGGGTCATTTCAGATGTCTGCATTAAAAAGTCATGTTCTAGCTTCCCCTCCGCCCATAAGATTCAAAGTGTGCTGGAAAGAAAATAAAATATCATTGCAAAGTGGTTTATTAATTGGGTGTTATTTCTAAATGACATTCTTAAAGAGCTGTAAATTACACTGTCAGAATGAAACGTGATGAGTGGAACAAAGGATCTGTTTCCTCCCTCCCTCTGCTATTGAGAGAAACCACCACATACATCAGCAAATAAAACAAGTCTGGTGCTCAAAATTACCAGGCTGCAAACTCATACCTCTGAATAAATATTCACCTGAAAACAAAACTCAAAACTCTTTAAGGCCAAAGGCAATAAGATTGAAATGCTGAGCTTCCAAGGTGGCTCAGTGGTTGCCTGCCAATGCAGGACAGGCAAAGGTTGCAGGTTTGATCCCTGGGGCAGGAAGATCCCCTGGAGGAGGGCACAGCAACCCACTCCAGTATTCTTGCCTGGAGAATCCCATGGACAGAGGAGCTTGGCGGGCTACAGTCCAGGGGGTCGCAAAGAGTCGGGCACGACTTAGCAACTAGGTATGTACACATGCTGAGATACAGAGCCAGCAAGTGGCTGAGCTTCTTATAAAGAAACCCGGCTGACAGAGCAACATTCAAGGCTGGAGGTTGGGAGTGCTAGGCACCACGATCACACCTGGAGGTCACCCTTTCTCCAGGTTTCCCCTCTTGTACCAATGTGTCTTAACCTGTGGCAGAAAGAGCTTTCTAAAGCATAGCTCTGATGTCCCTCCCTGGACAGTTAGAATTCCACAAGGCCAAACATGAAAAATATTGCCAATGAGGGAAAGCAAAATTAATCACCCTGTACACTATTTAATAAAAGAGTTTCATGAAATAAACTACTTATATGTTAAAAGTACTT
This sequence comes from Antilocapra americana, assembly GCA_007570785.1. Lineage (NCBI taxonomy): Eukaryota > Metazoa > Chordata > Mammalia > Artiodactyla > Antilocapridae > Antilocapra > Antilocapra americana. The sequence continues at coordinate 20,870,627 of ML660772.1, read as the reverse complement.
AAAGGCACTTAAAGGGTAGCACATAATATCCACTTTTCTGTACCCTATATCTTCTGTGTCCTAGGCATCTTTCCATATTCATACACAGACACGGTCCTTTTTTTCCACAGCTCTTCTACTGCATGCTATGTGCTATATCATAGTCTGTTTAGCTAGTTCCCTACTGCTGGGTACTTAGTTGCTTCCAACCTTTTGGGATTACAGTAGTGCCACAAGCAATAACCTTATGCATATGTTATTGTACACTCGTGCTGGCAGAAGTGGAAGTACATTTAAACTTTGGTTACATAAGGCCACATTCTCCATTGCGGAGGTTGTACAGTTTTCCATATTCATCAATAAAGTTCTCACATCCATTTTGAAACTTCTGTTCACTTTTGTTATTTTTGAGTCTCTCTCTTTTAAGGCAGACACATTTATAGTGAGGCTGATCAGAGACTACATCCTTACTACAGAGGGAAAATGTCAAAACACCTCATTTCATCAATTGTAAGTGTTAGATTAGAAGTACAGACAGTCAGTGTATGACTTAAGAGGAGCTAGACATCCTCAGGAGATGTAACTAACTTAGAAGATTTTATGGAAGAAAAGGGACCCAACTAGGCCCTTAAAGAACACAAAGAAGCTTGGTACACAGAGAAAAGTGTTATGGTTCCAAAGCAGAAATATACATGAAGTATGCCAAGAAGGATGAGCACATTGGTTGGGGCAAAGCACTGTGAGAGTTATTAAGGACAGAGTATAAAAATATAATTGGGAGGACTTCCCTGGCAGTTCATTGGTTAAGACTCAAATGGGCTCAGGACATCATTCATGATACTCAGGTATGGTCAAAGAAGATGAGGCCAAAAACAAGTGAGTAGACAAAGGTTAAGAGTCTAAGTTTCAGGTTAGACTGTCTGGGAAAGCAAGTAGGTTTTAGGTAAGGCGAGTTGACAGTCCAAGTCTTTACCTCCAAAGGTTCTGAAGGAAATCTGTTGCTTTTACTCAAAATGTATTTAAGGAAAACCCACACCTATAACTGGATGGCTCTGACTCCAAGAAAGTACCACAACTAACTTCTTTGAATTTCCCCAGTAACAAAAGGGATTTGCAGTCAGAACTCCGTATTACTAGAGTATCTTTGGTTAATGGAGGGTCTCACAGGTAGATTTGGCTCAAGGGGATGTCAACTCCTCCTCAAACATTACAGGATTGGCTCTGGGACTATCCAGGTCCTCTAACCCAGAGCTCACGTGTCCAGGTTTCACAAGATCATCGAAGAGCAGCAGCCTTGCCAGACCAGTCTGATGCAGCTTTAACTTACATGAAATAGAAAATGAGTTTTAAAATAATTTCTTGAATAAATGATCCATGAGCACCAGCTTTCTAGCAGAAGATACTGGGGAATGAAAAGCTCCCCACTCCCAAGGCTTCCACCACTTCTCTGTGATGAGATCAGAAGTAGATAATTAAATCACCTCAAGGCATACATTCAAAACTGCAAAGTGAAAGTTAAAATATTGCAATGGTGTTCAAGTTGAGAGAATAGGAAATGGCTTTTTTCCCTCCTTTTGAATGTTCATGCGCAAACGTTTTCTTCTTCAAAAAGAGTATTCTCAATTGAAAAAGAAACACTACAATCATGTGAGAAAGAGTCATTAAACTCCAGGTTTATTAGAAATAAACTGTTCTCACACGATCACATGACTGTGATTCTAAAACAGAGTGAGCAGTCGCCTGGGGTGTGATAACAGAGCTATGTCTCATTCATGTACCCACAAATATCTGACACCTCCGGGACACTGAAACCAAGGGATCATACAGGATATGGCAGCATCTTTGTGTCTAGAATTGACTATAATCCAGAGGTGAATGCTCACTCTAACATCATACCAAGATGCTAATAGGAAGAAAATGAAGAAGAAGCAAGTAAGAAAAGGCACCTATTACAAGCCAAACTGCTGTGTCTGAGAAATATCCACACTGGCTGTCAGGAACTTAAATACCAAAGGAAAGGTAAATTGGATTAGGTTACATTTGGAAGTGAGTTCCAGTAAGATGCTTGGTAACTTCTGATTGCATTTCATGGCATTAAACTGAATCAGTTTCTAGAAACTGGTTTTTACCTACTGCAAGTTGCATAGATAGATTTCATCCTTACTGAACGTATATCTGAGTAGAGGACTGATGTGGATGTGGCCTGCAAAGGAAGAAAAGAAATCGGCCAAACCTTCCACAAGATCTATAAAAATAAATAAAGGGAGTGAGAATAAATAAATAAAGGGAGTCATGGCTGTTTTGGGGGGCTTTTTCTCTGTAAAAGATTCTTTCTGAACTTGAATTATCAGATTGCCACACTGATTCTCTACAAGATCAATTCCAGCTAATCACTCAGCGGTCCCACCACCTCTGTTACATAGTCTATAAAACATGACACAAATTGAAAAGACAAAGAAAAAAAAAAAGAAGAGAAAGACTGGAAAAATCACATCTTCAATCAAGTTTTTTTATTTTTTTTAAGAGATCACTCAGCTCCCTCCTTCCAATCTCTTGCCTTAAAGGTCCTAATAAAAGGTTCTTCACTGTGGAGGCTGCTCCTGCTCCTCCTTGCCTTCTGATCTATTCCTTTCCACAGCCTGTGTCTTAGGATTGGCTAGAGGGTCATAAAACTTGGGTCAGGGAGCCACATTACACAGCTACCCTTCCTCTGCCATCCCTGCTTGGGGATGACTGGGGGGTTGGCTGGGCAGTGAGGTGAGTTTGCCAGCATGAGCCTACAAGCACAGGTCTCCCTCTGCATACGTTCCACCCACAGATTCCCAGGGACAACTGCTCCTACTGTTCCTCCTCTCCTGACTCTCTGTGTACCCCCATCAGCATCCTAATATGCGTTCTTGGCCATCTTCTGCAGGCTTCTGGGCTATGTGGCCTGAACTCTTCAATAAGTCCCTCTGGTCTCCAGCCTCCTCCCAGTGGCCATACCCTCCCATGACCCGTAGGCAGTCTTAGTGGGACCACCGCACACAGCTGCACAGAGAGACTTTGGTGCTAGACACTAAGCATTAGCTAGCTAAGCATTGTTTACAATCCCCTTTTAGACAACCTGTTCGGACTACAGAAGTTTAACAGCTAAAAACGACAATTCCAGTATCCTTTGCAGTTACAGGTCTACCTGTGGCCTAGACTCTGACCAGCAGACACACTCACAAGAGATTTGGAGGAAGCAGATATAAAGCAGTGGCTGTACCTGTAAGCCACTGTAAGAAGATGGGCTCTTTTTACAGACCTGATGTGTGTGATCTGTCTGGGGCAGCTATGGCAGAGATTCTCAATTCACTACCCAACAACACCAAAATTGAGTATGAACAGTGATGGCAAGGGAGTTATTGCTAGAACAATTCTGGTTCTTTAAGGTTCTTGATATCCCAGGATAAGTCATTATCTGCTTTATTTTGTTAGAGTGGCTTCTATTGTCTGCAACTAACAACACTCATCGAAACAACTTCTTATCCTTAAACTTTAATTCTTTTCCCTTAATGTAAAGCGTTCCTACCTTACACCAAATGTAGAGTGTTCTACATGCACCAAACACTCACTTGAGAAATGACAAATGTCAGTTATTCTGAATAATCTTTACACAGCTGACCCTTGAATGACACAGGGGTTAGGGGATGTTGACCTTCTGCAAGGTAAAACATCCAAGCATAACTTACAGTCTGCCCGCTGTGTAAACAGTTCTATTAAGTAAATCCATGGATTCAACCAACCACAAGTTATACAGTACTGTAGTATTTACTACTGAAAAAAAATCCACATATAAATGGACTAGCACAATTCAAAATCATGTTGTTCAAGGGTCAGCTGTATTGGTGGCTCAGTAGCAAAGAATCTGCCTGCAATGCAGGAGACAATTTTGATTCCTGGGTAGGGAAGATCCCCTAAAGGAAGAAATGGCAACCCATTCCAGTATTCTTGCCTGAATCATCCCATGGACAGGGAACTGGTTGGGCTACATTCCATGGGGTCACAAATGCAACTGAAGCAATTTAGCACGTATTAGCATTAGAATTAGAGATCTCATCCATTCATTCACTTAACAAAGATCTGTTAAAGAGTACTCTAGGTACTGAGTTACCAGGTGATCATGTCAGATACCATTCCTGTCTTCAGGGAGCTCATTATCTAGTGGAAAAATAATAGCTACATTTCTTTAGCAAATGAACACTCTAAATATTTAATTCATGTAATCCTCAAAATAACAGTATAAAGTAGATATTATCATTCCTATTTTACAGATGAAGGAATGAAGGCTAAGAGAGGATAAATAACTTTCTCACATTCAGGATCATTATATCTAGTCAGGGCTAGAAATCCACATAGCTGACTCCAGAATCTGCCTCCAGTATAAGCTGTAAATGCCTTGAGGGTAGGAAATGATCTCTTAACTGCATCTTTGAAATTCACACTTGGAAAGGATCATCTAGTCTAACCTCTTGGCTCTTCCAGAATCACTTTTATGGCTGACTTTGCTAATTAGCTATCCCCAATCCACGTGTGCATGCTCAGTCACGTCAGTCATGTCCAACTCTTTTCAACCCCATGGACTACTGCCCACCATGCTCCTCTGTCTGTGGGATTTTCCGGGCAAGAATACTGGAGTGGGCTGCCATGCCCTCCTCCAGGGGATCTTCCTAACCCAGGGATCAAACCTGTGGCTCCTACATTGTTGATGGATTCTTTACTGCTGAGCCACCAGGGAAGACTCCCATGATCCCATGCCTCCTTACAAATAGAATGTTTATTTTGTTCAAAGCAGCACTAAGCCCAGCTAAATGCTAAGTTTCCTATACACCCTCACATTTAGGGGAGTTCATGCGACCCAGTTCTAGCCAATGAGAATTAAAGTGCATTGAGAATTTCTGGAAATTCTGCTTTCTTAACATGGGCTGTCCTTTCCTTCTTGACACAGTCTTCTTCCTGTTGGAATGGCTGTGTGAGGCTGGAAGCAGGGCAATAGACTTCAGGTACCAAGGATGAAGAACATGTAAGGATGGCAGAGTAGAAAAAGAGAAGGATCTTGGGTCCTTGATGGTACCCTGGGGCTTCTTTCCTAATCCAGAGGCATAATCTTGGACATCATATTATATGAGAGCCTTGTTGGCTAATCCTTATTCGATTAAGCCACTATAATTGGGTTTCTGTTACTTGGACTGAAGTGCAGTTTCTTACTTATATACTATCCTCCACACTCTGACTCTTAAATCTTTCCCTTAAGGGGAAATTGACTGCCCAGAAGATGTCACTTACATTTTTGTGTGATCCTATAGAAAATTGTTCTCCCTCTCCCTAAGCTGCAATCTCACCCTCTACAAGGTGTAGCCCTTTGCTTCAGAAGGACCGAATTTAAGACAAAAACATATGTCAAATACTTGTACATACACTATCATGTGTAATTTTCATATAGTCTTGTGTGGTGGGTTTTACTAGCCCCCCCTTAAGGACAGAAAATAGCACTTCTGGGCATTTAGCTGCACCTCTGATGAGGGGCTCTATTAGTTTCGTTGGACTGCCGTAACAGCACCATGAATTGGCTGGCTTAGAACAGGAGGAATTTCCTTTTACAGGTCTGTAAGCCAGAAGTTTGAAATTAAGGTGTCAACAGGTCTATGCTCCCTCTGAGAGCTCTAGGTTAAAATCCTCCCTTGCTTCTTCCAGCTCCTGGAGGTTGAGGGCAATCCCTGGCATAACTTGGCTGGGGCAGCATCGCTCCTATGTTTGCCTCCATCGTCACAAGGCTTTCTTTCTTGTGTGGCTGTCTGCATCTTCCACTCTTCTTATAAGAATATGAGTCGCTTTGGATTTAAGAACCATGCTCATCCAGCATGACCTCATCTTACTACTACTTAGATCTGCAAAGAATATATTTCCAAATAAGTTCACATTCTGAGGTTCCAGTTGGACATGAATTGGGGCGGAGTGAAACCATTTGACCCATAACAGTGGCAGGACCTTGATTCAGAACTTTTCTGAGGTTCTTTAGAGATTAAAGATCATGTATTTGTGTATAAACCCATATATACAGCACATAAGATTCTTGAGTTGTAAAATTTAAAGCACCTTCAAAAAGCTAATCAAACAAACCACTGTCACCTGATTTTAATTGCTTAAATTTTCAAGTGTCACGCACCAAGTCTTATATTGTCTTGAATTGTACATAATTAGCTCTGTTTCTATGATGAAAATCTTCCTAATTCCAAGTTTGGCTTCATGTTCATAGCTGAAAACAAACATTCATAGTTTACACATACTGACACATTTCTCCTCATATGAAGCTTAAAACACTGTGTAGAGAAAGAGTGAAATCTCTGTTTATCCAAACATTACTAATGTGTCTGGATTGCTTTAACTCTTTCTCTCTGAAATTCTGCACACATTACACAGCTTTCTAAAAAATACTATCTAGCATTTATTCAGCACTCACCATGCCAGGTGCTTTACTACCTCTCAGCTCTATAACAACCCTAAAAAGTGGTCTTATCATCGGCAAGTACTTTAAGTCCCAGTGCTTTACAAGGTGTCCTGCAGAGTAAATACATAACAACGTTGGTTTATTAATTTTAGTATTTTCTTTCAATCTTGCCTACAATTAATATGTATTAGAAATACTACTAAATTATAAAGAAATTCCAGCCATGCAAAAAAAGGGAAGAGTCTTTATAGCAGGAAGCATCTTAAGATTTAACAGGAAATCAGAGTCCCTAGTCTAAAATATTTAATTACTTACAAAGTACCTTTATATCCTTTAATGAGTCACGCTATAATTCATGCAAGTCTCGTATCTTTCGTACATTCCTGAATCATAAATCTCTGTTGGTATTGCCTGGTTCCTTGGGACATGCACTCCTTATACAAGCTAAGTGTAACTAGGTTAATCTCCTATCTGTAACATTTGAAAATAAAAAAAGGAATTTTAACTCTTATAGAATTATCAAAGAAGGGCCTCTTGGTCTTTTAAGGATTAGGAAGAAAGCATTTCTAATCCAATATATCTCCCATCTAATTTTGGTAATGGATATATAATTTCATTTTTGCAATGCAGATAAAAGGATATAAAAAATACGCACACATATCAATAAAGGTGTTGCTGCAACAGCTATAAACAACTGACTCCTGATGTATTCTTTTCATCTCAGAGAATTCCATAAAACTATGCCTGTTAACAGAACTAATTGGTGTTTGTGCTGGTGAACAAAAGCAAATGTAACAGAAAAAATGGTTACAGACAAACCAGCATATCATAAACATTATGTTATATTGTCAGCAAAGTCTTGGCAATATAGATAGTCTCAGAAGCTTTACCCTCTCTTACTAGGCAAGACAGTGAAGAAAACAAGTCTTATACAAAGCTTAACAACTAAAAATGCTACTCGCTTAAATCCACATTTCCAAAAGTTTTTTTAATATAAGTCAATCACGGGTATTCATGACACTATCATCCTCTTTTGGTAGGTGTAGAACAGCACGTAAGCAAATGTAATAACCTTACATTTTTACATGGTTATTCAATTGCATACTATCTTTCACATCTGAGCAGCTATTCAATTTAAGTTGGTTTCCTGGAAGCTGGATACACATGGATGAATAAAATGCCCTTCCCACACTTGAGGAACTTATAATCAAGTAGGTGAAAGACAAACAGCTTAGAATACAGAGGCTACAGGCCCAGCCCACAGGGTGTAAGAAGAAATCGCTTTTGACTGCTGGTCTCAGAGAGTGCTTCAAGGAGGAAGTAACATCTGATCTGGACACTGAAATACAGACAAGATTCTGGTGATGGGAGAGAACACACCAGCACACCGAAACAGTGTGGCCAAGGAGCTGGCTGCCCAACCTGGCTCATCCACAGAGCCACAGGGCCAGAGTTTTAAACATGAAGCATTGATTCCAGGCCCCAGTTTACTGCCGTGTGTCCCTCAAGGTGGGGCCTAAAAAATCTATATGTTTAACAGTTAATAAACTCTCCCATTAATTCCCTGGGCAAAGTGATGAGAGTGAGGATCTACAGGAAATATTCAGAGTATGAGCAGTATTCATATTCCTTACAGAGAATGAGACAGGAAGTGGCATGAGGGGCAAGGCTGATTGAGGCCTCGAAATAGCAGGTTTACTCGATGGGAACCCCCTGAAGATCTGCAGGGAGGGGAGTAACATGACCAGAACCGTGTTTCAGGTAAAGACAACGGTGGTGGTCTAAACGGCAGACCTGATGCGGAGAGACTCCAGACTGGGAATGAATTCATCACTGGGTCAATAATGGTAACTTGGAAGAGATATAGGGCCTGAATGAAAGTCATGGCTGCAAAAGCCCAAAGGAAGAAATGGATGCTAGAGACAATTGGAGAAGCTTTGGCTAATGATCAGGAGGCAGAATAGACCTAAAAACTGGCAGGTGAGTAGTCTGAAGGCAGGGCTGACGGTGAGGCCCAGTGTCCTAGGTGGTCAATTCAGAGCTGAGGTCTGGGGTCAGGTATCAGGTGTTGCTTCTTCCTGATATCACTACTACCTGCTCTGGCATTGCTTCTCCAGACCCTCCCGACCTCACCTCCAGCCAGACATCCCGTCATCACTTGCAACAAAGTCAGACCCAATGGCTGCACCTGGCTGCAATAGACAGGGTCTGTGTTCCAAGCCCCAGGCAGCCAGGTACCCTTCAGCCCCAAGTCAAACAGCCTCACTAGCTGCCTGGTCTCACTTCTGCCCTTACGGGCTGGTGCATCAATTCCTCAGGCACAGAACCTGCACAAGGCAGAACAAACCCAAGGCTCCCCATGCAGTATGGCTTTTTCTGTAATAAACAATGCCTCCACTAAAAAAAAAACAAAAAAACACTAAGAACAAAACCAAAATTCAAAACAGCATAAAGCTGACCACCTGAGGATTAGGAGTTGGGAAGGATTTGGGGCTTGCTGGAGTTTCATTTTGCTTTGTTTTGTTTTTCATTGGAGAGCAAAGCCCTGAAAAGGGAAGGCTGGCCAAGGAAACAATAGAACTCTGTCAGCGCTCCTGTCTCAGTGGATCAGCCCGTGATATGATGAAGGTCAAGACTGGCTGGTAAAAGGTCAGGACTTGTGATGCACGGTCAGGGGCAGTAAGGCTTTTGTTTGTTTTGTTTTCGGTAACGCAAGGGCTGGCAATCTTTGTAAGGGGGCGGAACAAACAAGTTCTGGCCCCTTCTAGGCCACTGTACAATGCTGGGCCACCAGGGTGGTCTGTATGCATGGCACCTCCCCCACCCGATCCCCCCCCACCCTCGCAGTGGCACAGCCGGGTAGCCTGCATCCTCCTGGCAAGCTGAGCTCAGGAAGTGGGATAGGCTGGTCATGGGCTGAAGGCTGGGGAAGCATGTGGTCTTCATGGGCACATGACAAACGAGCACTTGTTCTCTGGAGGGTGTTGGGCAGCCACTTTCATAAATGATGAAGGGGGGAGGAGGCACCGACAGCAGGCCTGGGTGCTTTGATGCAACAGGGAGAAGAGGCATCTTTGGGTGGCCGTGCTATTTGCATAAATATCAGCTGCATCTGATGGGCTTCCCGTAAGGAACCTGCCTGCCAGTGCAGGAGACATAAGAGACGTGGGTTAGATCCCTGGGTTGGAAAGACTCCCTGGAGGAGGGCATGGCCACCCACTCCAGTATTCTTGCCTGGAGAATCCCAGACAGAGGAGCCTGGTGGGCTACTGTACACTGGGTCACAAAGAGGTGGACATGACTGAAGCGACTTAGCATGTACACATGCAGCAATATCTGATACAAAATATCCAGAATTTGTGGCTCTCGCTGGACCTCAGTCCTGCACTCCCCACACTCCAGCTATGCCAATCTGCTCTCTTCACACTTGCTGGTCCCCCTTCCTGAAGTGTCCCTCCCCTGCTCTTATGAGACTGGTCAAATCCCATCCATCTCTCAAGTTCTGGCAAAGGTATCACCACTTTCATGGACTCTTCTCTTACACTCTCTAGGCATGACAGATCACTCCTTCCTCTGGTCTCTAAAGGTATTAGGTGCACACAGCCATCATGACCCATACGTGATGTGTGAGACTGGTTATGTGAGCTGCTTTCCAGCTGCAGTTATGCCTTATTAACCTTTGAATCCATAGCACTGTGAGCGGTGGCTCAAAAAACGGAGCCTCTGTGGAAGACAGAGAGACTAACCTCACCACTTACAGGAAGATCAATGAATATCAACTATGCCAATAGCAGCCTTACATTGACCCTTCACTCCTGGATGGAGGGAAGAAGCTCTGACATGCTTCCAGAAACCTGTTCTGTTGTGCAACTCTCAGCAAATCAGTTCTTTCTGAGACTGTCCACTCCAACCCAGTGCCCATCTCTCTCCCCCTCCCCAGCCCTCTGGGCTATGTGGATCAGGACCAGAAAGAGGACAAGAGAAGTCTGGGAACCTCTCTGCTTCTGCCCGAGGCAGGAAGTAATTCTCTCCATGCAACATAAATCCCAGACGATGATCTCATCATGGGTGTCACCCTAACCTCTTCTCCTGTAAAGCAGAGAACAGTTGTTCTAATGCTGGGAGTCTTCCTCTGTATGTTATCAAAGTCCTGCCAAGTGCTCAGTAGACGTTTGTTGAAGGGAAAAGAATTTTCTGCTCACTTTGCATGAGATGTTCTTAGAAACTTCATGATGAAAAAAGAGATGAAGTCGGCATGAAGCATTCATTTTACATGTGTACAGATTCACACATTATCAGGGTCCCAGCTGGAAAAGGGAGACAGGCAACACTTTAAGAGGGAGAGATCTGAGACGTATTTGAAGCATGGAAAACCTTTTCACACAAGCTGAGAGTTATGGGAAAGGAGGGTGTTCCAAGTGGTCTGATGAGTGTAAGCAAAGGCCTGAAGATGAGAAAGCAGAATATTCCCAGGGACTTCCCCTCCTTTTCATACGCTCCGCACTAGAGAAGATATATTATAATGAGCAGAAGTACTGAAGCCAGTCATACCCATACCAACCACGTAGCCTTGGGCAAGTCCCTTAAACTCTCTGGGTCTCAGCTTCCTCATCAGTAAACTAGAGATGATAACACCTTGTAAGTTTGTTCTAAGAATTTAGGATAAAGGCTAAGGATGTGGTAAAGTATATGCATTAAATAAATGGAAGCTATGGTGATGATGGTGGTGATAATGATCCACAAGCTCCTTGAAAACATGGACTATTTCTTACCCTTTCTTGTCCCCACCGAAGCACCTGCCATCCTGTTTTGCTCAAATTCAATAGGTACTAACTTAAATGAATCTCCTTGCCACATTATCTCTAACCTTGTTCTTTAGTTTTTGTTTCCCTCTCTAAAGAAATGTTTACTACAAATTGTTAGCCTGATTTGACAGTAAAGTGAATGAATGAAATATGAATTCTGCCCTCTGTGAATTTCAGGCAGGATAGGTAGGCAAGTCAGTTGGAATAAGTTGTTGAATATTAAAAGTCCCATGAGAAAAAAAATGTTCTATGAGGCTTGGGGTCTTAGAAAATGAGCAGTGTTTTGATAATCAAAGAAGAGGGGAAGGCAGAGGCATGACATTTAGCAACATTACTGAAGAAAAGAGATCAAGACAGTAAAGTATGGAGCATGTTGAAGGAAACACGGATAACTGGCCTGGAACATAAGTATAGAAAACTGAAGACACTGCCTGAAAAGTAGTACAAGGTCAGACTGGAAAAGAGGCCTAGAGGCCAAGATGAAAATTCATGAACAATGGACAGCACACATGACCTGGCCTGGGTTCACAAGCTCTAAGACCTGGAAGGTTCACACAGTCTACTCCCCTCAGAAAGGCCAGAAAAGCAAGTCCAAGGGAAGTTAACTTGCCTGAAGTTACATTAGAGACAGAATTGGGATGAACATGCCGTTTTCCTAATTATTAATCAGAGCTAGAACACCCACTGCAGGGAGATGACAAGATATGTCATACGCAAGACACCTCCTTATCCCTCACCCAAAGCGGACATTTCTAATCAATCAGGGCACTTTTTCCTACTGAGTTCAGTCACAGCCTCACCATTTTCAACACAGCCTTCCTATCTGCCAGGAGGCTGCACTGCTCCTGGACGCAAAACCCACGGGCTCAACCCTGCTGCCTTAATACTATCATGCCTGCTTTGAAATCCTTACAAAGAATAATGGAAATGACTGGGGAGGATTCAATCACTTTACAGGAGTCCCTTGGTTGGGGCATCCCCCTATTTGGGAGGTGAGCTGTGTCCTTCATAGCTTCAGACATTTTGCCCCCAGCCAATGAGGAGGGTTAACTATGGCTACCTCTGCTCTCTTTGCCACCTTCTCTCCCCAGCAGTTTCTCTTATACATCAGAATCACAACCAAGAAGGAGAAGGGGAAATCCCAGCCTCGGAAATAAGAGCACCAGAGCATAAATAAGTAAACACACCACTTACAAAATGGCAGGGAAAGGGGAAAGTGGGTGTGGGGGAAGCAAATAATATATAACCCATAGACTTGAAATTAAGCACCATTCAATATTTCCTTTTTAGTTTAGAAACCACTAAATAAAAATGAAAAAAAAAATCAGGAAGTTCCCTCCTTAGCGTTAACAATAGAACAATCCAGTGTGCTGTTACTCAGGGCAACTTCTTTTTAAAAAAGAGGCACTGAATGTTCAGATCCGGGTGAGACTCTGCCTGGTAGTCCAGCCCGACAGGGGCGTGCTTTTGGTGTCTAAAGATAGATGTGTGGTAGCAGTGGACTGCAATTAACTTCAGGCTTATTAAAATTGTGTAATTTTAGATGGAAAAGATATAATGGCAAGCACACTGACAACAAATGTGGGGACTGGGATTTTCTTCCCTCGACGGTCTTGAGACCTGGCAAAATTCTTCTTGGCTCCCTGTTGTCATTTGTTCCAACCCAACAAGTGGTAACACCTATCTGCCCAAATTTGGCAAGCCAATTTCTGGAGTATTTTAAGATCCACAAATTCAGAATCTGTATAACATACACAAAGTAAAACAACGTCATTTATATATACAAGCATGCCTACTTTATGGTAAACTGGTATATTGAAATCTGAATTTTACAAACAGGGATATTGAGAAACTTTCATCTGAAGTATTTTATTCATTTCCCAAAAGGACTCCCTATAGAACCTCTTTCAAGTGAGGAGCTCATTCCGAATGTGTACTGAATGGTTCAACTTAAGAAACTCTGATCTGTATATAACTTCTCAGGATTATGGCTGTGACCCAAAGTGAAATGCACCTACATTAGGTGAACTACAATGGTCTCAAATTGGTGGAAAATGCCAGAAATGGGATTTTTTTCTATGAAAAAATGAGACATAAGAACAGAAGTAGTGATTTTTTAAAAGGCTGCTTTTTTGGTTGCTTTTTGTGTGTTTCTTCATGGCATTGAAAAAAAGGTATGCTTTCTGAAAGGTAATTTCCTACCATTGCCACATTTTTAAAATGTAGTTGTTAACTGATTGGATTACAAGAAGAAAATGAAGCCATCTCAAAGAAGACACAAAATATGTCTGTTTTTACAAATCTCTCTCAGTGATATTAATTTCCATGCTTGTTTTTTTGTTTATGTAAATAATGAAGGCATTAATAAAATGGATCTGTTTCCCTCCACCTGGGAATACTTTTAACATGTAAGGAAAGTTTGAATTTTATTTCCAAAAAAAAGTTGTCATGCTATATAAAGACTAGCATTCACCCTGAGAGCCACAATTATTGCTTTCCTCATAGAAATATACCATCTGATTCTTTGCTTTTTTTTTTTTAAGAAGGAAAGTCAGTGCAATAGATTTCTCCAGACAACAATCAAAGACTCTCATTTCAGGATTTCAGCATTTAAACTTCTACCTTTCTTTATCCAAGACAGCTCTTAACTAACACACAATATGCATCAAAAAGAAACTGCAATTCTTTCTGAACATAATGGGTACTTACTCTATTTAAAGAGTCAACTCACCTGAATTCTCCAGAGTTCTTGCCTGGAGAAGGAAATGGCAACCCCCTCCAGTATTCTTGCCTGGAGAAGTCCAAGGACAGAGAAGCCTGGTAGGCTGCAGTCCATGAGGTCACAAAGAATCGGACATGACTGGGTGACTAACACTTTCACTTTCAGAGTTCTTGCAGAAAATTAAATAAAATACTGAGAAATCTGTTCTGTTTCCAACAGATTGCTGATTGCCTTAGAGGATGCGGCCATGGGCTGCACAATTTCATGTAAACATGGCGACATCCAAGTCAGCAGTTTGCAGCAGGCAGCCACAAGTAAATGTGTAGCTCCCACTGCCTTTGAATGAAAGCAGGGTCTCTGACCTTTCACATTTATAATTGTTACTCCCAACAATGCCAAAGAGAAGGTTTTATACAAACACAACAGCCCCATTTCTGGTTGCTGGATATTTGCTACCTGCCTTCCAAAGCCTCTGATGAGAAAGACCACGAGGTTGCAGACAGAAGCATTGTAAAAGAACAGTCAAGAGCAAGGTCTCCAGAGGTAGCCTGCCTGGGTTCCACTCCTGCTTTGTCACTTACAGGCCATAGGATCTTGGACAAATCACTTAACTACACAGGGACCTACTACATCATAGGGTGGTTTTGAGAATTCAATGAGTTATAGGAATGCATCGCACATAAAGCCCTTGAGACAATGTCTTACAGAGTAAACACCATGTAAGTGTTTGATATTAGTATGTTCTATGTCTTATATGAATGGCAGTTCTCAAGGGAATTAATAAAGGTTACATCAAACTTGCTAAGTGGTTTCAGATTGATTGTGGCACTCCCCTTGGCATAAATTTTGGAAGAAGAAAGGGAATTTTCATTTTTTTGTTTGCCTCTCAACTAAGATTACACTTGCCACAGCAGTCCTCTAGTGAAGATGGGAACACATTGAAACCCCCCTTCTTCCTCTTTTTAAAATAATTTTAATTAATTAATTTATTTTGAGCTGCACTGAGTCTTCCTCTCTACTTGAGAGCCTTCTCCAGTTTCGGAGAGCAGGGACGACTCTTCTCATTGCAATTGCTTCTCTGGTTGTGGAGCATGGGCTCATGTGGGCTCGGGCTCAGTAGGTGTGGCTGGGCTTAGCTGCCCCACGGCATGTGGAATCCTCCCTGATCAGGGATCAAACCCTTGTCTCCTGAATTGGCAGGTGGATTCTTAACCATAAGCCCACCAGGGAAGTCTTCTCTCTTTCTCTTTGACAAAACCTTCCACGTCTTGGTCTCCTACCCTGTTGTTTCGTGCTGGGCTTTGCCCTTTCCTTCACACTTTAAGCTGTTGCAAAGACTACAGTTCTTTAACTTCATGTTATACCATACCTCTGAAACCTTGTACATGCTAGTCATTTTTCTAGAATGCCTTCCCCCAGTAGTCTACCTGGTAGACTTCTCATTTTTCAAAATCTGACACAGTCCTCACTACTTCCAAAAAGCCTTTTTGACCCTCCCCTCCATCCCTGGTCTTTGCTCTGCAGCATTCCTGCCCTGCCGCTCTCTTCACTCTGCTGCAGTTTTTTTTTCCCTTTCATATTTGTCTCCTCTACTAGGCTGTGACTCTCTTAGGAGCAGACTGCATTTTATTTTTTTGGTACACATAGCACATAGTGAAAAAACAAAAACAAAAAACCTGGCACCTAGCAACTATTCAATATATAATTGCTGAAAAAATATATAGCTTCTTCTATCTGCCCTCAGACTAACTTTCTCTCTCAGATTGTCATTCAGCTACTATTTGGCAATCTTTTTTTTTTTTTTACCATCAAATATTTCAGACAGAGGAACTGATTCAATACTCTCTACCTGTCTCACCTATGAGATGGGATCAATACTCATTCTGCTTTTGCAGTGAGATACGACATCAGGAGGGACGAGGATGAAGGAAAACAGACCATAAAATGCTCTCCAGAGACGTGCTGGGGAAAGTATCTTGTCCTTTCCAGAAATGAAGGCCCTTAAGGAGACAGGCCCAGGGAACAGGGTTCCTTGGGAACTTCCCAAGGGTGCGTAGTTCATGCCCTCTGCCTGCACTGCGGGAAACCAAGCTGGACAATCCAAGTGGTTTTGTCCAGAAGCCAAACCCAACCAGTTAGCCTGTCCAACAGACTCCTCACTGATGGACAGGCGGCCTGTAGACTAAATTTGGTCCCCAGATATATTCTGCCTGGCCCACAGAGCCTTGAAAAAAATGTGTAAGTTAGCTGCCAATGTTTAAAAACATTTTTAAAATTACAGATTTCTGTCTTGATTTATAGAAGAACTGGCTACAATGGGTTCCCGTCCCTGGTAGAAGTACCCTGTGGGAGCTGAATCGTGCTGCTGTCCATAGTTAGGGGTACGCACTCTGCAGTTCATCACACTCAGTTCATTCACTCAGCTGTGTTAACCTCCTTGGCACTGAGTTTGGAGTGTATGTCTCTGGAGTGTAACTAAGCTTGTAACCTCAGGGGTTAGGCTCAGCAAGAGAATACAAGCTCTGATGGAAGGAGATAGGAACTGGAAGACTCAGATTAGAATACGGGAAGAAGCCCAGAACCAAAAGGCCAAGAGCTTTCTATAAGATCTTCATTACTTAGGCAAAGGTACTGTGGTGAAGGGCAGTGACAAGTGTAGGCTAGAATTAGTGGTTTTTCAGAAGTGTGATGGTGGGGACTGAGTTGATGGCTTTACGGTATGTGTGTATGTATAAATATAAATTCATATCTCCAACTAGAATCTCTTTTCTGAATTCTAGACCCATAATCCAACTGCCTATTTGGCATGTCTAATGAGTATATCGAACTGAATATCCAAATTGAACCAGTGATGGTCTCCCCCAAGCCTGCCATCTTTTCCATTCATTCTTCCAGTTGTTCAGGGCAAAAATTTTGTTGTCATCCATGATTCCACATTCTTTCATTCCCATGTCTAGTCCATCAGCAAATTCTGTCTAGCTCTGTCTTCAAAACATCCCAGGAATTCAACCTCGTGCCACCAGCCCCACTGCCATCAGTCTAGTCCAAGCCATTGTCTCTCTCCTAGATCACTGAAATAGCCCCATTAACGTTACCCTTAATTCCGCCCCTGCATCCTGCCACTCGTTCTCAACACAGAGGTCAGAACCATCTTGTGAAAATAAAAGTCAAGTTGCACGATTGCTCTGCCCAGACTGCCAATGAGATGAACAGAGCTCCTGCCAAGATCTTCAAGATCTGTGAACCACCCTCCACTCACAAAGACGGCCTTCATCTCTTACTACCCTCCCTGCCTTGCTCACTCTATTCCAACCACACTGGCCGTTCTGCTGTTCTTTGAAGCTCCAGACATATGCCCATCTCAGGGTGTTTGTACTCGCTATTTCCCTGTCTGGTTCGTCCTTTTCCTCTGATACCCACTGGCCATCACCCTCAGTTCCTTCTGACTTTACAGAAATGCCTCCATCTCAGGCCCTCTCTGATCATCTGATCTTAGATTTAACTCTCTTCAATACTTCACATCCGTGTCCATGTCCTATTTCTCCTTCACTAACTTGAACCTATTTTTGTTTGTAGTCTGTCACTCCCAGGTAGAACATAAGCATCTCAAAGACAGGATTTTCATGTGTTTTGTTAAATACTGTATCATCAGTGCCTAGAAGAATCCTTGGCACATAATTCAACCAAGACTGGATGATCAATAAGTAATTGTTAAATAAAATGTGTGTGTGTGTGTATATATATATATATATATTCTTAAGATCATACTTACATATGATCATTCCCAGTGGAAAAAGCTATTTACTAGTTTGCCTGACAATATTAAATTTGAGGATAATACACATATTAGGCCTTTAATATTAGCTTTAGCTTTAAAAAGGAGAGATGTCAACGTGCAAGTGACAAAGATTCAAATGATGGAGTAACAGCAACTTAAAACACCATATAAACATATATAAACAATGCTGTGCAATACAAAGCCCAGGCCTGCTCCTTTTAGATCTTACTCTGGCCCCCTGGAATCATATAGAAAAGATACCGTAGAGAGAATGTTTCCTGCATAAGACTGTCCACTCTGCACCACCCTTTACTCAGCCTCTCCTTTGTCCTCCTATTTGCAGCTTTTGCTTGTCTAGCTTTGGGGCCTCTGTCTGGTCCTGAGGCTGCTGGTCCCATTACCTAATCTCCTGGCTCAAAGCTGATCTCTGGCCTCCAGGCCTGGCCTCCAGACCCACTTTTCTCACTGCTTTAGCCTGGAGGGTAGATGTTAGACAGAAAGGAGCCCAGAGAGCTTTTTGGCAATGGCCTTTGTTCTAGTCAAATGCTCACTCCCCGCCTCCCACTCTTCTCTTTTCTACCAGACTTCTGGAGTTATCTAGGAGAAAAAAAGCAAAGCTTCACACCTAACTATGAGAACCAGAGAGTTGAAATCTTCATAACAGCTTTAGAAAAACATGTGCTGAAAAGGTCTGTCATGTCTGTCCAAAAAAACAGTGTGAAGTTCACTCTAAAAGGCAATGGATGAGGACTTACTGAAACAGTCTGGAATCTGATGAGGAATTTACAGACCTGCAAAGGCAAGGCAAATAGCCTGGAAATCTGCCGTTTTCCACCAACTTTCCCCACTGAGCCAAACGTGAGATAAGACATTGCTAATTCTATTCACATTAAAACATTTCATATCATGTTCATTATAATGGGAAATGGAAAACCATCCATCTTGGGGTTATAAAGGTTTGTCTGGCTCCAATATTGGATGGGGCTGAGGTTTTGGTTTCAAGGGCTTAGGCAAAACATTTTGGCTGCTGGGTGCCAACATCCTCAACACTTTGTGGTAGGCAGAGTAATGGCCCCAAGATGTCCACCTTCTAATCCCTGGAACCTGTAAAAAGGTTACCTTCCATGACCAAAGGGACTCTGCAGAGGTAATTAAGTTAAGGATTCTGAGATGAGATGATCATCCTAGATTACCAGGGTTGATTCAACATAGTCACAGGAGTCCTTGTAAGAGGGAATCAAGAGGGTGACAGAGAGAAAGAGACGTGAGAACTGGAGCAGACACCACAGCGATGGTGTCAAGGAATGGGGGCAACCTCTAGAGACTGAAAAAGGCAAGAAAATAGATTTCCCTCTGGAACCTTCAAGATGCAGCTCTGCTAACCCATTTGAGAATGATGACCCTCAAGAACTAACTATAAGATGCCAAATGTGTGTTGTTTTAAGCCACTGGATGTGTGGTAATTTGTTACAGTAGCAACAGGAAACTAACCCATGTCTCTTCTCTCACTCCCTCATCCAGTCCTTCAGGAAATCATGGTTGAGAATGTTCTACATGCTCTGGTTCTAGCAACCAAGCCAAAGCAGAGACAGTGAAGTTGTTTGTGAAATCACAGCTCCTTTTGTGGTCGCGCTCAACCATCTTAAAGGCTAAATCTTACAAACAGCCATGACAAGGTCCAGGAGAGCCTGTGGCGAATGCCAGACTCAGGCTAATGCTAATGCAACCTGTGTCTTAATGAGTCACCAAGATGGGCTTCAAGCCAAGTCTGGGTGGGTCACATCGGCTACCTGTGTCCATCCCACACCCTTTCGGTCACTTACCCACTCTTTACCAGAACTTTTAAAGAACAGTTTGGATCCACTGGAAAAGGAATCCAGTAGTAGTGAAAGAATCGATGCTTTCAAACTGTGGTGCTGGAGAAGACTCTTGAGAGTTCCTTGGACAGCAAGGAGATTAAATCAGTCAATTATAAAGAAAATCAACTCTGAATACTCACTGAAAGGACTGACGGTGAAAATGAAACTCCAATAATTTGGGCCGCCTGATGTAAAGAGCTGACTTATTGGAAAAGACCCTGATGCTGGGAAAGACTGAAGGCAGAAGGAGAAGAGGGTGGCAGAGGATAAAATGGTTGGATGGCATCACCAATTCAATGGACATGAGTTTGAGCAAACTCTGGGAGATGGCGAGGGACAGGGAGGCCCGGCATGCTGCAGTCCATGGGGTTGCAAAGAGTTGGACACAACTTGGTGACTGAACAACAACAACGATTATTCACTGACTCCATGATGCTCTTATCATTTTTTCTTATCTCCTTACAGAAATCTTACTTTCCCCTCTTTGACTCTTATTGGACTTCTAACCTCTCCTCCTCTTCCAGTGAAAACTTAATTTTTAGACAAGATCTGGTAAACTCAACTCACTATAAAGTGCACAATAGCTGTGACATTTCAACCCTACCTCCAAGGAGTATTTTACTTTTTAATGAAGCTCACAAGAAGACTGTAAACTCAAGAACAGAGTCTATGTAGTTTCTTTATCCTTGGCATCCCTCATTCCTAGTACCATGCCTGGAATTTAGTTGGTCTTGGATCAAAACTTATTGAATGAATAAATGAAACCATACCAGCACACAGAATACCTATACAATCTCCTATAATTGCCAGAGCTTCCTATAATACAAGGATAAAATATGTTTTCATGACTGCTCCAAAACAAACAAAACCTTGGAATAAGACATACTAAAGGTATGCTTTATTTTCACCTCCTCCTCCTGGAATAGGGCTTGGCAACCCACTCCAGTATTGTCTGGAGAATCCCCATGGACAGAGGAGCCTGGTGGGCTACAGTCCGTGGGGTCGCAAAGAGTCGGACATGACTGAGTGACTAAGTGCAAGCGCAGCACAAAGGTAACCACCATACAAATGTTACTGTCGCATCCAAATCACTTTTTAAAACAGCAATTTAATTGCTTAAGCTGTGATAAATCTTTTCTAAAACTGGAGAATATGAGTAGAGAAGGATCAGGTGACTTGGGGATAAGATTACCACAGTAAACTGAGAAAGAGAGAATAACGTTCTAAACTTTCAATTTGACAGAAAAGATGGCCCAAATCTCTAAATTACCTTGTAGCTGTAATTACAATTTTCAGAATCTTCAGCGATTCAGAAGAACCTCAAAGTACCAGGCAGCTCTGACAGTCCATTAGCAAATGCTCCTAGGTCATCATTAAAAACTTGTCATTAGCTGAGCCTTATCGAATTCTGAACAAACCTAGGAATATAACCTGGGGTCAGTGGAGGGTTTCCATGTGGTCTGTGGGCCTCGCTAAATTTTATGCAAAACTTTATGTTTACCTGCATGAGAGCTATTTTTTAAAGGAATGATTCTGACCAGAATGTTTAAAATCCACTGCTTTAAAAAATGGTGCTAGCCATTATGTCTTCCGACAGGACAAATTCTTACACTGGTATCTTTGTTTGGTACCGTTGTCCCAAAAAATTCATCCTTTTATTCAGTCAATGGTCAGTGTATTAATTTTCCATTACTTCTTTAACAAACTACTACATACTTGATTGTTTAAACTAACATAAATGTATTATACCTTTTATACATTTATATATTTATTATATGACTGTTCTCAGGCCTCAAATGGGTCTTGGTGGGGTAAAATCAAGGCATTGTCAGAGATGTGTTCCTCCTGGAGGCTCAAGGGAAAAGAGAAGCCACTGTCTTGTCCTTTCCAACTTCTAGAGGTTGCCAGCAGCCCTGGTGGTCCCTCCCATCTTCAAGGCTAGCGATAATAGCTCATTGAGCTTTTCTTACTTCAAATTCCTCTGCACTGACTCCTTTGTCTACCTTTTGCATATTTAAAGGATCTTTGTGAGACGCCTGGCCCAGTGGGAAGATCCAGGTAATCTCCCCACCCCAGTCAGCTGACAGCGACAGAATTCCATCTTCAAAACCTCAAGTTTCCTTTGTCATGTAATGTGAACCCATTCACAGGTTACAAAGAGTAGGATGTAGACATTTTGAGGGACCCTTATTCTGCCTGCCACAGCTACTTAACAGGTTCCTTGAGTATTCATTTTTATTATGAGGTTTTGCAAGGGATTTTGAAGAAAAACTATGTTTCTAATAGTTCTTACCCTTTGGAAGAGAACAATAAATATGATAATAGCTGCCACTGTTGAGCATTTACGGTATATCAGGCTCCTTTTGAAACACATAATATGATTTAAGTCATTTAATCTCACAACCACCCCAGGAGTTAGGTAGTATTATTAACACCATTTTAGAGAAAATGAAATTAAGGCACAAAGAAACAATATATCTTGCCCAGGTCACACAGCTAGTTTGATGGTAGGATTTTAAAAGTTTTAAAAACAGTCACGCTGATTCTGGAACCCAAGCTCTGAACCTCTATGACCAGTTTGTTCTTTAATATAACATTGAGAAAAATTAAAGAAAAGGACACTAATTGGGTAAGTAGAGGCAATATAAATTGTAGAAATAATACAAATATCCTAGTAAAAAAACAGGACAATGGAAATCATATAAGAAATGTTATAAAGACTGCTATATGTACATGCGGGAGGAGCATTGAATGAAAATCATCAATGAATAGCCACTGTCACCATTGTCCCTTTAAAATAACGCTTGTCATAAAAATAACTGAAGCTTTCACGGGGAGTATAAATAACAGTTAGAAGCCTGCAAAATTTAACGGCATCTTGCATTCAACAGACATTCGATAACTCTAAAATATGTGAGTGCACACAAAAGGACACATGGTAGCTCAGATGGAAAGTGATGGCCTCAGCCAAACCCCAGCACTATAAAAAAAAAAAAAAATGCACCTCTGTTCTTGAATGGAAATATGTATCAGGTCACTCCTTTTGTTTGCAGGTTTGAAGCTACCAGAATGAAATTAAGTCTGCAGAATTCAAGGGTGACTGCTTCTTACACATGGAAATTGTATCTGTTGAATGTAACTCTACAGGGGAAAAAAAAGAAGAGCTAGAGTATATTGTTTCTCAAAGGAAGAAAGCAGCTGTGATGCTGAGAGAGTGATTTAGGAAGGCTTCCTGGCTATGCACATAAAAGGATGAGAAGAAATTCTGGTGAGATGAGAATAAGAGCTGGCCACTAAACCAGAGAGAAGGTTAGGCAAATACAAAGGAAATTTTTTTTTTAAAGTAGCTTTTAAAGGAAGACTGGAAGAATGGGTAAGAAAAGAGAAATTCCTATTTTAAAGTCCCATCTCACTCTAATTCTGACTATAAAGATGACAGCAAGGTCCTGAATCTATTCTCTCTCAAAAATGTCCTCATAAAATGCCCTAGTTTTACAAATCTGTTTACAAATCCGAGGATGAATGTCCTCACTGGCATCTCTCAGTTCCAGCCTGGGGTCTCATAACCCAAGTGGGCCCTTTCTGCTCCCAACACAATCACACCGGGAACTGTATGATTCAGAAACAAATATGCTGAAGGGAAAAGTTGCTGCTGTTTGTGTAAGGAAAAGTGGTTTAGGCTTCAAATGATTGACTAATATTATTAGTAATAAAAATAAGTATTTAAACTGCAATAACCTGAAGCCACACAATGAGAAACTTAATTAGTAAGATGATCTGTGTGTATAGGAATCACGATCGTTTGCCAGGATAAAAGATGAACAGCAGGCAACATACAACCAAAATAGGAATCACTGTTAAATTTAACTACAAATGCAGAATGTTCAAGAAGCAGCCTACATCTCTCCCTGATACACTACAACCGATCATCTAAAGTGCTAATGATAGAACCAGAGCTACAGTTTGGTCCCCAAAGAAACACCTAAAAGACTAAAGTAAATAAGCTGGAAAATAACCACCCCCAAAGTACAGTAACGATTGTTTTTTCATATTTCCATAGCAGTGCCCCTACATGGTATTTGTGCTTGGCTGAGAATGATATACAACTATTAAGGTTATCCCACTTTGTTTCTGTTGCTTAATATTTTCATTCATGACTCAAAGCAGAGTTTCATGTTAACATCAAATGATGATGAGAAAAGAGGACAGCAGAGAATATCTTCAAAGATAGACTCCAAAATCAAAGTAATTTGGGCAAATTGGACTACTAAATTTAGCACATCAGAACAAACAGCACAGGATAAAACAGGGAGGGAGGTGGGCTGGCTCTAGTAACACAGAAAAGATAAGTAGATAAAATTGCCCTTTGGACAGAAAGATGACACCATTGAACATCTTCCTCCCTGCAAAACACACATTTTCACCTGCCAGTGGTAATGGATTTTTGCTAATTTAACCACATGCTCTTCCATTGCTTGCTGTGGCTGCATAACACAGTGACAATGTTTAAACAGTGGACTGTCCCTTACCTGCAAAATAGGCATGGTAAAAATCCTAGCTGACCTCCCAAGATATTTTGAGATGCAAACTGATTATGCACCTGAATGCACTTTGTAACAGGTAAATATTATCAAAGTAAAATGTCAGTTCTCAGTATAATAAAGGAAAGTCATCAAAGAGAATGGAAAAGGTTTTGTAAACAAATCACAAAAAAAAAAAATTCAAAATTTTGTAATGTTAAAAGGGATAGATTTTATCCTGTGGGCTTGAGGGGGAGGGGGAGACAAAAATAAGGCTATTTCTTTAAATATATGAAAAGTTTTCATTGAGCAGCTAAAAGAAAAACAAACAGACAAAAGAAGAGGAATTGGGTCTACCTTGCGTCATGAAGGTTTTAGGTAAGTCATCTTTGCAAAGAATTTTTGGTTAGGAAGAGTTGGAATAGCAATGAGACAACACAATCTTCATCCCTAGGAATCATTACTAACTGGGCAAACACTTTTCTGAGACAACAAAAACACAATCATTCCAGAAAATAGGCTAATGAATTTAAATTACCTTCTAAAGTAAAGTCAGCAAATTTTCTCTGTAAAACACCAGAGAGCAAATATGTTAGGCTTTATCAACCTTATAGTCACTGCCACAAGCGCTCACCTCTGCCAGGGTATGCAAAAGAGCCACAGACAATACTTCAGTGGATGGGCGTGGGTGAGTTCCAATAAAACTGGCCAACAGGGGAGCTGGATTTGGTCAGGGAGCTACAGTTTTCCAATCCCTCATCTAAGGGTTCCTTCCAGTCCTAGGATTCTATCCTAGAAAACACAGCTGTGGCAAACAGTGACCATCAAAACAATGAGAAACACCATCATCTTCACTACTGCCGCTGTGCAGTATGTCACTGAAGTGGGTGACATTCTCTCTATCTTGTTGTTCAGTTGCTAAGGCGTGTCCGACTCTTTGGGCCAGCCTTCCCTGTCCTTCACTACATCTCGGAGCTTGTTCAAACTCCTGTCCATTGAATAGGTGATACCATCCAACCATCTCATCCTCTGTCACTCCCTTCTCCTCCTGCCCTCAAACTTTCCCAGCATCAGGGTATTTTCCAATGAGTTGGCTCTTCACATCAAGTTGCCAAAGTATTGGAGCTTCAGCATCAGTCCTTTCAATGAATATTCAGGGCTGACTTCCTTTAGGACTGACTGGTTTGATCTCCTTGTTATCCAAGGGATTCTCTACCTAGAGCCTGGGAATATCGTTAATTGATCTTGGTAATCAACTCATTAGGATAAATATATCATTGGTGATTTTGTTTCCTTTTAAAGCAAAACATAAAAATGTTTACATATGTTTATGGCTGTAATATCCAGACTTTGTAATCCAAGTGTATAATATTACAATCTGGTGCACCAGGAGGCATATGCCATATGTTCAGCTTCATCTTTTCTGCCAGTGGGGAGTATTTTTAGACAAGGTAAAGACATGTATGGGAATATACTATCTTTGCCTTTTTTCTATCTGCTACTCTTTCATCTCAACTTTCTTCCTCTCCCCACCTTCCTCTTGCAAAGAAGACTTGATACAGCACCCCAAGCCCAGGGAGGAGGTCAAGAGTGCCAAGCGAATAGACCTGGGAGCTTTAAGGGTTAAAGTTGGAGAGTGACTCCATCCTTGAGTCCATGGGCCAGAAAGGAAAGCACGTCACTATGCCTGGAAACCAGGCCAAACTGGAACAGAGTGGGAGCAAAAGGAAGAGTAGGCGTGAACCGAGAGTTCAGGAAGGAGAACGGGGCTCCAGTGCCAGAGGCTCATTTATCTGGCACCCTGCCCTGAGCTATGTGGGTGGATTGGCCTCCTTGAAACCTGGGGTCATGAGGGACAAACAACCCCTCTTTGCTACTGTGCCTGCAGCGTAATCATCTTGGACTTTGATCACAACAAATTCTCTACCTTGGTGTATTTATTTCCTGATATTGCCCAATAGGGAGCTTATTTATTTTCTTTAACAAGCTTAATTAAATAGTTGACCTAGACATTATGAAGGTATAACACAGATATCTATACTTGTGTTTGTGTGTGTGTAAATATATGCATATACACATTTTTGAAGTCAGCTTCTCTGCGAATTAGAAGCAATGACTTAGAAGTACCCTGTACTTTAAAGTACCCTTTTATCCTGGGATAAAACAAAAAGGTAAAATTCTCTTGAACTTGGACCATAGATACTAGGTTTGGATTACTCAAGGTTATTTCTGTTGAAAGTGGCAGATGATAGAAGTCCCAGTTCCAACTGGTTTGAGATAAAGAAAAAAAAAGCTGTGGGAACCAGAAGGCCAGAGGAGACCTTTGCCTTCACCTTCAGAACCTGGACTCAGATTCAGACCCTGATGCCGGGTCCACCTCTGCATCTCTCAGCTCTGCCCCAATGTGGCTGTGGTCTCTCAGGTCCCATGTGGATGATTGCAAGGTGACTACAGTTTAAATCTGGCAAGCAAGAGCCAGAGCAGATGATGGATGGCTCCTGAGCCCTCTCCTACCCAATCCTCAAAGCTCTTTTCTGTGAAGCTGGAGTTAAAAGCCACCCTCAGACACTCTGAAGTTTTATGGGATGAGAGAGTAAGGAAAAATGGGTTACCCGTAAGGAAATTGGGAGCTTTGCTTCAAGAAGGGAGAGTAATGCTGGACAGTGGATAGCCCTTATTGAAGAACTTAACACTTCTATCTCTAGGGAACAGATATCTTAATGGAGTGCAGGTGGCTAATGGCAGAAAGGAGTTAGGAAAATCACTTCAAGTCAGAAAAGCATGAAAACGGAAAAGCTGACGGCCTGGTGTGGCCTACGGTACCCAGCAAGGCATGAAGACATCTCCTTCAAGAAGCTTCCTGCTGCCCTTGTAATGCTGTTATAGTGGGAGCCAGGGGGAAACAAGTCTGATTAACTCTGCCAAAACAGTTGTGGCCCTTTGTAATGCTAAACCAAACAGTGAAGTAGGATAGCCCTAAAATATTCTAACAAATGGCAACATCATATTACATCTCCCCACAGATCTAATGACTTGAGATCAGGGAACTGCTATTACTCCTTTCATTAGCACAGAATGCCAGGAACTGTGTGTAATTATACATTCCAACTTGCTTCCGAAAACATGAATGCCCTTACATATATCACAGCTTCAGGGAACCTTTTATATTCTCCACTTTGTAGATGGGAAAAGTAAAGACAAACTTAAGAAGTTCATTTTAGGAGGACCAAAGAAAAAATTGGGTCATCAAAATCTATTTTCTGTGCTTATGATAAATGTTCACTCTATGTGTTAATTATTTGGGGGTATACACTGAGAAAGGTATAAGTCAGTTTATGATTCCCAGGATAATTTAAGTGAAAACCTGAAAATTCATATCAGAAATGAATAGTATGGTTGATTTTTTTTTTTCACCTTAATAGTAGAGATTGCTCAACTCTCTACTTTGGTTTGCTTAAGAACATACGACATTTTAGCTAAGATCTTAAAACATAGACCCAAGCTGATACACATGGTCACTGCTGCATTGTAAATAAACAGGATAAAGTTCTCTGAAGTTTCCAAGGAGAAACAAATATAGTATTTGTCTTCACATCAGGAAATATTGTCTATTTTTCTTTTTGAAAAATCACACCAAATGTGCTTTTCTATCTGACTATAAAAATCAGTGACTCATGTTTGCATTTTATGCCACCATGCTTTTCGGCCTGAACTATTTCAGATTTACCTAAGCTTACATCATGGAAATTTCCCAGAAGTCTAAATACTTTAGGACTTTAGTTCATTTTTCCCCTCTCATAATAGTAGATTTCTGAAAGATCATTTTAAGATGTTAAATTTCCCTTCATTTTTCAAAGCATTTGGAACACTAGGCAATCAATTGAGAAAAGACAGCTCATTGTTTTATGTTTTTTCCCCACAGAGAATTTATGTCTCATAAGATATTTTTTTTTAAAAGGAAAGTTATTTAATATGTCTCCCTGGTCAACCCAGGATCTGCTATAAATTCAAAATTCATTCTTGTACAATGTTCTTAATTATAAGATAAGTAATCTTTCTGTTAGTTTAATTCTGTCCTATTTATCTTCTCAAGTGGAATGACACACTGCAAATACCATTTGGGGAGTTTTATTAATAAAGGCCTAATCCCATGGCTTGTAGGACATGTCTCAGAATAATGTTTTAACTACACAAAAGCTCAATGATGATAACACCCACTCAATAATTATAACTGTTCCCCCATGTTAGGTAAGTCGCCTTTCCCAGTGTGATTAACGGTGATTCCTCAAAACTGGTCTCAAAGAGCTCACAGCAAGTGGTCAGTTTCAGTCTCCTGCCTTAAGAAGTAAGGATTACCATCTTTGCTGTACTCCTTGACTACATTTTCCATGATATGGACAGGATACCAAGAGAGATGCTACACTATAGCACTAATATCCTCTAGAATTTAACTCAGTATCACAAAGAGACTCATTGGAGATTTTGTTCTAAACAAAATCACGCGCAGACACACACACACACACACACACACACACTGGTTTGGATCAACTGATATGGGAATTTAACTAACCACTGTATGTAATATTGTCTTTCCTAGATCTCATATGCATATAAAAGCACAACAAATACTTCAAGTTTGCATAATTTGAGAGCTACCATATCTTTCTGGGTTAAATTTGCCATGCCCAGATATAACAAGTCAATGTTATAATTGGGCCCTATTTCCCTCTCTTGATTTGGACAATTTGTAGATTAATTTAAATAATTTGTGAAGCATGTGATGACAATCATGAAAGAAGATCCTATTTTTATTCCATTTGCTTTAAATCCATAAGGAGTTTGAAAAGGGCTCAGATTCAGGGTTTTGAAGCTCTGGCTTTAGCAATTCCCTGCAACTGAAAGCAATCTGGCTGTGACTGAAAACGGAGGTGTCAACTCAAGCAGGCTACAAATTGCCAACAGAGGGAACAGCCATTTTAAATTACTTCCAAAGCCCAAATAAATTCTCCTGAATGGAAATCTGCCTTTATCCTTATTTTCTATTTCCAGGAGATGATCTGTGTTTTACTCATTATGAATCATCTCCATTCCTTTCTTTCTACTAAGGCAAAGGAACATGAGCAAATGCACAGCTAGACTGCTCTGTACTGGGCTCTGCTTACAGCCTAAGATGTACAACAAATGACACTTTCATAGGAAAAAATATGATTTATCATATGAAAAAACCATATCTTCCACTGGAATAGCATTTTACCTACCATAAGGTTATTTTAAATATAGAAAAAAGAATATGTGGAAAATGCTTTGTTGACTTTAAATCTTCATATGGATTAGCTGTTATAGGCATTTCAATTGCTTTGCACAATAATCTTTTGGTAAATAGAGAAGGCATAACGTTCCATAGTTTTTGCAGACATTTGAAACTGAGACAAAGGATATTAAGTGGCTGGGATCACCAAGTTAGGAACAGCGGAAATGGCTTCTGATTTTCTCTCTTGTGATTTCTCCTTAAGAAAAGCAGGGTTTTAGAAATACACCCAGTTTGTGCCTTCAACAAACTGGAAAAAAATATGTTTGTACTGTGAGATTTCTTCTCATCATAACTTAGTAACATTACTTACTTATATATGTAACAATTAAAATTATGGCATCTGACTAGGCCTAAAACTATCTTTTTCAACACTATTTACTATTTTCACAGGTAGGGTTACTTAATCAAGAATCATAATTTTTCATCATTGGGACATTTCTGAGGGACAACAAGAATTAAGTTAATGATTAAGCGGTAGTGGCTTCAGAAATGGTACAACAATTTCAGCTAATTGTTTCTCTTTCAGTAAGTGGGCTTTGGGATGATCTGACTTGGGAATATCAGTACTGTCTCTTCCATCATATTCGTTTGCTGCTTCTGCTACTGCAGTGGTTTTAACAGTCAAGTCAAATTGACTATCTCCAAAAGAAATTTAAGTCAAGAAGAAATAGGATATGAAAGTAGACTAGATACAGAATTTTCACACACTGCTGGATGGAAATATAAACTAGTAAAACCATTTTAGAAAATTATTGGGCAGTATCTTGTAAAACATACATACATACATACCTCACAGCCTAATAATTCTACATGTAGGTATATATACATAATAGATAATATACATAGGTACACATACAATAATATTCATAGCAGCGTTTTTTGATAGTAGTCCCAAATTAGAAACAATCAAAGAATTCATAAATAGCAGAACACATAAGTACATAAAGATAAACATATAGGAATTGGAATATTCTACAAAAGTGAAAAAGAATGTACCATGGGTAGGCATAATATATGGATAAATCTCAAAATGTGATGTTGAGAATAAAATAAAATATAAGTACATATTATATGATTTTATGCTTATAAATTTCAAAAACAAACAAAATTAATCTATGGTGAGAAAGTCAGAATAGTGGTTAACGTGGGGAATAGCAATAATAACAAATCAGTGTTTCATTGGAAGGCCTGAGTAGACTGACTATATCTACCTGGGTGATATGAGAAGGCTCTAGGTAAAAGGAAAGACTAAACTGATGGAAAATATTTGCAAACAAAGAAACCAACAAGGGATTAATCTCCAAAATATACAAACAGCTCATGAAGCTCTATGTTAAAAAACAGATAACCCAATCAAAAAATGGGCAGAAAATCTAAATAGATATTTTTTCAAAGTCTTGCAGATAGCCATAAAGCATATGAAAAGATGCTAAACATTGCTACTTATTCAGTTCAGTTCGGTGACTCAGTCATGTCTGACCCTTTGTGACCCCATGGACTGTAGCACACCAGGCTTCCCTGTCCATCATCAACTCTCGGAACCTACTCAAATTCATGTCCATTGAGTCCGTGATACCATCCAACCATCTCATCCTCTATCATTTCCTTCTCTCTTCTGCCTTCAATCTCTCCCAGCATCAGGGTCTTTTCAAATTAGTCAGCTCTTTGCATCAGGTGGCCAAAGTATTGGAGTTTCAGCTTCAGCATTAGTCCTTCCAATGAATACTCAGGATTGATCTCCTTTAGGATGAATTGGTTGGATCTCCTTGCAGTCCAAGGGACTCTCGAGAGTCTTCTCCAACACCACAGCTCAAAAGCCTCAATTCTTCGGCACTCAGCTTTCTTTATAGTCCAACTCTCACATCCATACACGACTGCTGGAAAAACCACAGCTTTGACTACATGGACCTTTGTTGGCAAAGTAATGTCTCTGCTTTTTAATATGCTGCCTAGGTTGGTCATAACTTTTCTTTCTAGGAGCAAGCATCTATTAATTTCATGGCTGCAGTCACAGTCTGCAGTAATTTTGGAGCCCAAAAAATAGTCTGTTGCTATTTCCATTGTTTCCCCATCTATTTGCCATGGAGTAATGGGACCAGATGCCATGATCTTAGTTTTCTGAATGTTGAATTTTAAGCCAACCTTTTCACTTTCCTCTTTGATATCCATCAAGAGGCTCTTTAGTTCCTCTTCACTTTCTGCCAGAAGGGTGGTGTCATCTGCATATCTGAGGTTATTGATATTCCCCCCAGCAATCTTGATTCCAGCTTGCGCTTCCTCCAGCCCAGCGTTTCTCATGATGTACTCTGCATATAAGTTAAATAAGCAGGGTGAGAAAATATAGCCTTGATGCACTCCTTTCCAATTTAGAACCAGTCTGTTGTTCCATGTCCAGTTCTAACTGTTGCTTCTTGACCTGCATACATATTTCTCGGGAGGCAGGTCAGATGGTCTGGTATTTCCATCTCTTCAAGAATTTTCCACAGTTTGTTGTGACCAACACAATCAAAGGTTTTGCCATAGTCAATAAAGCAGAAGTAGACATTTTTCTGGAACTCTCTTGCTTTTTTGATGATCCAATGGATGTTGGCAATTTGATCTCTGGTTCCTCTGCCTTTTCCAAATCCAGCTTGAACGTCTGGAAGTTCACGGTTCATGCACTGTTAAAGCCTGGCTTGGAGAATTTTGAGCATTACTTTGCTAATATGTGAGATGAGTGCAATTGTGCAGTAGTTTGAGCATTCTTTGGCATTGCTTTTCTTATGGATTGGAATGAAAACTGCCCTTTTCCAGTCCTGTGGCCACTGCTGAGTTTTCCAAATTTGTTGGTATGTTAGAGAAATGCAAATCAAAACTACAATGAGGTGTCACCTCACACCAGTCAGAATGGCCATCATCAAAAAAAAAAAAAATCTATAAACAATAAATGCTGGAGAGGGTATGGAGAAAAGAAAACCCTCCTACACTGTTGGTGGAAATGTAAATTGGTACAATTACTATGAAGAACAGTGTGGAGGTTCATTAAAAAACTAAAAATAGAAGTACCATATGATACAGTAATCCCACTACTGGGCTAGAGAAAATTCTAATTCAAAAAGATAAATGCACCAACAATGTTCACTGCAACACTCTTCACAACAACCAAGACATGGAAGCAACCTAAATGGCCATCAGCAGAAGGGTGAATAAAGAAGATGTGATGCATATATATAATGGAATCTTACTCAGCCATAAAAAGAATGAATAATGCTATTTGCAGCTACATAGATGGACCTAGAGATCATCAGACTAAGTGAAGTCAAAGACAAATATCATATCACTTACTGAAGAACCTAAAAAAATAATACAAATGAACTTGTTTACAAACCAGAAACAGACTCACAGACTTAGAAAACAAATCTATGGTTACCAAAGGGGAAAGGAGGGGGTGGGGGACGGGGATAAATGAGGAGATTGGAATTAATATATACACACTAGTATATATGAAATAGATAATCAGCAAGAACCTACTATAAAGCACAGATACTAGAGGGTTAAAACTAGAGGCTAAGCCTAGTTTTATTAATAGCTGAACTCCACCAGTCACTTTCATGTTTTAAATGAAAGTTCAACATCTTCTAATTGCAACTCTAGCTAATCAAGATGATAAGCTATTCAAGGTACCCTGATTAAACTGCTTTAATGCCAATTCCTTCAAATCCAGGAAGAGACACACACCCTCTTGCGTTCATCCACATTCAGGTTAAGTTATTGCATTCCAGCCTGCTGCCCAAGAGATAAAGCTGAGATGGCAAATTATCAGAAATGTATCTTTTATTCAGATAGCCTTAGAAG
Organism: Antilocapra americana; assembly: GCA_007570785.1. Lineage (NCBI taxonomy): Eukaryota > Metazoa > Chordata > Mammalia > Artiodactyla > Antilocapridae > Antilocapra > Antilocapra americana. Next base: position 20,837,347 of record ML660772.1, on the reverse strand, counting down.
CATGCATACAATCTAAAGGAAATCATTTTTCTGTGCTCCAAGCAACTAAAGGAAGAATCAGAATTAAAAACAGTAAACCCAAAGGACCTTAGGGCCTTAAAGACATCCTGTAACCTATATTCCAACTAAATATTTATATTCAAATGAAAGGCATTGTTAGGACCCTTTGATCTTGAAGGTTAATTTTCTATTTTAATTAAAAGTAGCTGAGACATCACAACTTTCAAGGCATTTTTAGCTAATAAAAGTGCCAAATGCTTTTATTTTCCTAACGGCCGTCCAGGTCTATAAGTTACCGCGAATCCCAATTTAAGGTATCTTTTCCATTCAAACTGAGAGATTACAGAGCACTTGAGCCGCCTTGGGATAGACAGCTGCTGAAGTTAAATGTCCCTTATGCACATAGTTAGTGAAAAACATGCTGAGTCTTACATAATTACTGTGTTGAAAAAAAAGACAAGGGTAGAGCAATAGGTCAGATAACTACTGTGGTCTGTTCTTTGCAAGGCACAGCCCGAGATAATGTAAAAATAATTATACATACAAACCAGATTTTCCAAACTGCTTATTTAGTTTTCTAGGTCAGTATAGTTGGTCATATCCCTCTGAAAGTTACGTTTTTCAGCTGGCCACAAATGGTTACTTCACTTAACATTATTTCTGTAAAGTGCTGCATGTACTTAAAAGTTAAAGGGACTCTGATATTTATTCCTCACTCTCTAGAGAGTTTTTCCTTCTAATAAGAACTGTTAGTAGACAGAAAAAAGGAACAGATCAAAAGCTATGCTACCATGAAAATGTAACACCATATTCATTACCATGTAATTAAATTTTCAGGTATTAATACATACAAATAAATTCCAAATGACTTAAAACTGAATCCACTTGAACTTAGTTAGCAGTTGTATGCTAAAGTATTCTTTTCATAAGTTTAGCCAGCTCTATGAAAACATGCTCATTTTCTCTTTGCTCCAATTTATCTTGTTCTCAATAATGTGCACCCCAAAATTGCAATGGTGTTATTTTACCTTTTAGAGGAAAAAGTTAATGCATCTGTTTGTTTTGTGATTTCCAGGCTACAGCAGTGGTCTCAGACATATAAAACATCCACTATCTTAAACCAACACAAATTTGAAGCAGCTCACTGAGATGCTGATTGTTAGGGAGAGGGGAGCCCCAAGAATACAGTGAACACAATGAAGGGCAGGGGACCAACATTTCAGCCAAATGATGAACTAGCTAAAAGATGACATAGAAAGCCCTCTAATTTGATAACAGATCTTATTTGAAGTTTTCCCTAAAGAGACAATAGACTGTTTTAGAAAACATGGTTTGTGGGATTCCAAATGGGCACATTTGTCTCATTAAGAAGAGTCAACGCTAGATAGTTTTTGGCAGGCATCCAACCTTGTCAATTATCTCAGTCCTAGTGCAATCTTCAGTCCTGGTGGGATTTCCACCTACCCAAGTGTCCTCTACCAATTTCCCCAATCCTAATTGTCTTTTCCTTTCTCTCAGATATACTGCAGCGTCTCCATGTCTCTGGAAATTAATCACTATTTGAGGGATTAATTGGAATTTTAAGACTGTTAATTGTAATTTCCCCTTCCTCTTGCTTTTTTAATTTTGAGGGGAATCTACAAGGACTCTCTCAGCAACTAAAATGTCTATTTAAAAAAAAAAAGGATCCAGTCCCCCAAAATAGCAGCTTCTCTGACATTTGCCTCTATGGTTTGTCATTCATTATACCTGGAGAATTACTTAGACTGAATTACAAGCTCCACCTGGGGATTAAAAATAATTGGTTTGCACAATAAGATTAATTATATATAACCATGAAAATGTTAAATGATATATTTTCCATTCTCTAAAAGAACTTTTTCATATTCTGAATCAGTCACTTCAAGAGGAGGAACAAATAATTTAAAACCACCAAAAAAGACAATAACTGAAAACTTATCCAATGGGTTGTGGTCCTCTGAAAGTTTTCTTTACCCTGGGCGCTGAATCTGACTTACGATGCAAACACATACATGTACATCCACATCCCACAAAGACTTACACTGACACACAAATATAAACCCAGAGAGACAAAGACACACACATGTGCACACATACAGCAACTCACAGACACACCCTGGTACACTCAAAAATGCAGACATTCTCTCTGTCTCTCTCACACACACACACATACAAGACATTACTTTCCACCAGAGTAAACCCTTGCCCTGGAAAAACAGTAACAAGTATTTTTAATTCCTCTTTAACCAGTAGTAAATGTCTCCTGGCAGAGTATAAACATAAAATTATAACTCAGAAGAAAAAATCAGATTTGTGTGCTAGTTTTAAAAATGCTTTCCTTGTGGTAAGAAGTTAAAACTTCAGGCTAAACGAGACCCATAATCAGGACATCCGGGAGGCCTCCCAAGACTATGAGATTTGCAGACCCAGGGAAGATGAGAAGTCTCATCCAGCTAGAACTTCCTAGAACTACACAGGCAGGAGTGGTAGACAGTGAAGAAAGAGGAGCCCTCCCCCGTTTCTTCTTGCTTGTCGTTCCAGAGGCCACACCCATGCCCCTGTGTGTAAGAATCACCATGTCAAACTTCTGGCATCTTTAAGAGGGTACTAAAATCTCAGAAGACTGTGGCCATGAGGGGTAGCAATTTAAGGGAACAGTTTCACTCTAACTGCAAATATAACTGATAATGACCTTATAAGTTCTACCAAGATGCACGAAGTTCACATTCCTCACCAAATCTTGGGCTATAAACTCCTCTGTGATGAAGTGCGTATTTCCAGTCATTCAGCCATTCATGCAAACCTGTCCTGAAGAAGCCAATAGAGGATGGCCCTCTGCTAGTAGCTGGTGACCTGAGGGTCCCTGCTTTTATGGAGTGACAATCCACTGGGGACAGACTGTGAACAAGAAGTTACAAGGAGGCTGCTTTCCATCTCTCTGTGTTGCCAAAGTCACACATGGTGCTTGGCACAGGTATGTACTCAGTTATTACGAAAAAGAGAAGCAGAAAGGTTGGAGAACGCAAGGATGAAAAGAGTAAACTTGGAGTGTGGCCACTTCCCTTGCCAATTTTATAGACATAAAATTTGGGTAATTAATTAGGTAAATAAGGGATACTCAGCCCTGGATTAGTACACACCATATACTCAAACATACAAATATTTACTTACTGCTATCTGAAATTACTATCATATACATTCAGAAATGACCAAGTTTCCAGTAATGTAACCCATATCAAATTAATCAATGAATTAGTGTGGATTAGGGGAACTACCAGAGGAAAATAAACCTCACACCCTACTGAGGATAATGAGATCATGGGACAAAAAGGGCTCTGTAAGAATAGAGATCAACTTAAAGGCTACTGTCAGAGTCAGTACTGATACAGAAAGCTTCCCATCCTGGTAGAAGTGAGGCTTCTTAGACAAGTTGGATTTTTTAAATTTTATTTATTTTTAATAGGAGGATAATTGCTTTACAGTATTTTGGTGGTCTCCATCATACATCAACATGAGTCAGCCATAGGTATACACGTTTCCCTTCCCTTTCTTGAACTTCCCTCCCACCCCGCACCCCATTCCACCCCTCTAGGTTGTCACAGAGCACTGGTCTGAGCTCCCTGAATCATACAGCAAATTTCTCACTGGTTTACATATGGTAATGTGTGTGTTTCCAGGCTACTCTCTCGATTCCTCCCACCCTCTCCTTCCCCCACTTGTCCACAAGTCTGTTCTCTATGTCTGCATCTCCACTGTTGCCCTACAAATAGGTTCATCAGTACCGTCGCATTAATATACAATATTTGTTTTTCTCTTTCTGGCTTATTTCACTCTCTATAACAGGCTCCAGTTTCATCCACTGCATCAGGACTGAGTCAAACATGTTCTTTATATGGCTTCAGTTCAGTTCAGTTCAGTCACTCTGAATTGAATATTATATGGCTTAGTAATTTTCCATTGTTCATATATATTAATAGCCAACTTCTCTATCCATTCATTTGTTGATGGACATCTAAGTATGCTGCTTCCATGTCCTAGCTGTTGTAAATAGTGCACAATGAACACTGGGGTACACGTGTCTCTTTCAATTATGGTCTTCTCAGAGTATATGCCTGGTAGTAAGATTACTACTACTACCCATATGTTTGGGTCATGTGGTAGTTCTATTCCTAGTTTTTTAAGGAATCTCTATACTGCTCTCCCTAGTGGCTGTATCAATTTACGTTTCCACCAGCAGTGCAAGAGGGTTCCCTTTTCTCCATATCCTCTCCAGCATTTATTATTTGTAATTTTTTTTTGGGGGGATGATGGTCATTCTGACTGATGTGAGGTGATACCTCACTGTAGTTTTGGTTTGCATTTCTCTAATAATGAGTGATGTTGAGCATCATTTCATGTGTTTATTAGCAATCTGTACTGGAAAAGGAAACGGCAACCCACTCCAGTACTCTTGCCCGGAAAATCCCTTTGATGCAGGAGCCTGGTAGGCTACAGTCCATGGGGTTGCGAAGAGTCGGACACAACTGAGCAACTTCACTTTTACTTTTCTCTTTCATGCATTGGAGAAGGAAATGGCAACCCACTCCAGTGTCCTTGCCTGGAGAATCCCAGGGACGGCGGAGCCTGGTGGGCTGCCGTCTGTGGGGTCGCACAGAGTCGGACACGACTGAGTGACTTAGCAGCAGCAGCAGCGGCATAGACAAGTCAGATTTTTATAATGTCGAAACATTTGGCCAACAGAGTGATGGGTCAAAGCGCCAAGACAGGCTTCCCCCAATTCTGAATTTAGAAGAGGACGTAAAAACATTAACAGAAGTGTGACGGCTGCTGTGTGTGGGAAACCATGTCAAGTCATTGGGTGGAAGAAGGGTCATAAGCCCCAAGACTGCCTCTCTAGGCTCTTATCATTGATTAGCCAAAAGTCACAGAAAAGGAGGCCCCACTTAAGACATGAAAGTATAAAAGGGGAACAACATTGAAATGATTCATTTTTGAAAGTAAGAAAGTATTTCTTCAACAGGGGCTTGGCAGTGTACAGAAACACCATCTTCAGCAGCAAGAAAGTATGAGTGCAGCTTCATTTCATGAGAGTTACTTGCATTTCCCTCCTTAGATGGATGAAGAGACACTGCTGATCAGACTAAACAGGGCAAATTACTGCTGGTGTGATGTGCACATGCACACATGGGCACGAGAGATGATACTAATGCAGCATGTTTTTGCAAAGAACTTTTACCTCTTGCGATAACAATTAAAATATTTACAGATGAAACAATACCAGGCCTGAGACCTGCTTCAAAGTAATTCAAACCATGGAAGTTGAGTTTAGATGACACCTGGCCATGAGTTTATACTTGTTGAAGTTGATACACTATACTTTTCTCTTTAAGTATATTTAAAATAATCCAAAGAGTCATTTTCAAAGGAGAGAGGGAGTGGGGGAGGGACAAATTAGGAGCATGAGATTAACAGACACATACCACTATACAAAAAATAGATAAGTGACAAGGAGTTACTGTATAGCACAGGAAACTATATTCAATAGCTTGTAATGATCTATAACAGAATATAATCAGAAAAAAACTGAATCACTATGCTGTACATTTGAAACTAACACAATATTGTAAATCGACTATACTTCAACAAAAAAGTTATTTAAAATCTAAATTGGTAATAAAAGCCTGCTAAATATATAGGAAAAATAAAACTTTAAAACCAGCATTTAATAAAACAGTGTTATTCAGTTCAGATTCCCAGGTGGTGCTAGTGGTAAAGAACCCACCAGCCAATGCAGGAGATGTAAGAGATGCTGGTTCAATCCTTGGATAGGGAAGATCCTCAGAGGAAAGCAGGGCAACTCACTCCAGGATTCTTACCTGAAGAATCCCATGGGCAGAGGGGCCTGGAGGGCTATAATCCATATGGTCACAAAAAACTGGACCAGCAACTTAGCATGCACATATTCAATTTAAGTTAAAAAATGAACAAAAGTTCCTTGAAAGCTATTATTGAGTATGAATACAAGGTTCTATAGCGTGCCATGTACACCACAACCATGCCTTGAGCAAGGAAGCTCAGTTCTTTGGGTTTCGAACCCAATTTGTAATCTGTTTTTCAAACTACCCATTGCCACCTTATAGTAATATCAATTGTGGGCACTAATCAGTTTTTAGATGAGTTAAAATGCAATAAAAAGAAAATAGAGCATGTCACACATGAAGGGGTAAGCACAGCTTACACCTACACGAAGAGCTCATGTTTAGTCTACTCTCAATATAATAGCCAGGATGGTTCTTGGTTAAAACCCAGGTCAGATCATGTCACTTGTGTGTGTGTGTGTGTGTGTGTTTATGTGTGTGTTTATGTGTGTGTTCAGTTGTATCCAACTCTTTGCAATCCCATGGACTGACTGTAGCCCACCAGAGTCCTCTGTTACTCTTCTGGAACCCTATAGATTATCAAGGGATGATTAATCTCAGTGTAAAAGCCAATAGTCCCTATAATGGTCTACACAGCCCACCATGATCTTCCCCAACCCCACCCCTTCTGCTCAGTCCTATTTACCCCTCATTACCCCAGATCCATGACATCACTCCTGTTCCTGGAACATACCAGGCACATGCTCACAGGTGGGTGTCTGTAACTGCTGGAACCTCTGTCTGGAATGCTCTTCCTCCAGATATATACATGCTGGCTTCCTCATCATCAATGTCATCTTCTCAGTAAGTCCTTCCTTGACCATACAAGTTAATAATCAGAGCCCCCCTCAACTCCCAATATTTCCTATCTCCCTTTCTGCTTTATTTTTCTGCATAGAACTTATCACCTTCTAATATATAATGTAAATTATAAATTATATGTAATAATGATGCATATATTTTGTAAATATATAGACTGCATGTAATTTCTTTGGTTTACTATTTCTCCATATTCAGAAATTACATAAGCACCAGAATTTTTGTCTTTTGTTCACTATTATAATATTTCTAACACTTAGAACATAGTAAATGCTTGATAAGTATACACTGAATTATGTATACTTAGGATGGTGTCTGTATGTGCTGAGTTATGATGCAAAATATATTTCTAGATGTAAGAAATTCCAAAAGGTTTGTACAGTACTTCCCTACAGCACACTTGAGATGTCTCTGGGCTTACTTGGAGTGAGGACTGAAAATTGAGTGCAGGACAGGCACCCAGTAGTTCTTCCCATTTACAGACTGGGTGCCAGGAGCAAATGAGGCCAATGATAACTGCTATGTGAAGTATGTGTGGGAGGAAGGAGGGCTGTTTGGGCACACCACCAAAGCACTGAAAATTGGCAAGAGGGAATCAGCAGAGTCACAAAATGATAAAATTTTCAAGACCTTCAGAGATGATCTGGTCTGACCTAATAATTCAACAGATCAGCATCAAAAAGTTACAAAATGATAATGTAATTGTCCCCAGGCCATATGCAAAGTAAAAGCCAAGACAGAACTAGCATAGATGGGAGTCACATGACTCCTTGTCCAATAATTTTTGCACACTCTGGCCTGCCATAAAAATGAAATATAAGAATCTGTTCTCCAAAAGCCCCTGCCTGTTTTCATTTCTTTGGAAATAACCTGAGATTCTTTTTCCAATTAGGCACCAGTCATTTATTCCACTCAAGCCTTTACCATTTGCAGGGTTCTCTGTTTTAAAAACAAAGAGTTACTAATGATCACTATTTCTCACAAATCAAAGCTTTAAAAATTCCTCACCATAGCAACCAGGAGTGGTTGAATCATCTACTATTATTCCCTGAATTTCCAATATAATAATTCCAACTTACACCAGACTCAGAGGTGTTAAAGTCGGTCGAGATTCAAAACCTTCCACCCTCACTGTCCTACTTTTCATCAGAGCTGAAGAATCTATATATTTTTTGAATGAATGGCTTAGAACCATAAAATAAGATGTTTCAAATCAGAAAACACTAACAAGTGAAAACAATGCATCAGTACAAGCTGTCAGCCACCTTACCTTGGAAGGGAAGCAATACATATTTTTTCAGGGGAGGAATATTATTACAGAATGGATAAATTGACTAACTGGGTTCTCAACTAGACTATAATTAAGTCCTTTGCCTGGGAAAGGCCAGGTTTCTTAGGACTCTCAGTATTTCTGGATGGCTTTGGAGATTTCAAGGGCTGAGGACATTCATGACATACCTATGGCAGACATCCTGGGTTCCTCCAGCCTCCTTCACAAAAACCTGTTCCATCCAAGGGTCCTCACTTTTCCAGGAGAGGCTGTTCCAGGAAGTAGGGGTCATGGCTGGACTGAGTGCACCATGAAATCCTATTCTTGCAAGTGATTGGCTCATATGAGAGCACGTGACACAACAGTGACCAATGAGACAAGGGAAAGTCTCTGTTGGGAGGGATGCTTCTGAGACAGGTGTTTTCACTTTCCATCAAGCCAGTAGGAAGACATTACCCTTTTTCTCTTTCTAAATGTGATGCCAGGGGAGGTGGGAGGGGGGTTCTGGAAGGGGAACACATGTATACCTATGGCAGATTCATGTCAATGTATGGCAAAACCAACACAATACTGTAAAGAAAAATAAATAAATACATACATACATACAAAAATAAATAAAGAAATAAATGTGATGCCAGGGACTGCTGCTGTCATCCTGACACCGAAAGGAGAGTGAGGCTGAGGACAAAGCCCATCCACCAAGAGGGAGCACCCACAGAACTACAGAGAAGCAGACTCAGTCAGATGTTAGTGTATACCATCCCCACCTCCCACTTCTTTGGGGGTTTTCTGCAGAAGCGTCCTAGTCCATGCAATACTCGTACCCTGGAACGGTCTAGTCAGGAAGTGAGGAGGTGTGAATGCATTAGGCATGTTGGTGTCAGCATGAGAAAAGTCACATGCACGGCGTGTCCCAGGGATAGTGTGTCTTTTGTTAGAGAAAGCTTGGTCGGTGATATTAGCAAGCTGGAGGACCAAAGCATAAATGCACACCTGGGGTGAGACAGGAGGGCAGCTGCAGAGGCCAGCACAAGGCACATACGTTGCCCACATTGCTGCAGGGTACCCAGGGCAGCCAAATTTCCCTGAGGGGAGGACACAGAATAACAAATCCACTATAGCCCATACCTACTTCCTCCTCTGGGCGCCAAGAAAATGCTGCAAATGAGACCTTAAAAGAACTAAGCTGTGGTACATATACACAATGGAATATTACTCAGCGTTAAAAAAAAATTCATTTGAATCAGTTCTACTCAGGTGGACGGAACTGGAGCCTATTATCCAGAGTGAAGTAAGCCAGAAGGGAAAACAACAATACAGTATACTAACGCATATATATGGAATTTAGAAAGACGGTAACGAGAACCCAGCATGCGAGACAGCAAAAGGAACGCAGATGTATAGAACAGACTCGTGGACTCTGTGGATGAGGGCAAGGGTGGGATAATATGGGAGAATGGCATTGAAACATGTTAATTATCATATGTGTAATCAATCGCCAGCCCAGGATTGATGCTTGGGGCTGGTGTACCGAGATTTCCCGGGGGGAGGGAGTAGGCAGGGAGGAGGGAGGGGGGTTCTGGAGGGGGAGCATATGTAAACCCATGGTGATATCATGTCATTGTATGGCAAAACTAATAAAAAAAAAAAAAAAGAAAGTGTCATAAAAGAAATAAATAAATGAAGGTTAAAAAAAAAAAAGAAAGAACTAAGGAAGACTTAGTTTTGGGATTTGCTTTGCCTCTGTACTCTCATGAATAGGTATTTATTTGAATTTTGTGTGAGGACCCACCTGAGCTGTCCCTTGCGGAGAAGAAAGAGGACAGGCCACAAAGGAGAACCAGTTGTCCTATACACTCATACGTGCCTTTGGAGTGAAGCCTGCCATGGAAGTGACCACCCAGGGGCTCTGCTCCCCAAAGACACCAGGCTCTGTCCCCACAGGCTCCCCACCAGATCTTCCTCTAACCGACAGGAAGGCTATCTTGCTCTAATAGTCTCTATTGTGTGAAAAGGAGGATTTCTACAACAACCTGGCACTTCAACCCAGCACGACTTTTTAAAATGCTCACTAATTGGATTCACTGCATTGAACTATATGTGGATCTAGAAAATTTAGTATTTGTAATACTCGTATATTAGATTGGATAGGATCAAAGCCATTTTTTTTTCTTTACTTGTTCAGTGTGAAAGTCAGCACTATGAGACGACCTGAGACAGCTGTACCTGTGTAACATTTTAGTCTTCCTAACACAGTATTTATAGTACAATACTGTGATCTGACATGATCAAAGGGTGTCAGCTCTTTGATGAGAAACAACAAAAGAGCCAACAGATGATACCCTTGGAAACACTGGCACAGGCATCCATCTAATGGGGCATGGGAGAGGGGAACAGCAGTGTCACTGCACTGGAAACACTCAGCCATGTTACCAAGTACACAGTGTTACCGCAGCACCAAGTACACAGTGGGAATGTGGGAAACTTGGTGGCCCGGTGACCTGCGTTTCAATTGGAGGGCATAAGAGTTGTGCTCTGGGCTTGAAAAGCTGCATAAAAATCCAGTTAACTAGTCATGAGAAATGCATTAATTGCTTTGTCCAGCATCAGCAGAGACCTGCTGTTGTTCCTCATTTTTCAGCCAGAGGAGAAGGGACACCACAGTCTCCAGGGGGCACAGAGAAAGAAGGCATCTTCTGGAGCAGGCAGAGGTGACCCTGCGAACCAGCCACAGACGACACAATCCTGTGGAACTTTTTCAGACTGAAAACTGGCAGCAGAAAAAGATGAATGTGCAGACAAAAATGGGAAGAGGAGGGCTATCTCTGTGTGTTGCTGAAGATATCAGTAAATAGGGAGTGAACGTCTCCTATCCGATTACAAGCATCCTATCTGGGAAAGACTCGATATTTAAGTTTTTTATGGTCTTTTCACCCTGTCTTGCCTACTCTACTCATTTTCTGGCCTTTTCAAAAAGAGGGGTTTCTTGAGATAGAATTCATTTACCCTACAATCCACCTCTTTGAAAGTGTACAATTTAGTGAAATTTCGCGTACTCACACACAGGTGTGACCGTTATCACCATCAATCTTAGAACAACTTCATCACCCCTCAAAGAAACCCATACCAGTTAGCAGCTGCTCTGGTTCTCCTCCAATCCCCACGCCCAGCCAAAGGAAATAGGGAATTGACTTTCTGTCTCTATGATTTGCCTATTCTGGAGATTTCATATAAGTACCATACATACGATTAAAACAATTTTTTTATTTGTTTAATTTTGGCTGTGCTGGGTCATCGTAGCTGGTGCAGGCTTTTCTCTAGTTGTGGCCAGTGAGGGAGACTCTCTAGTTGAGGTGTGCGGGCTTCTCATGTGTATTGACTTCTCTTGTTATGGAGCACAGACTCTAGGGTGCAGGCTTCAGTAGCTAGGCACGTGGGCTCCGTAATTTGTAGCTCCTGGGCTCTGGAGCACAGGCTCAATAGTTGTGGCGCAGAGGCTTAGCCTAGCTGCTCCTCAGGATGTGGGATCTTCCCAGATCAGGTGTCTCCTATACTGGCAGGCAGATTCTTTACTGCTGAGCTGCCAGGCAAGCCCAATATGTGGTCTTTTGTAGCTCGATTCTTTCACTTAGTATAATATTATCAAGGTTCATTTTTGTTGTAGCATGTGTATTTTATTCTTTAAAAAGTTTCTTCGTAGCTCTCCCTGCTGAACTCTAGTTTCACTGCTTATGTTCCTTGAGTGTTCACTATTCAGTTCTGAAAAGTGCTTATGAAATACAAATCAAGTTTAAAAAGAAGTCCTGGTTCAGAAAAATCCATGTAATTTTGCTGGGCATCTCCTATTGCAACTAAATGTAAATAATCTATATTAACACTTTAAAAAATGCTGATTTTCTAAAAATCATTAAAGGCATGCAGCTAATATGAAACTATGTTGAAATTTACATCACTTACAGAGCTGATTTACATACAAGAGATAAAGGAGGGACAATAGCAGCATCCCTTTAATAGACTTGGGACACTGACATATTCATTTGCTCAATAACTACTTTTGGAGTGCCTAAATGTGTGTGTGTGTACTCAGTCACTCAGCCTACTGCATGCCAGACACTGTTCTAGACACTGGGGATATATTGAACAGAACAGACAAAAAATATCTGCCATCATGGAGCATGCACTTTAGTGATATGGGGTAAGATAATTTAAAGGAAGAAAACCAAGGGAATAATAAGCAGGAAATTCAAAGTAGTGGTTACTTTGGAGGGAGGGACTGAAAGAGGACAGTGGAGGGAAGGGAGAAGAGCACCAGAAGGATGCAAGGGAATAAAATGTTCCTAAAGTTGAGTGGTAGTTTTTTATTTTTTTTTTAATGAGAGTTACCGTTGTTGTGCTTTGTAACTTGCATGTCTGTTACAGATATTTATTTGCATATACTGATTATTACACCAAATTTGATCTGAGCCACTCCTCTGGACTGGAAAGTATAAACAGTGGCATGCCTCTGGACGAGAGATTTATCCGGGCTAATTTAAAATGTCTATGGAAATATGGGATGCACAGTGGAGTCTGACATTGAGTGGAGAAATTCTAAACTTGTGGGATTACACTGCAAGGTTTTGAAAGGCTTTTGAAGAAGAACAAGATAATATATTTAGAAGAGATTTTTCCAGCTATATTAGATGATCGTGAATTCTGGGTGATCACTTATCACGCAGGAAAGCAATCAATGGAGCATCTATTAGAATGGGAACTTCAAGAGACCAGAGATATTTATGTTTTGTTCACAAATTTTAAGTTTTCAAGTTTCTTTCACAGGCATGTTCCCATTTGATTCTACAAGTATTATTAGCCCATTTTTATGGATGAGAAAATGGAAATTCAAGTTAGCATGGCCATTGGTGCTAGGGTTTGTGCTGAATCTTCACTTAAAGGCACGTAATACCAGACACAGCACTCTTGAAGTTCAGGATTTACATGAACCCACATTTATTTATGAAGCCAAGAATAGACATTAGAAATGTTTCAGAGAGTTACATTTAAAGCAATAAAAAGAAATACAAGTCCACTCTGGGAACAGAAAATGGATGGAACTCATTACTATAAGAAGAGGCACAAGCTAAGACTACATATGCTCTCAGGAAATGTTTACATGAATTCCTAAATGACAGATTTACACTCAGCTATTTATGAAAAGTAAGATATCTGCAGGGCATCTCTTCCCTGAAAGACTGCTGTGCATTGTTACAAAATACCCCTTACTGTTATTCCTGGGGTTAGAATACAGAACCAAATAAGTACTATGGCAATTATCATGTTCTTATGACAAATTACATTGTCTAATTCCAAATCATGTCTTCCACTCATAATTCCCAAGGATTTGTTGTGGTTATGCTCCTAATCTGAATCAGATATTATTTCAAAAGAGTTGACAAAGCCCCTGTCAATTGCTTTTCTTCCCAACGAAGAACTCACACTTGATCTTTTTTTTTTTTTTTTAAAAAGAAGCATGTGGGTTAGTTTGCTTAAAACAAACATAGAGCTCTCACATGGACAAAGTTCAACCCTCAGGTATATGAACATCACATGTAAACAAAACCCTCTGTGCCCAGGTCACTGACAGTACCTTCAACCCTAGATATTGATCACGAGAGAGATAACCAGAGGACACTTGGCTTGAATTAACCAGGCCCCTAACCAGAACCTTACGAGCTCACAGAACTTTCTGAAGGAATCATCATAAGGTTCTCTTTGCATCAGAATGTCAGCAAAAGAGTATTATTTACCCAATAAACATGGTTTTATGATCTCACTGTCCGCAGGGACAAACACTGTAAAACAAAATGGCTCATTTTTCTGTAATAAAATGAATTTGAATGAACAACTTAAATCAGTATTAGGCAGCCAAATTATGTGTATGAATATTTGCACATCATTAGCCAAATCCCAAGTGAATTGTTTCATTACTAAAGGTAATGCTAGGTTTGACTTTTCATTTCTATGGATATTAACTTATATATTTGGTTAAAAATAACTTGTTTGAAACCCAATCTACTTTTGCTTTCTGTGTATACATACACACACACACACACACAGACACACACACAGACATACATCATTATGCACATGTGTGTATATATACACACATGCATACTCATGGCAAGAAGCTTCAGGTCAAGACAAAATGTATTCCTTGTTCTCTCAGTTTCTCTTTTCAACGTCACAGCATTATCACACTGATGGCTATCTTTGGAAAGAGAGGTATACATAAAACTCACAAATAAATATGTAAATCATAGTGAAGCAAAAACCAAAAATAAAAAAATAAAGCATAAAACCTATATAAGAATTGGATGAAAATCTCAACCCGTCCCTCTCAATAGCATTTCATTTCAAAATCACTGTACAGACCCAGAAAAATGGACATCTTTCAATGTTTGAGACTAAACCAAAATAGGGTGTTGAGAATCAGGGTTGAACTAGACGTCAGGGGAGGCAGGGTATGTTTCTGTCCGGGAAAGTGGACAGGATGGCAACTGTGAGCACCTCTGATCAGTCAATCAGCAGGTCTTGTATGATAGATTCTGTGAAAAAGGCTAGAATATTCCCACTGAAGTTGTCTAGACCAGTACTGTCTGGTTCAAATATAATATTAGCCACATATGTAGTTTTAAATATCCTGGCAGTTACGTTAAACATTTCCAATAAACAGGTAGAATTACTTTTTTAAAATGAATTTTCTTTAACCTAATATCCAAAAATGTTATCATTTCAACATATAATCAACATAACAAAGTTATTCATAAAACATCTTACCTTCTCTTTGTTTTGTAAACTGTTTAATTCTGATGTGTATCTTCCTTTGCAGAGCATCTCGGACTAGCCACATTTCTAGGGCTAAATAGCCCAAGTGGCTGCCATATTGGATACTGCAGGTCTAGGTGGAGAATCAGTCCCCTAGAGGTAGCGTTGCAGCCCTCACCCTCTAGTAGATGCCTCAGATTTACCCTCAAAACCATGCTCCCTGCTTCCTGCTTACTTGCTGTCCCATAATTGATCTCACTCAGGTTTATGCTTGAGAAGCAAAATTATTTAAGAAAAACCACTTAACATCATTGGAGTGGCATTATGTGAAATAACTAGTAAGGGCTAGGTTTCCTTTTCTTGAAGAAGACAGTGCTCAGCCAGGACTGAGGGTACAGAGGGCAGTGATGGGACATGATGACTGGGCTTCTGATGAGAAAAGAACTACATAAGGTTATTACCCAAGTGATTCTGTGATGCATACTGCCCAAAATTTGTGATCTGAGTTATGTCAATAAAGAATAAGCCACGCTGTAGTACGGCTTCTGAAGCTCGTGGCCGAATCTCAATATCCACCTCTTTCTTGACAGTTGTTTGACATTTTAAAGATAACCCTCTACCTTTCCATTTTTTTTGTTGAACTTGTAGATGGTAACAGAAGTTCAAGAAGGAGGGCAGTTTCCTTTCCGTAGGAGCTGTCATGTTCCTGCATCTTATTTGCATATATTTCCCCCCAGTTAAAATAAATTCCAAAAGCTAACTTTATTTTCTAAAAATCAGTGTGTTTTCTTTGCCCCGTATGTGGGCCTTTTCCAGAAGCAAAATACTTCTAGGCAAATGGCTTACTGTGGGTCAGGTTGGTAGAAAATCTCCTTTAAATAACATATCTTAAATATGCCACTAGCAACCTCAATCCACACATTCACAGTTTTCCTCTTTTCTTTATGATTTGGGGGAAGAAACACAATTATAAGATCCAAACTTCTTCTGGATAAAGGCATTTTTTTTCCTCTTTGAGGATGAAATTACAACTCACTGTGGGTTTATTTCAAAAAGAAGTAGAGTTGCCATTAAGGAAACTACAGACCATTTTTTTAAAAAGCTTAAATCAAACTTCAGGACTAGTAAGGTTTACAAACATTTTAATTATTTCCCCCAACATCATATTCCATCTGCCATTCCACAGTTTGCCTCAAAGTTATGAAAAAATGACTTTAAAAAAAATAATTTGAAAAATTAGTAAAATACAACCCAAGCAGCACAAGAAGCAAACAAGAATGGAAGAACATTTTATCAAAACAATTAATTTTACTTTAGTAAGGTCCCTGTCTTAGAACTACTGACATCGCTGCCCAGTAGAATCTTCTATATATTCCTTTTCATGAAGATGGCGCCAAAGGCGAAGGAAGCCCCTGCCCCTCCTAAAGCTGAAGCCAAAGCAAAGGTTTTAAAGGCCAAGAAAGCAGTGTTAAAAGGTGTCCACAGCCACAAAAAAAAAGAAGATCTGGACGTCACCCACCTTCCGGCGGCCCAAAACACTGCGGCTCAGGAGGCAGCCCAAATATCCTCCGAAGAGCGCCCCTAGGAGAAACAAACTTGGCCACTATGCCATCATCAAATTCCCCCTCACCACCGAGTCAGCCATGAAGAAAATAGAAGACAACAACACACTAGTATTCACTGTGGATGTCAAGGCCAACAAGCACCAGATTAAACAGGCTGTGAAGAAGCTCTATGACATTGACGTGGCCAAGGTCAATACTCTGATCAGGCCTGATGGAGAGAAGAAGGCATATGTTTGACTGGCTCCTGACTATGATGCTTTGGATGTTGCCAACAAAATTGGGATCATCTAAACTGAGTCCAGCTGGCTAATTCCAAATATAAAAGTTTTCACTAAAAAAAAAAATAATAATCTTCTATATAACAGTGAGAAATGTTCCATTTCTGCATGGTTTAATATGGTAGCCACTAGCCATATGTATTACTAGCACTTGAAATGTGCCTAGGACAACTTGGAAACTGAAATTTTTTAAAAAATTTAAACAGCTATATGTGGTTAATGGTTACCATATTGGACATACATAGTTAAAGCAGACACCAGACCACTTAAGTCTCTGCCTCTGTGGACACAACAGCCTTGAGTTCTAAGGCCCATTTAAAATACAAAGCACTTGATGATTTCCTTTTTGAAAAAAGTAAATAGAATGGCCTTACAAACTCAGATAAAAAATGTCTGTGAGAAATTTCTAAGGATGATACTACTCTTTAGGATGAGCCAGTAAGAAGGATGGAGAATGAATGTTTTGGAAGTATGGGTCCATACCACAGTTCAGCTCTACCACCAGCTAGCAGAGTAACACTGGCAGGCAGTTCCTGGAGTTACTTAAACCCTGATTCTCTTCCTTATACAAATGCCAGAATCTTCTAAACAGCCAAGGTTTGTCTTTGGTCCAAACCTACAATGAAATGTTAAGTCAATCCAGCTCAGGGGATAAAAAAAATAAAACAATTCTCAGGCAGAAATTGTGTGTGGTCTACCTGAACACTTTCTGTAATTTCAGCTCCTTTATATGTTCACTTAAGATATAAACTAAGAAATAGATATTCTGCTGCCTGATGATTCAGAATCTGGGAGCTTCATGAGATGATAACAGGATTTATATCCTCACACAGAAACAATGCTTCTGTAATGCCAGTGAAGAAAACCAACTGAATGCTAAGTAGCACTTT
Organism: Antilocapra americana; assembly: GCA_007570785.1. Classification (NCBI taxonomy): domain Eukaryota; kingdom Metazoa; phylum Chordata; class Mammalia; order Artiodactyla; family Antilocapridae; genus Antilocapra; species Antilocapra americana. Next base: position 20,819,782 of record ML660772.1, on the reverse strand, counting down.
TCCTTTTTTTGCCCCCTTTTTTTTCATTGAGAAAATTTTCAAACCTTTAGAAAAGTTGCAAAAATAGTACAGTGAACACCTAATATACCCTTCACCTTGCAAGACTATTCTCAAGTACAGATACAAGCCCAGTTTCCTAGGTGTTCACTCTGCAGAGTACTGTTTTGGTAATATTTCCCAGTTGATATTGCTCATGAGAATGAGCTTTGTTCAAACTGAGGTGACGGTCTGTATAACTACTGTGGGCAACAAAATAAAGCATAAGAATATCACTGTATTTGCTCTGTCAACCATGACATTAAACTCTAATGTCAGCAACTTTTGTGAACAGAGACAGAAACAAACTAGTTTCTCATGTTTCAAAAGGGAAGAGCACGAAAAGCAAGACTTTGCTTCAATCCTATTACCTCAAATCCAAGCCCTGTGCCCTCGCTGAACCTATTTCTCTGTTTACAAAATGGGATATAATGTCTACCTCAGAGAAATATGTGAGATGATGTACACAGAACGACACATAGCCATCACTCAGTCATGTCAGTTGCTTTTACAGTTTACTAAGCGTTTTCCCAAACAGTATCAGCAAAGACAACCCTGAGGGATAAATTCGTCAGATATCGCTATTTCTGATTTACAGCCAAGAGAACTGGGGCTCAGAGATGTTAAGGGAAGGAGAGAGGAAAGACAGATACTTGGCCTCTCATAAGCAGGCGTGTTGACCAGTTCTGCGGAGGGGATGCTCTATCACCTCTGGGGATGCTCACTTCAACTCCAGGCAACAGGCTGTCTCAACTGCAGTTTGCAGTGAGACATGTAAGGCTCAGAGGAGCTAACTTCACCAAAGGCCACATAGTTAGCTGGTTGGTTTGGTTAAATATCTGGTCAAAGTGCCTATGTAAAGGGTTTAGGAGCTTTGTAAAGGGTTCAAGGGCCTCGATTAATGGTTTAAGAGTTCTGGTAAAGGGCTTAACAGTTCTGACAGGATTTAAGAGCCTTGGTTAAGAGGGTAGGTGCCCCAGCAAAGGTTTAAATGCCCAGAATCTTCTGATTCCACGTTTAGGGATCTTCTTACAACATCTAATTAAGGCACATTTCAGAAGGTGGGATCTCTCTCCAGCTCAAGGGAGCAGACTGTTTCTCCAGTCCTAGCAGTTCTGCCAGACCAGTGGCATCCAGCCTCTTCCCTCAACAAAGCATTCTCCTCCACAGGCCACCAGGGCAAGGGGTGACTGGTGGCCTGCACAGTGGGTTATAGATATCTCAATTCTAGGACTATACCAGTGTCCCCTCTAATCTGTGGTGATGATGACATTTTAAACAAGGTTAGTAACTGAGCACCTTTCTAGAGACTGTCTGTTGGAACTCGGACATTGGGTGATTGGAAATAACACTTTAAACTGCTAAGGTGATTCTGTGAATGGGCTGAAGCTGGGTGACATGGGTGACTGTTGAATCAAGGCCATGCTGTCATGAGGCCACACTCTAAAGACTATATATGAAGACTGATCCCCACAAAGGTGTTCAACTTCTAGTAACTGAAGGAAGAGGCAGGTTATTTGCACGATCATCTGATGAATGGCTCTTTCCCGGTACACACATTCCATCTTCAGAATCAGACCCCAAGTGCCCTGGCAGAGCAGATTGTGTGTGGTTCCAGCACATTCCTACCTGGGTTTCCTCTAACCATGGAGCCTTTAAACACACCTCTGCTTTTGTTAGCAACTTTGAGACACATGAGGGGTGGGCTCTGTCACAGCCCCGATGCTGCACCACAAATGGACACATCCATCTTGACCCTGTGACCAGAATCCATGTGAGAAACAGCACAGCAGCTCCCATCCCCACTGAGCAAGTGGAAAGAGAAGCAGCAAGGTGCCCGGAGGATTCGGGAACCATTAACAGGAAAGTAGACCAAAGGCAGGGCTTCTGAAACATCTCTAAACAGCAATCTGACCAACATAAAAACAGATGAGAAAAGAAAAAGGGAGAAAGAACAAAGAAGGAAGGAAGGGAAGGAAGGAACCATTCATTTCGAAAATCCAATGATATACTTCAGGAGCCATGAAATGTGAATATATTTATAAAAGATAAATCATGGATGAATGACAGCTGCATGCCATTAATCTTAGGTCTATCACTAGGTTCCTTTTGCTTTCTCTATATCTAGCAATCTTGGCAGGAATCTTGATCTTCTGGCCAAAAACTCTTCCCCAAACCATACCAAGATGACACCGCTCATGTACAGATTTTCCGATGATCCCAAAGTCCGGTTATCTTCACCACTGTGTGAAAACAGCAACCCTGCAGGGAAGCAGACAGCCCTCAGCAGGACAGACACTTGGCCAAGCCCCAGGTGGCAGCGCAAAGAACATACAGTCCAGTGAAACCCTGCATAGACTGGCCTTGGAAAATACTGGGGGTTTGCATCCCCCCAAAGCTGACCCCCAAAGAGAAGGTCATTCAAAACTCTTCATGGGATTAGTGGGAGCAGGGGAGGCATCTAGCATTTTAGCAAAAGTACATAGATCAGTGGGCATTTGTCAAACACTGCAAACAAGCTGTTATGCCTAGGAAGAGCCTCCTTTCCTCTCAGATTCTATATCACTGGGTTCATCTCAGGTACCACAAAGGACAGTGAGAATCTAGTAAGTTAAAATGAGATGTGGAAAGGTCACCAGAAAAATAGCAAAAAAAAAAAAAAAAAAATAGCTTTCATCAGTAAATGATTTCTCTCAGGGGATTAATTCTCAGCTTTGCAATTATGTCAAATTTGCAATGTTTTTGAAATTGCAATTTTTTGTGCACGATTTAAAATAAAAGTGACCAATCCTCCTGCCATTCTAGGTAACTGAGATTAAACTACCAGCAATTAACACTAAAACAAAGGTAAAGATATTTGGCTTACACATAATTGAATATTTCTAAAGTTTAAAGGTGTAGAAGACTTCTCAATGTGAACTTCTTTGTTTCAATAAAGATATCCTGTTTTGCAGTATTAGATCCATGGAGTTTCTAATTACACATATATAAGTCTTGGCAGCATGATTACAGTTCAGTTTTGCCTTCTGAATCTAGGAATGTGAAAGATTTGTATATGCCACTGGTTGTGAGTCATCAATAACAAGGAATGAAAATTCCTATTTATCATTTCTAGGATCAACACCAGTTTGACAGCAGAAAATGGCATTATTTCCTTGGCCCGAATTACTGTTGTAAAGAATCTGGAAAAATAAATCCCTCAATCCATTCAGGAATGTTCTTTTCCCAATTAAAGTTTCATTGACTGCACATTAACACTGAGTTTTACTTTTTTCTATTAATATTTGCATTTTAATTTCAAAAGTCCCTGTCAATTTCATTTCTATAATCCAGTCCATTTATATTCTCAAAATCTTAACTTCTCATCCCTAGAATTCTTTTAATATTTAATTTTTTATCTTATTCAGTTACTGAAAAACATCTCAAAGTTTCTTTATCTATTACTTTACTTGAGTTGATTTTTCTTCTTTTTTTAAATGTATTTATTTTTTAGTTAAAGGATAATTACTTTATAGAATTTTGTTGATTTCTTCCAAACATCAACATGAATCAGTCATAGGTATACATACAGGGTCTCTGTAACAACCTAGAAGGGTAGGGTGAGGATGGAGATGGGAGGGAGAGTCAAGAGGGAGGGGACATATGTATACTTATGGTTGATTTTTTTTTCTTTAGTCTGAAATTATCCATTTGGTGATCACATAAGTAACACGAAAAAAGTTCTCATTTCAATTATAAAAGCAAATCTGACTCATAATCATTAAGAAAAGTATTTTGCAAATCAACAATTGTTTATTTCAGAATATAATCAAGTACCACAGGCTAGATTAAAAGCTTAAGGATAGGGATTCCGCCCCCCACCCCCGATTTAAAATAATAAAGGTAATCAAACCTTCCTGCCAATCTAGGTGATTGTGAAATTTAATTACCAGCAGTTATCATTAAAACAAAGGCAAAGCAATTTCTTTTATACATAATTGAATATTCCAGAAGCAAATTTCTAATGAGTTCTCAGAAAATGTATTTAAAAATTAATTTTAACCAAACTTACACTTCCCACAGCTATTCCTCTAAGAGAAGTCTACCCATGGTATTCTACTGGCGTTCACCTCTCCATATGCTGGAGACTACAGAACCAACTGTTCCCTTCTTAGTGCTCAATTGCTCAAATATATCCTGATGTGTGGAGAGCTGTACCATCAAACCCACTGCTACCTGAACAGAAAGAAATCCTCCCACAGCAGCAGCCTTGAGTGATCTGGCAGCTCCATGATTGAGGCTGTTGATGGACCTATAAGCATAACTGTCCAGAGAAGAGGAAGCACCAAGAAAACAGACAAATAGCCCTAAGAAGGGAGGTGAAAATAAGGCTATGAACTTCCCAATCTCCAGGCCTTTACCTAAGATCTTCCCTCTCCCTTAAATGCCTTTCCTGCTCTTTGTTTTCTGAAAACATCCCTCTCATCCTTCAATGCCCAAGTCATAAGTTACCCCTACTGACCCCTCACAACTGAGGTCATCCATCTTCTCCCTGTACTCTCCTCCCCATAACTCATTTTCTCAAATAGAATATAGATTGCTGTTTGTCCATCTCTGCTGCTGGATGGGGAGGGAAAGGATCTTGATTCATCTTTCTATTCCAAACACTTGGGATTATGCCTGAAACTTAAAGAAACTTAATAAATGCTTGTATAATGGAGCTCAAACCTCAAGACCAAATCTAACATGCAATGCAAGAGGCAGATTTGATATGTGTTGGACTTACTTCTGTACCTAAAGTATGAGCCAGTGAAAGCTTTTATTTTTTCATTCCTCCAAGAAACAAACTTTATTCACACTGAGCACTCATTAAATGCCACACCCTGTGCTAAATGCTCTATACACATTACCTCATTTAATCTCCATGACATTCTTATGAAATAGTTCCTATTATTAGCATTAGATGAGGAAACTGAGGCTTGGAGAAGTTAAATAACACACCCCAACTTATCCACTGGTGGAGCCAAACTCAAGGACAATATCACAAAACTATAGGGTTATGTGTATTAGTCGCTTAGTAGGGTCCAAATCTTTGCAACTCCATGTATCATAGTCCACCTGGCTCCTCTGTCCATGGAATTTTTCAGGCAAGAATACTGGAGTGAGTTTCCATTTCCTTCTCCAAGAGATCTTCCTGACAAAGGACTGAACCTGGGTCTCCTCTGTGGCAGGCAGATTCTCTACCATCTGAGCCACCAGGGAAGCTCTAAAGAATCCTTAAGTTATTTTCCTCACTTAACCTCCTTGAAGCTGAGGCTGAGGCCAACCTGAGGCCTGGCACATAGTAGGTCCAACTACTAGGGAAAAAACGGTGATTAACAGACTGATAAAGTGCCCTCTTTTCTCAGACTCTGACCTTTGCCTGAGAACCCAGCTGCCATCACAAACAAGCTCTGTTCTTTCCTGCTCAACACTTGTCACAGGTGTGAATTGCTTGTGTTTTCTGAATTATTCATGATCCACATGATGGTAAGTGTGCTTAAAAAGATAATTCTGGTTCTCATATTTTTCAAGACAAAGTGCCTGATTAATTGGTGAATTAGTCAATATAAGCTCATGGGCTAGTTTGATTCATATTAAACAACACATCCCTGCCCACTTTTTGAATCTCAGCTTTCTGGTTATCTCTCAGTTTTCATTAGAATTTAAACAGTGGTAACTAAAGCAAACAATATAATAGAACCTTCACACACATCTCTATTCTATCTACAAAGCAATTAACATCATCTAAAGCTTAAACTATGCTGCTTCAAACCCATGTATTCTTCCTAAGGCTGAGTTAGTTTTTTCAATAAGGCTCCTTACGCTTAAGGAGATAGTTCATCAAGATCTGAAAATTCAGATGCCACGGCACCTTTAATTTATACACCAGTAAATCATATGATAATACTGCCTTATTATCCCTTCTCTTGTCTTCTTTCCCTTCATCACCACTCTCCTACCAGTTCATCTTCTTGTGGGCCATTTTCAAAGAGGGATAACCATATGCTAACCATAAGCCAACACCACTGTATTTTAAATTCAATGTTAGTCAACCAAAATGAATTGAAAAGTAGCATCAGTGGTTTGGGGGTACTAAAAATAAGCTGTAGCATTTGCTGAGTTCTCAGAATTAAAACCACAGGCGATCAACTTGTTGCTGCTCTTAATAAGATATGACTGTTCTGCCTCATTGGCTGCTACTACCAGAAACTTCGACTACATCGTACACATAACAACACTGTGCTTTTCATCAGTTAGTAATGATCAAGAAAGGAAGTCCTATTTCACTGGAACTAAAGCCTGCCAAAAAAGATAATAGATGACTTTCAAGTAATCACCTTGTTCCATGTCACAATTGCACCTTAGTCAAATCACTTTGCATTCATGATTAGTCACACATCTAGAGATAGGGTTCCTTAATGCCTAGCTTGCTGTCCAATGCCTCCAACAGAATGCTTCTTTCTCTGAGTTTAATTTTTGGAGTAATAATTTAAAATAGACACACAATAGAAATTAATACAATAGTGATATATTGAGCATTTCCATTAGGACTTCAAGACCTTCTTGACCCCTGAATACTGTAAACTACAGTAAATGTCTTGTCAGCTATCCCTTTAGGGGTTGTCATTAAAGTTTTCAATGACCAGAGCGGTAGAAGCATTCTACCTAATGCATCATCCTGATTAGAAACCTGTCATACTCAGAATCCAGAGGGTCTGCTTCTATTGATTCCTACTCCTTCAGATTCATTAGCGATTTCTTCTCTTCAATTAGAACCGCTGATCAACCATAGAAAAGCTGAAAGAAGCCTTCGCTCAGCCACACTTAAAAGAAAAAAAAAAATGTATGCCTGGAAAGTAAAATTACCAAACGTATTCCAAGAGGCCACAGAGGAAAATCACACACACACACACACACACAGACACACACAGACACACACACACACACACACAGACACACACACACACTTGCACACTTGAAACTGGGCAAATGGTCAGAGGCTGGGCTCGACCGCTGGTCCCTAACTTCAATCAGAACCAGAAAGACAGAATCCCTGTATTACCCCCATCTCAAGCCCATACTCCAAGCGTGCGTCTCCACGGAGCTAATTTCTGAAACAAACAAAGAAAATGAAGTATGCGAAGAGCGAGGGTTTGCTCCCCCTTGCCTTGAATCTGGGCATCCAGTGGAGTGGGCACCGCACAGCCAGAGGGTCTGGGCCCCCAGCGGCACCCTCACCTTCCCCGCCCCGCCAGCCCTGGTTCAGCGGCGCTAGAAAGTGCGAGCCCGCCCTGCTCGCCTCGCTTCTCGCCCGCCGCTCCACAAATCCCCAACACCCCCACGCCTGCACACCAAGGGCGCCCCCGCTCTCCCACCTCTGCGCTGTCAGACTCCGAGCGCGAAGGTGCTGTGGGCACCCAAGGGTGCCGGCCAGCCAAACAAGTGTCACAGCGGCCGCCTGCCCTCACTCCGGGAGAGCGGGCAGAACGGCCACAGGTAGGCTCTCTCCATCCCAGAGTGCGGGGCGCTGGCAGGGGACCAGAGACCCAGCGGGGCAGCCGCTCCCGATGGGCTGAAACTCACCGGAGGACACCGAGGAGCCGGACAGGCTGGAGTTGCTGGACGCTGCCATCTCCGTGCGCCCCGCGCGACGCTTCTCGCTCAGCCCCGGAGCGGACGCCGCCGCCGCTGCCCTGGCCCGGCCGCTCGCAGCCTCCGCGGCCCCCAGCCCATGGCAAAGTCCGGGGGACGCGCAGAAAGCACCAGCCTCCGGACTCTGCCTGCACTTCCTGCTCCGCCAGATGACGCGCTGCTGCCGCCGCTATTTATTTGTAGTTTCCGTCCCTCTCGGCGCCCTCGCACGCTGTTCTCCGGGTGTCGGGGGTAGGTGGCAGCGGGGGGAGACCGGGGGGCGGCCGGAGCGGACGAATCGCGCCTCCAGCCCAGCCTCGGCTGCGGTCCGCGCTCCCCAACGCGCGGCTGGGACCCTGGCTCCCGGGCGGCCCAGAGTCTCTCCACCAGCTCCCCGCACCCTCCCCGTGGGCTCCCGCCTCCCCGGCGGCACTTCAAGCTGCCCGGGCAAAGGCAGCGGGAGAGAGACAGAGCGACCTCCCCCTTCTCCCTCCGCCCCAACTCCTTTCGCGCGCACACAAAGGAAGGAGAGGAGACGCGGGAGCTCCGGGGCTGGCTCAGCGGCTGCGGGCTTGACAGCTCCTGCGACGCGGGCTGGAGGAGGCGGCTATGGACTGCTGGGCTGGGGGAACACCGGCCCGGGGAGCCGGACCCAGAGGTGCCGGAGAGGCCGCGGGGGGGCGCGGGGCGAGCGTGGCGGCGGTGCGCAGCGCTGCCCCAAGGGTTTGAGGGCGCCCCGACTGGGGCGTGGGGGGAAGGTGGTGGGTCGCGGCGCCTCCGGCCAGACTAAGGAGCAGCGAGACAGCCCGGGTGGGATGCAGAGGATGAAGGCGGAGTCACTAAGGACACGATGCTAGGCAGAAGGGGGCCTGGGATGCCAGAGAGGCTGTGGAGCGCTCCTTCCACACCCCTCCAAATTGTCCTTTGTTGCTCTGGAGCCGAGGATCCCTGCCCTGCAAGAAGGTGCGTTTCCTAAAAGACCCTCAAAACACCCCGCAAGCCAGTCGGGCTGCAGTTAAGTATCCCAGCCACCGGACTGCCCGACGGGTCCACTAGGCTTTTGAGATGGGCCTTCAAAGAAATAGAGACGTCCCAGATATGTCATCAGGCCCACACAAAGCCGGCAGTCAAACAGAAAGGTTCTCAGCCTGTGTCTTGCAAAGGATCCTCACAAAAGACCTAAGACTTGGCAGCAGGTCCAACTGTGTGCTTTCTGGTTAAGGAACTGCTTAGGTGTGTGAGAGAAAGAGACAAGGTTCAAGGTGTGTACCTTACCCCTGTATTTAAACCTAAATTAATTTCACTGGGAGGAAATATCATGCCGATTTTTTAAAGTCTATTTCACGCTCCCAGCAGGGTAATCAGTTCTTTCATTCCTGAAGCTACAGAAAACTGTGAAATTTGAACAGAAATTGTTAGATCAAAGGAAAAAGCAGACATTAAAGGAATGAAAGTACTCTCATTATGTAGCAAAGTGGAAAGTGTTCACATTGGAGTAGTTTAATTTTTAAAAACACGGTTAAAAGGACATAGTCAATTTAAAAATTATCTGAAGTGACACAGGAACAGCAGCCAATCCTAGGGGGTCCACCTCAACCAAGCCCCTAACACATGGTGAATAAATGTTGAATAATCACAATATTCACCCATGTCACATTTTTCTAGTTGATTTAAACTATTTTTTTTTAATGCCCTCCAGGATACCATCCCAGTGTATGTTCCCAATAGGGCTCAATGTTTTTTTGTTTTCTATTTATGGACTTCCCTCATGGCTCAGACAGTAAAGAAAGAATCTGCCCCCAATGCGGGAGACTCAGGTTCAGTCTTTGGGTAGGGAAGATGCCCTGGAAAAGAAAATAGCAACCCACTCCAGTATTCTTGCCTGGAGAATCCCATGGACAAAGGATCCTGGTAGATTACAGTCCATGGGGTCACAAAGAGGCAGACACAACTGAGCAACTAACACTAACAGGATACCGTCCCAGCGACACTCCCATTAAGGCAGCTTGCTGAATAGTTGACAGCTCTTGAGCACTCTCCAGTCACACAGGACTAAGTCTTCCTGACCCTTATCTACATGGTACTTGAAACATCCCTGTCTGGTATAAGGAGACCCAAGCACGCCCTCTCCCTCCTCTCTTCCATTTTTCTACTGTTTTGTGTGATGCAACCTTGAAGCAGTTTACTGTGGAGCCCATCGAGGACATATGGTCCATCAAAACCTTGACCACACTATCAGAAAATAACTTCCAGCTATTTTTTCCAGAGTTCTTCTGATCAAAGGCATCATCTTCCTCTCTATTAATCTGTGTATCCCTGCAGATCTTTAGCTGGTGGACTGGCTAACTTGGCTATGTCCCCTAGGTAGGGTTGTCTCCCTCTGGGCTTGGAAGGAGACAACACCTGGATCCAAACTCTGGTTCTGCCACTTATTAGCTATGTGACCTCCAGCGAATGACTCACATTCACCGAGCTTCAGTTTCTCCACCTACAACCATGCTCCTGATTACGCAGGGTGTTGTGAAGATTAAATGAGATATGTAAAGCCACAGTACCTGGCCAATAGTCTGTGCTCTGTAAGTGACAGTGAATTATTTACTTGAAAGATGGAATGTATGATTTGAATGTTTGCTTTCTCCATTGCATCTGGAGATAACGGAAGGAACTAATACGTAGTGGCTTATTCTACCAGGGGAAATGCTCATCTTTGGTCCAAGGTTTGTATCTTTCTTGTCCCACACTGAGCGACATGCAACAGGTTTCATGACTCTGAAGTCTCACGAAGGGATGTCAGATTCTACTTCTGCAGGTTGGATGATAATATTTACACTCAAAGAGCTTTACAGTCCTTAGTTAGAGAAAGTCAACCGTGATTCTATGAAGTAGGTAATTTTTATTACTCCCCGTTGACAGGTGAAGGCACAGCAGGACACCTGTTGTGAAGGCATCTCCCCAGGGCTACACCGTGTGCTGCACAAAAGTAGTATAAGATGGAGAATAGTTTTTTCCACTGGGTCCAGAGGTCAGACAAAGACAAGACCAATACACATGCTTGCTGGGTAGAAATGGGATGACTGGGGAGGCTTAGCTTGATGGTAGGAGATGGATGGAAATTCTGAAGTTTATTATTTTGAAGAACAAAAGGAAAGCTCTAAGTTTAGAAATAAAATCTGAAAGATGATCAATAACTTGGATTGTTAAAGTCAGAGCCAACGAAGAAAACTCGGCAGGCACGATCACTATTGTTTTTCTTAGATTCAGAGGCTAATGGCTTGCTGCTACTTGTAAACATGTTTAATATCAATAAATTAGCAGCAGGTTGCTGAAACAACTTGCCAGCCCCCTCCTCAATAGGCCCAGGAAACTTTTTGTGAACCTTCCAAAGCATTTCTCTAAGTGAAACAATAATTCATCTGTGCATTTTATTCACTCATATATGGCATTATTTCTAGGTAATGCCTGTTTGCTGGTAAAGGGAAATATTGGGGCTGCAAAGATCTTAAGTCTGTTTGACAGGCAGGAGTTTTTTAAGACACGTCTACCTTCTTCAAATTGTAAAATACGTGTGGGATGAAAGGAGTCTTGTCGATGACGTGGTCTATTACCATTTTGTTTTAACTTGCTTATATGCTTAGTTTAGCATTTAAAGCCTTCCCACGTTCCCTTTCCAAACATATTTCCTGTTGTCCCCTTCACATACATAATCCCACCCCACCACACCCTGTACCACTTGGGGCTGCCAGCACTGGCCTTTTCCCATCCATCCCTGCTGGACGTCCTATATACCATGAAGGTTCAAGAAGAATGTTTCTTCTTGGGGAATTGTCCCTGCTTCTCAAGCCAGAAACCAGCTCTCCTTCTGTTGAATTCCTATAGTCCTTTCTTTGTACCTCTCAAATGGCAGATGCTCTGTCTTGCCTTGGTCATAATTATGGAATATATTTGATCTCCCTACTTTATTAAAAGGCTTCCTAGGGGGTAGGTTTCTTTTCTGGCCGGCCTTTGCATTCTTTACCATGTTTTACACACAATAGGTGCTCAGTGGATATTTGTTGAATATGGGAGTAAACCAAGGAACAAGTGGTTTTCATGGACACCAATTAATTTTCACATCAGCAGCTGTGACCACTGAGTAACAAGGTGATGAGTGATGCATCTGGAGCACAAACACACACACACACACACACACACACACACACACACACCCTGATGAACGTGTAAGGACGCACTCTTTTGCCGTGAACAAGAGAAACTGAAATGGTGAAAACAAGAACAAATTTTGATGGATCAAATGCTTGCCATCCCTACCCCCACTCCCATCACAGCTGTTACAACTCATGTAATTTATTGTTTACAGAGTAGCTCTTATGTTACTGTAATTTGTTTAGTTTTGCTTTACTGTTCCTTCCTTTGAAGGTGAAAAGCAGACATGAAAACACCGCAGGGTGAATGTGACTGCCTTGGCTGGGGCTGGGCTCCCATATTTCAGGCACTCAGGGGTGTTTGTGAAGGTCATTCCTTTTCTCTGTGATAAGCCCAGAATGAAATATTCCTGACTTTCAAGATTAATCCAGTGGTCAGCATTCACTGGAGAACAGTGGAGCTATTTGTCAACTAGCTTTAAATATTTTATAGCAAATACTCTACATAGGAAATGGGTCCTTTTGCCATCAATTTCTCAACATAGATATACTCTTTGTTGTAGTGAGCAATATTTCCCTTTGAAGTTTACTGTCTTTCTAATACAAAGATGCGTAGTCCTGTTAAACAGAAAACCCTGGCTCCTCGGGGGTAATGTCAAGTGTAACTAGAGGCAGACGCTGAGAAACAGTGCATTTCTTTCTAAGAAGTACGCCGGCAGCCCAAGGTCGGGTAACAGAGCAGCCAGCTCAGACGCCGCAGGTATCAGCCCAGCCTCTGAACAAAAGGAGTCCACACCTGGGGTGCAGACAAAGGAGGCCGCCTCGGCTACCCAGTTCCCAGTTCTCACTGCCTGCTGCGGGAGACCCCTAGTGGCCACACGCCGCAAGCACAGGTGTTCCTGACTCCTGAGATGGGAATCTCCTCTGAGGGATTCAGGGGCATCACTCTTAGCTTCCCTGTCGGCTGCATAAATTGGGAGTACCAAGCACGCTTAAGACACGGTTGTCAGCTACAACCTCTTTGACTTGAGAGGGAGAAAAGGAGGAAAAGAGAAAGAAAGAGAGATACTGAGAGAAAATGAGAAATGACTTTTCTTACTATCTAAAGGAAAAAAAAAAATCAAGAGTTCAGAAACTCAGGGATAGAGTTCCAAAATTTGTTGAATATGCTTTCCTCTGCAGATCGCCTCTCTGGGTTTGCTCCCTGACGTTTAAGATAGCAAAAATCTTTTCTACTCTCAATGTCCGAAGAGAAATCTAGTGTAAACTGCAGAGAGTTGTCAGCCTGCTCTGGGTAAACGTGTGCAGGGAGTTTGTCATGTCTTTTGGGGTAAGTTTGGCTTGGTGCTCTTTCACTATCAAAATTTGGTTTCATAAAAGTAACCTGTGGATTTGTTCTCTGCTAACTGTTCATTTATTCATTCATGTATTCATTCATTTATGCATTCATTATTTTACTCAATGATGTTTACTGAGCACTCACTATGTGTCTGGGAGCATGATAGGCCCTAGGAAGAAAGATAAGAGGAAAACTACATTCTTGCCCTGGGATGTGCTACAGTGTGATGCCTCCACTCCTTTCTGGAACATTAACATTTTAGCTGGGACAAGGTTTTTTGTTTTGTTTTTAAATATTGTACTCAAAACATTCTGTGCCCTCACTTTCCAGAAAAGTTCTGAATCAATATTTTCATTTGATTCCCTGTGGCAGCTACTGATGGAACTATCTTTTTTTTTTTTTTTAAAGAAGGGAGGGTAAGTGAGCATTGGAAGAAAGTTAATAGACACAATATCTGGCAATTTTCTGATATAAAAAAACATATTTAGCCTTTTGCAAATATTCCAGATTTTTTATAAAATGAGGTATGTAATGATTCTGGAAAAGTTTGATGTATATCTGCGGAGTCAGACCAAACTGAATTTCAGTCCTAATTGTCATTTATTAACTGTGAGACCTTCAGCAAGTTACTTCTTAATCTCCTGATTTTTAAAAATGGGGTGAACAATTTTGTGAAGACTGAACGAAACAGCAGATATAACGCAGCGTCTACCACACAGAAGCCCAGTTAGGAGTTCGGGGTGTCTGTTCCCTAGAGCCAAATATAGTGTACTGACACCTATCTCTCCAGAGCAGTCTGGAAGAATAATGTCTGAAGCAAAAGTCATTTCAACTCTGCCTATGTTCAATCACCTGTGTGAGATTATAGTAAGACAGGTGAGAGAGGCCTGGGCTTTGGAGATTAATCTGGGTTCAAACCCTGGTTCTGCTGCGTATCATGTGGTAACGCTGGACAAGGAGCTTTAACTATTCTTATTCTCATTTTTATGTAAAAGGTGTTAGTGTATGCAACATTATTTTAGTACTCAATAACATTCATGTCCAGCAGGGTTTTACCTGTAGCAGTTCCTGGAGACAGAGTGATTTTGCTGGAAGGAGAATGTTTCAGAATCTTCAGGGAGTGGCATGTGTAATATTAAAATGTTTACTCAAGGTTGTTTTTTTCCTCTCTCTTTCTCTCTCACACACACACATACACACACACCCTGCACAAGATAGCAGTGCCTCACATTGAGACATTCTTATCCAGCCTCTCTGGATAAGAATCCTGGCAGAATTTGAAAGTAGGGTTCAGTGTAAGAATGTAGGCAGATTACTTAGCTTTTCTGTCAAAACTTGGCCCCTATAAGAAAAAGGAGAGAGTGAAATCAATCGCCAGCCCAGGTTTGATGCTTGATACAGGGTGCTCAGGGCTGGTGCACCGGGATGACCCAGAGAGAGGGAATCGGGGTGGGGGGAGGGGGGTTCTGGAAGGGGAGCACATGTATACCCATGGCGGATTCATGTCAGTGTATGGGAAAACCAAGACGATAATGTAAAGAAAAATAAATAAAGAAAAAGGAGAGAAAACGAACATTTGGTAACCACTGCCAGTGCTACTACTCTTATTACCCCTCAGGGCATTCCCTGCCACTGGTGATACAGAGAAATCACCTTCCACAGAGGAATCCTTTACTGTGCGCCAAGACCATGCTGTACACGTTGTTCTATATTCCCAGCAATCCTGAAGGGAAAATCCTGAGCTCCCTTTTCCATTGGGGAAACTGAGGCCAAAAAGCTATGTCACATCTTAATCAAGACGAATGACGACCCTAGTAGTAGGTAATATCAACTCCTCTTTATCCAGTTAAAAAAACCTTAAGTTAGAGAGGGTACATCATTTATCATGCTTATAGGCATCAATTTGAACCCAGCTTTGGCTGATTCTTTTCACAACACATTAAGAGAAATTTTACCCTTTAGTGTTTGTTTGAAGTTTCTTTCTGCTTTTTTTTTTTTTGGTAAACATTTTCCAGTTCAAGCCTTTGCTTAGGTAAGAAAGGAAATCTTTAAAATACATTTTCTTTGCTATAAGCACTCATGTATCCCTATTTGAACCTTGAAAGTTAGTCCCATTGTCCTTGCCTTTGCAAAGGCTGGGTTCTGGATAGCTCACAGGGTGATCTTGTGATATTACTCCAAGGGCCTGGGCAGGGACAGGCATAGTGTCAGGGATACTAAAGCATTCACCCACGTGAGGGGATTTCAGGGGACCATAAATGCTCCTGATCAGAAACTGCATCGTATCCCAGCTTCCAGATGCTGGAAGTCTCATGATTAGAACTTTTACTGATTTTTTTTTTTAAAAAGAAAATGTTAATTCAAGTATAGTTAATCTACAATTGTGTGTTACCTTCAAGTGAGGACTTTCACAATCTGACTTAATCAAACATTGTTGTGAATACCTATTAAAATTCAATCACCTTTGGGGGACCTAAGACATTAAAGCAGAACCATTTTCACTTGAGTGAGTTTCCCCTACCCTCTCCTCAGCTGATTTTAATACCCAGAGATTTAACACTAGTTTTAATTGATGTTAATACCAATACATAGGATAGGGCTGTGCAACACTGAAGATGTCTACAGCTTACCTGGGAGTCTCATTAAAATGCAGATTCAGATTCAGCAGGTATGGGGTGGGCTCTGATTCTGTATGTCTAACAAGCTCCCAGGTGATGCAGATGGTACATCAGCCACCTTGAGTAACGGGATGAGTAACAGGATCCTAAGGTGATGGCTTACAACTCTAGCTGAATGTCAGAGTCACCTAGAAGGCTTTCAGAAATTCCCAACTTGCACCCCAGGACAATCAAATTGTAAATCTCTGTGGGTGGGAACCAAACATCAGTATTTTATTTTATAACTCTTTAGTGATTCCAATGTACTGCTAAGCCAGTTATGGGAAAGATGAGATTTTTGAAAAGATGTCATATTGTCAAAGGAGTCAGTTGAGAGTGGCAAGGACAAATGTTGCTTTAATGATTCTGAGGACTGTCTCTGGTCCCAAAGGAAGAAGAGAGAATCAAGTTCTTGTCAAGACCTTTTATAAGACCACATGACCCCAGCAATTGGGATGAAAGAAAACAGAATATAATCTAACATTAGGATAAAATTTCCTCAATCAACATGGGGGCAATTCTTCCTCAAATTTTAGTTCATGTTGTGATTTTCAAAATATACTTCTCGATGAATAAACATCGACAACATGCTCTTACCATAGAGCCACTCCCACAAGGGCCACCAGCTGTCAGGGAGGCAGATGCTTGCCAGCAAATCCACTCTATCATTTCTCAATCAGAAAGAAGATTAGAGATAGGATTTTCAGCTCAGATGGGGTTGAAGGGTGATGTTTATGCCAGAGAAATACTTCATGCCACAGCTAGAAAAATTGCTTTGGGTAAAAAAATAACCCCTCAACTTCTTATGTCCTATGAATATATGAAAATGAAATCCTCCACTTGGACAGAAAGAGGTAGTATCATAAGTGAATGAACCTGACTTCCACTTCTTATGTGGCAACAGCAGAGAGGCAGAAAGTATTTTAGCTAACTCTTACATCCAAAGAATTTATCCACACTGAGGTACACTCCCATTTCTCAGGGTTGAAACTGAAAAGGTGACAACGTAAACCAAAATGTTTACGACAGTTATTTGAGGTATGATGATTAATTTCATATGTCAACTTGACTCACGCAGTGCCCAGACACTTGGTCGAAAATTATTCTGGGTGTTTCTGTGAGGCTGTTTTTAGATGAAATGAACATTTAAAACAGTAGACTGAGTAAAGCAGATTGTCCTCCCTAGTGTGGATGGGCCCATCTAATCAGTTGAAGGCCTGAATAGAACAAAAATTTGATCCTCCTCTTAGTAACAGAGAATTTGTCCCCAAAGCCACTAATTCTTTTCTTGCCTTTGAACTTGACTTGAAAAATCAGCTCTTTCTGGGTCTTAAGCCTGACAGTCTTTGGACTAGAAATAAACCCCTGGGTCTCCAGTTTGCTCATTGAAGATCTGGAACAACCAACCTCCATATATAAAGGAATTGGCTTGGCATAAATAAGTATTTATATTTACATATGTTTTCTATGAATTCTGGGTATCTGGAGAACTTTGACTAATAATTCACAAGGACAATTTTTCCCACCTTTTGTATTTCTCTAGATTTTCAAATTTTTCTATAATGAGATTGTATAATCATTGATTTTTAAATTGTGGGCTATTAAATGGACAGCAATTGATGTTGAAGCTGTAACTGCAATACTTTGGCCACCTCATACGAAGAGTTGACTCATTGGAAAAGACCCTGATGCTGGGAAAGATTGGGGGCAGGAGGAGAAGGGAATGACAGAGGATGAGATGGCTGGATGGCATCATCGACTCGATGGACATGGCTTTGGGTAGACTCTGGGAGTTGGTGATGGACAGGGAGGCCTGGCATGCTGCAGTTCATGGGGTTGCAAAGAGTTAAACATGACTGAGCAACTGAACTGAAATGGACAGCTTACATTACAAGGGTCTATACTTCAGAGCAATGCTGCTTCTCAGACCTTAGAGTCTATGAACATTACCTGCAAAGCTGTTAAAACTGGGTCTCACCTCAGAAATTCTGATTCAGGAGGTCTGGGCAGGGAGGAGGGGCTGAGTGTTTGCATCTCTCACAAGCTCCTGAGAGATGCTATTCCATGGAGCCTCCTCTGAGTGACTACGATCACTGTAATAATGATCACAGCCCCTTTCTGGTAAACTCTCCTTTAATCTCCACTTCCTGTGTTTATACCAATGTTTCAGCCCTTAAAAAAATTCCACCATGATTTGCAGTTTTCTTTCTACCTGGCATGCTCATGTGATGGGAAGATTCTGGGAGTCAGCAATAATGTTTTGCCATTTTTTTCATCTCTCTTCCCCAATCCAAGAACTTTTCTTATAACAGAATTTGAAACATGTTTGTAAAATCCAACTGAAATTGGAAATTTGAAAAATTTTGTAAAATCCAACTAACTTGATTTGAAAATCTTTGTTATGGTTTCCCAAGCTATTTAAAGGAGGCAGGCTGTTCTGATTTTCCACACAAAAGGGCAGGAGCAAAATGAACATAATTGGATACTGTCTGATATTCTCTTCTGCCCTGTCCAAAGAACTTAATCTTCTATAAGCCTAGCTCTAGTTCTTTTTGGGACAGTTATATCAAGAACTTTAATGTTTCATAACCTCTCTTGGCATAAAGGCTTTTCTATTGAACATTAATGATGTTGGGGGATACAGAATTTACTCAGTTTGCATTTGTAGACATGTGAGTGTGTTGAGTTGTATAAACAAAATGAGTAAAGGCTGAACTGACTTTTTCAATTTTGATCCAAATGTGTAATACTGGGTAAAACTATCCTAGGATTATACATGAGTAGATATGCAGATGACACCACCCTTATGGTAGAAAGCAAAGTAGAAATAAAGAGCCTCTTGATGAAAGTGAAAGTGGAGAGTGAAAAAGTTGGCTTAAAATTCAACATTCAGAAAACTAAAATCATGGCATCCAGTCCCATCACTTCATGACAAATAGGGAAACAATGGAAACAGTGACAGGCTTTATTGTGGGGGCTCCAAAATTACTGCAGACTGTGACTGCAGCCATGAAATTAAAAGACGCTCCTTGGAAGAAAAGCTATGACCAACCTAGACAGCATATTAAAAAGCAGAGACATTACTTTGCCAACAAAGGTTCATCTAGTCAAAGCTATCGTTTTTCCAGTAGCCATGTATGGATGTGAGAGTTGGACTATGATGAAAGCTGAGTGACGAAGAATTGATACTTTTAACTGTGGTGTTGGAGAAGACTCTAGAGAGTCCCTTGGACTGCAAGGAGATCCAACCAGTCAATCCTAAAGGAAATCATTGGAAGGACTGATGCTGAAGCTGAAACTCCAATATTTTTGCCTCCTGATGTGAAGAACTGACTCCTTGGAAAAGACCCTGATGCTGGAAAAGATTGAAGGCAGGAGGAAGGGGGACGACAGAGGACGAGATGGTTGGATGGTATCATGACTCGATGAACATGAGTCTGAGCAAGCTCCAGGAGTTGGCAATGGACAGGGAAGCCTTGATGAGCTGCAGTCCATGGGGTCGTAAAAAGTCGGACATGACTGAATGACTGAACTGACTGATACATGAGTAATACTGACTGAACTTGTCAAGTAGCTGAATATGATGATCTGGCAAGGCTCAGGGATAAATCTGAACAAAACTGCAATTTTATACATCTTCCTTTTGATCTGAGTCTTCATTTCCCCATTTGGCTACACTCTGTGTGTCATACTACAATGACTAGCTTTCGTCTCTTAATGCTGTTTGTGATCTCGTTTTATTATTGTTAGACAGAACACTATAGGCTCACAGCATTCTTCTAAGGCACTCATTATAGAAATCTTCAACCATCTCTAACCTTCCTCTGCCCTCCTATTTTTCAAGCTCTATCATTACCTTCTCTTCTGCAGAGCATCCTGTCATAGCCCCATAATAGAAGTTCAGCTTGTTTGCATATGTATTTGCATGTCTTCATTAAGAGGAAGATGGCAAAGTGATTAATGAGCACTATTTCTCATTTTGTAAAAGAAGTATGTCCATGTTTTTTACATTCTGCATTCAAAGCACCAACAGAAATAGTTAGAAGTTAGTGAAACATCAAGTCATTTACAGCATTTGTTATTTAAAGTGTTTTTCTTATAAAGCAATCATGCTAACTGTAAATGTGTTAGAAGTAAAAAAAGAGATTAGAAAAAGAAAAGACAGATTGTCCATATTCCCAACAGCATGAATAAGGACGTTAATACTTTTGTTGTATTTTTCCTCCTTTGGGGATTAGCAGTTTAGCAGTCTGCTCTCTGCAGTTTAGGTAAGAATATGAATATACATGCATAAAATGCTTTTTAGGACATTTATCAAAAATGGCTATCTCTTTTTATGTTGAAATTATTATGACTCCTTTAATTTTCTATATTGTGTTATTCAAAATGATTATATTTTACTTTGATATCGGAAACAATAAGAAAGCTCCTTTTGTTTCAGAATAAAGGTGTCCGAATATTCCTCTTGTTATTACATAGTCTTCATGTGATTTTTAATGGCTATCTAAAATTCCATTGAATGAGTCTACGATGACCGAATTCATTATCGCTCTATTGATTAAAATTTAGATTATTTCTCAGGTTTCACTTTTTGTGAATTATAGAGGCATAAAAATCTTTGCACATAAATTTGTAGGTAACTTTCTTATTTATTTTCTGAAGTCTGGTTGCTGTGAGTTGAGCATGTTAATGGTGGGGCCCCAGAAGCATGATTCTAGAGGGCACCAGACACAGGGTGTTCCATATAAATAGTACAGATTCAGACCACAATGGGAGTTGAGTCTGTTGGAATAGAGCCATGGCTGAGCATCATCGAAGGTGATAGGAATGTTTAAAGCTATTAATAAAAACTGGCAATTTTCCTGCTGGAAAGACTGTCTCAATTTATATTCATTCCAGGACTCATCACATACATATCAAAACTAAAATGAGAACATATTTTACCATTTCAAATTTGCTAGGAAAAAATGATGTATCATTGCTGTTTAAATTTTTATCTCTTGATTACTAGTGAGATTTAAATTTTTGCTGTCCACTAGTCACTTGTATTTCTTCTTTTGCAAGTTGCTTATTCACGCCAATATCATAATAACTACTGAGTTCCAGGAATCAACTAAGAGTTGAGCATGTATGATCTTGCATGAGTGCTACACTGACTCAGTCATGTCCGACTCTTTGTGACCCCATGGCTTGTAGCCCACCAGGCTTCTCTGTCCCTGGGATTCTCCAGGCAAAAATACTGGAGTGGGTTGTTATGCCCGGCTCCAAGGGATCTTCCCCACCCAGGGATTGAATCCGGCTCTCTTACATCTCCTATGTTGGCTGAGGGCTTTACCACTATCACCACTTGGGAAGCCCCATTTACTCTTCTCAATTACATTGAAGCAATCACTTTTAGTAATTCTGTATCCCACATTAGAAAGTTAAAAGGTGCATGAAAGTTAAGGATCTTGCCCAGGGTTCCTCAGCAAGTGATAGGACTTGAATTTGAATCTAATTCTAACTCCAGAATCTGGACTCTTTAACATTGGATTATAGTGCTCCTTCATTGCTATGTCAGTGCTCTTATTAGTTTGTAATAACTCTTTATATAGAAATTGTAATAAAATTTGGTCACATTTCTGCAAATACATTTTTCTTGGCTCACTATTTGCCTTAACTTGATATACTATAGATTTTAGTCTTTCTTCGTGTTAACCTACAGGACTTCTTTCTATAACAATGGGTTTATTAGGCCTCTGTCACATGTTTTAAATACTTAAAATTTGTTTCGGGTACTAAAATGCTTGGTGGGAAATGATATTTTCCTAAGTAAAAAAGAAGTTACTGGAGGAAGAACCGATTTTTGAATGCTAAGAATGTACCACATGTCACCACAATATGTGAATATTTGCAAATCAAATAATATACATCATTGGTGAAGGGTCATCTTAATTTTCAGTGGTGTTTCTACCATCTCTAGGGGGAAATAATAAGTCAAAAATATAAGACAAATAACAGATCAATCAAATGCTTAACAATGTAAATTATTCTAATATTTTAAAAATAAGATGATGATTAGATTAGGTTTGTAATATCTAAGCTAATTTGCTAGAAATAATAAATATATCCAATTCACTGAAGGTCTAGTATAGGAAAAAAAATAAACATAATTAGCACTAAATAGTCCCAATAAATGTCCTGTTCTCAACTGTACTTTGCATTCTTAGGACACAGAACAGACAATAAATATTTTGTATTTTGTCATTTGAGAAGTGAATACATAGTAATTATTTCTGGTCACTCTACTTAGAAGGGGAGAATTTTTATTGACGTATCATAATAATTTTATTTGACAAAAGACACACAAACTATTGACATATTACTGTCCGCCTTATTCTTGTTGTTGAAGGAGACAGGGTCAGGGTGAGAATTCTCCCTTCCCACTGCAAAAAGCCTTTGTGTTGAGCCTGGGATCCTGGGTCCCCCAGTGTTGAAAGGTGGTCAAATAACTCTTAGATGGTATTAATAAAATTAAAGCCTGAGGTTTCTGAGCAGAACCTTCAGGAATCCTTTCTCCAGTCAGGCTGATTGAAAAGCTGAAGCTGGGAGGCGGAGCGAGGGGAAGGCACAG
Organism: Antilocapra americana; assembly: GCA_007570785.1. Taxonomy (NCBI): domain Eukaryota; kingdom Metazoa; phylum Chordata; class Mammalia; order Artiodactyla; family Antilocapridae; genus Antilocapra; species Antilocapra americana. Next base: position 20,797,342 of record ML660772.1, on the reverse strand, counting down.
ATGTGATCTTTCTAGGGAGTGAAGAGAGCAAACTTCCTCATGACTTGGAGTGGGGCTGGTGATTCTCAAGGATGGCAGCCCACACCCCCCATCACACAATGCTCTGTGAGGGGACAGAGCCAGCATGACCTAACACAAAGAAGCCTCATGCCCAGACTTGGCAAAAAGAAAATGAAAGCACTGCTTTCAAAGGGACCATGAGGCTGGAAGTGCGTCAGCACAGATTAGAGAATGGTCTCAATTTTTTGACAGCCTGAGATACCGTTGGGGCCTCTGTACCCTAAGGAGTCAAGAGACCACTTGACAATGACCAAGAGGATAGAAGTTCTTGTTAGCTCTGGCAGATGGCGGTCCCGACCAAATTATCTGATTCTTAAACATGAAACAAGGTAACCATTTTTTGCCTCAAGTTGTGGAATTAATTAATGTCAAACAGTCATTCAACAAATAATAACTGAGCTCCTGCTATGTGCCATGGCATAGTTATGGACCATGAGAGGGGCATCAGTGCATGGCTACAGTGACCTCCTACTCACAAACTTTCTCAAAAGCACCCAGCGGAGACCATGGAGAGGAGCTTGGGAGCAGCTACAAGTCCTCACGTGTCTGGGATCCCCATTTATTCCAAACTGATATAGTAGTGCCTACTCAGCCTTTAGGAATTTTTTTCCCAATGTTTAAATTTCTTCCCCATGCTATGGCAGCCACCTCTTCCTCCAACACACTGTCAGAGGTTAAAAAAAAAGAAAAGAAAAAAAATCCATGTGTCCTGCCTCTCCTAGAGGGGAAATTTTCATTCTTTGAGATTCAGTTTCCTGATTGCTGGTGACCTCAGCCCTCTGATAGGTTCAGGAAAGCTAAGATGGATTTTGTACGCCGTTCAGCGTTTTCCTGTTGTTAGGATGGGAGAGACATACTCTAACAGATTTCCAGATCCCCAGCAGAAGCAGAATTCCCACTCTACCCCTATCGGTACTGCCTTTCACTTCCCAAGCCCTCTGGTTTGGAGGATAAATCACTACATGGCCAGTGAAGGTCATCACAAGCTCAAAGCCAGGAGCACCTGGCAGAGGCCCCCACGACACTGTCAGCTGCGGGGCTCACTGCCTCTCTGGGTTCCTGCTGTCTTATTTTGCAGGCCTGAGAGGATTTCTCTTATTTTTCTGTAAGCTCAGACATACATTTTAAAAGATGTCTTTTAAAAAAATTGTCTTACCCAGCATTTTTAGTGACACATAACATAATCTCCTCCAGACAATAAGTCCTATAACTAGAAACAGAAGTTGGAAAAAAGTGTTTCATAATGTTAAAATGTTAATAATTTACTTTTTTTCCTTATTAAGATGAATGATTCTCCAAATTGTTGATTAGAAGGCTGCATAAGTCAAAAAGCAATGGTTAAATGTGAAATTAATATTTTAAAAATGAAATCTGTTAATGTAAAAGATTGACTTTACTAAGCTTTTCTAACATACTCTAAAAACTCAATTTATCTAGAAGATGTTAACATGAATAATTTAAATTCATTTTCCAACTGCAGGAGAAAGAAAATTGATTTTTAGGATTTTCCTGAATCCAAAAGGTTATTTATATTTTTTAAAAAATTTGACAAATGATGAATGGATGGTTACATGAAATCAGAGGATTCTTGGGTTAGAAAGTTGATCAACTAGATACAACAAATAAGATAACAGAAATCAGCTTAGATGCCTACAGCACCTATGCTAACAAGACAGCAGTGGGACTGAATCCTGGAGAGAAGATAATACTGAGTTTTGATACCTACGTTTTATTCAGGGACTGAATCACTGCACGATTCCCCAAATAAGAAACCTAGATGCTTCTTGGGTTCCATTCAGGAGGCAATGGTATCCCAGTATGTTAACATGACCCATCAGACCCTACAATCTGATTTGTCTGGCTAGATGGTCGTCTTCTTCCTCCTTTGTTATTTCAATGAGTTTTCCCCTGTGCACACTGAGTGCTAAATTGAGGAGGCCAATCTCTTCAGATCCCTCCAAACAAGCTCTTAAGTTTCAGTTGTAGGAACTATATGTGAGGGCATACTTGAAAGCTTCATTACCATACTTCATTCCTTTAAAATGGTGGGTTTGAAAGTTCTTGTCATTTCCCTACCCCTTTTTGTCAGGCCAAATAATGGCCCCACAAAGATGTCTTTGTTCTAATCCCTAGAACCTATGAATAAGTTACTTTACATGGCCAAAGGAACTTTGTGGATGTGACTAAGTTTATAGAACTTGAGATAATCTTAAAATTAGCCTAGATTCTGTACATGCATGCTCAGTCACTTAAGTCATGTCCAGTTCTTGCAACCGTATGGACTGTAGCCCGCCAGGCTCCTCTGTCCAAGGGATTCTCCAGGCAAGAGTACTGGAGCGGGTTGCCATGCCCTCCTCCAGGGGATCTTCCCGACCTAGGGATCGAACCTGCATCTCTTGTGTCTCCTGCATTGGCAGGCAGGTTCTTTACCACTAGTGCCACCTGGAAAGCCCAACCTAGATTCCAATTTAATAAAATTGGACAGTAATTCCTCCCTGCTCCACAGGAATACATTCTAAGACTCCTCAGTGGATGCCTGAAGCTGGAGATAGCACTGAACCTTATACATACATGTTTTGTCCTATACATACATACTTACGATAACTTTTAATTTATATAATAGGCACAGCAAGAGATTAACAACAATAACTAATAATAAAATAAAACAATTATGACTGTGGCTGTAACTTTGCAGTTTGAGGTTCCACAGCAAAATTAGCAGAAATTTCTTTTTTCTTCTTTACAATTTCATGAATGAAGATTCGTTCTTACCACAGATCTCAGCTACCTCAGCATACAATTTTTCCTTTCCTAATTAATTTGAGAGATTTTACCTTTTCACTTAAAGGAAGCACTGTATAGCTTCTCTTTGGCACATCTGAATTATCAGCATCACTACTCTTGCACTTTGGGGCAATTACTAAGTAAAATAAAAGTGACTTGAACACAAGCATGAGATACTGTAACAGTCAATCTGATAACTGCAACAGTAGATCTGATAATCAAGGCAGTTACTAAGTGACTTCCAGGATACACGGACAAAGGGATGATTCAGATACTGGGCAGGACAGAGCTGGACAGCTCAAGATTATGTCTAAGAATGGTGTGCAACTTAAAACTTATGAACTGTTTATTTCTTGAATTTTCCATTTAATATTTTTCACCTTTTGATCTTGGGTAGCAACCATGGTAAGTGGAACTGCAAATAAAGGGAGGCCTATTGTACTGGCTCAGATGGTAGAGTCCACCTGCAATGCTGGAGACCCAGGTTAAGGGGGAAGACCCCTGGAGAAGGGAATGGCTACCCACTCCCGTATTCTTGCCTAGAGAATTCCATGGACAGAGGAGCCTGGCAGGCTACAACCTGTGGGGTTGCATAGGGTTGCACATGACTGAGTGACTAACACACTGTACTTAAAAGACTGTTTGCCAGCCATGGTCAGAGAAATCCAAGGGAAGAAGAGGCAGGAGAGATTCAAAGCAAGACAGGAACTTGATCCACTGTTGCTGACTCTGAAGATGAGAAAGAGGCCATGAGACAGCAAACCCAGGCAGCCTCTGGACACTCAGAATGACCGTGACCAAGAGCCAGCAAGGCAGTGAGGACCTCAGGCCTATGAATACAACTTGTAAATTCTGCCAACACCTGTATGGACAAGGAAACAGACTCTTCCCAGAAGCCTGGAGAAAGAATTCATCCCTATAGAAATCTTGATTTTAGCCTGATGAGACTCATTTCAGACTTAGGATCCACAGAATTATGAAATAATATACTTGTGTTCCTTAAAGCCACTAGCTTTATGGTAATTTGTTATAGCAGCACTAGGAAAATGACACAGCCTCCTGTTTTCATGTCTCTCATCACCCACTGTATGCTTTACTCTGTTCTGACTCATGTATTCCAGAGCCCTCATGGCTGTTTTTAGTGGTCCAGGGAGCCCCACTGTAAGGGTGAACACAGGGCTAAGCACAACCAATCAAGTCCCTTCTAAGTTCCATTTGGGATTGATAGGGTTGCTGGGAGAGACAGTATGTTTCTCCTCTTGAGATGACAAACCAAATAGAGGCCATGTAAACCTGGAGATCTCACAAGGATAACTCAAAGAAAAAACAGGTATGAGATTCTGAAAGCATAGCTCAAGCACCCAGATATATTTGTACCTGAAAGAAAATAACCTCTGGAATCTTCAATTTAGTTCAGTTCAGTCATTCAGTCATATCTAACTCTTTGCAACCCCCTGGACTGCAGTATATCAGGCTTCCCTGTCTTTTACCATCTCCCAGAGCTTGCTCAAACTCATGTCCATTGAGTTGGTAATGCCATCCAACCATCTCATCCTCTGTCATCCCCTTTTCCTCCTGTCTTCAATCTTTCCCAGCATCAGGGTCTTTTCCAATGAATTGGCCTTCTCATGGAGTGGCCAAAGTATTGGAGCTTCGGTATTAGGCCTTCCTATGAATATTCAGGGTTGATGTCCTTTAGGATTGACTGGTTTGATCTCCTTGCTGTCCAAGGGACTCTCGACAGTCTTCTCTAACACCATAGTTTGAAAGCATGAATTCTTTGGAGCTCATCCTTCTTTATGGTCCAACTCTCACATCCATACCTGATTACAGGAAAAACCATAGCTTTGACTAGATGGACTTTTGTCAGCAAAGTGTCTCTGCTTTTTAATATGCCGTCTAGATTTGTCATAGCTTTTCTTCCAAGGAGCAAGCATCTTTTAATTTCATGACTGCAGCCACCATCCATAGAGATTTTGGAGCCCAAGAAAATAAAGTCTGTCACTGTTTCCATTGTTTTCCCATCTATTTGCCATAAAGTGATGGGATCGGATGCCATTATCTTAGGTTTTTGAATGCTGAGTTTTAAGCCAGCTTTTTCACTGTCCTCTTTCACTTTCACCAAGAAGCTCTAAAGTTTCTCTTGTTTTCTGCCACAAGGGTGGTGTCATCTGTATATCTGAGGTTATTGATATTTCTCCTGGCAGTCTTGATTCCAACTTGTGCTTCATTCAGCCCAGCCTTTCACTCCATCCATAGTTCTTCAGGCACTCTTTCTATCAGATCAAATCCTTTGAATCTATTCACCACCTCTACTGTATATTCATAAGGGATTTGATTTAGGTTATATCTGAATAATCTAGTGGTTTTCCCTACTTTTTTAAATTTAAGTCTGAATCTTGCAGTAAGGACTTCATGATCTGAGCCACAGTCAGCTCCCAGTCTTATTTTTGCTGAGTATATAAAGCTTCTCCATCTTCGGGCGTAAAGAATATAATCAATCTGATTTCAGTATTGACCATCTTGTGATGTCCATGCGTAGAGTGGTCTCTTGTGTTGTTGGAAGAAGGTGTTTGCTACGACCAGTGTGTTCTCTTGGCAAAAATCTATTAACCTTTGCCCTGCCTCATTTTGTACTGCAAGGCCAAACTTGTTTGTTACTCCAGGTATCTCTTGACTTCCTTCTTTTGCATTCTAGTCCCAGTGATAATAAAGATGTCTTTTCTTTTCTTTTTTGGTGTTAGTTCTAGAAGGTCTTGTAGGTCTTCATTTCAGTTATCTAACTTAAAAAAAAAAAAAAGAGCCCTTTCAGTGTGTTCCCCTTCCATTATAAGAGGCTTGGCAAATGAAAGTACAAAAGTCTGGGTGTCCCTGTATTGCTGGGTGTACTCAATCATATTGGCCTCAGGCACAATTCCTGGAACATAATAGGCCTCAAAACAGTTTTCTTTATTTTTCAGTCCTTCCCAAGGAAAACGCATATTTCAGATGTGTCCTCCCCATTCCCATCTCAAATCTCAAACTCTTAGGACTCTGAAAGGAGACATGGAAACCATGGAAAATCTTACACAAGATAATAATGTTGATGAATCTTCTCATAAATTAACCTTTCTCACTGAAACTAAAACCTGTGGGGCTCCTGGATGCAGAAACATTTCCATGTCCCCCATTTCTTGTTTGCAGGGAATAGACTCCAGTCTCCATGACCTTTTTTGGAGTTTCAAAGGGCAGACTGGAACAGCTGCTAGTCAAGGAAGAAGGGAGGAGCAGTCAAGAAACAAAAGCGAAGCCTTGGTGCACAGCCCTGGTTCCGCCTCAAGGTATACACAGAACACTATATTTGAGCTCTTCTGTCACTGCAGATGGTGACTGCAGCCATAAAATTAAAAGATACTTGCTCCTTGGAAGTAAAGCTATGACAAACCTAGACAGCATGTTAAAAAGCAGAGACATTACTTTGCCTACAAAGGTCCATCTAGTCAAAGCTATGGTTTTTCCAGTAGTCATGTATGGATGTGAGAATTGGACTATAAAGAAAGCTGAGAGCCAAAGAATTAATGTTTGAATTGTGGTCAAATCAGTCCTGAAAACTCACTGGAAGGACTGATATGAAGCTCAAGCTCCAATACTTTGGCCACCTGATGCAGACAACTGACTCATTGGAAGAGACCCTGATGCTGAAAAGATTGAAGGCAGGAGGAGAAGGGGACGACAGAGGATGAGATGGTTGGATGGATGACATCATGACTCAATGGACATGAGTTTGAGCAAGCTCCGGGAGATAGTGATGGACAGGGAAGCCTGGCGTGCTACAGTCCACAGGGTCGCAAAGAGTCGGACAGGACTGAGTGACTGAACTGAACTGATAGAAATAAAATCCCCAAGGAATCGAAGAAAAACTATTTGATGACGGATTTCTCATTCCAGAGAGAAGGTTATGGTTTGATGCCCTCAACAACCAGATAGGCTCATTAGGAGACCACCTGAAGCCAGATTAAAAGACTATAGGCCCTGAACACACTCTCATCCTTATTTGCAACTCCTTCCTTGAACCATTGCTAGAAAATTCTTCACTAAATCCTCCTGGGTTTGGACACACAATTTTGAGGGACACAACTCCACTGTGTTCTCCTTTGCTTGGAAAAGCAATAAAGCTATGCTTTACTACATCATCGAAAACTCTTGTCTCTCAGATTTGGTTTGGTACCAGTGCACAGAGGCTGAGTTTTCAGCATCAAAACTATTAGAGACTACAATTTGGGAGGTACTCTAGCTCCCAAGAGTGCATAGTATTTCAGGCACTGTAATACAGATATGGAGAAAACATTTTGGACTGGCCATCCTTTCATTGGTACCCCTTAAATTATATGTGAAAAGATTATCACCCCTTTATGTCTATATCTGAAAAACCAAAAAAAAAAAAAAAACAAAACAAACCCTTAACTAAGACTAGAAAAGGTTCTAGCTAGGTTTTTTACTCTGCACTGTTTGTAGAACCTACTTGTTTTCCTATTTGTCACACTACATAACCTAGAGACAAAGGCCATGTAAGAGAAGGAACCATGTTTATATTTCCCAAATCAAGGAATGGCTACTTTTAAATAGCAACAGTAGCATTGTAAGTTGGTATTGGCTTGAGATTAGGCCCATTCCTTTTTGGCATGTGCTTATATGGAAAAACAAACATGCATTGTTTGGAGACACACTGGTAGTTTTCTTATGTCACATGCCTGGATTTGGCCGCATCAAGTTCTATGCTCTGAATTGTTTGTCTCTTGGCAGATATTTAGTTTGTGGAATCTGATTAAATAGAATCTCCTTAGATTTTAGAGCTTGTCTTCCCTGCTCACATATAAAAGTGAAAGTGAAGTCGCTCAATCGTATCCGACTCTTTGCCACCCCATGGACTGTAGCCTACCAGGTTTCTCCATCCATGGGATTTTCCAGACAAGAATGCTGGAGTGGGTTGCCATTTCCTTATCCAGGAGATCTCACATATAAAAGAAATATTAAAAGTCTCTGACCTTATGCTCTGTATACAGAAGACATCTGATAAAATCCTCAGGATCGAATTGAAGAGAATTCTGGGTAAATTCATTTCAGGGCATGGTGCTCTTTCTGGCAAGCTCAGCCTGAGGGCTCTGAACGGGCTAATGCTGTGAGTTATTCCATTACCTATATATTATGTTGGATGATATCCCCACAGAATAACCAAGCCCAATTAACAGGTTGTTTTTCTTACAGACCTGTGAAATCCCCTGGGTGCTCCTTAAGGCTTTTTCGTTTATGGGAGTGTGGCAGAAAGAATGTGGTGGGAAGCTTATAAGGTGCTGTCAGAGCCTGTTATTTCCTGTTAAAGAGCAGTGCATATGTAAGTAGCAACAGGGCTTTGCAATCAAGTCAGAACTGGGAACCGAACTGGCAGTTCATTATGTTCAGCACCTTTCATCTGGATTGACATACCTGGTAAACAGTCACTTTCAATAAGAGAAATGTGAGTTTGTAACCATTGGAGAAGTGGATCTGCTGAGTTACAGAGCACTATAAGTTGTTTTTACCTGAGGTTAGGTATTACAGAAAGTCAGAAGGATTCCATGGAGCTTGGGAACAAAGACACTAGAAGACATACATTTGTCATCTAATGATCGGTCATTCTTAAAAATATTCACTAAATATGCAAAATCCATTATAAAGTAGGGACGGGTATAAGTTACTTAAATGAGCCATCAGATGAACCACCGGAGAAAATATGAACAATGTGGGGGATGTGGGGACTAACACGGGATCCAAGTTAATTTAAAGGCAGGGCAAACCTCTGGGATCAAATAGAACAGATGTTTTATTAGGGACGCAGATAAAAGAAACATTGGCATGAAGCAAGGTGTAATAATTAATTTTATGCATCAATTTGAGTGGGCCATTGGATGCCTAGAGTACACATTGTTTTCTGGCTCTGTCTGTGAGGTGTTTCCAAATGAGATTAGCATTTGAATTGGTGGACTCAGGAAAGTAGCTTGCCCTCCCCAATGTAATTAGGCATCATTCAATGGGTTGAGGGTCTGAATAGGATGAAAGACGGAGGAAGGAGGAATTTGCCCCTCTTTTTCCTGCCTCACTGCTTGAACTAGAGCACCTCATTTCACCTCCTGCCTTTGGATTGGGATTTACAGTTGGCTTCACTGGTTCCCAGGCCTTTGAACTTGACTTAAATTATACTATCAGCTTTCCTGGATGGCAGCTTGTGGGGCTTCTCAGCGCTCCATAATGGTATGATCCAATTTTCATAATAAATCTCTCTCCTCCCTGTGTGTGTGTGTGTGTGTGTGTGTGTGTGTGTGTGTGTATATATATATAGAGAGAGAGTTGTTCAGTCAGTCAGTTGTATCTGACTCTGTGCGACCCCATGGCCTGCAGCATACCGGCCTTCCCTGTCCTTCACCATCTCTTGGAGTTTGGTCAAACTCACATCCATTGAGTCGGTGATGCCATCCAACCATCTCATCTTCTGTCGTCCCCTTCTCCTCCTGCTTTCAGGGTTGATTTCCTTTAGGATTGACTAATTTGATCTCCTTGCAGTCCAAGGGACTCTCAAGAGTCTTCTCTAGCACCACAGTTCAAAAGTATCACTTATTCAGCACTCAGCCTTCTTTAAGGTCCAACTCTAACATCAGTAAATGACTACTGGAAAAATCATAGCTTGGACTATAGGGACCTTTGCCAGTAAAGTGATGTCTCTGTTTTTTAATATGCTGTCTAAGTATGTCATAGCTTTTCTCCCAAGAGCAACACACACACACACACACACACACACACACACACGCATACATATCCTATTGGTTCTGTTTCTTGGGATAACTGACTAATACAGAAGGCATATCAAAATCTTGCATTTAAAGACTCATTGTTCCATAGAGTTGCTCTAGTAATGAAGATTGGAAACTTGTCAGATATTAAAACAAAGGGCAAGTTTCATTAGTACCATTAGCCGTCAATTGCTAAACATAAAATGGTGAAGAAAGCACATTAGAACCAGAGCTCAGGGAAGTCCCTCTTCTCTGTGAGACTCCTTAGAGCACAGTTCCAGATCCTGGGCTTCAGCCAGAAGTCTGGGAGCACTGGGTTAATCAAGAAGGTCAAGTACAAAGATCAAAGGGATGCACAATTCTTAACCCTGTCAGATGACCATGGAATAAAGGCAAGGAGAGCCATTGGCATGCCAACTGTACAAGCAGTGATCACAGGGAAAGGAGGGACATTTTTGGATCAAAGGTATCAAGCAAGCCCCAAGGAAAAGAAATAGCACTGCAGTGATGGCCCTACAAAGGACACGAAATGGCAGAAACCAAAGGAGAAAAAGCAGGAAAAGTCAGTGATCCTGTGCTGGTCTTTTCAGTTACTCTTTGATAATACTGTCAGCTACTTAGTCTGCTCTTCCTCCTTTTTAAACTGAAAGATAATATAATAGCAATGAAACAGTTGTATTTATTTTTTCATTAACAGAAAATCATTGTATTTGGACATTTATAAAAAAATATAGACAGAAATCACTAATGGAGTGCCGCTTAAAATAACTATTGAATCATTATTTTTGAGAGGTATGCAAATGGAATTGTTAAACTCTGGAGACAAAGTACACTGTGTATGAATAACTGAGAAGAAACAACTGGATTAGATGATACATTGGAAGAGTTCGAATGATAGAATGCTCTTTCTAGATTCTTCTTGAATGGTAATATCAGTATGGTGCCTTTATCCATAGTAGGACCACATATTTTCAGTTAAGTACAGTGGGTTAAGAATCTGCCTGCAAGTCAGGAGCCACAGGAAGATCCCCGGGAGGAGTTAGTGGGGGAAATCCCATGGAGAGAGGAGCTGGGAAGGCTATAGTCCTTCTGGTCACAAACGGTCGGACACTACTGAGTATGCAAACACACACACACACACACACACACCCCTTTAAAAAAGCAACAGTACTGAAGATATAGTGCATAGACTACCTAGGATAGGTATGGAAAAAAAGAAAACTGAAATGAGTAGAATGGAAAAATCCCACATTTTGTCCCATGTGAAATAAATTTCTTCTTATACCCTTTAGAATTATCAATGAAAATGAAGCCATTGCTTGAGTTCATTTTCCTCATGATATCCTAACAATTACTAGGATATCTACTTTTACCAAAGATAATTTATTCTATATTTAATTCTGAATCACATTGGGCTGGGCATTATTTTAAACAAGGCAAATAGGAACAGTTCAGGCATTCTAGAAGCTGATAGGTTAAAACAGTGGCAAACACGTACACATGTGAAGAACATACAAGCATAAAACACACCTACTAGTAAATAGTCAAGCAACATGAGTCTCTACTAAACTAAATTAGTTCTAGTGCTTTTAGCACAATATAATGGGAAGGGTGATGAAAGCCACCTGGTTGGCTGAAACAAAAACACTCCTCAGAAGCCCACCACTTCGGTGTGAGGGGAAGGAGAAAATGCCGTAAGCCTGTGCAGGTTGGGAGATTTTGGGAACAGAGTTCACACAAAGCTGAGTCTACAAATAGAAAAGAGATCTTTCTCTTCAGACATACACGGATGAAGTTATATGATGTGTGGAATTTTCTTCAGAATAATCCACCAGTGAAGGGAATGAGTAGCGATTACTGATGAAGCAAGATTGGCCATGAGTCAATAACGAACCTGAATTAGGGCTTCATGGGGGTTTATTACACTAATTTCTCCACTCTTGTATATGTTGGAAATTGTCTAAAATACTCTTTAAAAATAAAAAAGAATCATAGGAGTCAAAGAAAACCCATAAATTGTGGTAATAAATGTGAAAGAAAACCAACAAAAAGATGAGAATCCAAAATGTTTCAAGAACTCCTATCAATCAATAAAAGAAAGACAAAAAAATCAATTGAAAAATAGAAAAGCCATAAATGGGCATTTATGAAAGGCCAAAAAATGGCCAACAAAATACTAGAAGATGTTTAGCCTCATCATGTAAGCAGGAAAATGCAAATTAAAACCACAACGATATATTTGCTACATCATGATAAGCTGGGTTAGATTGTTGCTGCCAACACTCAAGAATCTTTTACTAACAAAATTTTATATCTCATACACACTAGCTGTCTATTGTAGGTCAATTGGGAGACATATTCATCATAGTCACTCATGTCCCCAAGGTCACACAACAGTCACTTCCTGAATGGTGCAGGTCTCTTTTCCAGAAGGAGAATCAGGGAGGTATCTGCATTAGCAATTAATTGCTCCAGCCTGGAAGAGGCACACATCCTTTCATGACTCATTGTTCAGTACAAGTTACTGAACTCACCCAACCATGAGGGGTCAGGAAGCATAATTCTTCCTTCTGTGTGCTTAGAAAGGGAGATATCTAAAAACATGGTTACAGCAGCATTGTTGATAAACAAACAAAAATCCAACTGGAACTAGCTATCACATCCACAAACTGTAAAATAGATGATTTGGGGAATATTTTTTATGAGATACCATTTAGTATAGAAAATGAATGATATATACACTTTATATATATATACAAAAGATATATACTTTTATTTGGTTGAATCTCAAAAATCATAGTGAGTGAAAAATAAAGGTCAAGAATTGTGCTGGTTTGGGAAAGGCTTAAAATAATCAAAAATATACACTGTTTAAGGAATATAAATAAGGATATATCAATCAATAAATAAATACACCTTAATGTAACACAAAATCAAGATAGATATAACCTCTGAGTGGATTAAGGAAGGGGTGTGATCAGGGAGGGACTGATCAGGTGTAGATATTATTTGCTTTGGAATGATGAGCTTATTATTATTTTAATAATGGAACTTTAAACATCCACTGACCAGGATTGGGTTGGATGGCCACTTAAAGAACAGTCACTGGCAAAGAGTATATGTATTGTCATGACTGACTAAGGTCAAACATGACTCAAGTCCTAGCACATTGTGGCCCTGCCCTAACTAAACTGAGACAGCAAACAGGAAGGGGAACGACTGATGGATAAGCAAGTAACCTCGTCTGCCCCAGAGAAATACAAGAATTGACCAGAGGAATATCAGGGTATTCAGTTCAGTTCAGTTCAGTCGCTCAGTTGTGTCCAACTCTTTGCAGACTGCAGCACACCAGGCCTCCCTGTCCATCACCAACTCCCGGAGTTTGCCCAAACTCATGTCCATTGAGTTGGTGATGCCATCCACCATCTCATCCGCTGTCGTCCCCTTCTCTCACCTTCAATCCTTCCCAGCATCAGGGTCTTTTCAAATGAGTCAGTTCTTCACATCAGGTGGCTAAACTAGAAAAGCTTTAAGGGATTCTAATAAATTCCGGAATGTACTACTCATGTCTGCTCTCAGCATTGAACGTCTGGCACCAAGTGCACACATCATGGGCGCTCAGGACACATTTTAGGTTAAATGAATCTACTTCTGCTTTATTGACTATGCCAAAGCCTTTGACTGTGTGGATCACAATAAACTGTGGAAAATTCTGAAAGAGATGGGAATACCAGACCATCTGACCTGTCTCTTGAGAAACCTGTATGCAGGTCAGGAAGAAACAGTTAGAACTCGACATGGAACAACAGACTGGTTCCAAATAGGAAAAGGAGTACGTCAAGGCTATATATTGTCATCCTGCTTATTTAACTTATATGCAGAGTACATCATGAGAAATGCTGGGCTGGACGAAGCACAAGCTGGAATCAAGATTGCTGGGAGAAATAACAATAACCTCAGATATGCAGATGACACCACCCTTATGGCAGAAAGTGAAAAGGAACTAAAAAGCCTCTTGATGAAAGTGAAAGAGGAGAGTGAAGAAGTTGGCTTAAGGCTCAACATTCAGAAAAGTAAGATCATGGCACCTGGTCCCATCACTTCATCGGAAATAGATGGGGAAACAGTGGCTGACTTTATTTTTTGGGCTCCAAAATCACTGTAGATGGTGATTGCAGCCATAAAATCAAAAGACGCTTACTCCTTGGAAGGAAAGTTATGGCCAACCTAGACAGCATATTGAAAAGCAAGACATTACTTTGCCAACAAAGGTCCAGCTAGTCAAGGCTATGGTTTTTGCAGTAGTCATGTATGGATGTGAGAGTTGGACAGTGAAAAAGGCTGAGTGCTGAAGAATTGATGCTTTTGAACTGTTCTGTTGGAGAAGACTCTTGAGAGTCCCTTGGACTGCAAGGAGATCCAACAAGTCCATCCTAAAGGAGATCAGTCCTGGGTGTTCATTGGAAGGACTGATGTTGAAGCTGAAACTCCAATACTTTGGCCACCTCATGAGAAGAGTTTACTCATTGGAAAGACCCTGATGCTGGGAAGGATTGGGGGCAGGAGGAGAAGGGGACAACAGAAGATGAGATGGCTGGATGGCATCACTGACTCGAGGGACATGAGTTTGGGTGGACTCTGGGAGTTGGTGATGGACAGGGAGGCCTGGCATGCTGCAGTTCATGGGGTCGCAAAGAATCGGACATGACTGATCGACTGAACTGAACTGAACTGAATCTAGAAGGTGGCAAATTGAGTAGAATTTAAACATGTAGAAATAGTTATGAGGGCTGAAAAATCACACTGATATTAAGAAAGTGAGCTATCATTATCAGAAAGCCAAAAAACCCGCAATGTTTATCTTTCAAGAGGGCAAGATAATGTCAGGCAAGTATATGCTCCTCGGTTCTGTCTCGTCACAACAAAGATTTGGAGTGATGGACACGAAAGCCCTCAGGCGTGTCACAGCTCTCGGGTCTTGGACAGACTGTGTTATAGCTCTCAGGTCTCAAACAGACTGTGTTATAGCTCTTAGACAAATCAGTGTTACAGCTCAGTGTTACAGCTCCATTTTATTTAGATAAAAGCAGGAGAATCCATCCCCGAAGCTTGAGGGCATGCAGACCCAAAGACGTGAAGAGAAGAGCACTCCATCGTGCAGGAGAGAGAGAGAGAGAGAGAGAGAAAGAAAGCACTTTGACTCCTCTTTTTATGCTTTTTTCCTCCCCCTGGGCCTGTCCTATGCAAATCCGGCTAGCCAAGAGTGCTGTTTATTCTACCTGAAGTCCTCACTCAGGTCTTCAGACCTTCCTTTGACCTTCCTTTGTTATTTTCGAAGGCTTTTCCCTTCCTTGTCTTTTAGCCACCGCCATTTTGGACTCCTGTTTCCTATTCTAACTACCTAAAAATAATAATGAAGCCTGGCTCTTCACCATGACTGGCTGCTGATGGACAGGGCATATCCAGGCAAAAGACGGTGACTGCCAATGAGAAGAAGAAAAAGGTGGGCACTGGACTCCCCTGGTAGTCCAGTGGTTAAGAATCCACCTGTTCATGCAGGGGACACGGGATTAATCCCTGGTCCGGGAAGATCCCAAATGCTATGGGGCGATTAATGCCGTGTACTACAACTATGTGCTCTAGAGCCTGCAAGTCACGACTACTGAAGCCTGTGCGCCTAGAGCCCAAGCTCTGAAACAAAAGAAACCACCACAGCGAGAAGCCCACACACTGCTGCGAAGAGTAGTGCCAGCCCCTGCCCTCGCCACAACTAGAGAAAGCCCATGCCCAGTAACAAAGACCCAGCACAGCCAAAAATAAATAAATAAAAATTTTTTCAAAAGTGGGAACCTTTAATAGCTCAAAGAATGCCATTCGAGGACAGCACATTAATTCCTTCCACAGTATTTACTGAGACTATATTACATGTCAGGTGCTGTTCTGGGTACTTTCAATACATTATTGAACAAAAACAACAAAACATGTCCTACTCCCTTGAACTTATATTCTAGCATAATAAAGAGAGAATTACAGTTAGCAAAGGGAATTAAGATAGCAGGAGACAAGTGCTATGGAAAATAAACAGAACAGGGTCAAAGGGGTCAATAATCCTGGGGTGGGCACTATGAGAAGGTTTCAACAGGGTGGTCAAGGACATCTCACTGAGAAGGTGACAACTGAGCAAATTCTCCAAGGAGTTGAAAGAGAGCCAAGAGAACTTGTGGGAAGACTGTGTTTAGTACGAGATACTCCATTTCTCCACTCTGCTGAAGGACTTTATTATTGGCACCTTCCCTGCCTCCAGCCTTCTAGAACTACAGGGGTCCCAAACCTTCCCTGAGAGATCTCAACCTGCCAGGGAAGTGAGCCACTGCTTCTCCTTGAAACAAAGCTGAGAAACTCTGTGTGTCCATCTCGATTTTGTGCACTGATGTGGATTCCATATCTTTTGCCATTTCACATTTAACACCAAAATACAGTGCTTGTGTTTAAGTAAAGATGAATTGCCTTAATTTTATTGTTGCTTGTTATTATCACAATAATATGTCATTTCCAGTTAATGTTTGTTTGTGAGAACTGTAATCTGGACAACATCATGGGAATGATTAGTCCTTGAAAAGTAAGCTGAATCAAAAGCACTGTATTTAAGATTTGGATAAATAATAAATTCTACCAAAATTTAGAAAACATTTGTGAAGCTATCTGATTCTACCCTGACATTCTCTAAGTAAGACTTTCCAGTTAAGTAGGAAAAAAGAACAGTCCTGTTTTGGAGTGAGTCCTACACTTTCCAGTTGTGTCTCTATTTGTGTTACTTTAGGTAAACTCAGTGGGCCTCAGAGTGTTTTTCTGTAAAACAAAGAGCTGGATTGGCTGATCTGTGTGATCCCTTCCAGCTCCAAGATCCTTTGACTCTAAATAATTGTTTCCTCAAGCTATGCACAGATTCCACCTTCTGCTTCTTTTAAGGGGCTTCCCTGGTGGCCCAGTGGTAAAGAATCCATACACAATGTAAGAGACATGGAAGATGTGGGTTCGATACCTGGATCAGGAAGATCCCCTGATGAAGGAAATGGCAACCCCCTCCAGTATTCTTGCCTAGAAAATTCCATGGACAGAAGAGCCTAGTGGGCTAGTACATAAAGTCTCAAAGAGTAGGACAAATTCCACCATCCAAAGCTCATGCATCTAGAGAAATTCACTCTACATTCAGGACTAGCGGGGTCTATGATTTCAGGGTTCGATAGAGATGTGGGAGCCAAATCCCAGTCTTAACTCAAGCAGCTGTGGATCCTGGAAAAATCATTTAACCTCTTCTCTGCTCAGTTTCCTCTTCCACAAATTGAGGGAGCTGAAGGGGATGATACCTAAGTCTGTCTCAGGTCTAAATTCTGTGATTCCTGAATAAATCACACTCCTGCTTTACAGGAATCTGCAGCAGGTTCTTCTCACCTGCTCTGGAAGACATCCTTACTCCCTGCAGCTCGGAAGGAGAACAACACTCACAAATACTAAAGAGCCATCTAATGACTGTGTGTGTGTGTGTGTGTGTGTGTGTGTGCGCGCGCGCACGCGCGCATGTGTGTTCAGCCGTGCCTGACTCTTTGCGACCGCATGGACTATATACAGCCTACCAGGCTTCTCTGTCCATGGAATTTTCCAGGCAAGAATACTGAAGTGGGTTGCCATTTCCTTCACCAGGGGATCATCCCTACCCAGGAATCAAACCCATGTCTCCCGCATTGGAAGGCAGATTCTTTCACCACTGGACCACCTGGGAAGCCCACTTAATTTGGGCAGCAAGATTTTGATTTCCTTTTATAGAACATTCCCTGGGGTAAAGTATACTATCCAGTGGAATAACAGCATAGGATATTTTGATTGCTGGAGGATATTTCATTTGGAAATCAGGCTTCAGTTACATTCCTCTGATAGTTCTCACTTTCAGAACAAAGAGGAAAACCCCAAAGGGATGTTTATACTTAGAGTTTAAATCTATTAGAATATGAAAAATACCTAAGAGTTAAGCATCTGTAAATATTTAAGACAAGGTGAAATCACAAACACTACTTCTAATAATCTCTTTTAAGTTTGAGTAGAAGCCAAAAGGAATGAACAAAATCCTGGGGAACACTTTGATGTTAAACTGTTATCTCAAATCATGTCTAATAACTCAAATTGTAACAGAGAGTTGGAGGAAATGCATAAATTGTCCGTACAAACACACAATTAACACTACATATAAGAAAGTGGATCATGTAGAAAAATCAGACTTTCTGCCTGAATTTTCATGATTTAGCTATCCCACTGGGTCTCCCTGGTGGTTGAAACAGTAAAGAAACTGCCTGCAATGCAGGAGGCCCAGGTTTGATCCCTGGGTGGAGAAGATCCCCCAGAGAAGGGAATAGCTAAGCACTCCAGTATTCCTGCCTGGAAAATTCCATGGATAGAGGAGCCTGACAGGCTATACTCATATCATGGTATATATTTAATCCTTTCAATAGCCCATAAAAGTAACAATTGTTTGCCCTATTACAAGATGGTGGAAACTAAGGTCCCAACAGGTTATATGTATGCTGCAAACTGCTTTTCCTTCAAATTCCAAAGAACATTAAGATAGTCCTTGATCATAGTCACTCATTCATTCATTTATTTATTCAAATAGAAATTCCCTCTATTTCTAACATATCCTGCTCTAAGGTAAGCATCCTCTAAACCTGCCCAGTTCCCTTTTCTTACTCAGTTTTCACTGAATATGGGAACCCAGAGAAATGATTAGCTCTGTTGTATATTTGCCTCCATTATCTGATTACCCCTCTATCTTGTCTTTTCCCAGGATAAATTATAAAATTTCCTTTCTGCTTCTCTTTGGAACCATTTTCCAAAAAGACATCTTCTCTTTTAGGAGCAGAATTGCAAACGAGAAAGAGTAGTTTAGGAGAGAAACGTAAAACAAAAAGATTACCACAGCGTTTTTCCATTAGCACCATGACCTTTCTAATAATCTACACAGAAGGATTTTTTTTTCCGGCATCCTCCTAAGTGCCTCTTGAAAACCTCTGTGACATACAGGATAGCTACTGACTAATTTGTTCTGGCAGAAAAATGAGTTCAGTATTACTGAAAATATGTTTCCTATCACTAGATCTTATTCAGGTCATTGAGTGGCTTTTCACCAGTAGAAGGGAGTAGAATTTACCTTTAATGAAATATTATTGAGAAGAGAGGGAAAAATAACATTTTGACCCACTCCAACATTAGCAAAATGCAAATCATAGTCAATTTTCCGGGAGGGGGTATTTCAATAGTTCACATTTCTGTGGTTCTGCATCAATCTGAATATTTTTTTTAAAGTAAGGTGAATGAAGGGTGGCAACAGACTGTGAATAAACAACTGTGAAAAACTAACTTTAAGCAGCTTTCAGCTTAGTGACTGAGATAATGCCATTTCTCTAGAGAAGTTCTAAATATAGAGGAATAATGGAGAGCAGTTTACCACAAGCTGTGTAGCTCCCTAAACCAGCAGGGGCTGGGCATTGACTAGGGGAGGATTGTATAGTCCCCACAGCAATTTCAGATTGATTAAGGATGTACTAGAGACAGGTTTCAATGGGTGTGGTGGGGTCGGGGGAGGGGTGTTAGGTCTCATTCTTCATTTTTTTTTCTTTCTCTTCCTGTGCAGAGGTGTGCCTAGTCGCCATGTAAATTGTAGATGTGGGTGATTAGGATGTTAAATGGAAGAAAAGAGAGCTCCTCATTATTCTTCTTTTGGAAATAAAAAGGGATACAATTCAGCAATCATTTGCCTACAATTTGTCAGCACGGCTAGGATACCCGCTTCCCTTCCGTAGGTGAGATTACTTGCCACTGACACCAACAGGGAGCCGGATGGACAAATGCGTGAAAAAGAAAATTAAGCTCAAAGGGTAGCTTTTTTTTTTTGATGGTTGCAACATGTTTTTTTCTTGTGTTAAAATTAGATGTATTGGTGACTGGCAGCGACAGGATTTTAATATTGAGAATTCAGGGTATGCAGATACTCAGGTGCATAAAACAAGCGTTAGTTTTGAGAGACAACTCCGACTACTTGGATTTTGTCTTTAGCTATGCAGAATCGAAAAATCTGAACATTTAGCAGAATGCCTTGGGTAAAGTATGCCAGGAAATAATAGTCACTTCTATACCAATAAAAAGCTTCATGATCAAAATCATATCAGTAAATGCATGTTTAATTACAGTTTATAGACAGAGAAAAAATTCAAAGATTCTTTCCTAGGTGACCTTTATAAGAGATGTCTTACTCTAAACGCCTCAGGGCAGAATTTCAACCCAAATGAAATAAAATGAGATGTGGCTGGTTATTTAGCAAGATCATTGTCATTACATAGAATTGAACTTTTTTTTCAGTTAGAGCTTTATACACATTTTGGAGGTGGTTTACTGATACAGTGGCTTACATTTATAATTTTCTAATTAAAATGTATCCTTCATATCAATTTTAGAGAAGTAACAAGCTTAATCCATGGCATTAAATCATTCGGATTTGTTTTGACATTTTTAGAACATGAAACCTAATACAGAGATGTGATAACTTTGCAAAAGATTTGCAAGGAAGGTGACATGCCACATGAGATTTTACAGAAGAAAATGGACTAGTGTGGTAGGGTAAGGGAAAGATAAGATCTCAATGTCAAAATGTTCTAAGTACATGCATGATTTTCAAAGCGCCTCTCTCTGAAGTCTAGGAATAACCTTTTATGTAAACTTTCCTCCATTTTATCATGCTTCACTGTTCTACCCTGTCCCTCTTTAGATTTAAGAGGAAAAAACAAGGTTAAATGTATAAGTACCTTTGCTAACCAACAGCCAAAGGGTGAATGCTTGATCCACTCAGTAGGAGTATGTGGGCTCCTCTGGACCCATCACCTCATGGCTTATTGCCTGGCGCTCAGACCCTGACAGGATGCCCTAATACTGTCTCAACACAAACAGAGGGCATTTAAGCAGTGGCCTCTCCAGCCGCTCTGTACCTTAAAGAAATTAACCACAAACAAGAGACTAATACATCTAATTTTAACACAAGAAAAAAACATATCACAAACATCAAGAAAAAAAAAGAAAAAGAAGTCAACTGGTCCCCTCCAGCCAGACTAACTTTCTGGTCCCAGATGAGGGAGGGCTGTGTGCTGGTGACTTTGCTAAAGGGACAAGATTTAGAAATAGGGAAGCAAGCAGGTGAAGTAAATAATCCAATTATTTATTTTAAGCTTCAGAATGGAGGCTATTAGACAGAGATGTGAAAGGACAGTATCAGATAGGCCTCAATTTGAATCTTGATTCTGACACTTAGCAGCTCCTTGACCTTGGAAGAATTATTGAACATCTCTGTTCTGCAGTTAATTCTGTTATAGAATCAAGAATAAGGTTAGCGTGAGGTCTAAATGAGATAATGTGGGTGATATATCAAGCATGGTTTTTGACTGATAGTAAGGGCTCAATATTGTTTGGGTTTTTGTAGGGCTCAACATCTTTTTTTGTTTTTGCTTTTAGGGTGCAATACCTTTTAATATTCAAGGACCAGAGGGTCTTTGTCTTCCCTTCTAGCTTTGAAAAGAGATTTTTTTTTGATAATTGCTTTTTTATTTAGGCTGTTAAACTGTATTTGTTTTCTCCGAAATGGTATAAACCAAGTTTAAATGATAATAATAGCACTTTATATGTTGGTAAGAGGTGTACTGATTGGTCACACCTGGAGTATCAGAAATGCCCTATGTCTTTATATTGTTGGAAAAGAATCCAATTTGAGCTCACCCTTGCTTCCCTGGTGGCTCAGATGGTAAAGCATCTTGCTTACAGTGCGGGAGACCTGGATTCTTCCCTGGAGACCTGAGAAGATCCTCTGGAGAAGGAAATGGCAATCCACTCCAGTACTCTTGCCTGGAGAATCCAATGGACGGAGGAGCCTGGAAGGCTAGAATCCACAGGGTTGCAAAGAGTCGAACACAACCAAGCATCTTCACTTGCTGAATTTGAAGAGCTGTCCAAAAATGACTGGTTTATAGGGACAGGAAAAAGGGATGGGGACTCTCCCTTCACCCTCCTCCCACTTAGATCCTAGAACATGCTAGCAGCTATTGCTTGTATATAGAAGGGAAAGGATTAGAATATATAGAATATAGAATCCTCAGGATTCAGTCTCTCTGGCCCTTGTTCTGTTGGTTACTCGATAAAGCTGACTTGTGCCCCTTGTCCATGCGTCAACATCCTGCCCCAGACAAATTGCAGAGATGCCCCAGGGTAGCCCTCACCATGGAACATAGTCACATTCTGAGAGGCTCCCAGCACTCCTTGTTGGGTTTAGCCTGCACTGGCATCTATGCTGCTATTCTTTCACCTGATCAGTTACACCTACAGAGGTTCTGCAACTGAGAAACCCACTACACTGATGTAATAGCCAGATAAACCAGGCTATGAGGGCCTCAAATATGAGTAACCTGAGTCAACAAAGGTTCATTTCTTTCTAACTCCAAAGTACAGATGGAGGTCCAAATATCACATGTCTAAGTATTTAAAAATGGTCAACCAAAGTAACAAATGAAATACCTTCTATCCTCTGTATGGCTGTTAGCATAACCAACACCGTCTTGGGTCTGTTCAGTTCATCCTGTCCTTCCACTAGCCCTACCTAGGTCTGTCCTGTTTAGTAAATCTCTTCTCTGTTATCAAGGGTTTTGTCCTTAGTAGATATTTTTTACTGTTCATTAGTTGTGGGTGGCCTCTATGCTCTGTTAGTTCCCAAACAATGATACTGACACATTTTTGGCACCCACAAAACTAGTCAGCTGACATAGGTCAGACACAGTTGTGAATAGGAATACGCTACTTGTCTCTGAGCACGTACCCTCATATCCTAGTTTCAGTTCAGTTCAGTCACTCAGCTGTGTCTGACTCTTCATGACCCCATGGACTGCAGCACCCCAGGCCTCCCTGTCCATCGCCAACTCCCAGAGTCTACTCAAACTCATGTCCATTGAGTCAGCAATGCTATCCAACCATCTCATCCTCTGTTGTCCCCTTCTCCTCCTGCCTTCAATCTTTCCCAGCGCCAGGGTCTTTTCCAGTGAGTCAGCTCTTTGCATCAGGTGGCCAAAGTATTGGAGTTTCAACTTCAACATCAGTCCTTCCAATGAACATCCAGGAATGAGTTCCTTTAGGATGAACTGGGTGGATCTCCTTGCAGTCCAAGGGACTCTCAAGAGTATTCTCCAACACCACAGTTCAAAAGCATCAATTCTTCGGCACTCAGCTTTCTTTATAGCCCAACTATCACATCCATACATGACTACTGGAAAAACCATAGCCTTGACTAGATGGACCTTTGTTGGCAAAGTAATGTCTCTGCTTTTTAATATGCTGTCTAAGTGGGTCATAACTTTTCTTCCAAGGAGTAAACATCTTTTTATTTCATGGCTGCAATCACCATCTGCAGTGATTTTGGAGCCCCCCAAAATAAAGTCTGCCACTGTTACCACTATTTCTCCATCTATTCACCATGAAGTGATGGGACCAAATGCCATGATATTTGTTTTCTGACTGTTGAGCTTTAAGCCAACTTTTTCACTCTCCTCTTTCACTTTCATCAAGAGGCTCTTTAGTTCTTCACATTCTGCCATAAGGGTGGTGTCATCTGCATATCTGAGGTTATTGATATTTCTCCCAGCAATATCTTGATTCCAGCTTATGCTTCATCCAGGCCAGTGTTTCTCATGATGTACTCTGCATATAAGTTAAATAAGCACGGTGACAATATACAGCCTTGACATACTCCTTTTCCTATTGGGAACCGTCTGTTGTTCCATGTCTAGTTCTAACTGTTGCTCCCTGACCTGCATACAGATTTCTCAAGAGGCAGGTCAGGTGGTCTGGTATTCCCAACTCTTTCAGAATTTTCCACAGTTTCTTGTGATCCACACAGTCAAAGGCTTTGGCATAGTCAATAAAGCAGAAATAGATGTTTTTCTGGAATTCTCTTGCTTTTTCAATCTTGCCATCTTGCCAACAGATGTTGGCAATTTGATCTCTGGTTCCTCTGCCTTTTCTAAAACCATCTTGAACATCTGGAAGTTCATGGTCCATGTATTGCTGAAGCCTGGCTTGGAGAATTTTCAGCATTACTTTACTAGCGTGTGAGATGAGTGCAATTGTGTGGTTGGCTGAGTATTCTTTGGCATTGCCTTACTTTGGGATTGGAATGAAAACTGAGCTTTTCCAGTCCTGTGGCCACTGCTGAGTTTTCCAAATTTGCTGGCATATTGAGTGCAGCACTTTCACAGTGTCATCTTTCAGGATTTGAAATAGCTCAACTGGAATTCCTCACCTCCACTAGCTTTGTTCCTACTGATGCTTCCTAAGGCCCACTTGACTTCACATTCCAGGATGTCTGGCTTTAGGTGAGTGATCACACCATCGTGATTATCTGAGTCATGAAGATCTTTATTGTACAGGTCTTCTGTGTATTCTTGCCACCTCATCTTAATATCTTCTGCTTCTGTTAGGTCCATACCATTTCTGTCCTTTATTGAGCCCAACTTTGCATGAAATGTTCCCTTGTTAGCTCTAATTTTCTTGAAAAGATCTCTAGTCTTTCCCATTCTATTGTTTTCCTCTATTTCTTTTCACTGATCGCTGAGGAAGGCATTCTTATCTCTCCATGCTATTTTTTGGAACTCTGCATTCAAATGGGTATATCTTTCCATTTCTCCTTTGCTTTTTGCTTCTCTTCTTCTCACAGTTATTTGTAAGGCCTCCTCAGACAGCCATTTTGCTTTTTTGCATTTCTTTTTCTTGTGGATGATCTTGATCCCTGTCTCCTGTACAATGTCACAAAGCTCCAACCATAGTTCATCAGGCACTCTGTCTATCAGATCTAATCCCTTGAATCTATTTGTCACTTCCACTGTATAATCAAAAGGGATTTGCTTTAGGTCATACCTGAATGGTCTAGTGGTTTTCCCTACTTTCTTCAATTTCAGTCTGAATTTGGCAATAGGGAGTTCATGATCTGAGCCACAGTCAGCTCCTGGTCTTGTTTTTTTCTGACTGTATAGAGCTTCTCCATCTTTGGCTGCAAAGAATAGAATCAATCTGATTTTGGTGTTGACCATCAGTGATGTCCATGTGTAGAGTCTTCTCTCGTGTTGTTGGAAGAGGGTGTTTGCTATGACCAGTACATTCTCTTGGCTGCTGCTGCTGCTGCTAAGTCGCTACAGTTGTGTCTGACTCTGTGTGACCCCATAGATGGCAGCCCATCAGAACTGTATTAGCCTTTGTTCTGCTTCATTCTGTACTCCAAAGCCAAATATCCTAGTTTAACTATAGAAATGTCCCAAAGGCCCCTCAGCTGTGCAGAGAATTATAGTACAATCAGGGATACTGTTGTCTGTCTAGTTCTACTCTGTATATAATTCTTCCTATAATAAATTGATCCATTGACTATGTGCAACTGCCTACCTTGTTTTTTGGTCTCAAGATACTTTCTTAGTTCAGTGATGGGTACTTTTTGTTCCCTCTGATTTCAGATACTTCTTAAGAAATATGCCTTTACAACAACCTGGGAAACGAGACTTTAATTTAGAATTCTGAGATGCCTTCCTTACACTTCTGTGTTAGAACTTGGTGGTATACAGCATGATAACCTTTTAGCCTGTCCAGCTCCTTGGCACTTTATCTTACACATACAAGATGTGTAAGTGCTCTTTGACATTTCCTAAGAGGAGCATAAAACCAGAAAAGATTAGCATGCAGACTCTGGAATCAGACTTGCAGACTTTTGGGCAAGGAATTCTGAGAGCCCTGTTCTCCAAACCATGGAGGTGAATTTTCAAACATGGACTCCACAAAGAATGAAAGTGACTATATATTTTGTTCGTTTGTTTGTGTCCAGAATTTCCTGAGAGAAATGAACAAGTGGGTACACAGAAAGAGGCAAAGTGGGGTTATTAACTCTTCTGACCATCCTGGTGCAGAGAAGGCCACATTTTAATACTCTAGTGTTGAGTTCTTCTGAGAAGGAGAAGGGATCATTTCTCTTCATTTTTGCTGACAGATCTCTGTGTGGGGTGGAGGAGGACCAATTAAGCTCAGGCAGTTTACATCACATTGGTGATCACTGTGCCATCCATGACATGTACTGCAGAATTAATTAGCCTAGCGCATTCTTACTCCTTATTTCACTTAGTCATCCATTACCACCTCTGGGGTAAGGAGAGTAGTGAGGGCAGATGGAGTCGATGAGCTGTTACAACATCTGCTTTCAGATGAGGAAACCAGGGTTGAGAGAAAGATTGTGTTATCACTTAATTCTTGAAATTCCTGGAAGTGTTCAAGAGGTTATAGAATTAGAAAAGTAGAGAGTCACTTTTCTAGGCTATCTCTGCATTGAATCACACAATTAATCATAGGCACAATGTTTTGTTAGTAAGGTGAGCCTGACCTGATCACTATTCATAATAAAGGAAAATAAAATAAAACCTGAATAAAAGAAAAAGGGGTGACACCACACGCCATTTCACTGATTTGATTTCTTTGATCACTGATTATCATTTGTAAAATCTGCCTTCAGCAAATGAATGACTTGCTTGCTATGGGTCAGGCATTGTGCTGTCAGCTCTATGGGCAAGTTAGTAAATCCTCAAATCAGCCCTGTAGGGCTCTCTTTCCATATATGAGAAAGTGCAGGCTTAGGGAGGTTAATTAACACAGCAAAGGTCACACTGCTAATAAGCGGCTGAGCTGGGATTCAAATTCCCATCCATCTTCTCTATAAGCTGGGCTGTGCCCTTAACCAGATATTTTAGTGATGGTACTGGCAGGTTCATCATAATATCAATATATACCTTGCAGGGCTGGCGTGCAAATTAAAGAGATGATATATATGAAAAGTGTTCAGCAAACCATGAGTCCTTGCAAAGCTTCGCTGTGATTATTTCTCACAGTTTTACACAGAGCCAGCTCTGCCGTCCTTAGTGCCCAAGTCTGTATTAATCTCATAATTCATCCTTAATCCACCAAAGTCTTGTTTGGCTGGCTTTCTCTATAACCAAAAGGATGTTGAAAATATGCCTTTTGTAAGAAAGATTTAACACCTGCTGCCAAAGGGAGCTGGATCATCAGCCGAGAATAGATTCACTTACAAAAGATGTAGATTAATTTGGACATTATTTCCCTACATAACCCAGGCACAAGGAGGCAAGCAACCCAGGGAGGGATAATCATGCTGAGAGTGGAAGCACTTACTATAAATAATTACCGTGTAATTATCTGCAAGTTCCCTGAGCCTGTAGTATGTGGCTGGTCTTAGGAGATGGCCCTTCCTTACTAACTGTAAGGAGACTGTTTCTATCAATTTATTGGGGCGTGCATCTGTGCTTTACACCTGGGCCATCACCACTTGGACCTACTTCTCAAAGCTGATGGCCAAGTGGCAGAACAGGTGTGGGGTCTCTTGCCCTGGATCCTCTCTGCTCTCCTCTCCTCATAGCACAATGATTTTTTTTCTTTTTCTGCAAGTGTGTGAATGTGACACACCTGACTTCTTTTCTGAAACAACATGTTTATAGAGCAAGTTAATATCAAGCCAGTCAATCCTGAAGGAAATCAACCCTGAATATTCATTGGAAGGACTGATGCTGAAGCTCCAATACTTTGGCCACCTGATGCGAAGGGCCAGCTCACTGATGCTGGGAAAGATCAAGGGCAAGAAGAGAAGAGGGCAACAGAGGATGAGATGGTTGGATGGCAGCATCGACTCAAAGCACATGAGTTTGAGTTAACTCTGGGAGATGGTGAAGGACAGAGAAGCCTGACGTGCTACAGTTCATGGGGTCGCAAAGAGTCGGACACAACTGAGCGACTGAACAACAACAGCAGAACAATGGGTAGACTGTGATGTTCCTGTCTCTGACGCTGCCTCCAAGCTGTGTTCTCAAGCCATGAGGTACCATAGAAGATACATAACAAGCCTTAAAAGGAGCAATGGCAGAAGCCATGACAAGTGAAGGGAAAGACACAGCCACTTCCAACAGGGACGTGGCTCTGTACAAGGTTAATTCCTCTGATTTTCCTTCTAGGTCTGCATTATCTTGGTAGCAGCAGCTACAAATGTGGAAAGTCAAGATGACTGGGATTGTATCTACCTGCTTGAGTTGTGGGAATGAGCTATTCTGTGTCTTCTTAGTTGGGAAGTAAGACTGCAAAGCTCTGGTCACAGATCAGTGAGGGACACACTTTTCTATGTGTCCAGATACAGTGGGAGACACTGGGGGAGAAGACACAATTCAGTATCTTGGGTCAGACAAAGCATGGCAGTCACAGGCCTGGGATCTCACAGACTGAATCTCATAGTGTCATCGTCACTATTGCTATAGCTATGGTTCCTTGGGCCCATTCTATATGACAAGTACTTTATGGACACTCCCTCATTTCACCCTCTTAACAACACTGTGAGATAGCTAATATTATTATTTGCCATGAATGAAAGAAAAAGCTGAGATTAAATAACGTGCTTAAGGTCACCAGATGGCAGGTTCTAGATTTGAACCAGGGTCCACCTCATGGTCTGAACCACCAGGGCTTAGCAAACCAGAACCTCCCCTAGGATATGTGGGTACAGAGAACACAGGGCTCAGGGGAACCCTGAAGTCATCTGGACTGATCAACTGGCCAGTTTAAAGCTGCTCTCAGAAAAGCTAGTCAGAGAGACTTCCCTCTGGATTGTGCGAAGAGATACTGAATTGTGTCTTCTCCCTCACTGTCTTTCACTGTATCTGGATGCATAGAAAAGCATTTCCCTCATGGCGGTACAGTGGCTAAGACTCCATGCTCCCAATGCAGGGGCCCCAGGTTCAATCCCTCATCAAGGAACTAGATCCCACATGCTGAAACTAAAAGTTTGCATGCTGCAGTTAAGACCAAACGTTCTAAGTGCCACAACAAAGACCTGGTGGAGCCAAATAAATACATATTACAAAAAAGAAGAAAAGTCAAGCAGAGAAGAAGCCTTAACCAATCTTTCTACAAAGCCATTCTTTTGCCCATTTTTGAGAACTCTTGATACAAGGAATGGGTTAAACATATTATTTCTAGGAGTTAGATCCTCCTCTGCATGTCATATATTTTGACTTTTCAGCTGTGAAGTTGATTACACTTATGGTCATTTGGAAAGAAATGTAAAGAAATACTCTTTAAAGTACTAGAAATATTTGATCAGCTATGCCAAAATAAGCCAGTGAATAGTGTAGAAAAGGAATACATTTTCCCTTAAAGAATGAAATGCACCATTTCTCTCCCATTTAATTGCTGATTATACCTGTGCAGTCTGGATGCAAGCATAGCCTACAGACGGTCTCCTCCATTGCAGTGTGGTTTCCAAACAGAATTTGCTCATGGGTTCACTAAATGGGGTCATTTCAGAAGCCACATGTCACTGGAGAATGGATATTAATAAGGACAGGGAAATTATTATTTCATAAAAATGT
Source organism: Antilocapra americana (assembly GCA_007570785.1). Lineage (NCBI taxonomy): Eukaryota > Metazoa > Chordata > Mammalia > Artiodactyla > Antilocapridae > Antilocapra > Antilocapra americana. The sequence goes on along the minus strand of ML660772.1, from coordinate 20,768,160 downwards.
ATAGATTCATCCTTTCTTGCCCATCCCATGGTTAGCCATCCCCAAATCCTCTCAATGCACTCAAGTATCTTTCCAAGTTGTACCCTCCTTTCCATAGGGACTGTAGTGGATTGACTAATGCCCCCCACCCCTTAAAATTCATATCCACCCAGAATCTCAGAATGTTACCTTATTTGGAAATAGGGTCTCTGTAGATGGAACGGGCTTCCCTCATGGCTGAGTGGTAAAGAATCCATCTGCCAATGCAGGAGACTCAGGTTCAATTCTTGGGCTGGGAAAATCCCCTGGAGGAGGAAATGGCAACCCACTGAAGTATTCTTGCCTGGAAAATCCCATGGGCAGAGGAGCCTGGTGGGCTACAGTCCATGCGTCACAAAAGAGCTAGACCTGCCTTAGTGATTGAGCACAGTAGACGGAACAAGTTAAGAGGCTGTCATATTGGGTTACAATAGATCCTAAATCCCATGACTGTTGACTGCATAGAAAGAAGAGAAGGCATGACACACAAAGAGAAAAAAGTCATGCAAACATGGAGCAAAGATTGGAGCGATGCAGTTACAGCAAAGAAATGTGAGGGATTTCTGGGATCTGGAGAAGGCAAGGAAGGATCCTCCTCCAGAGCTTCAGGAGAGAGCTGACCTGCCAACATCTTGGTTTTAGACCTCTCCAGAAATGTGAGAGAATAAATTTGTGTTGTTTTAAAGCACCCAGTTTGTGGTCATTTATTACAGCAGTTCCCCTCATTTTTTTTTTTGCAGGGGATTATTTTTTAGTGAATAAATAGCAAGGAAAAATTGGAAGCAACCCAAATGACCAAATGTTGGAAAATGGTTGATTAAATAATAATATACTCATATAATTGAACATTATGCAGCCATTGATATGTTTTTGAATTAACAGTGTATGAAAATAATTGGGATATAATATGCTAACTGCTAAAGAAGAACACACATCTCCATATGATTCCAATTTTGTTTTAAACATGTTTGTATAGACAAAGATTAGACCAAAATGTATCATTTGGTTACCTCTAAGGAGTCACAATGGGATTTTTATCTGATCTTTTAATATAGCCTCAGAGTTGTATTATGTATTACAACTCATAATACATGTATCATGAGGATGGATGATGTATCACATCATCATGTATTACATGATGGTAGGCTCATGTATTACACTCATAATAAAAAAATAAGCATACAGCTTACTTGAAAAATTCAGAAGACTTCCAGTTCAGTGGCTTTCAAGCTATTTTGACCACATCTTCTAGTAAAAAATATAATTTGCATTATGACTACAATAGGCTGAATAATGCCACTCCTTCCAAAGATGTTTGAATCCTAACTTCCAGAACCTGTGAATGTCACTATTGGAAAATGAAAAAAAAAAAAAATCCATCCTAGCTTCTTCTGATTGGTAGGAATTAACCTGACATAAGACAGATTAATAGGAGAAAGTCAAATTTAATTATATACATACAGAGGTCCCATAAGAAAAATGAGGTGAATAGACAAGTTAGGTAATTTAAGAGTTACATGCCATCAGAGAGAAGGAGAAGGGAGTAGGAATTTGGGATCTCAAAAACGAGGAAAGGAAATTCACAAGGAGATGAAAACAAATGTTTGGTAAACAAATGTTTGCCATGCAAATGTTTGGTCTTGAGGCCCTGCTAAGTTTCCGCACCACCCCTAACCTGTATTCTTTGTAGATCTCTCTGGTGATGGTGCTCTTCCTGGACCAGGCTCCTGATCTAAATTCTTTTAGGCAGTTAAGGAAGAGTTTTTTTTTTTTTTTTAAAGACCTCCTGAGTCTTCTGCTTCTTAAAGACAATCAACCTAAAATAATCCTCATGCCAAAGAAACACAATTTAGGGTGGCAAATTTGGCTTCCTTACAGTTTTACCTTTGAAACTTCCTGAGGAAGTTGGTAGATTGTTCTATCTCATTGACCCAGTTTCTTAGTCCTGACAATAGGTCACTTCAGTTAATCCACTTCAGGAGATGCTGATTCAGGTGGGCTCCCACACTTACGGTGCAAGCAATCAGGTATTTAACAAGAGGCACCTCTATGGAAACAGCTCTCCCTGAATCACCAAATGGAGGTGCAGATCATCAAGGAGTTTGAATCTGGTCTTTCAGGTCACGACAAAATCATATTTGTCAAGGTAGGAAGGTTGAATCTATTTTATTTAATAGTTTATTAAGGGTGGTCTGATCTTGGTCTTAAAGGAAGAATTTTTCTCCATAAAAAGATAAGCGTGCAGAATATAGTTCCTTACATAGTGTCAGTTCAATTCAGTTGTTCAGTCGTGTCTGACTCTTTGTGACCCCATGGACTGCAGCACGCCAGACCTCCCTGTCCATCATCACCAACTCCCGGAGTTTACCCAAACTCATGCCCATTAAGTCGGTGATGTCATCCAACCATCTCATCTTCTGTCATCCCCTTCTCCTCCCACCCTCAATCCTTCCCAGAATTAGGATCTTTTCCAATGAGTCAGTTCTTTGCATCAGGTGGCCAAAGTATTGGAGTTTCAGCTTCAACATCAGTCCTTCCAATGAACACTCAGCCTGATCTCCTTTAGGATGGACTGGTTGGATTTCGTTGCAGTTCAAGGGACTCTCAAGAGTCTTTCCCAACACCACAGTTCAAAAGCATAAGATGGCAGATAGTGATGGCCTCAGCACATACTCTGGGCCAGATGATTTACATTTAGTGCCCACCACAATCCAATAAAGTAAGTACTTATGAGAAAACCGAGACTCAGTGACATTAAGCAATCTGTTCGAGATCCCAAAGTTAATGCTACAGTTAGCCTGAGTTGCATAACAAACTCCCCAAAACTGAAGTGACTTAAAATAACAGTGAATTTTTTTTCCAATTGGTGGGCTGGCTGAGCTGTTTCACTGCTGGTGCACGCAGCTGCATTCTTGCTGAGAGTGGGCTGAGCTGGAAGGTCTCAATAGCTTCTCCCACCAGGCTCCTGGTTGGTGGTCTTGTCCCTGAAACACCTTGGCTCTCCTGCACCTGACCTCTCACTCTACAGGAGCCATACCAGCTTCTAGTCAGGGTGGTCCCGGCGAGGCTGTCTCAGAGTAGAAACTGCAAGGCCTTTTGATCCTAGGAAGGAACCGGCACTTGCCCACATTCTAATGGTCAAAACAGGTGCCAAAGCCAGTCCTGAGGGAAGGGGAGGGAAGAGATATTTCACCTTCTGATGGGAGGAATGGCTAAGTCACCTTGCAAAGGAGCATGGTGACCTTGTTTTAAGCATCCTTAAAACAATGGATCAGAGTTAGTAGCTCTAGAGCAGAGTCAGGATTCAAATTCAGGTGGCTTGGCTAAGACGCTTTCATAATTGCCATTTCTGAACCATGGGACATGTGGGGGACATGGGAATGATGACACTCCTGTATTTTTTTTTCTTATCTCCGTGCTCCTGCAATCTCCTTATCTTTTTAGTCTTAAGAAAACAAAATTCAACTGAGTAGATTTAAAGATCTAATTGGCTTTATTAAACGATTCATGAACTGGGCAGCATCCCATCTAACAAAAAGAAAGGAGTCTCAAAAAGCAGAAGGTTCTTAAAGAAAAGCAAAGGTTCTTAAAGGCACAGCAAGTCATAGATGAAAAAAATGAATTATTTCAGGCAACGTTGCCTACTTTGGGGGGACGAAAGAGTCTATCAGGTGAATTATCTCACTGGTGCTAATCAGGGAATTCCAGACTGATTGGTTGAAATGTTAAAAGGGAGGGAAGGTTGGACTTGCAACTAGGTTAGGTATTAAGTCTTGGTTTGGTGACAGGAGCTTAGCACAAGTGACACCATGTTGGGTCTGTTGTTTGTTTTTCTTAAACAAGTTTCTGTCTTTCCCCCAGTGTCTGGCTCAGTGGCCTGAACCTAATGGTGGTTAAAACTACCTCCTCAGGTAGGCTCCTTAAAAGAGATGGCCCTGAATGGGCTACTTAATCTCTCCAAGTCTCAGTTTCCAGAGTACAAAGTGGGGACAGTTATAACACAGAGTACATCGAGTTGCTCTAATATTCCGATGCAGTACTGCAGAGAATGCACTTGACACAGTGCTGGTTCTCAGCGGGCCCCCAACATTAGTGCTTCTACCATGTGGAATAACTATCCAGGAATGTATGTTGGGCATTTAAACAGGAGGAATTCTCCCTCCAGATGCAAACAACAGATTTGCAAGCACCAGCATGGGGAAATTATTTCAAAATACTGTGGAAATTCTAAGATAGCAGCTTCAAAAAGGTGGGAGAGAAAATTAAAACGCACAAAGGAACAAACAAATCAAATGGAGGGCACCGCAGGTCAATCTTCCTCGGTTCATTGTTAATATCTCACGCTGAGATTGTTGGCTCCTTTCAGGATGGAAAATCGCTGATGGGGCCCGGCCAGGTCGCGGTGAGAAATGGGTGGGGACGTGCCTCTGGCCCCTTAGGTCTAGGTCACGTAGCTCTCCTCCTTCGGAGAGCGGTACTCTAAAACTCGCGGTCTGCAGGATACTCGGGACTGCGAGGGGCGAGGGAGAAGGCCGCCTTACTTCTTCCGGACGGACTCGGGAACCCTGAGAGATCGGTTCTGCATGCACTCCGAAGCCGGGAGGAGCGCTGTCTGCCCGGCGTAGGTGCGCGGCTCCGCGGGGGTCGCCAGCCCCAGTACTCACAGGCGCAGGGAGGGCGGTCTCAACAGCTTTTGGCACCAAAAAGGAAGAAAGCTCGGTTGGGGTAAGATGGGGTCGGGAGATCCTGGCTGCCTCGTAGTTTCCAAGTTGGATAATTCTGCTTTGAGTGCGCTCAGCGGGGAACACGCTCCCTGATATTAAAGCAATGTGAGGACATGGCCCCTGGGCTTCTTCCAAGCCACCACCGTGGGTGTGGGCGCTTCAGGGAAGCTCAAAGCTGTGGGGTCCTCAGTCATTCTGGGTTAAGAGGGGTGGGAGGGACACGCCCTCCTCCTTCAGCAAGTCTCTTTGGGACGTTTTGATTTCATGGATCTTATGGAAGAAAGTGGAAAATGCCTTCGATTAGTGAGTGTCCCACAAAAGGAGACTTGGCTTGAGCGAAGGAAGAAAGGCACACGAAAAGGCTCTTTTTTCCTGGAATACAGAACTAGGAGGAAACCAGGGACGTGGAGCAAGTGGAAAGAGCTCTCTGCCAAGTGGATATGGTCCTTGCAGGGGAATTCATAGGAGCCAGGGGGACATGTAGAGATGTGTGTGAAATGGAAGCATCCAGTGCCCTTTAGGTCCCCTTGATGTCCTGGGGGTGGGGGAGGGAGTACTTTGGCATATGTATGGATTTGAATCCTAGCTCTACCTTTGGCTAAGTGGTGACCTTGAGCAAATTATTTATGCATTTAATGCTTACTAAACCTCCATCTCCGCATTTGAAAGATACTTGTCCTTTCCACATCCCCTTAAATGTGCAATGAAAACTTTTTACTTTTTCTTCTCTGTTGTTGTGGGATGAGTAAGAACAGAGATTTAAGGAGGAAAAAAAAAAAATCCAATGGGACTCTGATTAACTTGAAAAAATACTTTTAACAAAGTTGTTCAAAATAGGGATTGGAACACTTTTGGGAAAGTAACTGCACTGGCTTTGTTGGTATATGAATAAGTCTGAAAAGTTGTCAAAACCCTTTAGCCAATCAGGCTTTCTAGATTTGTACTCCAGGCTAATCTAAGTCCAGTGGAAACCCTTTATAATGTAATGCAAGTGTTCTTAGCAAGCAGCAGTCTTCTTTTACAGGAGTTGGTTCTTTGGGATGGGCAGAAGTGGTTCCACAATATATGTGCATCCCATTTATAAACTAATTTACAGTTGACTTCTACTAGGCTTAATTTATAGCCTGAGAAATAAATGAGCTTTGACTGACAGGCAGTTCAAATGACTTAGAAGAATGTTAAGGGAAGTCCCCTGGGACTTCAGTCCCCTTAAAAAAAATAAAATCAAGGTGCAAATACCATGATAGTATTTTGTTCATGATTTTTTGTTTTGGAAAATGTTTGATTTGTTAGAGGGGAAAATTGTGTTGAATATTACCCTGGTATGCATGGATTTAAGACAACAAGAGAGGAAGAACTTAATTACTGCCCCAGATAACATCAGACACCCCTATATCTCTCTCCAATACCCAAGGTGAATAGGTACTGACCCATTCTTAATAGGAAGTATAGTTCATTTTAAAGAGCAAACATGATTATTTTTAACATTCCCAGGAGTTTAATGATATGGGATTTTCAGGGACTGAACCAAGAACATTAAAAGAACTTAAGTAGGGAAGTGTGTGAAAGTGTTGCATCTGACTCTTTGTGACCCTATGGACTGTGGTCCCCCAGGCTCCTTTGTCCATAGAATTCTCCAAGCAGGAATAAAGTTATGCATAATTAGAAAGGTGCCTCTAGAAAAACAAATCATTAATATCTATATTGATTTGGGAGAAGGGTAAGCTGTAAGAGGGCTAAGAACTATACTTTGTTGGTCAAAATCAGTAATAGAATTTGAATTTTCATGCTATGCAGTTGCAAGTTCAAAGATTTATGCAATAGACTGAATTCACAGGAGAGTGATCAGGTGCTTTCTTCATAAAACCTATGCTGCTGAGTATAACTGAACCAAAACCACAGTATCGAGATCCCTCTCTCTTGGAACTATTGCAGGTACTGCCTTGAATGAAACCACATGCTTTACTTTTATTGCTTTAACCTAGAATCTGGGGAGCAAGATAGGGGTGGGAGGAATAACTCACTGTGTTCTTAGATGCATTAACCTGAAAAATCAAATCCTTAGCATCACATCTTTCCAGTATCCTTAGGTCTTATCTTCTAACTCTTTCTCTGTGTTCTGATTCTAGTTAGTGGCAGTCTTTAAATTGGTAGGATTGTTTACTGGCCAAAATAGTTATTTAGGCATCCCAGGGCTAGCTCTTCCTCCTTTCCCTCTGGGAACTCCATATTTTGTTACTCATCTGTCAGAAAGACCCCTTGGCATATCTTCTTATACCTGTATGGTTATCTGGAGAGGACAACCCAGCTCCCAGGAGATTCATTCCTTCATCTTCCATGGAATAATATTTTTCCCAATGTCTGATTATGAAACTTTTCAAACATTCAGAAAGGTTGAGAGAATTTTACAGTGTACTGTGTACTCCCACCTAGATTCTATTGTCATTCAACTGATAATGATTTAATGTCTCCTATTTGCCTAGAGCTATGCTTACCTGTAAAGACATAGAAGGCAAAGCAAAGTTAGGGAACAAAAAAGAGCTTGATTTGGTGGGAGCATACAGCTTATGAAGGGGTCATATCACTTTGACCTGCAAAGTTATTCCAGAATCACATTGTGGGAGACTTTGAATTTCATGGTAGGAAGCTTATACTTTATTCTGGCTCCATCTGGGAACCATTGAAGGTATTTGAGGAGAGAAGTGTCTTGTGCTTTAGAAAGCTCCCTTAAGCATCAGTGTTAGGTTGAATTGGTGTGGAGAGGACCTGGTCTTACAGACAAGTTAGGAGGCTTGACATATGTCCTTAGGGCAAGTGAAAGTTGATTTGTACACCAAATGTGAAAAAGAGGAAGAAAGACGGGACTTTGCCTGTGACTTAACATTTGGACTTGGTTTTAGAGCCTTGGGTGTCGTTAAGAATCGGGAAGTCAGAGGAGGGGGAAGTAAAGAGGGATGTTGATGTTTTGCCGTAAGACTCCATGGGTTTGAGGGACCAATAGAGTACCCATGTGGAGGAGTCCCTACTGAGAGTGGGGAACCCAATACTGATGTCAGAACGAAACAAAATTCTGGGCTAGCCGTTAGTGATCCAGGGGTGGTTGAATGAGAGTGTGCAGAAGGAGAAAAAAAGGACAAGACCTTGAGGAAAATCTGACTATATATGAGTTCTTGGAACAGAAAAACATATAGGTGTTCAGTGATCAGTTTGCAGTCAATATTTTCATGATGATTCTATCTACAGTGTTTCTGTAGCCACAGTCCTCCTTGACAGCTTACAGCAGTCAATCTAGAGAACATACCTATATAAGTAGAGTGACGTCTTTCCTATTCCCACTGCAGGAGGCACGGTGTGGAGAAAGGCTGTGAAAAGAGGGAGGAGAATGAAGTGACGGAGGATAGGGCAAAGAGAAAGTGAAATACTTTTTTATCTGAGACTTTTAGAGTATATACAGTGCTTCATCCATGTAAGCCATCTCTGAATACCAGGCATCTAGGTAATCTAAAGAATTTGTCTGTCTTTTCACAAAGCAGCTCCTACTTAATCTGGGAACCATATCAGCCCCTCATGATGGTGGTCATACTTTCCAGACAAAACCTCAGGTGGGACACTTATTCTCGATGCCTGGTCACCAAGCCTTTATCCAAATGTTTAGCAACCAGAACCTCCCTCTCCCTTTTTATATTAGTACTTTGGAATGTGCTCTACGTGCTGAATGAATAAATGCTCAGCTCTGTAAACCCATCTTATTACAATCTACCACTGACTAAGCGAGGGAAATTAGGTTTAATTAGCCTCTATTCCGTGGTTAGGGGCTGTTTTTCAGTCTCAATTAGAAGGCGAGGGCAAGGACTGTCTTTTGTCTCTCTGCAGTATTGCACATGAATTTATACATGTACATGTATCACTATCACCATAACAATGAGTGGTAGTGTAGGTCCACTCAATATGCAGGTATTTTGTCTAATGGTACAGAGCTTTTTAAGTGGCAGAGCCACATTTGAAGTTGTATCTAAATTCTTTCTTTTCCTCCCATTGGACTGTATCACCTTCCCAAATGATGACTGACTGTGTGCCAGGCATTATATCACATGTTTGAACGTGTGAGTTCCTTCCTATTACCCCTCTGGTTTAGTAGATAATTCAGAGGAAAGCTCAAACCAAAATTGGTTATTTTTAGTGGGCTATCTGCCCTCTGGCACTGTCTTATTTTCACTTAACTTCTTTTTTAAAAATGTATTTCATTGAAATATAGTTGATTTACATTGTTGTGCAGACTTCTACTGTACAGCAGAGTGATCCAGTTATATATATATATATATATATATATATATATATATATACACACACACACACACACATTTTTCACATTCTTTTTTCCATTATGGTTTATCTTAGGATATTGAATATAGTCCCCTGTGCTGTACAGTAGGACCTTATTTGTCCATCCTGTATATAGTAGTTTGCATCCCACACTCTGAATCCATCCCAGCCCCACCCCACTTCTCTATTGGCAACTACCAGTCTGTTCTTGCTCTCTGTGTCACCCAGCTTCTTTAACTCTGCAGAAGAGTCAAACCTTCTCAGAAATCCCACCTGCTAAGGTTGAGTTTAACAATCACTTTACTAATTCTCCTGAAGATCACACCGTCAGTCCTCTATGCTATTCTAAGTTGCTTTGGTCCTGTCTGGCTCTTTGCAACCCTATGGACTATAGGCTGCCAGGTTCCTCTGTCCAAGAATACTGGAGTGGATTGCCATACCCTACTCCAGATTATGTTCCCAACCCAGGGCTCAAGGCCATGTCTCCTATGCCTCCTGCATTGGCAGGCAGGTTCTTTACTACTGGCACCATCTGGGAAGTGCCAAGAGAGAAGAACTCTTTTTTTATTTGTTTACCTGCCTGTTTCACTCTATCAGTCTTCTGCTTTTCCCATTGTCCAACTTGCTTACATACCTAAAGTCATGTTCTTCTTTTCCTTACTTTCCTTCCATCCCGAGGCTTTGGAGAGAGAGAGTGGGATAGGATACAGGGCTTACAGCAGAATTTATATTGACTCAGTAATTTATTGTAATTGACTCCAATGTGTCTATCTGTTCTCTTTATTCTTTGTTCTTGAAATTGAAAGTAGCCAGTGGCACAGTGAGCAATAGGATTGGCATTGGTAGTGAGGTAATCAGCCAGTGAGGACTTGAGTAAGCCTTGTGTTTATTAGTAGTGGCTTAGAGGATGATGTTTCTTGTCCCTTATTTTGGAATTCAACCAGTCTGCCTGCAGATACTGGGTTTTGTGCATGCCTGCCTTCTTTTCCTGAAGGTAAGTTCTATGCCTTTTTAATCTTTGACACCCCCACAAGTTTTAGCAAAGTATTTTGTGCTTTAGTTTATGCCCAGAAAAATCCCTAATGCATTGAGTTCTGTTAAAGAAGAGAAAACTCTTTGTATGGAGAAAGAATGTGGTGAGGCCTCCATGTTTGCAGGATCCGGGAATGTGTTTGTTGCAGGGAAAGCCCTCACTAGGGTAAAGCGGGTAAGCTCCCAAGGTGGGCCACAAAAAATGTAGAAAGTTAACCTGTGTATAATGAGATGTAAACTTAGAGATGAAGAGTCTGTGTAAATTGATTATTCGCCGTTACTATTCTAATAATGGTCAACACTATATCTAAAGTGTCTGTAGTTTGTCTGTATGATGTTTAACTTTCACTTTAAACTACACAGAATAAATTAAAATGAAAAAAAAAAGAGATGAACCCATCAGAGCCTTGTAGAGTTTATATTTGACACATGAAGAAGGAAGTAATAGCTAGTTCTGAAAACAAAATATTTTCTGCCTAAGTTTCTTGATGAAGAATGTTATTATTGTTGTTTAGTCCTAAATCATGTCCTATTCTTTCATACAGTGCCTGCGACCCCATGCACTGTAGCCATCCAGGCTCCTCTGTCCGTGGGATTTCCCAGGCAAGAATGCTGGAGTAGGTTGCCATTTCTTTCAAAGAATGTTATTAGCAATCAAGACATCAACTGGAAATAATCTTTTTTTTTTTCTCCTCCTCTGAGTACTGGAGTGTTTGTAGAATTACCTTGGCTTGAAGGAGAGTGAACCCCTTGCACTATTGAACAAGCACTTTCAGAACTGGGAGACTGCAGCACTTGCTATGAAACCAAGATTCTTTCTGCAGTTCACTGTGACCCAGAACCTAAACATTAGTATCTAGAAAGTCTGAGACTTTTGTTTCAGCATAAACTTACTGGATGCCACTGATTTGGAATTTGGTGATAGTTTTTTTTTTCTTTAAAATTCTATGCTCAGTAAATGTAAACATCTCATAGCATAGACCAAAAAAACAGCCTTTCACTGATTTCCAGCCTTGCAGACACTCAAATGTTAAGTTCACCCAGAACAGATGTGAAAGTTTTCATTGAGGTAGCCTGCAGGAATCATCACTGTGACTCAGAACCTGCAGCAGTTTTATCCCTATCCTTGGCTACTTTTTAGAATACTAGAAATTCCAAGGCAGGAGGGCATGTTGGGAATTATATAGTACGTCTAATCCTCATAATTTGCAAATGAAGGAAGTGAAGTCTAGAAAGAGAAGTGAATTGATTTGCCCAAGGATGTACCTGTTGACAAAGTGGTTTTGATATCATGGTAATGCTAGCCTGATAGAATGAGTTTGAAAATACTCTCTCCTCTTCAACTTTCTGGAATAGTTTGAGAAGAATAGGTACAAAATCTTCTATAAATGTTTGTTAGAATTCCCCTGTGAAGTCATCTGTCCTGGACCTTTGTTTATCGGGAGGTTTTTGATTACTGGTCAATGTCATCACTAGTAATCAGCCTGTCCAAGTTTTTTCTTTCTTCCTACCTCAGTCTTGGAAGAATGTATGTTTCTAGGAATCAATCCATTTCTTCTTGATTGACCAATATGTTGGTATATAATTATCCAGAGTATTCTCTTATGATTAGTTGTATTTCTGTGATATTGACAGTAATGTCTTCTCTCATTTTAAATGTTATTTATTTGGACCCCTTTCTTTTATTTTTATTTTTTTGGTGAGTCAGGCTAAAAGTCTGTCAATTTTATGTTGCCAAAAATCCAGCTCCTAGTTTCACTGATCTTTTCGAAGTCTGTATTTCATTTATTTCTGCCCTAATATTTATTATTTCCTTCTTTCAACTAACCTCCGTCTTTGTTCTTTTTTCTGATTTTGATGTTTGTCAGCATAATTTACCTACATAAGTTAAAAATCCAAGTCTTATTAAAATTTTCATAACAAAAGATTTTAGTCCTCTGTCTGGCCACTCCCCAGCCTTCCCTTATCTCTGAGGTCTCCTTCCATACTCTTTGACCTGTTTCTTCTAGTCTTTAACTTCACATTTCTAAGTAATCCGCTTAGTCTGTTTCTTGATTTATTGGTTTTAGAGTTATACTTTTTATCAGTCTGAGGTATTTTCCATTACCTCCTACTAAGCAAAGTCAGAATTTAGCATTCTTACATACATTATACCCCAGCTTTCCTACCCTCTGCCCTGTTCAAAGCATTACAGAATTTTTTTGTTGTTGCTATATCCATATCTTCTGTTTATTATTCTGATTGTATAAGTATTGCTCACTACTGAGCTAAGTGGTAGACACTGATTGCAATGCCTTTCTTGTATGATTTGATCATCTTCATTGAGTTAATAAGTGCCTCTTTTCAGAGTGTTTAGTTTTCCACACCATTATCAGAACTTGTGTCCAAACCCGCTGAGAGAACTCTAGTATCCTTAGATAGGCTTTTTCACAAAACTCATGAAGTAATCAGTCATATATATACATTTATATACGTGTCCAAGAATTTTCATTGGAGGACCTCACGTGTCCATGTGTATAGGTCCTTTCTCTAAGATGCTTCACTTATTCCTGAGACGAATCCTTCAGTCTCCTGCACATGGTCAGAGATGGAGCCATGGAGAGCCTCAGAGACAGTTTTCTTGGAGCTGAGTGTTAAGGGGCATATTTGGGGTATGTCAATAGGTAGTCTTTCTCTTAGTTTTCAATTGAGTCCCTCATTCCCAACTTTTTCTGTTTCATATTCCCAATATAAGAATTTCTCTAGTTTAATTTCCCAAAGAATAATTTTTCTGTAGACTAAGTCTCTTCTTTTCTCCTGATGGAGTGGGGGAGGGCATCTGAAGCTCTACCTGCTGTTACAGTTTCATCAATTCCTGTTTTCAGCTCCACACCTCACTTTTACCCTCTTTGTATCCAGTACCATTTTTGAACCTTTCTGTGTTTGCAATGTGAATTAATTAGGTTGTTTCTCGTTTGTATTCTGGTTTCATTATCTGCAAATGATTTGTTCACTTTTTATTTTTTTATTTTTTTATTATTAGTTTTGCCAAACAATGACATGATATCACCATGGGTTTACATATGCTCCCCCTCCAGAACCCCCCTTCCTCCTCCCTCCCCCCTGGAAATCTCGTTGCACCAGCCCCGAGCATCAATCCTGGGCTGGCGATTGATTAGACATATGATAATTAACATGTTTCAATGCCATTCTCCCATATCATCCCACCCTTTCCCTCATCCACAGAGTCCACAAGTCTATTCTATACATCTGCGTTCCTTTTGCTGTCTCGCATGCTGGGTTCTCATTAGCGTCTTTCTAAAATTTTTATTTTATATTGGAGTATAGCAGGCAGTTGAATAGATGAGCCTACAGCTTTTAAGAGGAACTATTATTTTGAGTGGTGTCAATAGAAAGTGCTACTCAAAGTGATGAGACCACCATGGAGAGAGAGTGTGTGGAGTGAGATAAGCTGTGGACCAAAAATAGATTCCTGACAAACCCACTATTTAAAGGAAGATAGAAGAAGAGGGAACCATGAAGGAGAACATTCTAGAATTTACCAAAGGGGTAATGTCAATGTGTCAAAGAAGTCAATTGAGATAATGGCCAATTACTTTTTGGCGAAGTGAGGAACATGGAAATCACTAATGACTTTGGCAAGATGGTGTGGACAAGTCCAAATGCAGCAAATAAGAGAATGAAAATAGTTTTGTTTTGTTTTGCTTTCAGTAATTGCTAAAGAAGCAGTAATAGAGAGTGTTTCCATGGCACAAGAACCAGATGAACAAGTCTGTGGACTTTTTCTGTTGTCTCCACTTGGTATGCTATCACATTTGATTTTAGGATAGTTAAGGAGATGATTCAGAACTGTATCCTTTTGTTATTGCTGAATAGTCTGGTTGTGACTTTGGTGCCTTTTTATTATCTGTGTGAAGATATTTTGGATGGTTTGATTTTAGAAATAATTTTTCACCATCCATTTTCATAACTTCCCAAGGCTGGTGTGGGCAAGCCAGATTGTAGGGTACTTCAAATTCTGGATATGTGAGTGAAGCTGATACTAGTAACCACTTCTTTTTTTCATCACATATATGATGAAATGTTTGCAGAATAATAGAGACAGGGAATGTAGTGGGAAAATATTCCAGCCCATTACCCTTAGCATAAAGCCCACATTCTATTCTGTTGGAGTTTCTGAAGGAGCCTTCCCAAATAGCAAACTTTTTCCTGTTGCCTGCGGTCTAGGGTAGTTGAGAAGACAAAAGAGCTAGGCAGGTGGAGAGTAAAATATTACCTTACTTACTAAAAGTGACTGGGTTGGGTTGGTGCTCTTACTTCTAGGCAAGTGGACTGAAACCCAGACTAGAGAAGACTTGCACAGACATGCACAGCCCACGTTAAGTGGAGACAGAAAGCACTATTTCCTGGGGAAATACTGGGAGAGCTGAGACCAACATGCCCAATTTATCCACATTTATCTATCCAATAAATCTTTCTACCTCTCATCCTACCCTCCTCAAAATGAACAAGAGGGTGGCAATGGTAGTTGGTAAGGATGGCCTTACCAATGATGGAAACATCAGAACTGGGAAGAAGTGAGCCCCCCAAACACATGTTGGCCTTCAACACCCTGCATGATCTGATACCGGAACCCATTTGTACCACCCTCCGCATCACTCTCACACTGCTGCCATCCTGGCTTCCATCCTGATTTCTCTAGTTAAAGGGTCTTTGCAATCACTATTCTCCAGTCTTGGTGAAGGAAACGGCAACCCACTCCAGTATTCTTGCCTAGAGAATCCCATGGACAGAGGAGCCTGGTGGGCTTCTGTCCATAGGGTTGCACAGCGTCAGGCACAAATGAAGTGACTTAGTATGCATGCATGCATTGGAGAAGGAAATAGCAACCCACTCCAGTATTCTTGCCTGGAGAATCCTGGGGATGGAGGAGCCTGGTGGGCTGCCGTCTATGGGGTCGCACAGAGTCGGACACGACTGAAGCGACTTAGCAGCAGCAGCATTCTCCAGCCTGGAACTCTTCTTCTCTCTAGATGGTCACTTGAAACTCTCCAGTACCTTCAGATCTTCTCATATGTCACCTCCTCAGAGGGGCCTCCCCTGATCACCCGACCTGACCTAAAAATACCACTCCCCCACCATCCCTCTCTAACCCTTTACCCTGCTTCGATAGTCTTAATAACTTTCCTCTCTCTTGTCTCCTTTATCCGGGAAGCTTTATGAAGGCAGACACTTTGTCTCTCTTGTTTTCTGTGCCTGCATCAGAGTCTTGTGCATAGTAGAGCTAAACTCCATAGGAGCTAACATATATTTGTTTATCTAATGAATGACCAGCCCAGTAGACTTGGGGTCTGTCCCAGCTCTGCTACTGACTAGAGTGTCATTCCTTGGGACTTTGCTCCATCCACCTGAGTCTCTGTTGTAGAGCCGCATTAACTCCTTTCAAGAGTGATGGTGAGGATCCAATGAGATAATGTGTGCAGAAGAGATTAGGGAAGCACCGAAATGATCTAAGTGCTTGTATGGAGACTGGACAACATTGTCTCTTTTGGAATCAAGGAGGAGTTAGTTTCTTGTTATCTTAGTGGCAAATGATGACTTAAGGTGATGACACTGGAAGATTTCCCAGGACCATCCTCACACAAAATAGTCTTATCCATTATACCCAGTTTTATCCTTGTATTTGCCACATTGCGCATCCTGATTTTTTTATGAAAAATTTAGTCATAATAGATATCAAAAAGGAGGTTCATTCTAAAAAAAAAAGGACTACATTTACTTCAGCAAAAACAGTTTTTCAGCAGAAAACATTTCTTTTGACATGAGTCTTAAAGGATTGAGGGCTTCAGCCATCCCCCTAAAATTATTTTCCAAATGAAGGAAGCTAGAAATTAATTTTGAAGCAATTTCTGGGCATGTGAGTTTCACTTTTTTGCAAATAAACATGCCCTTAAATCACTCGCAATTTCAGCACCTGTAAATCTTGCAAATGGTATGCCAAGATAACCCAGTTAACCTGGAATTCTGCTTTTTTGTCAAAAGTTGCATGGAGGCAGATTTTGTTGTACTATGTCATTTACATAATGATATATATGAAATCAACCCTGAATATTCATTGGAAGGAGTGATGCTGAAATTGAAGCTCCAATACTTTGGCTACCTGATGCAAAGAGCTGACTCATTGGAAAAGATCCTGATGCTGGGAAGGGTTGAGGGCAGGAGAAGGGAGTGATAGAGGATGAGATGGTTGAATGGCATCACCAAATCAATGGACATGAATTTCAGCAAACTCTGGGTGATAGTGAAGGACAGGAAAGCCGGGCATGCTGCAGTCCATGGGATTGCAAAGAGTTGGACATGACTTAGCAACTGAACAGCAACAATATGAAAAGTATATGGAGTTTGGATTCATCTAGATCTGGCTTCAAGTTTGAGCTTTTACTGTTTAATGGTTGAGTTGAGGGCTTTAAAAAATTAACCTCATGCTTGAGAAACTAGTCAACCTAAGATTAAGTTTCCTCATCTGAGTATGTTTTATATAAACCTTGAGACTTAAGGCCTTTCTAAGAAGAGTGACACAGATATAAATGAAATAAATAAAATACATGCTGTCCATGAACAACTGAGAGGCTCTGAAATGTTCATGACATAACCAGGAAACCCATTTTAATTTGTTTGGCCCAGATTTTCCTAAAATTTTATCCTTATAAAACCTAATATTATCTTGCTGAATCAGTATTCTATAGAGGATTCTATGGGAAATCCTGGCTTGCCAGAGTGCCAGACATATCTTAAATGTAAAATCCATTTATCTTCCCTTTCCCTTTTTTTTTGGTTGACCTCTCAGAATTTTCACCCAGATGCTTAATGCTAACTTAAAGCAGAACTGTTTAAGTCCTCCTACTTGTTCCTTTATCCCCTCCACCGTGGCTTCTTCCACAGTAGTCCCAACTATCCATGTATTAGTTTTATAGCAGTTCTATAGCAAAGTACCACAAATCGGGTGGCTTAACTCATCACAGATTTATTGTTTTAGACTTCTGTAGCCTAGAAGTCCAAAATCATTGTGTTGGTGGGGCCTTGTTCCTTCTGAAACCTTTAGGGAAGAATGTTCCGTTGTCCTCATTTATCTTCTGGCAAAAATTTTATTTTCTTTTTTTTTTAAATTTATTTTTATTTTTTTATTTTTTACATTTTCTTTACTTTATTGTGTTGGTTTTGCCATACATGGACATGAAACCACCATGGGTTTACATATGCTCCCCCTCCAGAACCCCCCTCCCTCCTTCCTCCCGATTCCCTCCCCCTGGGTCATCTTGGTGCACCAGCCCCGAGCATCAGCCCTGGGCTGGTGATTGATTTCACATATGATAATTAACATGTTTCAGTGCCATTCTCCCATAACATCCCACCCTTGCCCTCTTCCACAGAGTCCACGAGTCTGTTCTATACATCTTGTTTTATTTACAAACTCACCTGAATAGGGAGATAAGATCCTGGTGCACATCGTTCATTTTGGAGATGCTATTAATAGTAATATGGGCTTCCCTTGTGGCTCAGATGGTAAAGAATCTGCCTGCAATGCAGGAGACCCAGGTTTAATTCTTGGGTCAGGAAGAGCCCCTGGAGGAGGCAATGGAAACCCACTCCAGTATTCTTGCCTGGAGAATTCCATGGACAGAGAAGCCTAACGGGCTATAGTCCATGGGGTCACAGAGTCAGGCACAACTAAGAAATTAACATGACAAAACAATAATATTGGGATTATTGAATGGTCTTTGAAAATTGATTGGCACTGGCCTCAAGTCTTTGCTGTACTACTTACTACCTGTGTGACTCTGGGCAAGTAACTTAAATTCTCTGAGGATCAAGTTCTCATCTGTAAAATGGGGTAATAGTACTTATCTGATAAAGATTAGAGATAAAAATATAAAGTAATTAGCACAGTTCTGATACATGGAGTGCATTTAATGACTGGGGACTTTTACTGATAACATTATCATGAGGATGCCTTGGATCATGGGGGCAGCCTTCCTGTTTCAAAACTATTATTAACATTTTGGGATATTGGGTACTTTCACTTCCTACCTCCATTCAAATATTCCTTCTGGTTAGCATGAGATTTCAAAGTAAAGCTCCCTACTATAGTGTCAGTTAGTTTTATTTCCTCCTCTTCCTGATTCTTTTCATTCACTACCTGCCACATAACTTGAGTTTGTCTCTCTTTCCTGTGAGCCCAAGGATATGGTGGCAGAGATAGGGGTAACTAATTCAATTAGCAAGATTAGACACCACTGTCTGATGCCAGAGGGGGAGCCTGTGGAAAGGAGATAGGCATGTAAGTCTCAGGGCCCCTTCAGCAAAAGCTTGCCCATCACCTCGTGTGTCATGTACTAGGTTCTCTCTGGGGAAAGAGTGCTTCAAATATCAATTTTAGAAATTAAAATGATGCCTTAAGGAAAATGAATAATGGATCCTTAGAAATAAAGGTTTTCTTTTACCATTTGTTTGCATGGAAATCCTTAGCAAAAAATAGCTAGATTTGGGATTTGGTTGGTATTTAATTCAGGACTGCACAATAGCCCTTCAAGATTCAAATGCTTTGGATATGCCTGAATAATCTTGAGAGGTGACTGAATCCTTTTTAAATTGGGGGACCACTTTTATGTACCTTTCTTTAATTGCAAATTTCATGGAAATGTCTGTTACTAGTTGGCCTGTTTTTTGTTTGTTTGTCCAGGGGAATGTTATTCTTGTTTTGGGAGTACTCAAGCCAGTTAAATATGTGAGAGGACTCCAGATAAATATTTTATTTGCAGCTATAACATTTATTATATGAACAACTTTTATCCTTTGTTTGGAATAACCTATAGGTGGCTCAGAGGGTAAAGTGTCTGGCCGCTGTGTGGGGGACCCAGGTTCGATCCCCGGATCAGGAAGATCCCTTGGAGATGGAAATGGCAACCCACTCCAGTACTCTTGCTTAGAAAATTCCATGGATGGAGGAGCCTGGTGGGCTACAGTCCATGGGGTTGCAAAGAGTCGGACAGGACTGAGTGACTTCATTTTCACTTTTCATAATGTAAAATGCAGAAGTGGGAAGGAAAGAAGAAGACCTAGGGTTACTTATCATGTTTGCTCTTTGTCCTCATTCTGGAGCTTTTGCTTCCAATTCTTCATTTCACTGGTAGAACACACACTTTCCGGTGGCTTTCTCAGATTTCTTTTCTCAAAGCCTTACCTATCTGAGCGTATTAACTGGTCGCTTCTACACACAGATGACAGCTTGGAAGGATTTTCCCTTTTTGTCTCTTTTGATCATTTCCATTGGAACTGTGATGTGAGTTGATGGAAAGTAGTTTCCAGCTCAGTTTTCAAGTAAGAAACATGAGACTCACGTGAGCAGGTAATAAATGTTGAATATCAGAGTTCTCTGGGGTAGGGTGGCCAGGGAAGCCTTAATTTGTGGTGTTTGCTGATTTCTATGGTATAAATACTCCCATCATGGCTGATTTCAAGCTATGAGATGTTACTCAACACCAAGTTAGAAAGAAATGCACAGTAGCAAACCATTATATAATCTTTCAATTAGATAAATATTAAAAATATAACTGCAGAGCATAGATGATAGAAAACATAGTAAACATAGTAAAATAGTTAAGTAGTGATGAGCTTTGAGTATTTATCATTTATTTTTAATATAACATATTTAATGGTAAGCTTTTATACTCTATAATTTTGAACAATAGCTGCATTGAACAGACGACTCTCACAGTTCCTGGAGATCTAACCATTGGTTTTAACATATTGACTGGGACACGGAAAAGTCATTGTCCTACCCAAGTTTCAGTGAATGAGTCATGTTAGAACCTGGATTAGAGCAAGTCATTTCTAAAACCCAAATTTCTCTAGAAAGACTTACTTATTGATGTATCTGTTTATTCATTTGTTTATTTATTTGTACTACATGCTCTCAAGATTTAATAAAAGGAATTTAGACTGTAACAGACCATTACTATCTATTGAGACAATAAGAGTCGAAGTATTTGAATATATATAATTACAACCACAGATGGGTGAGTGGAAAGCCGTTTAGATTTAGGGCCATAAATGAATCCTGGCTTTGAGTCTTGGTTTTGCTGCTCAACAACAGCTTACAACATATTTTCTTCTCTAGTTCCAGTTGTCTAGACTGTGAGATGAAGGAATTGGACCATATGAACATATACTACCTCCTGTATGTCTATCATATCATGATTCATTATTTAGACCCATCAATTCAACAACTATTTGCTTAGAACCAATTATATTCACATTTGTTATGGACTTTACCCCAGGCAGAACTGGATATAAATGCAATCAGAGTAATTATTATTAGAACAGCATCTAATGTTAATGCAGAGCCTTTTAATTCAACAACGAGAAACGTTACTTTGAGTCTCTGAGGTTCTATGACAGTATGAGATCAGGACACATCTTCACAGAATGTTAGTGACAGCAGAACCTATTCTAAAAAGACAAACAGAACTCTTACTCCTAGGAAACGCAAGAGGTCATAACCAGGTAGTAATAAGGAATAAGGAACAAGCCATGCCTACCAGTTGCTTCACTGATAAAAAAGCAAAATCGAAAATGACTTTCTTCTAATTATAAGATTAATTATTGTAGAAAATTTAGAAAGTATTAATGAGTATTAAATAAGGATAATATACTATACATTCAATTTAATAGCTTGCTTTTCTTTACCTAATATTTTATAAAACATTCTCAGTAGAGTCATTTTAATCGCTATATATAATTCCATTTTTTTATGTAGAGTAACTTATCTTAAACTGTTTATATTGTTGAGAGTTTATTATTCTAAATAATACTGTGATAAATACCTTTGTTGATATAAAAAATTGTATCTTGTACACATAATTTCTGATTGTAATAGTTAAGGTTTTTGGTAAAGAAGATTTTGGGCTTCACAGGTGGTGCTAGTGGTAAAGAACCTGCCTGCTAATGCAGGAAACATAAGAGATGTGGGTTCAATCCCTGGGTTGGGAAGATCCTCTAGAGGAGGGCATGGCAACCCACTTCAGTATTGCCTAGAGAATCCCTGCGGACAGAGGAGCCTGGCAGGCTACAGTCCATGGGGTGACAAAGAGCCGAACAGGACTGAAATGACAGCACACACACGCAGTAAGGCAGTTATAGTGAATCACAGACTTTGACCTTTAGCATATTTGATTCTGCCAATATTGTTTTGTACTTGCATATATTTTATTATGTTTCTGAACATTTATTACGAGGAGCAGTTTGCCTGTATCCTTCAGTAAGATGTATTTGAACTGGAAATAGCACCAATGTTTTCATGTCACTTCAAGTAGATATATAATACAGTGTAGGGTTAATAAGTTTTTCACTCTCTGCGGGCTATAACTTCCAATAAAGGGTTTATTAGTTTAGAAAGGACTCAATAAATGTTCAGTAAATGAAAAGATTTTGGCTAGTTTAGGATAGGCAAAATACATTAGTGAAAGATGTTAAGGAAAAAAAATACTCCATTCATGATATGGCTTTCCTTTTCATCAGGAGAGATGACAGCTAAGCACAGTCTAGGAACTCTGACCATTAAATGAAACAGTGAAATGAAGTATGTTGTATTTTTAATTCACCTACATGGGAAACCATGACTCTAATAGTTATTTGATTAAATGTTAATGGGGGCTCCTAAGTTGACCCAACTCTTGCTTTTGTGTGTTAGATTTATGTCAGTTAAAACAAGACCAATTTCACCTTTCTTTCTTTAACATCTTTGAGTCAGCATTTTCTGACAAAAGAAGTTGCAACTACCCTGGTTACTTAAATATTAATAACTTCCATTAAAGGGGGCCGGATGTTTACAGCAAAATGATTGAGAAATTAGATGGCATGATTAGTTCCTTGTTTCTGCCTGCAGGAAAAAGCCTCTTAATGGAAGAGCTCCTTCCAATATGTTTTCAATATCACAGATTTCTCCCCCCCGTGAACCAGTTAGAGAGTAAGAGTGTTGACTTCAAGCATCGCTTGAAATTAGCTGTTATTCAAACATTAGTGTACTAAGTTCTTATAATTAAAAAAAATCTTTCATCAGTGCCGTAGTGGTCGTAATCCTTGGGCTTCTTGGGAACCTAATTTCAGTTTCTAATGTCATTTAGTTCCTTATTATAGTAAATAGACAAAACCACTCTTAAGTACCTAGTCTATTTGGTTGGGCTTGTTTACATTAAGTCTGAGGAATTCCATTAAGTTAACCATGAAAGACTTGACAAAAGTTATGTATTCAATCAAATTATAATTATAAACTTTTATCTTATTGGAGAAATGTGGCTGAAAACCTTTCTAAATTTGCTAGAACCAATATTTTCCTATTATGCTAAGTTGGGTTGTGATTAGTATGTGGTTAATAGATTACTATACCTTGTATGTGTTTACGGTATATTAATGGCTTGGGATATTAAGGCACTGAACAATCAGGGCAAGCATTGTATTTGCCTGTATTGTATATTTCTCTTTGCATCCAGAATCTGAGTGAGCAGAGTATTTAACTAGCAATAGTACAGAGTCATGTAAAAGCACTGGTGCAAAGATCATATTACTTAATACAGTCAGGATTAACAGAAGCAATTGAGGCACCTGCCTTGGATGTAAAATCTAAGAGTGCCGAAAAGCTTAGTAATCAAGATAAATAATATTTAATGCAATATTTGAAAAAATCAAAATTAACTAAAAAAATCCTTGATAGACAAAATTTCAAAATTAAAAAGAAAGATAAGGTCCCACTTTACATCTACATCAGACTCACCTTACCCTCAGCCCAGCCCTGACTGCATACTTGCACTGATTTCTCTGCTTTGATGTCTGTAGATAAGGTACTCCTTTGAGTCAAATTTTCCATGTCTAAGCTTGATGATGTCTAACCTTGTTTTCCTGGTTGAGTTATCAGGATGTTCAGATCAGCTAAAAATAGATTGGAAAAACCCATTGTAAATACAATTTACGTGTTTACAAGTTTAGGGAATTCACCATACATTTTTATGCTATTATTATCAAGCAAACATCAGGTTGGAAGATCCTTGAAAAGCCTCATATTAACGAAGTGTGAGGTCTAACTTTTGAGTTCACTTGTCAGTTTTCTCTAGGGATAAGGGCCTGAAAATGATTGTAGGATCTTCCCTCTCTGCTTTCTTTCTTTTTTGTTCTTGAATGCAAAGTTTAGTGATTTGTAAGAGATGAAACGCTGGCCAGTAATCTATTCTGATTATTTTAAATTTCCCTGCAAAACACCCATGGACAAGTCATATATCACCTTTTTTCAAACTTTGCCTTCCACCAGTGATGCCTTCCCCATTTCTCCTGCCTAACCGAGTTCCATCCACCTTTTACTCACCTTCTAGCTTGGTAAGGCCTTCCTGCCTAGGTTCTCCTGTCCTGAAATGTGTTCTCGGTCCTCTCCCTGGAGTGGATGACTGTCCCTCCCACTCACTTTGCGATTTGTTTAGAGTCCCTGTTGTCTTCATGCTTCCTGTAATCCTTCATCGAATTTACTTTCCAGACCACGGTTTTAGAAATAGAAGTTGTTGCTTTAGTTACATTGCCAATAGCTTAAATAGCCTTCCATTAGACTGTTAATTTCAAGATGAGCAAGGATTGGGTTGATCTTATTTAGGCTATATCTAAGGTACTTAGCAAAGAGCTTTATATGTATTTTTTGAGTGACTAAATGAGTGTTGTGCATATAAAGGGGCTTGGTAAATATTTACTCTCTGGATTCATTTGTGGAAAGTTATTGTTTTCATCCTAGGCCCAGAGGGAACGGTTGGTGCCATGTGGAAGGCACGTTTTTTGCTGGTCTTGTTGGCGCTCAGCCCTGTTGCTGATGGGCTGTTTCGCTCCTTGTACAGAAAAGCCCATGTTTCCAGACCACATAAAGGAGACCCAGGACAGCCGTTATTTCTGACTCCTTATATTGAAACGGGGAAACTGGCAGAAGGTAAGCTTAACTGTGAAACCACTGAAACTATATACTTTCAACAGTTGTTTTAGCAGATGTCTCACAGGATCCAAAAGACAATATGATATTTTACTCAATGGTTTTATTTCAGATATTAACAATTTGATATCATATAGTATCAGAATTTTGAGCTCAAAGGAAAGTTCATCAGGATCAGATTAACTAGTGGTTGAGTATCTGCATGTTTATTTATAAAACTAGTATAGTGCCTGTCTACAACTGGTCATTTAATAGGGCTAATAGTAACCTTAGAACTTGCTCTGTGTCAGTTATTGCTTCCAAGCATTTGATATAAAATCATTTAAGCATCTCAACAACCTATTTAAGCGTCTTTACACAGAAGATAACTAAAGCAGAAAGAAATGAAGTTGCTTGCCAGTCGTGCAGACACCAGCTGGTAGATGCGAGGGTCACACCCAGACAGCTTCATTCTAGAGTCTAAGCTCACAGCCATTGTCCTTGGCCCCTTTGCCTGAGAAGTTATCTGAGCCTTAGGACTCATTTTCCTCATTGATTAGATGGAGATAAAGCAATTCACCCAAGGCCCAGAGATGTTAAAAATATCAGATTAAAAAATGCACATGAAAACTTTTTGTAACCTGTAAGTTGCTCTCTAAATACCAGTATTTGCTGATGGCTTTTATTTAGAAATTGTCCTAATACTAGTACAAAAAGTGTCATTTGGTGTCATCAGAGTCTGAAATTTATGACCTGCCTCTACTCTTAATGCTTCTTCATGCTTAGGGAAATCACTATATAGAATAAATGATGTAATCTTTCTGGACCTCATGATGCTCCTAAACTAATAAATAGTATATAGGCAGCTATCCTGAAGAACTGTTTGTAAAAGGAAGCAGAGAAATGGGGGTGGTGGCTGAGAAGAGTTATGGAGTCAGGAAGGGTCATCAAGAGGGTAGGAGATAATAACAGAAGTGGTCCAGGAGAGAGAGGAAAGGTGATGGGATGGGCTATCTGTTGGTGGAGTGTATCTTGGAGATGAGCATCCATAGATGGAGTCTTGGTGTTTGCTTTGGATTTTACCCCTAGTCACATGTAGGAAGGCAGACTTAATGCTTGTGAAGCTGATATGCTGGTAGATTTCGTGGGCATGTGGAACTGAAACTAGAAATTTTAGGGAAATGATGATTTTAAAAATAAAAAATAAACGCATATACTCTACATGGAAGTTTAAAATAAAGCAAACTTTTCTTCATTTGAAGAGCTCTCATAGTCAGTAGACTGTCATCATTTTTTTAAAAAATTAAAGCCAAAACACTTTCCCTTCTTAAGGGTGCATTTGAGTTCTGTTCATATATCTTTGCCTGAAATATGCATTGATTCCATGTTTCATCATGTTTTTTTGTAAGAAAAAACTTTGATAATATAGTCAATGATAATATAATGAGGCAATCCAGTCTTTTTTTAAAAGACTCAATTTTGCTTGATGTAGAAAAGTCATGAAAATATGGCAGCCCAATGGTATAGGCTGATGTCACTTGACAAAATGAAAAGGCAAAATATCATTAATCTAAATCCACCCAGTTGAGTAATATGCATTGCTTTCAGCTGCTTTAATAAGTGGGTACTGATGACTGAGATTATGTTCATTCACATAGCAGAGTTAAACACTCATAACCAAACCCTACCAATGCACAGATGAGGAACTTGAGACTCAAATATTTTACATGACTTGCCCAAGAAGACACAGGTAATAGTAGCAGAGATGGGATCCAGATCCAAATTTTCTGCCTTCTGCTCTGTAATTTGCTTACTATAATTTATTTTCCTTTGTTTAAAAAGCTTCTCCTCTTCTGGAGTAACCAGATGCACACACAAGAAACAAGGAATCAGGCAATGCACGCTAAAGTGCAAAAATATTACATCTGAGGTAGATATGCTATAGATTTTTAGAAGGAAGCTATCCCTGTTGGTTGCCATAATCCAGGTAGAAAATAGTAGTAGTAAGAAATAAACAGCTAACACTTAGTAGTAATTATATCCCCTGTTCCTGTCAGTGCCTGTATGTAATAGGCACTCAATAAAGATTTGTGGAATTTAAATTTGAGACCTAACTATGTTCCAGGAATTATGCTTTACACACTTTATCTCTTCTAAGCCTTACAGCAACCCTAATGAGGAATGGTTATTGTTCCCATTTTATAGATGAGAAAACTGAGGCCTAGGGAAATTAAGTATCTTGCCCAGGGCTATGTAAAGCTATTAAGCAGCAGATCTGACTTTAAAACCTACCTCTGCTGACTCATGATTTCCGGGTCAGGAAGATCCCCTGGAATAGGAAATGGCAATATACTCCAATATTCTTGCCTGGAAAATTCTGTGGACAGAGGAGCCTGGCAGGCTATAGCCCATGGGGTCACAAAAAGTCAGACACAACTGAGCACGCACGCACACTCGCACGCACACACACACTGCTGACTCACAGAGGAACCACTGTGCTGTGTGGCCAGACTTGAAGATATAGGGTAAGATTTGGGCAAGTGAGAAAGAGCCTGCACATCCTGAGTGAGGAAGACAGCTTAAACAGCATTAAAGGAAAGTGTCTTTGAATTGTACATCAGGTAGAACCAAGTGCAGAGAATATAGAGAAATCTGCCTAAGATTGTCCACATCCCACCCATTCCTGGATTTCTTGCCTATGAGCATTTCCCTCTTATGGATGTTGATGGTAGTAGAGAAAGATTTCAAGGGAGATAGTTTTATCTTCTATCCTTTTGTGCCAACCCTGATAGATCACCATCTGATAAGTGACAACATTTAAAATATTAAATCTGGTGTAACATCACTTTCTAAAGTTCTGTTACATAGTCAAAAATCTTTGAATGGAATTTTAAATGGCTGATCCAAAATCTGGTACATCTGGGTATTCAAATGTAGCCCTGACAACATAATTAAGGATAATTTTATTCATCCGCTTTACTGAAAGTTCAGGAAGCTATGGACAGATGGTCAGCTCACTCCCCTGAATCCCTTTTGTGCATCAAGTCTGTTGAAATCTTAGGGACGTGAGTCTTAATATAGCAACGAAACATTTCTGAGATAAACAATAGTTCACAAAAAGACACGGAAAATTTTAATTTCTTTTAAATTCCTAGTTAACTAGCTTAGTTTTATGTAGTTGTAATTGTGTGTTTGCTTTCTCTGCCGCTAGAATAAACTGTCACTCTCTGAAACAAAATGAACAAAATTAATATGAGGGGCAATTTTAGTGTATTTCCAAACGCTGCCTTTTCATAAACTTTAAAGAATATTTTGCTATTGGGTCTTAATTTATTAAAATTTATGGCCTGGTAGTGTCCTGTCCATCCAGATGACGTTGCAAGTCTTTGCAAATATGGAGTACCTGATTAGCTGGTTCAAGCCCTTCTTTGGTCATGCTCCATCCTTTTTGGTTTGCAAGTGTTACTATCACAAGCACTAGTCACCTCAGTAAGAAGCAGGAAGTGAAGCCGCTTCAAAGAAAACCTTTTTTCAACTGTTTCAAACATTTGTATTATGAGTCATGGTTCTAGGAAAAAAGAAACTCCTACATCTTGGGAGTTTATTTTCCACATCCCATTAACAGATTCTGGAAGAATGAATGGGACATTTGAAAATGAAAAAAAAATCAATTTATTTGAGAGAACTTTTAATCATTTTACTGTGGTATAGTTAGAGGAAATTTAAAATTCAAAACAGAGTGAAACACTTTTTTGTGGGCCAGAGAAAAGTTTTTCTGAATTGCCTAAGATCTTAATAAGGCCCACCTGCCTTAGGAGGTTTTTGTAGAAATGAGCTAGTCTGAGTGCGTTGACAGTGTGTCATATTTAGGTTCGTTAATTCACATTTATTCATTAACAAGTATGTATTGAATGTCTTAAGTGTTTCAATCAGCATGCTGTGTCCCTGGGGGTACAAAGGTAAGCAAGACACATTCCCTGCTTTCCAATAGCCCCTGATCTAGAAAGGAAGGTAGAAAATATACCCCAGTCAGTTCAAGGCAACAGAGATGGAACTTTGAGATGCTCAGAACAGGTCAGAAAGAAAGGACCAGGTGAGCATCTGAGGTATCTTCAGAGCAGGCCATCGGACCTCATGTTGTGTTGGTCTCAGAGAGATAAATTGATGCAGTCACCCCATCTCCCAAAGTCCATTCCCTCCTGCTCCTTTCTATTATATGTTTTCTCTTTTTCTCATTCTGCTCTGACCTTTCTCATTTTTCTCTGTCTTTCTGAATGCCCATTTACTCCTCTGGGATTCACTTCTCACTCATTCCAAACCTCTCAGTTTTCAGTTCTCTGCTCTCCTTTTTTGGAGGAGGGTCTCTGTGGATTTTGAGAAGGTTAATAGTTTTGTGGAAAATGTTTCAAAAGTGTTTTAGGTACAAACTTCCAACTCCAAAAGATAGAAGTCCCAGAGCTGTGATGTACGTCATAGTAAGAAGAGTTAATAAACTGCCTTGCTTATTTGAAAGCTGCTAAGAGAGCAAATCTTAAAAGTCCTCATCACAAAAATAAAAACTGTAGTTGTAGGGGTGATGGATGCTAACTAGACTTACTGTGGTGATCTTTTCACAACATATAGTGTATGAATATTCAATCATGTTGTACATCTGAAACCAGTATCATGTTTTATGTCAATTAAATCTAAAAAAAAAAATGGCCAAAAGAATTGTTTTAAAGACTGCCCAACCCTGGAGTTGATTTTTCTTTGGGCTAACTGAGAGTGCAAGCAAAGACAGGAAGAGGGAACAGTGGGGAATGGGAATGGGCAGGTACACACCGTTTTCCCCTGAACATCTCCCTTTTCTGTAAAATCTTTCTTTTGTCTTTGCTTTTTTTTCCTCTTTTCTTTCGATTGGGAGGGATAGATCTCATGGGGAAGAAAATGAGGAAGAGGTAGAGAGGTTGAATTAATCTTTCCTGGGGGAACTGCACTGAGCCCAAAAAAGGCAAAATCTTCCAGGCTATTCTTGGGCTTATGAGAATCACCCCTTTCTTTGCCCGAGCCCTTATTTTATGTGCATCTCTGTGCTTATGGGTCATATGCTTTCATTTGATCCTCACACAAAGTCCAGGGTAGACAGATCAATTCCACATTTACACCATGACTTACCATGTGCTTTCAGTGATGTCACTGAATACCAAGTTGGTAAGAGATGCTGTCAATTGGCATTCCAGGGCCCGGGGGCTCCGGCAACCCACTGAAGGCATCTCTAGTTGGTAGCACATGTATAGGATTGAGCTTCCTAACCAGTCTCCAACTTAGTAAGTCTCAGACTAAGTAGCTATTCTTGAATGATCCATTTTTAGCAGGGACACTTGCTTTATTCCACCTAAAGGTCTCCTGGTCACCCAGACTTCGCCACCACCCCCCTGCTTCCTACCTGTTTACTGTCCCTGCTCCACTCCTTTCTTATTCACTGCTTCCCCCTGCACTCCCTGCTGCCTACACCTTCTGACTGGCTCTCTAGCTGAGACGCCTCGTAGCAGGGTAGGGGCAGGAGCTATCTCTGCAGCCTGGCTGCTGGGTTTCAATTCCAGCCCTCTTTACTAGCTGTGTGACCTTGGGCAGGTTACTTAACCCCTC
Source organism: Antilocapra americana (assembly GCA_007570785.1). Lineage (NCBI taxonomy): Eukaryota > Metazoa > Chordata > Mammalia > Artiodactyla > Antilocapridae > Antilocapra > Antilocapra americana. The sequence goes on along the minus strand of ML660772.1, from coordinate 20,738,439 downwards.
TGTTGCTTTTAGCTTTCTCATCTGTAAAATGGAGGTAATAATTATACCACATAATACAAAACCCTTGTTATATCGGCCTTGGAAGTATTAGTTCTATTGGTTTTGTTTCCTCCTGGGCGGCCTCAGCTGTCTGAATGTTCTCTCCTTCTCCCTCCCTGACCTTTTGCTGCTGTAAGAAAACCAGGACCTGTGCCTTTCACAACTGTCCCATTCCTGTTGGGCTCCCTCTGGGCAGCCACACGATCACCCCCAGTGCCACTGCCCGCCTCTCCCCACCCTCCTTAGCTGTCCCTCGTCATCCCCACTCCCCTCCTGCCTCACTGCATTTCCCTTAGTCTCACCATCAGAAGAGTGGCGAACACCGGCCTCCCCTAGGCTGAGAGCTCGTGCGCTGTGTTATTTCTCTTGCACCCCTCACCCCCACCTTTTAGAATTAGGTGACTTTATCCTGCCCCTGGCCTTCCAGGTGGCCCGATGTGAACACCTTGGTTTAACTTTAGAGTGGAGGTGAGGATAGCTGATTTTCTTCTTGGCTAAAAGGTGAATGTGGAATATGTGGACCTGGCCAGGGCAGTAAACGCCCTTATGGCAATCCCTCTGTAGCCTTTCTGATCACCCCGTTCCAGACCTGGCCCCTGGGAGAAGTCTGGCCAAGACGGAGATGGCCAGTGTGCTGCATTTAGTTTTTGTCTAATCCTTATACATTTTTTCCCCCACTAGGGAGACAGTTGAGTTTGGTACCTCCTTTCCCAGGATGGAATTTGACGAGCTATTCTGGCTACATCACCGTGAACAAGACTTACAACAGCAACATTTTCTTCTGGTTCTTTCCAGCAAAGGTAGGCCTGCAGCAGTGTCTGCACAGGACCCTGGTGCTCAAGAGCTGACTGTGTTGCTCCAGGTGGAAACGTTGGTCTACAATCAACCTAAGGGTGTTGTGTTTTTTTTTTTAATCTTTTAGGTTTTTAAGTTTTTTTCTCTAAAAATAAGTGCCAGTGATTCTATGTAGTATTCCTGTTTATGTGCAGGAAACAAATGTTAGTCGGGGAGGTCCAATTTTTAAATTCCTTGCAACCTTATTCAGAGTATTAGTGCTACTATCCTCTTCCGGCCACGGTCTTCTTCCTAACTTTTTGTTGCTTCATTCTAAAAATGCTTGGGGGCAGGGATGGGTGACGGGAGCAAGGAAGGACAGGGACTGGGGAGATTCCTGAAGTTCACAGGTAATGCATGTCTAAGCCTGTCTGCATTTCGTCAGGCATAGACTGCTCTGTCTATGGAGTTTACTGTACCAATTATTGTTCTTATACTCACTCCTTTGTGCATCCAGTACCCACTTACTCTGGAGACCTCTGTGGGAACACAAAGCAGAGAGAACTGAACTCACTCTGTGGGCCATTAGGGGAGGGCTAGGAAGGCCTGGTGACCCAGGATGGCTTCCGAGGACAGGGTCTCTTCACCTCACATCCATACAGACATAGGTTCATATATATTATTGTACTTCACCAGCTATGTTTAGCTCAATTCAAGGTCACAAGGTGCTTCATCATGGACAAATCACTTTAGGCCTATGGATACTATTGGGGGTTATCGTAAGAGATACTGAGATGCATACATAAATCTTATCCCACCACAGGATAATTTTCTATTTTTGTTTTCCAAACTGAGTTTGCTTCAGAAGCGAGAAAAAACAAAGAAAAGTTATCCCTGTGGAGGGTAGTGTTTATTTTTGCATACAATTTGCATATAACAACACTGTATATGTAATGACTGCATAAATTGCTTAAACAAAGTTTCTTCTCTTGGTACTGTGGGACTGTGTTTTCTTGACTTTTCATTTCTGCTTTCTCAGCCATGGCCTCTGATTGTTCATCAGGTGGTTGTGTGTGTGGGCTGGAGAAGGCATGTAAGAAACGGTGAGGAATTCCAGTTTCTTTGTGACTGGGGCTCATAGTTTTCAGGCTGTCACCACTCTGGGAGGCCTCTCCTGAACCCCTTATTTCTTCCTCATTGTACTCTTGAGTGAGGCAAGTAAGATTCCTATAGCACAAAATTTAAGGACACCCTTTCATGGGTGAGCACCTAAGAACTGATGCTTTTGAACGGTGGTGTTGGAAAAGACTCTTGAGAGTCCCTTGGACTACAAGATCAAACCAGTCAATAGTAAAGGAAATCAGTCCTGAATATTCATTGGGAGGACTGATGCTGAAGCTGAAGCTCCAATACTTTGGCCACCTGATGTGAAGAACTGACTCACTGGAAAAGACCTTGATGCTGGAAAAGATTGAATGCAGGAGGAGAAGGGGATGGCAGAAGATGAGATGGTTGGATGGCATCACTGACTTGATGGATATGAGTTTGAGCAAGCTCCTGGAGTTGGTGATGGACAGGGAAGCCTGGCGTGCTGCAGTCCATGGGGTCACAAAGAATTGGACATGACGGAGAGACTGAACTGAACTGAACTCATGGGTGTACAAGTACAAGGCTGGCACCTGAGTGTCCTCTAGACTCCTGCTGGAACCCCTCTTAGGGGAACCCAACTGGAAACCAGAGGACAAGGGAGTCTGGTCCATTGATGTCTGCCTACCAGGGCACAGAGTCAAGTAGAGACTGGATTTTCAGAACCAGTCAAGAAAATATCCGAATATCCAGCACAACAATCTTGAGGACAGCAGTTAGTATAAGTTAAGCCTAGAAAGATGACCTATTTTTGACAGGTGGGAAATTGCCTTGTGTTCTTAGAAGTCTCTTAAACTTTATGCCTTTGAGAAGGTTTGTGATAGCACATCTATCTATATAATATGCAAATGCAGGCATTTATCATGAATAACAGTTGTATGAGTTTTCAATCGCCATTGTACAAATTTAGTCACTTAAACAACACTTAAACAACTTAAACAATAATAATAAACAGATTTATTATTTCATAGTTCTAGAGATCAGAAGTCCAATATAGATCTCACTGGCCTAAAGTCAAGTTGTTGGCAGGGCTGTGGTCCTTCTGGAGGCTATAGGGGAGAATCAGTTTCCTTATCTTTCGCAGTTTCTAGAGCTGCTGGCATTCCTTGCCTCAGTGGCTCCTTTTCCTGTCTTCACAGCCCATATCAGTGAGCTGAACCCTTTGCACATTGCATCACTTTGGCCAACTCCTTATTCATCACCTTCCCTACTCTTGTTTTTTGCCTCTCTCTTCATATAAGGACCGTGGGATAACTTCAGACTCACCTGGATAGTCCAGGATAAATCTCCCTATCTTAGTGTCAGTTGACTAACAACCTTAATTCCATCTACAACCTTATTCTTCTTAAGAATTAACATATTCACATGTTATGGGGATTTGGATGTGTACATCTTTGGAGGCCATTATTCTGTGCAAAAACGGATACTTGAAAAATTTACCCTGATTAGTGATTCACAATATGTTCTTTTATTTTATTGTACTTAAGAATGATCTTCAAATTCCCCAGAGATTCTGACTCATAAACTAGAGAGGCTAGCAAGTTGTAGATTTAGCAGGTGGACCATGCTTCAGAAATCATCGCTTCAGCCTACAGGCTACTATCTTATCCTGGATTCAGTGTTCCTGACCCCAAAGTGACTCACACTTCTTTTGCCAGAGCAGGCAAACCCCGGTGGAGGTGGTTGTGTTATCCCATGCACTTACCTAGGATGAAGGCTAGAATGGGGGACTGAGGAGGTGAATACAGCCTTTGGGGTCAGCTTTCCTAATCCCGTCACTGCCGGGTCTCCAACCCCAATGCGCTCTGCCTCTCCATCCTCACCCTAGCCCTGCAAAATTCAATTCCTTACTTTCTTTTCTGCGTTGGTGGCTGGTTATGATACCAGTGAGCTCCTCATTGACTTCTTCAAGATGTCTTTTTTTTTTTTTCCAGTAATGATCCAGATTTGTGAAAACAGGGAAGTGATCAAACAAAAACAAAATGAAGACTCAGTCTTTTCCTTTTTAGGTTGCCTCTAAGCAGGTGGACAGCTTTATCAAGGAGACTGATGATGCTCTGGGACTGTAAAGCTGGTCAGGGAAAGGGGCTTAGGGTTTACACTCAATCCTAGTTGCCGAACTGAAACCCTTTGCAGTAAAATAACTGGACTATTAGGGCCCTCCTTTAGTTAAAGAAGACCTGCCTATGGACCCCCAGATTATGTTCTCTGGGGGCCCAGAATTGTAGCCCTGAACACATCTGAGATGATCCCAGAAGACTTGAAACCGAGGCCACTGCAACATGAAAAATGCTTAAGCACATAGTGTTCTATTAGAAGTGATAGACTGTGCTTCGGGAGAGAGGCACAGAGAGATGAAAAGACAGGTTTTGTTGACAGGTTATCACCACATGGCAGCTGGGATAGATAGTTCCAAGACCTCCTTTAGGGGAGCCCACACACACAGCCAGATCTCCAACGCCCCAAAGCAGCCTTTCCTGCTGAGGCAGTCAGGCTATAAATTATGGACCAGGCCATTTTGGGTGAAGGAGATAAAGCATGTGATAAGGAGAAGTGGTGGTCACTGAGATGGGAGAGAATTCCTTTCATTTGGCAGAAATAATAGTTTGTTGCCTGTCACAGGGAAACAGCTGATACGATCATCAGGAGAAAAATGACCCCTTACGAAAATTGAAGGCAGAGAAAGTAAGAGACCCAGGAAGGATGCCACACTTGTAATAGCCCCTGAGTAATTTTTTAGACTGCTGTTTCTCAAATTAATTGTGTTTCCTGTTATTTCTGTGAGGTCCCCTCTTATTATATACAAATCAGTGCATGATGGGTTCCAGAACTTGAAATTCGTGTGCAGTTGGGGGACACAATCAACATGAGGAATGAAGTCATTTTTTCATAGACTAAAAAGTACAATGAAACCAATAAAAATGTAACAATTATAATAGCTGCTCTTAATTGAATGTTGACTATGTGCTAATAAGTACTGTGCATTTTTCTTTAATCCTTACGAAAACCACATGAGGAAGGAATTACTATCTTCATTTTACAGTTGGAAGAGAATTGCAAAGGTTAGATAATTAGCTCCAAGTTTCCCAAATAGAATTGGACAGAATTAGATTTTAAAACCAAATCTCTGTTGGAGATATATTTGCTCTTGATCATCCCAGGTTGATTGTGAGAAAACAAATCATGGGGGCAATAAATTACAAATGTTAAAAGTATGGCTCTTGAGTTAGGTTTGGATAAAATCCTGGCTCCACTCCTTATGCCAAATGTGATAGTCAGGCTTGGATAAAACCTTGGCTCCACTTCTAATGCCAGATGTGACCTTGGGCACATTCTTAACTTCTCTGAGCTTTCATTTCCTTATTTTAAAATGAGGTTCAAAATACCTACTGAACAATGGTTTCGAGAAAATGAGATAATATGATACAGTTTCAGAATGATGTTGGATATCTAATAAGTTAGAGTTGCTGTTATTACTTCATTATCAGTATCATCACTGTCATTACTAGTTTTCCTAGTATTAACGCAAATACTCTACAGAACAAAACCAGACATAATTTGGGAAGTTAAAGAAGGCAGGAAATAAGGAGCAATTCCAAATTGGAAGGAGTCGGATGCCAGCCAAGAATGTGGATTAATTGTTACTGGGAAAGGAAATTACAAAGTGAAATTGGGATTTTTCATGTTTAAGAAGTTAAAAAGTCATATATTATTTTTTTGAAATTAGCATCCCTTTCATTAGAAAAAGTATCCAACATTTAAGTTTTTCTTATAGATACAGGAGTAATTTGTTGGATGCATTTATCTAAAACCTGTAGATTATTCAACTGCCATAGAGTCAAAATCTGAGATGTTTAGAGTTGGGTCTAAGCCCTTTTTGGGCTGCCCCAGTGGCTCAGCAGTGAAGAATCCACCTGTGTTGCAGGCAAGGCAGGACACAGGGGTTCAATCCCTGGATTGGGAAGATCCCCTGGAGTAGGAAGTGGAAACCTACTCCACTGTTCTTGCCTGGAGAATCCCATGGGCAGAGGCCTGTAGTCCATGGGGTTGCAAAGAGTCAGACATGAATTAGTGACTGAGCACGCATACAAGCTAAGCACCCTTTACTTAGGTCCCTACCTCGTTCCTCAGGCCAAGGAGAATAACGGGTTCCTGGAATCTGACTATCTGGTGATGGAGAAAGGTCAGTATCATATTGAGGAGTCAGCAAGGCCAGGATAGGGTGATGCATGGGAGGTGCCTGGAGGCAACATTTGAGATGCTCCCTCCCTCTCAGGGTCCTGCAGGTGCTGACCCTGCCTAGCCGGATGCCAGGGAAAGCACGAATGCGGGGATCAGGTGGACACGGTCCACGCATCCACAATGCAGTGCAGAGGCAATGAGCCACTCATATGCTATGGCCAAAGCAAAAGGCATTCTCTCTGGGAGCAGGAGAGCAGGTACCCAAGAGTCCCTAGAAGCCAGCAGACAGCCGACCCTGGGAGTGCAGACACAGGGCCTTCGCACACACTCAGTTCACTTCCTCCTCTGGCTGTTTAGACTGCTTCAGTAACAGAGTGGCACAGAGCAGTAGCTGCCAAACTTGCGACTGCTTGTCAGACATAACCTGGGAGCTCCATAAATATGACAGGTCCTCCAGCTCAGTATGCGACACCTCCCAGCAGAAATCTGATTTGTTTGGTATGGAGAGGGCCCAGGGATCAGTGTTTCTATCAAGTTCCGCAGTGATTCCAGGGCAGCTAGTCAGTTCACTTGAATTTGGAAAGAGAGAACTAAAGGTCAGGGTGCTTTCTCTGGTGTAATCTCCAGACATTTTTTCTCATACTCCTTATGTTCAAATGATATCTGACCGACTTAACAAGTATTGAATTTCCAGCGAACTCGATATTTAGCTTTGTCAGTAGAGGGCGCTGGAGGGACATTGCAGGAGGAAGCTGACTTCTCTTCCTGGTCCCTTGTTCTGCGTTTTGCTTTCTCCTGGCCCTGCTGCCCAGTCCGTCAGCAGTGTGTGTGGAGGTACAATCAGTGGTGCTCTGCCTTAGCTGGGCGCCCAGACCACAAAGACCCTCAGCAAATTTACAGACTGGACTCCATCCCAGTGACCACCTGTCTGTGACCCCCACATTTAGGTCTCACCAGTAAGCAGGCTTCCTACAGCCTAGGCTTCCTACTTTTTCTGGCACCCTCTCATCAGCCTGGACCACCTGCCTCCCAGAGGGTCACTTCCAGCAGCCTTCCTGGCATGGACACCATGCACTTCTGGCTGTCCGTGCCCTTCAAGCAAGCAGGCTCCCAACATCCTGACTTCCTCTGCATTCCTGGCCCCTGCCAGCCACAGCCTGCTGTCCTGCAGGCCTTGCCTACTTGCCCAGGGGTTGTTGGCCTGCTTTGCCTGAGCACCTCAGTGAATTTCTCAGCCCCTCAGTGGGCTGGAACCATAGCTTCTCCAAGGAGATCTGGACCATGGCCTTGGGAAGGGCCACACCCCTCTTTATGAGTTCGTCTGTGGACATTCTCCCTCAGGCCAGATACCCTTTAGAGTTCTCTTTACTTATTTATGGTTATCCTTCCATTATAATGAATATCCATTTACATTAAAATATGGACACAGGAAGCCTACCCAGCATGCTGGCATTTGGCCAACACCAAGGAAGTGGCTCAGTGGGGAAGAAGACCCTCGGGTATTCCATCCCCACTCTTGTCCTGGGCTGGATGAACATGGCTAATGGAGACCAGTGCAAACACTTGCACTTGTAACGGTATTGAAGGTCAGTGTTTCTAAGTTTAAAAAAAAATATTTGAAAAACAGAAAAATTTAAGAGTTAAAATTTATTGTGTGGTTATGGAGAAGGTGTCAGGATCCACAGCAGCTGGTCTTTCCGTCTCAATCTTATTCTGCTAAGACCAGTGAATTACTCATTTGTGCTTCATTACAGATCAACTTGCTTTGCTTCTATAGGCATTTAATAGAAGATGGCTACCCTACAGTTTCCTAGTTTATCTGTCTTTGGACCATGCAGTAAACAGAGATTAACTAGCACTTCTGCTGGGGGCAGAGTGTGATTGGCCCAGTTTGGGTCAGGTGTTCTTTCTTGGTCCTGTGAGCTAAGGCTGAGGGTGCTGGGTCATGTGGTAATTAACATGGCTAATGGGCTCTTTCCATTGGTGAATGGACTTGGAGAAGGGGATGTGATTTGGACAAATCTCTTAAAATATGTCTACCACAGATGGCTACAAATACACCAATAATACAGTAAAGATGTGGCAGTCACAGACATTTGTCTTCTTTAAACATTCACTATTTATCTTCTCTTGGCTATGTACTGATAGCCTCGGGGATCTGGGAAAATAGAAGGTAGCTGAGTGAGACAAATAAAAAAAAGAAAGTACTAAAACCATAAATTATGGATCATCCCATCCATAGGTATGCTCAGACTCTGCAGAAACCTTGATATGCCTCATTGCCTTTGAGAAATGAAATTTTAATATGGAGAAACAAGTAAACTTTTCAGCAATTTCTTTCTGTGCATCAAGAAAGGAAAGTCAGTCCTTTTCTCCAACACCCTTCTGCCATTCTTCTGATGTCCAACGTTTTGGAAGAAAGCATGAACAGAGAAGCCAGAACTTTCTCATGAAGAAATAACAGCCAGGTAGAAAGGCTAGGAAGGAGAAAGGTAAAGAAGATTCTAGTGGGATATGAGTTGTTTCAAATGAATGAGACAATTCAAAGCTTGATTAAGAGTCAGTGCGAACTTGGAAGTGATATGAGGAGGCTTCAGAAGGGTAAAAACGTTTGAAAAAGTTAATTCTCCATATGATGGTACAATGGCAAGGAAGTTTTTAGAGAGTGTTCGAAATGAACCACTATGAGTAAAATTCCCTGAAAAGCACTGAATGTCTTAAGTAAGTTGTCTTTATGTGTTGGGAATATGTGTGTATAATTGAAGTGTTATTAAGTATCTAGTTAACAGTTCTAGTCACAAAACCAATTGCTTTAAATAAAAAAACCTCTGCCTTCATTAGTATCATTAGTGTTGCAGCTGAAATTTCAGCTGAATTGGGATCTGTGTGGCAAAATGGGAATTTTCAAGACAGTTACGTGGGGTACTAATGACTTCAATTACAACAGAACACATTACTTAAACCAAGCAAATGATCAGCCTCTGCATATAGAAGTGGGAAGGGAGCCTTAATTAATTTACTAATTGCACTTCTTATTTTAAGTGGTACCATTGGTTTGGGTCTATAATGGTTTCATTGCTGTTTTCTCTTACAGAGTGTGGTGTTCCTTTGTGGGGCTGGAGGAAGGGAGTGCCTAGAGTATGTCCCCGGGCCTGGGCATTGGCAGAAAATATTGCTCCAATACTTACTGGGTACCTAAGATTCCCTAGGGTTACTCCAATAAGTCCTCTGTCTACAATATAGTCTTGTTACCTGAGTATTGAAGTCTCCAAGTGTTTACTGAATCCCCGGCCCCAATGTAGGAACATACTGCTTCAGTGATTATGTAAGGTTAGCGGGTTACCTCTACCACGTGATGTAGAGGAGGGCCCGGGAGGATGGAGTGGAAGATGGGTATGGTTTGATGGGGAACAGGGTGAAAAGGAAGACTCGAAGTATAAGAGGATGCTACTCATGTGGGAAGCAGTAGGGCAAGAGGGTTTCATTTCATTAGTGTTTTCATATAGAGTCCTCTATGCTCACTTAGAAGCAAGGAGGAAGAAGCTGGGTGTTTTTGAAGAATCTCTTTATGTATAGAATGTTAAACCAAATAAATGAGTTTTAATACTTCAAATGACAATCTGTTAAGAAAGAAAGTGAAAGTGAAGTCACTCAGTCGTATCCGACTCTTTGTGACTCCGTGGACTGTAGCCTATCAGGCTCCTCCATCCATGGGATATTCCAGGCAAGAATACTGGAGTGGGTTAAGACCTAGGGTATTTTTTCACCATCATAGTAAATGAATTATGGAATGTGCTAATGTGAGAGATTGTGAAATTTTCTTCAGTAGAGCGCTAAAAATTAATTGATAAACTACCGCCTTCTGGGCTCTTTCTTTAGCAACAAACCCTGAGGAAGGAGTGTCCAAGTTCATGAACTGGCCACCAGGGGTCACCAGAAGAATTGAAAGGGCTTCTGAGGCAAAGCCGTAGTTTCCTGTTCTCTAAGAAGAGGGTGATTTGTGATTCTATTGTTAGAGAGACTTCTCACTTAAACATTTAGGATTCTTTTGTCCCTTCTGTTATATTTAAGATTTCCTTGTCCCTTATTTTTGATCGTCAGTTCTTGCTACACTACTGTGACCTATATGTCATTGGTAGATATTTTTCTTTTTAATTAAATATATAAATGCTTATTCGTAAAATAAAATTTTGTAACTCAAAAAAAAAAAAAGAAAGAAAAAAAAATGAGCTTCTTCAAAGATTGTTGAGCTCATTCACCTCCTTCAGGAAAGTAAATTTGAGGAGCAGGGTCAGCTGAGGTTGGAGGTGTGTATGCAGATCTCTTATTATTTAAGCATTCCAAGAATGCAGTGTCCTGTGCTTCAAAGTTGCATAATAAAGATGTTTGGCACCGAGGTACTAGACTTGACTTTGTAGTTTGGCCTCTCAGGGTCAGTCTATTTTCCTGAGAGCCTGGAGGTCCCATCATTGTGCCAGGTCACAGGAAGAGACATGAAAAGCAGCGGAGGGTGGAGTGGAGAGCAGAGGGCCCAGGGCATCCGAGAGGGCAAAATTCTCCATCACCGTCACAGCTTCTCAGCCCTGCCTGCACATTTAACCACCTGGGAGCTTTTATTTTATTTATTTATTTATTTTTATTGTGTTGGTTTTGCCATACAATGACATGACACCGCCATGGGTTTACATATGCTCCCCCTCCGGAACCCCCCTCCCTCTCACCTGGGAGCTTTTAAAACAAACAGATGCCTGTCTCACTCCAGACCAGCTGAATTGGAATTTTTGGGATTTGAGCCTAAGCAGTATTTTTTTTTTTTTAAAAAACAGCTTTCCATGTTGTTTTTTTAAATGAGTGATCAAGATTGAGAACCACTGGCTCATGTGTAGCTCTTCAGGGCTTCTGGAAACACATGCACATTAGGAAGGAAGTGGGGGACTGGAGGCTCACAGGGCTGGGTGGACTCACAGTATTTTACTCACTGGAGGCTAGAACCACTTTCATGTAGATTCCATCCTCTCTCCACTGCTCATACTCTCCTACTGCTGAATGAATAAAAGTTGAAGATGGTCCTGGGGAGTGGTATTGAGTAGCAAGTTAGAGGATCAGAAGTTGTATTTTGTGACCCCATGGACTGTAGCCCACCAGGCTCCTCTATCCATGGGATTCTCCAGGCAAGAATACTGGAGTGGGTTGCCTTTCCCTCTTCCAGGGGATCTTCCTGACCCAGGGATGGAGCCAGGGCCTCCTGCACTGCAGGCAGATTCTTTACCATCTGAGCCACTAGCGAATCCCATAGAGGACTGGAGGGGAGATTTTTTTTTTTTTTTAAATCACTTATTCAAACAAAACACACATAGTTGGGGCCAGAGAGGCGAGGGCAGAGCTAGTTACATTTATTCAGCACAGTAGAGTTGACAATATCATTTCATGATACATCTTCTCATCAGGGTCCTCAGGCAAGCCTGTGAGGTGGGCATTACTACCTTCTGATGGATGAGGAAACAGAGGGCTGGAAGACTCTGAGGGCAGGATCACACAGCTATTACGTGGCCAAGTAGAACCAGCACCTGTCTGGCTACCCGTTCCTGGGCCACACTACTCTCCCACAGTGGGTTTACAAGGCTGGCTTTGATTTTAATTTGTTTTTGCTTCAGCTTATAAGTTCCTGCTTCTCTTGAATTCTCTATGCACATTTTCAACACTTTAGGCAAGAGAACTAACTAGTGAAAAACTGACCAGGTAAGATGGCCAAAGGAGCAAAGAACAGCAAACAATCCATGTTTCTTATTCTCCTGTTAGTAGATGGTTTACATGAAAACCGTCTTATAAATTCCTGGTATTTCTTTCTTACAGCAACAGCTAACATTTAAGAACATGCACTATACACCACTCACTAGGCGTTATGAAAGTTAATATATTTAGTCCTCCCAACCACCACGTGGCATAGATACTATGATTGATCCCCATTTTATAGGTGGGAAAACTGAGGTCCAAAGAGCTTAGCCAACTTACCTAAAGTCACCCAGCTAGTGGATAGTAAAGCTCAGATTGGAATCCAGTTTGAGACAAGAGCTCACAGACTTTATCTGTTAGACTCTGCTGACTCTTAGAACTACAGCCCTGCTGATCTGAGTTCCCAGTTTGCCTCTGGGCTCCTACCTTTTCTACCTGTTTCTTTACTAATCATTTGTGCTTAACGTCCTTTTATCATGCATTAGGCTTTGTTACAAGGGTTTGGTAAATATTATCTCATTTAATTCCTTAACACTGGAGTCTGGGTCCCAGGTGGTCCCTCCGAGGGAGGCTCCTCTCCAGCCCATGGCTGTTCTGACCATCCCTGCTGTCTTGGCACACTCCCTTGACCTCTTCCTAAAGCTACTAAAGACCCGGTAGATTTTGAAATTTCTCTGTCCCTGCTCTCCTCATGGTTAGAACCCTGCAAGCTCAGCTGTTCTTCCAGGTTCTTGGCTTCAGGTCACAGATCACCTCCCCTTGAGTTTCTCTTGCCTTCCACCCACCGCCTTCTCACATCATCCAGGTGGATGCGCCAGTCCACTCCAGCCTTCTAATGCAGAAGTGACGTGTCTCCGTGTGACTGGGCTAAGGAAGGGGTTGCAGGATTTCATTCTGGCCCGAAGCAGTAGGATCCTTTCTGGCCAAACATGACTGATCGCACATCAGATGAGCCATGACATTACGTGAGGGCTCACAGTCACATCCTGCCTTGGCCTTGTGGAGACCAAGTGGGCCTTCTTTCAGACTGCTCCCAAGGATCCACATAGGGCCAGGCCATCTACACTCGCTGCTCTCCCACTCAGTTCTTCTCTGGCTTGAAGATTTCTCTATCATTTTCTTCCATCTACAGCATCATTTCCTGGCTCTCTTTGTGGCTGAATCCTTCTTGGCTCCCAAGTCTCAGCTGTGCTCTCAGGATCTCACTGAGAACTTCCCTGATTGTGTGTCCAAAGGAAGTTCCTCTTTATCAGCCCTCACTCACTCTCTTGATATCACCCTTATTTCCTCTCCTTGATGGCTTGGATAGTAAAGAATCTGCCTGCAATGCAGGAGAACTGGGTTCCATCAGTGGGTCAGGAACATCCCCTGGAGGAGGGAATGGCAACCTGGTCCAGTACTCTCGTTTGGAGAATTCCTTGGGCAGAGGAGCCTGGGAGGCTTCAGTCCATGGAGTCACCAAGAGTGGGACACAACTGAGTGACTAGTACTAACACTATTTCATCTCCACACTCTTTGATCATCCTGTTTATTCATTTACTTACTGTCTGTATTTTTCATGAAATGTAAGCTTAAGGAGGGCAAGGAGTTGTCTTTTTCACTCGCTGCTCTCCCAGGACCTGCTCTTAACATGGTGCCGACCCCTACAAGGTGCTGAGTGAAAGTAAAGACACCTCTGTCATTGAGGGTGATAGTGCTGACTACTGCCAGTAACTCATTTCCAGCATCCCTCCCTGCCAGTGGCCTTTCCTTATTCACACTGGCCATATCTCTAAATCTGCACCTTCTTTGGGGTTCTGTTGCTATCATTTGCAGGGACTAGATGACTCAGGTCCTGCCTGCTGCTTCTCAGTTCATTGAGTTGAATGAAGCTACTGTTGTCTTTGTGAACACCTTCTCTGTAAATAAGAAAGTCAGTTTGGACTTTCGGTGAAGGGAACAGATTGTCACTGTGGAGGGTGGATTTTTTGTTATGACTCTTTGGGAATATGTTGGTTGAATGGAAGAGTCCCTGGAAAGTTTGAAGAGTTTATATATTTGTATATTGTGCTGTGCTAAGTCGACACTTTGGGACCTCATAAACCGTATCTTGCCAGGCTCCTCTGTCCGTGGGGATTCTCTAGACAAGAATACTGGAGTAGGTTGCCATTTCCTCTTCCAGGGGATCATCCCAGCCCTGGGATTGTACCCAGTCTCCCGCATTGCAGGTGGATTCTTTACTGTCTGAGCCACCAGTGAAGCTGTATATATATATATATATATATATATATAAGTAAAACTGTGCCCTAGGCCATACAGCCTAGGGCTTCCCAGGTGGCTCAGTGGTAAAGAATCTGCCTGCCAAACCAGGAGATGCAAGAGAAGCAGATTTGATGCCTGGATAGGGAAGATTCCCTAGAGAAGAACATGGCAACTCACTCCATTATTCTTGCCTGGAAAATCCCAATTGTCAGAGGAACCTGACAGCCTACAGTCCATGGGGTTGGAAAGAGTTAGACATGACTTAGTGACTAAACCACCACCACTACCACTAGGCAGTATTCTGGATATCAGTTGAGTTGAGTTCAGTTCAGTTGCTCAGTCATGTCCAGCTCTTTATGACCCCATGAACCGCAGCACACCAGGCCTCCCTATCCATCACCATCTCCTGGAGTTTACCCAAACTCATGTCCATTAAGTCGGTGATGCCATCCAACCATCTCATCCTCTGTCATCCCCTTCTCCTCCTGCCCTCAATCTTTCCCAGCATCAGGGTCTTTCCCGATGAGTCAGTTCTTCGCATCAGGTGGCCAAAGTATTAGAGTTTCAACTTCAACATCAGTCCTTCCAATGAACATCCTTTAGGATGGACTGGTTGGATCTCCTTGCAGTCCAAGAGACTCTCAAGAGTCTTCTCCAACACCACAGTTCAAAAGCATAAATTCTTTACTGCTCAGCTTTCCAGAAATGACTACTGGAAAAACCATAGCTTTGACTGGAAGGACCTTTGTTGACAAACTAATGTCTCTGCTTTTGAATATGCTGTCTAGGTTGGTCATAACTTTTCTTCCAAGGAGTAAGCATCTTTTCATTTCATGGCTGCAGTCACCATCTGCAGTGATTTTGGAGCCCAGAAACATAAAGTCAGCCACTGTTTCCACTGTTTCCCCATCTATCTACCATGAAGTGATGGGACTGGATGCCATGATCTTTGTTTTCTGAATGTTGAGCTTTAAGCCAATTTTTTTCACTCTCCTCTTTCACTTTCATCAAGAGGCTCTTTAGTTCTTCATTTTCTGCCATAAAGGTGGTGTTATCTGCATATCTGAGGTTATTCATATTTCTCCTGGCAATCTTGATTCTAGCTTGTGCTTCCTCCAGCCAATCGTTTCTCATGATATACTCCACATGTAAGTTAAATAATCAGGGTGACAATATACAGCCTTGACGTACTCCTCTTCCTATTTGGAAACAGTCTGTTGTTGCATATCCAGTTCTAACTGTTGCTTCCTGACCTGCATACAGATTTCTCAGGAGACAGGTAAGGTGGTCTGGTATTCTCATCTCTTTCAGAATTTTCCACAGTTTGTTATGATCCACACAGTCAAAGACTTTGGTATAGTTAATAAAGCAGAAATAGATGTTTTTCTGGAACTCTCTTGCTTTTTCGATGATCCAGCAGATATTGGAAATTTGATCCAATTTCCTCTGCATTTTCTAAAACCAGCTTGAACATCTGGAAATTCACAGTTCACATATTTCTGAACCCTGGCTTGGAGAATTTTAAGCATTACTTTACTAGCATGTGAGATGAGTGCAATTGTGCAGTAGCTTGAGCATTCTTTGGCATTGCCTTTTTGGGTATTGTAATGAAAACTGACCTTTTCCAGTCCTGTGGCCATTGCTGAGTTTTCCAAATTTGCTGGCATACTGAGTACAGCACTTTGACAGCATCATCTTTTAGGATTTGAAATAGCTCAACTGGAATTCCATCACCTCCACTAGCTTTGTTTTTAGTGATGCTTCCTAAGGCCCACTTGACTTCACATTCCAGGATGTCTGGCTGTAGGTGAGTGATCACACCATCATGATTATCTGGGTCGTGAAGAACTTTTTTGTACAGTTCTCTGTGTATTCTTGCCACCGTCTTCTTAATATCTTCTGCTTCTGTTAAGTCCATACCATTTCTATCCTTTATTGTGCCCATCTTTGCATGAAATGTTCCCTGGGTATCTCTAATTTTCTTGAAGAGATCTCTAGTCTTGCCCATTCTATTGTTTTTCTCTTGTTTCTTTGCACTGATCGTTGAGGAAGGCTTTCTTATCTCTCCTTGCTATTTTCTGGAACTCTGCATTCAAATGGGTATATCTTTCCTTTTCTCTTTTGCTTTTCACAGCTATTTGTAAGGCCTCCTCAGACAACCATTTTGCTTTTTTTGCATTTCTTTTTCTTGGGGATGGTCTTGCTCCCTGTCTTCTGTACAATGTCACTAGCCTCCAACCATAGTTCGTCAGACACTCTATCAGATCTAATCCCTTGAATCTATTTGTCACTTCCACTGTATAATCATAAGGGATTTGAGTTAGGTCATGACTGAATGGTCTAGTGGTTTTCCCTACTTTCTTCAATTTAAGTCTGAATGTGGCAATAAGGAGTTCATGATCTGAGCCACAGTCAGCTCCTGGTCTTGTTTTTGCTGACTGTGTAGAGCTTCTCCATCTTTGGCTGCAAAGAATATAATCAATCTGATTTTGGTGTTGACCATCTGGTGATGTCCATGTGTAGAGTCTTCTCTTGTGTTGTTGGAAGAGGGTGTTTGCTATGACCAGTGAGTTTTCTTGACAAAACTCTATTAGCCTTTGCCCTGCTTCATTCTGTACTCCAAGGCCAGATTTGCCTATCAATCCAGTTTTTTCTTGACTTCCTACTTTTGCATTCCAGTCCCTTATAATGAAAAGGACATCTTTTGGGGGTATTATTTCTAAAAGGTTTTGTAGGTTTTCATAGAACCGTTCAACTTCAGCTTCTTCAGCATTACTGGTCAGGGCATAGACTTGGATTACCATGATACTGAATGGTTTGCCTTGGAAACAAACAGAGATCATTCTGTCATTTTTGAGATTGCATCCGAGTACTGCATTTTGGACTCTTTTGTTGACTATGATGGCTACTCTATTTCTTCTAAGGGATTCCTGCCTACAGTAGTAGATGTAATGGTCATCTGAGTTAAATGCACCCATTCCAGTCCATCTTAGTTCACTGATTCCTAGAATGTCGACGCTCACGCTTGCCATCTCTTGTTTGACCACTTTCAATTTGTCTTGATTCATGGACTATGAATTCATGGACCATGAATGTCTTGATTCTAGGTTCCTATGCAATATTGCTCTTTATAGCATCGGACCTTGCTTCTATCACCAAACAACTGGGTGTTGTTTTTGCTTTGGCTCCATCTCTTCATTCTTTCTGGAGTTATTTCTCCCCTGATTTCCAGTAGCTTATAGGGCACCTACCAACCTGGGGAGTTCACCTTCCAGTATCTTATCTTTTTGCCTTTTCATCCTGTTCATGGGGTTCTCAAGGCAAGAATACTGAAGTGGTTTGCCATTCCCTTCTCCACTGGACCACATTCTGTCAGACCTCTCCACCATGACCTGTCCGTCTTGGGTGGCCGCACACGGCATGGCTTGGTTTCATTGAGTTAGACAAGGCTGTGGTCTGTGTAGTCAGATTGGCTAGTTGTCTGTGATTGTGGTTTCAGTCTCAGTGCCTACCGTCTTACTTGGGTTTCTTTTACCTTGGACGTGGGGTAGCTCCTCATGGCCACCACTCCTGAGGATATACAAAGGCAAATCTTTTATCATTCCTGGATATTCTGTCTATTGGCGAGAAAAAACTTAACTGCACAAAACAGATACCGGCATATTAAATAAATACTAATTCTAAACAAGAAATAACAGTGCTTTAGTTCTGTAGAGAGTAGTCATGGGGAAGGTTTGATGAGACTTAGTCAAGGCTGTGAAAGACAGAGGATGTAGGTGAGTTTGCTTGGGTATTTTCTGAAGCCTTAGCCCTCTATGTATTCAGTGGGTTCTTTGTCCTTTCTAGATAGAGCCACAGAAAGCGCCAGTCGTCCTTTGGCTGCAGGGTGGGCCAGGAGGCTCATCCATGTTTGGTCTCTTTGTGGAACATGGACCTTACATTGTCACAAAAAACATGACTGGTAAGTATTGCTTGGACTCTGTTTTCCCATGTAGAGTTCTTCCTTTGAACCTTATACCTGCTTTAGAAATAACTTAGTGTGAATAGTGTGAGCCACTAGAAATAGCTTTACAGTTTTGGGTTATGAAAATGTAATTTTCTGGCAGTGTCTGTCCAGGAAGGAGGAGCCACCAGGGTGAGTGTCCTGACTGGGCTGCTTTCTGCCTTGAAATTTGGGTGAAAGGTTCCACACTTTGTTCTGCTAGTCTACTGCTGACTCAAGCAACCCGGACTTATGAAAACAGTTGGCATTTATTACTGTCTGGGCGAGACCTTTTGCGTGGGACAAGCGGGTGGAATTATATCCCTAATTATTCATACACACTGAATGGCGTACAGCTCAGCCACACAAATGATCAGACATCAGAAGCAAGGTGCTGAGGGCTGAGGGCCGAAGGAGGGAATGGAGAAGGAGCTACATCCAGCTCTAACCCAGGTTTACCTCCCCCTTCATATTAGGGGAGGGGAGATTGTTTACTTTCCCCAGGTCAGAATTTGGAGGATGAACCAGTTTGTGACTTGGTATACTTACATACACAATTCTGTTGAAGTTGTGGGTCTCTTCAGTGTTGGATGGGAGGGAAGATTCTGGAGAATCAGAGGTTAAAGAGGATTCACTTGATTGGACAGATAGGTTTATTGCATCTGTGGGTGAAGGGTGTTTCTGCATGAGTCAGTTACATGGGGTTTGTTTCCAATGTTCATCTTAGATGTAGAAACTCTCTGGTTCTGGGAAAAGTAAAGGAGAGGAGGGGAGGAGGAAAAACAGCTGGTGTGTGTTCCTGCTGCAGGAGAGTGATGCAGGGTCAGAGTGACACAAGGTCAGAGGGACACCAAGAATTCCCCCAACTGGAGGGGCCAGAGGGCGTGTTGGGCTCCAAACTAGAGCTAGACGTTAGGTGGGATGTTTTATTAAGGATTCAGTCTCAAGCCTCTTCTCTGCCTTCGTAGTGTATGCCAGAGACTTTCCTTGGACCACTACGCTTTCCATGCTCTATGTTGATAATCCCGTGAGTACCTGGGGTCCTGTGAAATGGCAGTGTTGGCCTCTCTAGTCTTTTTTTCTTTCATTAAGTACATTTATTAAATAGAAAAACACCAAACTTTTTTCTTTTTAAAATATAATTGTCTATTTTATTTTTTAAATAATTTTTAAAACTTTTATTGGGCTGCTCCGGGTCTTAGTTACGGCCTACATGGGATCTTGGTTGCCACATGCAGTATCTAGTTCCCTGACCAGATTCCCACCTGGTTTCCCTGCACTGGGAGCACTAAGTCTTAACCCTTGGACCACCAGGGAAGCCCCTATAATTGTCTGTTTAAAAAAAACATTTGATTCAGTTTGTCCCACCCTCTCCTTCAGCATTGAAACACATATATTGCCATACGTAAAATAGATAGCTAACTAGTGGGAAGTTGCTGTATAACACAGGGAGCTCAACCTAGAGGGGTGGGATGGGGTACAGGGTGAGGGGGAGGTCCAATGGGGGGGACATATGTATACCTATGGCTGATTCATGTTGTATGGCAGAAGCCAACAAAATAAAGCAGTTATCCCCCAATTAAAAATTTCTTAAAATTGAGATTTAATTTTTCTAAAATGTACCATTATATATCCAAGTTTGGGAATTTTTCTTGCTGCTTTCTCTCCTTCCCTCATTTCTGGTCTTTTGAAATGTCCTCTTCACTGAGTTATACCATCAAGGAAGGGATGACTTTCTCTCTACTGATAATATGGGTTTCTCTATAACTTGAGTTTTGGTTTTTTTTTTATACTATGGGAACACCTAATCTTTCAAATTGAACTCTGATATAAAAAGTTAAAACTAGCCCCTTTCACTTATCACAGGGAGCTGAATGCCTCATCTCAGGGAGAGCAAAAGGTAGAATTCTCCTTGGGAAGTTTTTATGAAATCAAATCCAATAAACTACAATGTAGGAGAGTAACTTTAGGGTCAACTCCTGCAGCTTGGGAGTATCTGTCCTCTAATCTGTCTACCTTCTTTCACTTCCCAGATAGTTCAAAGAGAAAACAGAACAATAGAAAGAAAAAAATCCAGCAATCTTGTCCCCCATGTTGTTTTGTCAGCCGTCTTCTTTCCTAGTCTATAATTCCAAGTTTACATTAAAGTTTAATTAAATGTCCTGTTACCTTGGCTATTTGGAAAAAAATTAAAAATATTTACAACTGATGTATATGGTGGGGATATATTCCTTGTACATATTGTTCACCCAAAATAAGTAGTAGCTTTTTCTATTGATTTACTCAGTTGTCTATGAACTTCCAGGAATAAGGAATTATTAGTTTAAAGCTAATCTTTATTTTAAAGCCCCTTATCTGCTGAAGGTGAAAGGGCTTTGTGGCCATATTTATCACAAGTAAAGAAATGGGGAAAAAAACTGTGCACACACACACACAACTAGTTTTTATCTTCTGCCAAGAGAGAGTTCCTTCTTAGCAGGACAGAGCAGTGCACGTTCCAGGTTCCACAGAGGAAGCAACTTTGAGTCTTTTCATACTGTAGCAGGGGCCAGGAAAGGTGAGTTTATCATCCTTAAATCATCATCTGGCAGGGTCCCCACTGCAGGATCAGAGAAGAGCTTTGCACTGCCAGTTTATCTGGACTCAGCAGAGGGACGGGGGAATTGGTGACACGCAGCATCCTCCTGTGAGCGTGGATGAGTGCACGTGCGTGATGCCGAAGAGCTGAGGCCAAAGGCCTGACCTTGGGAATAGTGTTGATTTCCTTCCCATGCGGTGTCTCTCAGCAAGGTGTGCGTTTCTCTCTGTTTATACCTGCTTATTTATTTCATCTTCAGGTGGGCACAGGTTTCAGTTTTACTGACCATATCCAAGGATATGCGATAGATGAAGATGATGTGGCTCGAAATTTATACAGGTAAAAGGCCCTGGCTTTCTTTTGGCCATCTTCAGACCAAATGATTTTCTATTTCAATGCGAAAATTCCTCCAGTAGTAGAAGTATTATTGATTGGTCATCATAGTCCAGTTGCTGAAGATCTTTTAAGAATACTTCTATATGAGGAGTGTGCGCACACACACACACACACACACACCTGTTTTCCATTTTGTTCATATTATCATTGATAACTGTGAAGTGGCCAGCAGAGAAAGTAGCAAGAAGAACTGACATCTTAAGGTGTAATTTTGTAAAAATATCCTTGAAAAAATAATAAAAACAGCAAAATTATTCAACCAAGTATACTTTTCCAACCTTTCAACTAGCTACCTGAGAGGATTCTGCTTGCTTCCAACATTATTTATATATTGAACTTTGGATTTTCCAAGAAACAACATCTCAGATGTTTTTTTGTTTTCTTTCCCAGGAGTCCTCCTTTTGTGGCTATAAAATGCAGTTTTTCACTCCTATATTTCTCCTTCATGTCTTTTCCAAACTGAAAGCTCAGCTTGCTAGCTAGTCTCTTACTTTTCCTTTCAGATTACAAAGTTATTCTTTTACACAAAAAATTAAGGAAAATGTGAAGTTGTAAACCCGATCAAACAGTATACATATAATATCTTCCTTTCTTTTTTCTTACATTCATTATAGCTATTTTTAGTACATTTTCTTAAAGTGACCTTTCTTATTTGGTCATATTTTTTTTCCCAGTCTGTAAATTATTACTAGAGACCAGGTACTGGATTCTTTCAGATCACTAGGGCACCCCCTGTACACATTGTAATAATTTGCTGAAAGAATCCTAGTTGCCAAAAAGAGTTAACCAGCTCCTCTATGCTGCCCCCCTACTTTCACCACACACCCCATCTGCTAATTGGTGAGCAAACCCAACCAATCCCCAAAGTGAAAGTGAATCTAATAGGAGTCAGTTTTTTGATCTCTGACAAAAGCTTTCCGTTTTTTTCCTCTTTCTCCCCAAGGCAATGGCTGGGAGGGGTGGGGACAGGGGAGAGGAAAGAGGAACTTCCGGCCTCTCTCCCAGAGATGTTTCTCCTCTGCTGCCCCAGAAAACGACATGGCTGATCTGTCTTGCACACACGTCCCATTATTTTAACACGGTCATTCAATCTCCAGGTGAGCTGACTAGGACCCACACTTCTGCTTCCAGATCCTATGCGTCCTTAGCCAGATCCTGGCAGGGGTCCCTCCGCTGCTACCAGCTCAAACAACCTCCGTTTCCCCCTGCCACAGACATAATCCTGATGGCAGTCCTTACAAGTTAACTTAAGGGCCATGTCTTTCTCATTTAGTACTGACTGTGAGCTCTCATTTTTCAGGTCGGAAACCTACATCCCCCCTACCCTCCTCCTCCAACCTTCTTTTGGCTTAACTCCAAACAACCTCAGTTGTTTAACTTGCAAACACCCTGGGGGCGGAGGGTCTGTATTAAAGAAATACATCAGACCCTCTAAGCCAGCGCCTTGCACCCCTGCCCTTCCTCTTCTGGCTCTCCGGCCCCTCCCCCATGGGTGGTCACAGCTTCCAGTTGACCCTCCGAGTGGATATTTACTGCTGACATGTGGTTCATCTCTCCTTGTGAGACATGTAAAGAGAACCTATTTCAAAGCATCCATTGTTTATAGCTGTTTTAGTTCTTTTTGCTTCAGGCTCTTAGAACTGGAAAATAGCTAATCAAGGGTAGCCCAGAAAACTGATTTCAGCTGTCTCCTTTATGGTTTATACTATTTGTTTCCCTTTGTGACTGCACTCTCCTCCCCAGCTGTCCAGATGGGTGTTTGGAATAAGAAGGTCTCTTTGAAACCTATAAACAGGCCACTACAGGTTTAAAGAGTAGAACTTTCTTTTTCTCCCTTTGAAAGCCATCTTTATTTATTTATTTATTTTTTCTGAAAATCCCATTCCATTTCACTATTATTAGTGCACAGCTGAAAGGAGTAGGTTCCTAAAAAGACATCTGACATTTACATTTAGGCTGCTTTTCTTTGTGTTTGGAAATGAAACTTTTTCCACTAACAGGATGTTTAGACTTTTTTTTTTTTTGCTGTTAGTCGCTCAGTCATGTCTGACTCTTTGCCACCCTATGGACTGTAGCCACCAGGCTCCTCTGTCCATGGAATTCTCCATATAAGAATACTGGAGTGAATAGCCATTCCCTTCTCCAGGGGAATCTTACCAACCCAGGGATTGAACTCACATCTCTTGCATTGCAAGAAGATCTTTACCATCTGAGCCACCAGGGAAGCCCATTGGTAAATAAAACTTCATAACAATGTGACTGTGAAACAATTTTATATATTAAATTGAGAACAGCATTGAATGAAGGGTGCAGGTGAGATCATGGCCCGGCCACACTAAGTGTGGAATGAATGAATGCTGAGGATAGCTCCCCATCTGATGCAAGAGAACAAAACCACTGGGATCCTTGTTGCTATGCTTCTTTCAGCCAGACTCTCAGTGACTAAAGGTATACCTTGTCTGGCTTTTGTTGGTATGGAGCTTTTGCTGAGATTGTTTTAACCTCAGTTCTCCTGAATGTCTTGTATTTCTATGACCCTGACTCCACTAGAGCTGACCAGAGTCCAGAGCTGTCTTTGGATCGATCTGTAATGTGTTATCATTTACATCCACCTTCTCTGCCCTAAGCCCATCTTCTCTTTAATAAAATTATCTGGGGGGTGGTTTCTCCTGATCATTCACCCTTGCCTTCTGTGTTTCATCCTGTTGTCCCTTAATATACCTTTCTGCCACTAAGTAGCCTTTGACTAAAATTCTACTTATTTGACAAGGCCTTGACACAATGCCAGCAAGGTTCCATTTCATGGAAAGACATGGAAGAGAGATATGTTTTGTGTGCCACATGGCTCTTGTGTCTGAATAAATGCATGGAGTGCGCACACACACACACACACACACACACACACACACACACGCATACTATGTATTGGGTTGATCAAAAATTAGTTTGGGTTTTTCCATAACATCTTACAGACAAACCCAAATGATATTATATTTCATTTCAACCAACCTGATATTATATACTTTAGCCATTGTACTTCTAAAGTTTGCAGTTTTATGTGAGGATGATTCTAGATTTAATTTGGAACAACCCTTTACCATGTAATGGTCTAATCGTTGATGAAAACACAGTTCAATGAACAAATGGTATATGTACCTCCAACTTACCAAATTTACCTTTTTCATCTTTCATTCCCATTTAAGAAAGACCTACTAAGGCATTGCTATGATTAGCCAAATTTTTGTTCAGATCCTACTGTGAAATTAAAATTCTGTGATAACTTCCTCAAGTGGGACCTTGACTTGGAAACTTCAACTAGATAATCCTGCTTTTTTGAGTTAGAAGTAAGCTGGGAGATTATCTCCTTAAACTAAGATTGCCAGATAAAATACAGAATGCCAGTTAAATTTGAATTTCAGATAAACAGTGAATAATTTTTTAATCTAAGTGTGTCCTGTGCAACATTTGGGACAGACTTATACTAAAATATTATTTGTTGTTTATCTGAAGTTCAAATTTAGTTAGGCATCTGGTATTTTATTTGCTAAATCTGGCAACCCCAACAACTCTCCAACAAATTCTTTAAGGAAATAAGTTTTAAGCTAAAGCACAAGGCTTAATTGAGATTTACTATATTAAATTGTCTCTTGCCATTCCAGCTAGCAGGAAGAAAGAGAAGTAATTTTTAGCCTGAAGGTTAAAGAGGCAAGGGTGGAGAATAAACTCCTATTTTTAATCTTAGCTCTAAAGGCAGCATATTGCCAATACAAACATGGAGGCTATGTAATGCACTTTCCAGATTTAGTTGCTACAAGGATTTCAGTTACTATAAATAATACATAAATACACTGAAACGCTATAGTAGAGTTTAATGTTGGCTTTTTTTTAAGATTTTTTTTGATGTGGACCATTTTTAAAGTCTTTATGAATTTGTTACAATATTGCTTCTGTTTTATGTTTTGGTTCTTTGGTTGTAAGGCATGCGGGATCTTAGGTCCCTGACCAGGGATCAAACCCTCACCCCTTGCATTGGAAGGCAAAGTCCTAACCAATAGACCACCAGAGTGGTTCCAACGCTGAGTTATTAATTGAGCCTTTGAAAATTAAGTTATTGCCAAGATTGTGGTGATTGTGATGACCCAATTTTGCTTCTGTGTTACCCCTGAACTTTCTGCTCCTGGTTTTGCAGGGCCTCCTTGCCTTTCATCTTCACTGGCTAGTTCATGGCTTTTAGTCCCTCAGCAGGAAACGGGAACAAAAACCCTGCCCAGCTTCTCAGGCATTGCAATCTAGGTCAAGACATTCATAAGGCTTCAGAGTTTCACAAGTTTTGTCTCCTTTATGAAAGATTCTGTTCAAGTAGAGAATTGTTCAATAATCCACCCTTTTCTTGCTTGTTATGAAATAATTTCTTGAGTCTGTTTAAATCTATTTCAGCATACCAAAGTGGCTGTTGGCAATCTTTAGTAAATGTGGATATTTTAAGCCCAGAGGCCACTTTGCATTTACTTCCATATCTGTGGGCATTTGGTGATTTTCCTTTAGACTATAGTCATTTTAGGGGGCTTCCCAGGTGGCTTAGCAGTAAAGAATACACCTGCAGTTGTAGGAGAAATGAGACATGGATTTGATCCCTGGATCAGGAAGATCCCCTGGAGCAGGAAATGGAAACCCAACATTCTTGCCTGGAAAACTTCATGGACAGGGGATCCTGACAGGCTACAGTCCATGGGGTGCAAAGAGTCAAACACCCCTGAGTGACTGACCACATACACACCTAGTCAGTTTACAGTTTTTCTCTTCTTTGGTTGTTAAAACACTGAAATTGTAGGGGCCCCATTAGAATACAGAAATGTTCAATGTTCCCCACAGAGTAAGCAACTGAGGTTCCCATTACCTCACCACAAACTGAGGTTAGTGGGACTATAATGTTTGTAGAACTAATTCCACAAATTGCTAAATGGTAGGTGAAAGCCTGTGGCACTTTGCTCAAGGGTCCCCTCAACAGGCAAGTGATTCAAGTTGGCAACCCATGGGTTTGGAAACCTTTCCAGAGTGTTGATGTTCACTTGTATGAGCTTCTGAGTATCACAGAGCATGCCTACAAGTATTTTTCTAACCATCCACAGAGTATGGAGTGTCATACACTCATGAGACTGAAAACAATACCTCCAGAAGCTTATAGCATAATGGTATCTTAATTCAATGCAAAACCTTTTGTCTAAGGGTGAAACTGGGTAGTATAGTATGATTCCATGTGATTTTTATTGTTGCTTTTCTTTTTGCAGTGCATTAACTCAGTTTTTCGAGTTGTTTTCTGACTATAGAGACAATGACTTTTATGCCACTGGGGAGGTAAGTTGAAATCATGTTTTCTTGTGTTCTTCTAACATCATCAGGGCTGGAATATATTATGACACCAGTGGTTTATTCATTCAGTATGTACACACACATTAATATTAATTCAATCCATATAAAAATTCTCAAATCATTCCCTACTATGTCTGAGGCTTTAGACAAGTATTAAAAATTCAGTGATGAATAAGACATTAATTCTGCCATAAATCTGAGAGTCTAATAATAAATACAACACAGAATGAAAAGTACAATTAGAAAAGTAGCTGTAAAGACAAGTAGCTTAAGGTGAGCAAATAGCTACCTCTCAAGATGTGATCCACAAGAAAAGTCAGACAGAGGAGGCAACAATTAAACTGGATTTTGAAGGATGAATATGGGTGTATTAGTCAAGGTTCTTCTGCTTCCAAGTGACAAAAACACCATTCAATGTGGCTTAAGTAAAATAGGGGATTGACATGTTGGCATCAGGCATGGCTGGATCTGGGTGCTCAAACTTTATCATCAGGATTTTGTATCCCATTCTCTTGATCTAGTCATTTGGCTTTGCACGTGACTGGCTTAATTCTCAGGTAAGTTCTTTTCACCTGTGCCCTCACCTCTCCAATCCACTCCAGAGCTCTAGAGATAGCCTACAGGCTAAAATTCTCCCTTGCCAGAATTCCACCACATTTCTAAATCTCGTTGTCCATTTGGAACCCATGCCCATTCTAGAGGTCAGGGGGATGGAGTATACAGATTGGCCATAATGGCACCTGAGGCCCACTGCAATACCCTGGGAAGCAGCGAATCATCCTGGAGCCTTTACACCTGAGCCATAAGCTTGAGAATGGGAGAAGAGTGGTCTCCAGAGGAAGATCTGAGTGGTAATACCAGAGGGAGGGCTGGAAGGATGCAAGCACAGATCACAGGTGTCCACTGTAAGGGTGTCAAAGTGGAAAATGGTCTCAGCTTTTCCAAGGGAATGACAAGTTAATGGAACTAGGATCTTTCCTCTCTTCACCTTCTTTCTCCTTTTTCTAAACTGTCTAGAAAGGATATCCTGACTATTTAGCTTCTTACACTTAAGTCTTTTTAAAAGAGCGTTACCTAGTTAGGATTTTTTAGGACCTCTACCAGTTATACCCTGCTTTTCCTTGCCTTTTAACCTATTTCAGAGGCAGCGTGGGGAAGGGGGAAGGAAGCGACACCCCTGTCATTTTGGTAGCAACCTTGGAAAACACCCAGTCTCCACCTCCAACTGCAGAACGATCTGCTTAGAGTGTAATTCCTTGTCTTGTGAATAATGTGACAATGTTGTTAACTGTGATGTTGAACTTTTCAGCAAAGCTGCCAAATTTTCCGTGAAAAACTTGACTTGTCTACTTCGTGTCAGTCTGGTGGTTTCATGCATGTAATTTCTGAATGTGTGCAGGAAAGGACAGTTTTCTTTTTACATTCTCTGCTGCTAGGACGACAGTTTTCTTTTTACATTCTCTGCTGCTAGGACGACGAATACTTTTAAAGAAACCTGTGCCTTCAAAGTGATGAAGGAAGATGGGAATGGGGCGGGCAGGGGCTAGAGTGGAGATGCACTTGCCAAGCAGCAGCATCTCTGTAAGAACCACACAGGAGACATTAGATCAGGAGGCACACCTTTTTCTAGAAGGAAGAGCACTCAGTAGTGCCTGATGTTTTATTATTTGCAGAATGTGATGTTTCTATTTAGTTTGTTCCATCTGGTCTTCTGTTAAGGCTAGGAGGAAGAATGGAGAAGTAGAAGGAATTCTGGATTAATAATTAGGAGACCTGAGGTTCTTTGCTGGCTTTGTCTCTCTCGGAAATGATTCCAGACAACTTCTTTAACTTCTCTGGGCCTCTGCATTTCACCTTACAATCAGAAGGGCTGGTTTTTAAATTAGATCACTTCCAGGGATATTTTGCTTTATTGGGTATTCAACCCTAGTTACCTAGACATACCCTTAAAGCATCTGCATATAAATGCAGTTTTAACATAATACTAACCCCACATGTGTCCAACACCAAAAAAAAAAAAAGTTATAATAGATTTTTCAAGAAAGGGAAATCTTTTCTCTTGTGAACTCTTAATTTCTTCATACCTTTGGGAGAGGTTGAAAATAATGCTGCTAGATTTTTAGAACTGTTCTTGGGAAAAAATGCATAAACTCAGAAATGGTTTTCTGCTTCTCATTGCAAATGAGAAAATGTTAGTTGCTCAGTCATGTCTGACTCTTTGAGACTCTTTGGACTGTAGCCCACCAGGCTCCTCTGTCCATGAAATTCTCCAGGCAAGAATATTGGAGTAGGTATCCATTCCCTTCTCCAGGGGATCTTCCCAACCCAGGGATCGAACCCATGTAACCTGCATTGCAGGCAGATTCTTTACTGTTTGAGCTACCAGTGAAGCTTATTGCAAATGTACTGGACCCAAATATCTTCCACTTTTGTGTGCTATGAATGAGAGAAGCCTATTGCTCTAAGCGACTTGAGCAGCTGTTCAGCGCCCTGAATTTGTTGTAAAGGAGTCTGGAAGTAATAACAGTACCTTCTGTATAGGGCTGTTTTGAGCATTTAATTAGATAATCCTCCTCAAATATTTAGCAGAGTGACTGGCTGTAGAGAGTACACAACACATGATGACTATTACTACCATTCATGTTGAAAAGCGGATTAATATATTATTGCTCCAAAGCATATGGCCTAATGCATGTAAGCAGGGGCTCAGATGTTTAAAGAGCTCTGGTTACTTGTTTTTGGGGTGTGGCATTGTCTCTTCTCTTATTTTGAAATCATCTGTAAAAGAAGTTGTTCACTTCATCACAAGATGATGGTGGAGCTTAGCAGCTTGGGATAGTAGCAAAATGTGTGGGGACCAACCGAGGGCCGTCGCCCATGCCCCTGCCGTGTGGACCATGGTAAGGCCACAGCAAAGCATGGTGTGGACCCGCATTTGAAGCAGTGGAGAAGGAAGAATTGCTTTGTCTCCTTCCCTTCTCTCCACTTCTGCCCGGAACACCAACTGGAATTAATTTTCTCTAAAGAGAGACAAATGTGTCTGTAAATCACCCTCCTCGAGGCATGAAAAAAATGTACTTCAAAAAGAGAAACAAGCTGCGTTTAATTCACATAATTAACTTTCTTCATAAGTGTTATCCTTTCCGAGCCAGTAACTATTAGGGAGATTGCTCTTTTTCATGAGGTTCAGACACTCTTTAGAATCCGCTCAAGTCTACATGGGCCCAGCTAGAAATTAAAGCAAAACAGCCCTGGTTCATGAAGGCAGGGAGGTGGCAGGAGGGAGGGGTCTGTCCACTGTGCCCTGCGCCTGTGGTTTTCAGTCCACTCGTGGGAAAGATCCAGTGCTTAGGGGCGGTTGTGACAATGAGTGGGATCGCTTGTGAATGGTATCTGAAAACACTGAGTATCTCTTTTTGTCAGCAGGAGGGAGGCTGCTTTCCTTAAAAGCAGTTTGCAACCAGGGTTTATTTGAGGCAAGACTTTGAAGCTATTTAAAAATTAGCGAGCTTAACGGGATACTTTATCTTCATCCACATGAGCAAAATCCTGCTGGGTTCACAGAGTCTGATTTCTTCATTGAAATCATCAGGGTCCAATGGGTTCAGAGGGGCAGGCTCCCAGGAGTCAAGAGCCAGGTTTGCTTAATTTGTTTCATACAGTACTAGGCACAGTGTTTAATGGATGTTATAGAGAGGCTTCAAACAAGGCATTTGCCAGATAAAATAAAAATATTGATGACACTTCTCTTTGGCTTTTTTTGGTCTCCCTTTCATGGTTCTTCTCTCCCTGTACTGCACCCCAGGCCCTGGGGACCTCCTTTCTACTCTCTTATTTTCCAGTGCCCTAACTGCCACTCTCAGCCTTCCTTTCCTCGGCTGTATGGTGTTTAGTCCTAGTTCTCCCATGCTTCCTCCATCAACATCATGATTATTCTATTTCTCTCTCCAGTTCTGAACTTGTTACCAGCTCACTGTCCGTTAGAGAAAATTAGATTAAGCATACTCCCAGCGTGCTGCTGCTGCTGATTAGTCGCTTCAGTTGTGTCTGACTCTGTGTGATGCTATAGACTGCAGCTCACCAGGCTCCTCTGTTCATGGGATTCTCTAGGCAAGAGTACTAAAGTGGATTGCCATGCCCTTCTCCAGGGGATCTTCCTGACCCAGGGATCAATCTCGCGTCTCCTGCATTGTTGGCAGATTCTTTATCACAGAGCCACCAGGGAAGCCTCTTGCCAATATACTTGTCTTTGAATAGAGGGTAGAGCCTAGGCCATAGAAAGATACTTGTAATAGGGGAATTTCAAGCACTGACACACCTTTAAAGGGGCAGGCTGGGAGAACTATCCAAGTGATAGGTTTATACTTGTTTATGAAGGCCACACCTTTGTCTTAGCCCAGCCTTGTGATCCTTGAATTTGGTAGTTAGAAGGGGACCTTCTGGAGAACGAAATTGCAACCCACTCCAGTATTCTTGTGGGAAGTCCCAAGGGCAGAGGAGCCCGGTGGGCACACAGAAGAGTTGGACACAACTGAGCACTTCTAGAGTGTGCAGTCCCTTTGTTTTATTTGTAGATGTCATTTGAGAATATTTACCCACTCCAGTGTTCTTGCCTGGAGAATCCCAGGGACGGGGGAGCCTGGTGGGCTGCCGTCTCTGGGGTTGCACAGAGTCGGACACGACTGAAGCGACTTAGCAGCAGCAGCAGCATTGACAGTGGATCGTATGACAGGCTGAGCACAATTTCATGCGTTTCCTTATTTAATCCTCACAACTGCCTTGTGAAGCTAGTGCTGTTATCATATATCCATTTTACAGCTGAGATGAATGTGGCTTGGAGAGGTTACAAGCTCATCCAGCTCAGAATTAGAACCTAAGCAGCTGGACTCCAGAACCCAAGGACTGTGGTCAAGGGACAAGCTAGGGATTGTAACCCCTTTCATGGAGATGCTTTCTGGAGCCTGGCGGCCCTCTCCCCACAAACTGCACTGTCTCTGGAACCCACCTCTTCCCACGGAACAGATCTGTCTGTACAAGGGAGTCAAACATCCTTTCCATATTTTGTGCAGTCTCTAAGGGTTACTAACCTTATACACACAGTAAAGAAGTTCCCAGCTTCTTGGATATTTCTGTCTTTCTGGCCAAGACTTCATTTTAATCATAAAGGTTTGGCTTTGATCATAAAGTTTTATGGGGTAAATGGAGGTTTCAAGTGATCTAAAGGCTTGAAGTCCTTGGAATGTAATTATTTCTCAAAGCTTGGAACTTGCTGAATTTTATTAGATAACATTTGAGCTGCTTTAACTCTTGAGCTCATGACAGATGTCTATTTTCAATTATGTTCTTCTGACTTGCCAATATTTTCTTTTAGAATTGAAAACGGGTTTTGACTATTTAATGAGTTTAATATTAGAAAAGTCAAGGTTTAAGCTGCGACCTGAAGAATTGAATGGGGGCATATGGAAATGTTTGCAAATTGGGCCTCAGGCTTTTGGATAGCATATCTAAGTCAAATCAGCACATGTTTACTGATTCTTTAGTTACATGGAAAAGAATACAAGTAAATCAGAAGTAATTATAAACTTTGTCTGAGGTGAGCTACCATGCTGGACCAAGCAGCATGGCAACACAAATAATACCTGATTGAAGGAGATGTCTAGGCTGAGGACCGGAAATACTAAATTAAATCTATTATGCACAGCTTCAGGCTTCTGAGTTCTATCTATAGTGAGTAAATGAAGGATTCAGTTTGTTGACTGTGGTCCAGTATGTTCATGCTCTTTATTTAAAAGTCGAATTAACTACAGTCTCTAAACAAGTGTTTACTCCTCTGATTGAATCACCTGGCTTCAAGCTGGGTATGAATTTCTGTAAAATCGGCACCGAGGTCAGAGTTAGGGGGAGGTAAGGTGCATCTTTTTCACCTATGTTAGTCACCGATGGGATTATTTTTTAAAGAAGCATCATCTCAAAACAAAATAGACACATATCATTTGGAAGGCAGTAGATACTTTTTCATAAATTTATGTGACTAAAAGTTGGGTACAGATCAAAATGTTTTTCTTATATGTCTATTCCTGTAGATTCTGCATTTGTTTTTAAGTCCATAGTCAAGAGAAATAGCTATTTAGATAAAATCATATTCTCATTAGAAGCATCCCCCCCTTTATTAATTGCAGGAGAGTGATCTTGAAATTAGATGATGCATGGTCTAGCAACGTCTAGGAAGTTGTAGAGATTACCACAGTCTATTGTGTAGAAACCGAAGTTCTAGTTTTCCCCATTCATTAATTTTCCGAACTAGCTGTGTTAAGGCTACCCCTCTACTCTCTTCAGTAGAAATAATGGCGCTGAGTGAAGTAAGATTCTATCCCAAGGCTAGATGAAGTCAGGGTTGTCCTAGCTTACTCCATTCCTCTTAACTGCTGTGTTCTGTGTGACTCCATTCAGCTTAGGCTTTTCACCAATTTTTGTGGTAAAATTCTCTTCAAGGCATGTCCCCCTCTTAAAGGCATGTTCACTTTGATCACCCTCATATATGGCAGTAGCCCCACCACAGTCTGTGCTTGGGGACAGCTAGAGGACATGAAACCGGTGTGGCTCTGTCCACAAGGAGAGCCGCCCGCCTGTTTTTCTCCTGAGCATGGAAGGGTTCGCACCAGCCCTGAAGTGAATTCTTAAAGTACGCTCATCCCACCTGGAGTGGCTGGGGACTTGGTGACAGGGCAGGGAAGGGGGCGTCGATGACTCTGACCATCCTCATTGTGTCATTGCTGAAGCTGATAACTGCCTTTTCCCACTTCCAAGCAGAGGTGTGGAGCTAGGGCCAGTAAATAGTGACACTTGGTAACCGGGTTTAAAAACCATTGCTCATTATCACTGATAAAGCTTCTGTGAGTTCTACCATAAAAGGGATACTTAGAAGCAAGTCAGAGAATGAATATAAGGGCATCTACTTTAGTAAGAAATGTAGACAAGACTGAGAGTAGCTTACACAATAGTAACTGCTAACATATGTGAAGTTTCTGTCAGAGGACATTGTTTCCATTAAAGTATTATTCTCTGACATGGTTATTTTTTCTTCTGGAGGAGCTGATTGAAACTCTTATGTTTTTTTCCTCCCTTAAAAGTAATCGGGTGGCAGGGGTGCAGTAAGTCTGCTGTGAATGTTGTTGAAACATGTAAGAAGGGAGAGATTCAGACGGAATACACAATTACAAGTTTCTTTAAGTCCAATTGCATTGTGCTTTTACACATCTGGATAATTAACCAAGCATTACATTCTCTCTAGACTATTTTTATGAGTACAGTATGCTCCTAACATGATTTCCATTAGGTTGTTCCAACATCATTTAAGAACTCAGAAAGATTGCAGACCAAGATTCAAAACCACTGTTCAACTGTAATGTTGAGACCTTTTCCTCTCATGGGAGAAATAAAAGATTGAGAGCTGAATTCTGAGATCCTTCTGATGTCAGAGGAAAAGTCTAGGTTTGTTGCTTCTTTAAGCTCCAATAAATACAAGCACAAACAAACATACACTAATATCTTTGGCCCTTCTTGCCAGGGGTGAGCTCAAAATAGGATCACTGGAGCAAAGGAACCATATCAGAAGAGTGCTGGAAATTGCAACTTCTTTAAATATTGAAAAGGAGTGATTACTAGGGGCAGACTAAAATCCTGACATGTTGATTGCTAATCAAGTTTGAATTATTATTATGGTTAAATATATTTATCTGACTGAGTTCTTCATTCGAAGGTCACTGCTGAATTCTAAAATAGTATGTGTTCAGATAGTTTTATGGCCACACTTTTCCTCTTTCCTTTTATAATTGCTTTGATGCTGTTCCGAGCTTTTATGAGGCCAGGGTCTGATCCGAAAGTAGAAGGTTAGTGCTAATTCATAGACTTCAGGAACTTCCTTGGCCAGCTGCTGCCCACATTGGTGAACCCCAGCCAGAGATCAGAGAAACCACAGGGCTGATAATTGTGGTTGTCGTTGCTTTAGTTGTTGTTATGGGTAGAACTCAGAACAAAAGAGGCAAGAGTTCATAAAATTACAGGATCATAACTATAAGTCCTAAGGGGCCATATAGTCCATTTCTGATACATAAGACAACCACACCTAACTTCTCCTCACAGAGTCTGGGCTTCTATTCTATTTAAAATCATATCTGGAAAAGGGAAAACTGGGTAAAATCAAATAGGCTTGATATATTGTCTGGTTGTCTTTTAAAGTGCTCACAGTGGTCAGAGAATTGTTAAATCGAGAAATAAATGGTTCAGAAAGAATAAACAAATCTGATCTTGAAAAATAAACAAAGAAAGAAATGTGTCTCAGCAAGGAGAATGAAAATAATTGAAATTTCATTATAATGTTTTGCTGTCCATTTTCCATAAAATAATCCTATAATTGTCTACTGTTTTGACAGTCTGAGTCACTCAACCAGTGGAATGATTAATGAAAACAACAGTGAAGGGTTTGTCACACTGATGCAGGGCAAGGAAGTGTGTGAAAGTCATTAGAAACCAAAAGCCGAGGTAAACCATCATCACTGCTAGGTTAGCAGATATGGACTGAACATTGAGGAATCTGTTTTGGATGTGGTTATAGTACTACACATGCCTGCCTGCTAAGTTGCTTCAGTCGTGTCTGACTCTGCAACCCTATGGACTGTAGCCACCCAGGCTTCTCGCTCCATGGGATTCTCCAGGCAAGAATACTGGAGTGGGTTGCCATGCCCTTCTCTAGGCAATCCTCCCAACCCAGAGATCGAACCTGCATCTCTTATGTCTCCTGCATTGGCAGGTGGGTTTTTACTACTAGAACCACCTGGGAAGCCACTTACATGAACCATTATATATATACATATATACACACACACACACATGTATAGTGACTGCAGAGTGCATATGTACTCAGTCGTGTCTGATTCTTTTTTTTTTTTAATTTTAATTGGAGGCTAACTGCTTTACGATATTGTGGTGGTTTTTGCCACACATCAACATGAGTCGGCTATGGGTGCACGTGTCCCTCCATCCTGAACCCCCCTCCCACCTTCTTCCCCACCCCATCCCTCTGGGTTGTCACAGAGCACTGACTTTGAGTGCCCTACTTCATGCATCAAACTTGCACTGGTCATCTATTTACATATGGTAGTATACATGTTTCTGTGTTATTCTCAAATCATCCCACCTTTGCTTTCTCCCACATAGTTCAAAAGTCTGTTCTTTATATCTGTGTCTCTTTTGCTGTCTTGCATATAGGGTTGTTGTTACTGTCTTTCTAAATTCCATATATCTATGTGTTAATATACTGTATTGGTGTTTCTCTTTCTGACATACTTCACTTTGTATACTAGACTCCAGTTTCACCCACCTCATTAGAACGGACTCAAATGCATTCTTTTTTTTAATAGCTGAGTAATATTCCATTGTGTATATATACCACAACTTTCTTATCCATTTGTCTGCCAATAGACATCTGGGTTGCTTCCATGTCCTAGCTATTGTAAACAGTGCTGCCATGAACACTGGGGAACATGTCTCTGTCAGTCCTGGTTTCCTCAGTGTGTATGCCCAGCAGTGGGACTGCTGAGTCGTATGACAGTTCTATTTCCAGCTTTTTAAGGAATCACCACACTCTTATCCATAGTGGCTGTACCAGTTTGCATTCCCACCGACAGTGTAAGAGGGTTCCCTTCTCTCCACACCCTCTCCAGCACTTATTGTTTCTAGGCTATTTGATGGAAGTCATTCTGACCAGTGTGAGATGGCACCTCATTGTGGCTTTGATTTGCATTTCTCTGATAATGAGTGAGGTTGAGCATCGTTTCATGTGTTTATTAGCCATCTGTATGTCTTCTTTGGA
The DNA here is from genome assembly GCA_007570785.1 of Antilocapra americana. NCBI lineage: Eukaryota > Metazoa > Chordata > Mammalia > Artiodactyla > Antilocapridae > Antilocapra > Antilocapra americana. The sequence goes on along the minus strand of ML660772.1, from coordinate 20,702,127 downwards.
GAAATATCTGTTTAATTCTTTGGCCCACTTTTTGATTGGGTCATTCATTTTTCTGGTCTTGAGCTGCGTGAACTGCTTGTATATTTTGGAGATTAATTTGTTATCAGTTGTTTCACTTTCACCTGCTATTATTTTCTCCCATTCTGAAGGCTGCATTTTCACCTTGCTTATAGTTTCCTTCATTGTGCAAAAGCATTTAAGTTTAATTAGGTCCCATTTGTTTATTTTTGCTTTTATTTCCATTACTCTGGGAGGTGGGTCATAGAGGAACTTGCTGTGATTTATGTCAGAATGTGTTCTTCCTTTGTTTTCCTCTAAGAGTTTTATAGTTTCTGGTCCTACATTTAGATCTTTAATCCATTTTGATTTTCTTTTTGTGTATGGTGTTAGAAAGTATTCTAGTTTCATTCTTTTACAGGTGGTTGACCAGTTTTCCAAGAACTGCTTGTTAAAGGGATTGCCTTTTCTCCATTATATATTTTTGCCTCCTCTGTCAAAGATAAGGTGTCCATAGGTGTGCGGATTTATTTCTGGGCTTTCTGTTTTGTTCCATTGATCTATATTTCTGTCTTTGTGCCAGTACCATACTGTCTTGATGACTGTAGATACGTGTCTGATTCTTTGCAACCCCCTGGACTGTAGCCTGCCAGATGCCTCTGTCCATGGAATTTTCCAGGCAAGAATACTGGAGTGGGTTGCCATTTCCTGCTCCAGGGGATCTTTTTGACTCAGGGATTGAACCTGCATCTCTTGAGTCTCCTGCATTGGCAGACAGATATATATATATATATATATATATATATATATATATATATATATATATTTTACCACTGTGCCACCCAGGAAGCCCAATGAAACAAAATAAAACTACCCATTTCACTTTCTTATTTTCTGTAAGTGATCCACTTGGCAAGTGTGCAGTGGCTGAATCCAAGAGTGGGTCCCAGCTTTGGGGACCAGAGACTTGCAGTTATTTCAGGACTGTTGATTGAAATGTGATTTGATGTGAGAAGTGGGAAGAGTGGAGGCAGCCAAGCCCAGATAGAATTCCAAGTGGGCACATGACTGAAATGCATAGACCTTTGTTTTCATGGTTTTAAAATATAGGAAGATAATGTGAACTTTACGTTGGCTCAAATTAGAATAAGTGAAATAACCTGTGTATAGTAGATGCTCAGAAACTGAGAACGTGTTCCTTCTTAATCCCCTGCCTGAATATATCCCAGACACACATGATAGCAAGGGGGAAGGTGCCATAAAAATGTGACTGTTTTAGTCTAGATTTGTCATCTCTACCTATAAAATACACACTCTTCTATCTCTGAAAAAGGCAAGTGAGGGGTTTTATTGCCAGGTCTTATAATAAGACAACTTGAGGGATAACATCACTGGAAGGTATACTGTTTCAGCATTTGTACTAATTTCCAATAGAGAAAAAAAAATGTTTAGAAATGTCAGAGGAGTCATTCATTTATCAGATGTCTTTTTATGTACCTACTATGTGCTGTGAAATGTACACATGGTGGAAATAATAAACCATGAAAATGGTAAACATAGCCTTAATCACATTTGAGTCAAGTTTTCCATAAGGTATTTTTAAAAGAAATTGTATTTTGTGATTTATTTATTTTTGTGTCTACTCAAGTATCTATCATGATACCTTTGTCAGAAAAGTTGCCGGATAAACCACCACTGAATGAAGAGTATGTAATACATTTTTACCAGTGAAATGATTATTCAAAAATGTTTGCTTTTGGGGGGTCAATTTACAGAAATATTACTTGATTCACTTACTGTCCATAAAAAGAGAATATAGCAAAATTATACAAGCCAAATTTCAGACATATAAACACATCTTGATAACACCACACAGGGAAGTTAAAGTGTACTCGTGAGTATGTGCTGTGCTGTGCAAGTCGCTTTAGTCATGTCCGACTCTCTGCAACTCTTTGGACTGTAGCCCCCCGGGCTCTTCTGTCCTTGGGATTCTCCAGGCAAGAATGTTGGAGTGGGTCGCCGTGTCCTCTTCAAGGGGATCTTCCTATCCCAGGAATTGAACCGCATCTCTTACACCTTCTGCATTGGCAGGCGGGTTCTTTACCACTAGTGCTACCTGGGAAGCCCACTCATGAGTGCACTTTGATTCAATACTTTGCCTAAATAATTATTATTACAAGAGGGGTTCATTAGTGAGGTGATTTTATATAAATTATGGAAATTATATTCTTCTTTCATAATTTGGAGTTGGTTTAGAATTTGGAATAGGTTAGACCAGGTTTGGGGCTTCCCTGATAGGTCAGTTGGTAAAGAATCCACCTGCAGTGCAGGAGACCTGAGTTCGATCCTTGACTTGGGAGGATCCCCTGGAGAAGGGAAAGGCTACCACTCCAGTATTCTGCCTAGAGAATTCCATGGACTCTATAGTCCACGGAGTCTCAAAGAGTCAGACATGACTGAGTGACTTTCACTTTCACTTTTAAACTGGGCTTCCCTGGTGGCTCAGCGGTAAAGAATTCATATGCAATGGCAAGAGACGCAGGAGATGTGGGTTTGAACCATGGGTCGGGAAGATCCTCTGGAGAGGGGATAGGCTACCTGCTCCAGTATTCTTGGGCTTCCCTTGTGGCTCAGTTGGTAAAGAATCTGCCTGCATTGCGGGAGACCTGGGATCGATCCCTGGTTTGGGAAGATCCCCTGGAGAAGGGAAAGGCTACCCACTCCAGTACTCTGGCCTGGAGAATTCCATGGACTACAGGCTTGCAAAGAGTTGGACACGACTTTCACTCACCCATACACTCAAACAAGGTTGAATTCTGGCTTTACCATTTAACTTCTTTGAGCCCTAATGTCCTTACATTGACATGGGAATAACAACTCCAACATATGATTGTGGCATGGAATAAAAATGAAAACTTCCCAGAGTTCTTAGACTGTGAACTTTGGAGCTCTGGAAAGCCTTGGAAATACTGTGAAAGCTCTACAGGTCCATATGTACTCACCTAATACCTCTAGTCTATCTAGAACATATGCACATTGCTGATTCTCAAAGGCATGTAAGTTAATTCAAAATTTATTCGTTCAGCAGTTGCTTATTGAGCACTCACAAAAATACAGCACCCGGCATAGGGAAAACATTCATAAACAAAATAGACATGTCTCTGTGTTCATGAATCTTCTGTTCTAGTGTGAGTAGAGGATAACGATACACAAGATAATACATCTGTTGGAGAGCAATAAAGATTAAGATGAAAAAGGAGAGAAAGGGAATATAAAATATCGAAAAGTAGTGTTAAAATTTTAGATAGGGTGGCCAGGGAGGCACCCCTAAGAAAGCCTCACTTAAGGAAGTGAGGGAGTTAACCAGATGGATATCCGGGAAAGGGCATTCCAGGGACAGGAAGAGCTAATGCAAGGGAAGGAATAGTGAAGATCACAATTAAGATTTGGTCTGAGAGGGGCTGGAGAGGGTGAACAAGAGGATAGTAGAGGATAATGTGAGGGAAGTGACCAAATCATGTCAGCCTTTATGCCTCGGAAAAAAGACTTGGCTTTTGCTTTGAGAGAGATGGGAAGTCATTAGTGGGTTTGAGCAGAGGCGTTGCTTGATCTTATTTGACAGACCACTGTCTGGAAATTAAACTGGAAGAGCAAAAACAGAGGCCCATTGAGGAGGCTACTGCAAGAATCTAGGCAAGAGATGCTGGTGACCTGGGGCAAGGTAATAAAGTACGGATGTAGAAAGACACTAGATTCTGTGTTTGTCTTGATACAATAGGTAGAGTTGATGAGATTCACTGATGGACTTTCGTGACGTCTGAGTGAAAGAGGAAAAGAATAGCACCAAGTGTGCTGGCCTGAGCAGTCAGAAGAACAAAGTTAACATTAACGGAAAGGGAGGCTGCAGGGAGGGTTGGAGGGTTGGAGCTTCGTTTTGAACATAGGAAGTTTAATATTAGACACACAAGTGGAGATGTCAGGAAGGCAGCTTTTTCATGGAAGGAATACAAAACTATTTTAAAATACCACAACCAATAATAGCTCTTTTCAGCATAATCTAAAAGAAGAATTATTATCATGTTTATGTCCACAAAATCTTTCAGAATTAAAAAAGAGCCTTTTACTGTAAAAGGCTGAAAACAGAGGTAAGTTCAAGTGACCATTTTAGTGGCCAATAAATATTATTTTTCCTTTTCCTCTTCCTTTAATACATGTTGATTTCAAATTTTGGCATCATTATACAGATTTTGAAATCTTCACTTTGGCCTTTAGATTTTTTTTTTTTTAAATAAAGCTTACAATGGAACTTTCTTATAAGAGAAACCCTAAGGATGGCAGAATTGTGTTCACTGGTGTCCATGTTATTTTCTTTTGGAAAGAAATGAGAATGTTCACTTAGGGCATGTTCACTTGGTATTTTTTGTGTTTCTAACCTGTAACTTGCATGTCACTTGGTACTGTTTAGGATGACAAAAGAAGGAAGGGACTGAGCTCTGTGCTGTTGTGAAATTTGCAACCTGAGGTTAAGAATAAAATACATGGTACAAGTCTTGTGGAAATCCTGCTTGTTTGATTTTAATTCATGTAAATGTGCCATTTTAGTAGCACCGTTATGTGATGGTTCATTTTAATGTCTGCCCTTCTCAGTCTTACGCTGGAAAGTATGTACCGGCTATTGCCCACTACATCCACATACTCAACCCTGTGATGACCATGAAGATCAACCTGCAGGGAATTGCTCTCGGAGATGCGTATTCTGATCCCAAGTCGGTAGGTGGCTCCTCTTTCCTTTCCATTTTGTTCCTTAAGGATATGCAATCCCCTTTAATCAGATAGAGGCTCCTCTTAACCCTGGAAACCTAACTTCACAAAGGGAAATACTGTTGCTAGAATGACTTTCTAATGATTTAAATCTTCTCATTTTTACCAAATGTTCTACGATGTCAACTTACCGTGTCAGCCTAGGTTGGCTGTGAGTGCAAGTGTCAGTGTGTGTGTGTGCCTCTGCTTGATGTGTTTGTGTGTATTTTGTTATGTATGTGTTATATGGGTGTGTGTGTGTGTGTTGTTATGGTATATGGTGGTATGTGTGGTATATATGGTTGGTTATGTGGTATATGTGTGTATGTTTTGTGTATGTGTGTTTGTGTGGTGTATTTGCATATGTTGTGTGGTAGGTGATGCCTGTGATGTGTGTTTGTATGTTTTGTATATGGGTGTTCGTGTGTATGTGTGTATGTTTTGTGTATGTGTGTTTGTGTGATATATTTGCATTTGTTGTGTGGTAGGTGATGCCTGTGATGTGTGTTTGTATGTTTTATGTCTGTGTGGGTATGGTGTATTGTGTATGCACTGTGTGTGTTGTCCTGCTCCACTAATTAACAAGTTACAGAGGGTTATTTCTCAAGCAGATGGGCTCCCCTCACATCCCCTTTCTCTCCCTGTCGTGTCTGTGTTTGCCTCTTTTCTCCTCAGATCATAGAGGGCTACCCATCATTCTTGTTCCAAATTGGCTTGTTAGATGAGCAGGAGAAAAAGTACTTCCAGAAGCAGTGCAATGACTGCGTGAAATTCATCCACCAGGAGAAGTGGCTTCAAGCCTTTGAAGTGAGTTTTGGGTCCCGCGCTGCCCTGGAGCAATGAGCACCATCTGAGAGGGTCCTGGAAGCACCGAGGTGCCTGGCCTGGTGTTTTATTGTTAGAGAAGCTGTATCTGGGGTGCTGTCACAGGTCAGGAGGCGAGAGGAGAGGGCCCATAAGGAAGAAAAGGACCATCTGGGTTTCTTTGAATTTACTTTGGCAATATTTTAAACCTGAGATCACCTCGGGATGATTATATAACTGTGTCTTTCATTAACTGTTTTGATTTCTGTACATGCTGTGTCGCCCTCGAGGCATCCCTACTATAGGGAAATCAGAAGAAAGGCAACCTGGAAAGTGGATGCATATGCGTCCACATGTGCTCTAAGCCCTTCAGAGGGCAATATCCGCACACGGGGCTCCAGCTGGGGAAGTGGCCGGAGTTTAACAAATGTCACATGTGCCTCTGTGTCTGGAACAAAGAACATAAACGATGGTGTGGTCGTTTGCAACTTTTACAAAGAGATGTTGGCTTTTGTAAATATCATCATATCACTCTCCTAAAATTGAATTTGAGGATCCAATAATATGATTATATTCTTGAACCTTTTTTTTTTTTTTGGTTGTTTAAAACCTAAGACTCTACTAAATATTAGGATACGGCAGGGTGGCGGGGGTGCTTTGTGTGTTTACCGGCCTATGCAAACAAAGATCATGTGTAAGCAGTCTTTCTTGGGGGCTATGCCACCTTTGCCATAGAGCAATGATGTTTGACCCAGTAAATGTGGTGTGACTGAATTTTGAGGCCTTTAATCTTGTTACTGCAAGCACAGCCTGTCACCGTTAACCTAACAGCATTGTTATTATTAAAGCTGAGGCCAGATATTAATAGTCCTTCAGGCGCTGCAGGTCAGCTGGTTCAGATCAAAAGAGGAGACATACAAATTTATGGAGAAGAGTGGGGTAACAAAATGATGCTCCATTTTACAAATAGGGTGCCAGGGCACTACCTGAAAATCCCCAGGGAGTGATTCTGTGAATTCTGACAGCAACAAGCCGTGTGAGTGCGGAGCTCAGGAAGTCCTGGGTCACTCTGCAGGATGCTGGTGAGCTCCCCTTTCAGTTCCAGGACCCTTGATGTGGCTGCAGTGTGTATACGGGATTTCTTATACAATTGTGAATGTGATGGAAGAAGGATCTTATTGGAGACATGTTGGGTCATTCTTCAACTCGAAATCACAGTATTTTCAAGACTGGTTTTAGGCTATTTACTGTGGTAGGCAGGAAGGGTAAAAAGGACTAAACTTTCAGAATTTAGAATTAATATGAAATATAATATTGGATGAGGCCCATCTGCACGTGAGACATGCAATGTGTTTTTGAAGAGGCATATAAGGATTAAGCAATATCAAGAGCAAGAACATTTGATAGATTCAAAAGAATAAAGAGGGACTTCTCTGGCAGTCCTGGGCTTCCCTGAGAGCTCAGTTGGTAAAGAATCCACCTGTAATGCCGGACATCCTGGTTGGATTCCTGGGTCAGGAAGATCCACTGAAGAAGGGATAGGCTACCCACTCCAGTATTCTTGGGCTTCCCTTGTGGCTCAGCTGGTAGAGAATCTGCCTGCAGTGTGGGAGGAGGGGGGACCTGGGTTTGATCCCTGGGTTGGGAAGATTCCCTGGAGAAGGGAAAGAATACCCACTTCAGTATTCTGGCCTGGAGAATTCCATGGATTGTATGGTCCATGGGGTCGCAAAGAGTCAGACATGACTGAGTGACTTTCACTTTCCCTGGCAGCCCAATGGTTAAGACTTCACCTTCCAATGCAGGGGGTGGGTGTTAGATCCATGATGGGGAGCTAAGATCCCACATGCCTCACGGCCAAAATACCAAAACCTGAAACAGAAGCACTATTGTAACAGATTCAATAAAGACTTGAAAAATGGTCCACATGTACATTTTTTAAAAGGTGGGGATATAAATAAAGCAGATAGATGTCTGTGGTGCATGCTCCAGCAGCCTAAGCATCCACAGAATTAGTGAAACTGCTGAGAAGTTCAGGTGTTTTGTTTATTCCGAGACAATGAGAAAACGGCATATGAAGTCTCTCCAAACCCAGATTCACCAGAAAATAGAGAACTCCCCCACCAAAAAAAAATAAATAATCCTGAAGGTATGCAATGTCTCTGTGGATCACTGGTCCAAACCTTGAGTGATAAATGAAAACACTTTTGCTTTTTCAAAGGAAATAAAATGATACTTAGGGAAGTCAGCAAGTAGTGGGAAAATGTATTTCAACTTATTCAATCAGTTCAGTCACTCAGTCATGTCCGACTGTTTGTGACACCCTAGACTGCAGCATGCCAGACTTCTCTGTCCAACTTCAACTCCCAGAGCTTACTCAAACTCATGTCCATAGAGTTGGTAATGCCATCTAACTATCTCATCCTCTGTCATCCCCTTCTCCTCCCACCTTCAGTCTTTCTCAGCATCAGGGTCTTTTCCAATGAGTCAGCTCTTTTCATTCAGTAGGCCAAAGTATTGGAGTTTCAGCTTCAGTATCAGTCCTTCCAATGAATATTCAGGACTGATTACCTTTAGGATGGACTGGTTGGATCTCCTCACAGTCCAAGGGACTCTCAAGAGTCTCTTCCAACACCACAATTCAAAAGCATTAATTCTTTGGTACTCAGCTTTCCTTATAGTTCTACTCTCACATCCATATATGACTACTGGAAAAACCATAGCTTTGACTAAATGGACCTTTGTTGGCAAAGTAATGTCTCTACTTTATAATATGCTGTCTAGGTTGGTCATAACTTTTCTTCTAAGGAGCAAGCGTCTTTTAATTTTATGGCTGCAGTCACCATCTGCAGTGATTTTGGAGCCCCCCAAAATAAAATCTGACACTGTTTCCATTGTTTCCCATCTGTTTGCCATGAAGTAATGGGACTGGATGCCATGATTTTAGTTTTCTGACTGTTGAGTTTTAAGCCAGCTTTTTCGCTATCCTCTTTTACTTTCATCAAGAGGTTCTTCAGATCCTCTTCACTTTCTGCCATAAGGGTGGTGTCATCTGCATATCTGAGGTTATTGATATTTCTCCCGGCAATGTTGATTCCAGCTTGTGCTTCATCCAGTCTGGCATTTCTCATGATGTACTCTCCATACAAGTTAAATAAGCAGGGTGACAATATACAGCCTTGACTTACTCCTTTCTCCATTTGGAACCAGTTTGTTGTTCCATGTCCAGTTCTAACTGTTGCTTTTTGACCTGCATACAGACTTCTCAGGAGATAGGTCAGGTGGTCTGGTATTCCCATCTCTTTCAAAATTTTCCAGTTTCTTGTGATCCACACAGTGGATAGTCACAAGGCTTTGGCATAGTCAATAAAGCAGAAATATATGTTTTTCTGGAACTCTCTTGCTTTTGCAATGAACCAATGAATGTTGGCAATTTGATCTCTGGTTCTTCTGCCTTTTCTAAATCCAATTTGAATATCTGGAAGTTCACGGATTATGTACTGTTGAAGCCTGGGTTGAAGAATTTTGAGCATTACTTTGCTAGTGTGTGAGATGAGTATAATTGTGTAGTAGTTTGAACATTCTTTGGCATTGCCTTTCTTTGGGATTGGAATGAAAAATGACTGTTTCCAGTCCTGTGGCCACTGCTGAGTTATCCAAATTTGCTGGCATGTTGAGCAGCACTTTCACAGCATCATCTTTTAGGATTTGAAATAGCTCAACTGGAATTCCATCACCTCCACTAGCTTTATTCGTAGTCATGCTTCCTAAGGTCCACTTGACTTCACATTCCAGAATGTCTGGCTCTAGGTGAGTGCTCATGCCATCATGATTATCTGGGACATGAAGATCTTTTTTGTATAGTTCTTCTGTGTGTTCTTGCAACCTCTTCTTAATATCTTTTGCTTCCGTTAGGTCCATACCATTTCTGTCCTTTATTGTGCCCATCTTTGCATGAAATGTTCCCTTGTTATCTCTAATTTTCTTGAAGAGATCTCTAGTCTTTCCCATTCTATTGTTTTCCTCTATTTCTTTGCACTGATGACTGAGGAAGGCTTTCTTATCTCTCCTTGCTGTTCTTTGGGACTCTGCATTCAAATGGGTATATCTTTCCTTTTCTCCTTTGCCTTTTGTTTCTCTTCTTTTTTTTTTTTCTTTTCTTTTTTTTTTTTTATTATTGTTTTTGCCATACATTGTCATGATATCACCATGGGTTTACATATGCTTCCCCTCCGGGTCCCCCCTCCCTCCTCCCTCCCCCCCCGGGAAATCTCGCTGCACCAGTCCCGAGCATCAATCCTGGGCTGGCGATTGATTAGACACATGACAATTAACATGCTTCAATGCCCTTCTCCCATCTTATCCCACCCTTACCCTCATCCACAAAGTCCACAAGTCTATTCTATACATCTGCGCTCCTTTTGTTGTCTCCCATGTTGGGTTCTCATTACTATCTTTCTAAATTCCATATATATGTGTTAATATACTGTATTGTTGTTTTTGCTTCTGGCTTACTTCACTCTGGATAATGGGCTCCAGTTTCGTCCATCTGAGTAGAATTGCTTCAAATGAATTTTTTTTTAATGCTGAGTAATATTCCATTGTGTATATATACCACAGCTTTCTTATCCATTCGTCAGTTGATGGGCATCTAGGTTGCTTCCATGTCCTGGCTATTGTAAACAATGCAGCGATGAACATTGGGGTGCACGTGGCTCTTTCAATTCTGGTTTCCTCGGTGTATATGCCCAGCAGTGGGATTGCCGGGTCATATGGCAGGTCTATTTGCAGCTTTTTAAGGAACCTCCACACTGTTTTCCATAGTGGCTGTACTAGTTTGCATTCCCACCAACAGTGTAAGAGGGTTCCCTTTTCTCCACATCCTCTCCAGCATTTATTGCTTGTAGACTTTTGGATGGCAGCCATTCTGACTGGTGTAAAGTGGTACCTCATTGTAGTTTTGATTTGCATTTCTCTGATAATGAGTGATGTTGAGCATCTTTTCATGTGTTTGTTAGCCATTTTTATATCTTCCTTGGAGAAATGTCTGTTAAGTTCTTTGGCCCACTTTTTAATTGGGTTGTTTATTTTTCTAGAATGGAGCTGCAGGAGTTGTTTGTAAATTTTTGAGATTAATTGTTTGTCTGTTGCTTCATTGGCTATTATTTTCTCCCATTCTGAAGGCTGTCTTTTCACCTTGCTTATAGTTTCCTTTGTTGTGCAAAAGCTTTTAATTTTAATTAGGTCCCATTTGTTTATTCGTGTTTTTATTTCCAATATTCTGGGAGGTGGGTCATGGAGTATCCCGCTTTGGATTATAGCAGAGAGTGTTTTGCCTATGTTATCCTCTAGGAGTTTTATAGTTTCTGGTCTTATGCTTAGATCTTTGATCCATTTTGAGTTTATCTTTGTGTATGGTGTTAGAAAGTGATCTAGTTTCATTCTTTTACAAGTGGCTGTCCAGTTTTCCCAGCACCACTTGTTAAAGAGGTTGTCTTTTCTCCATTGTATATTCTTGCCTCCTTTGTCAAAGATAAGGTGTCCATAGATGCGTGGATTTATCTCTGGGCTTTCTATTCTGTTCCATTGATCTATGTTTCTGTCTTTGTGCCAGTACCATACTGTCTTAATGACTGTGGATTTGTAGTATAGCCTAAAGTCAGGTAGGTTGATTCCACCAGTTCCATTCTTCTTTCTCAAGATTGCTTTGGCTATACGAGGTTTTTTGTATTTCCATACAAATTGAGAAATTATTTGTTCTAATTCTTTGAAGAAGACCTCTGGTAGCTTGATAGGAATTGCATTGAATCTATAGATTGCTTTAGGTAGTATACTCATTTTCACTATATTGATTCTTCCAATCCACGAACACGGCACATTTCTCCATCTGTTTGTGTCCTCCTTGATTTCTTTCATCAGTGTTCTATAGTTTTCTATATACAAGTCTTTTGATTCTTTAGGTAGAGATACTCCTAGGTATTTTATTCTTTTTGTTTCGATGGTGAATGGGATTGTTTCCTTAATTTCTCTTTCTGATTTCTCACTGTTAGTGTATAGGAATGCCAGGGATTTCTGTGTGTTGATTTTGTATCCTGAAACTTTGCTATATTCACTGATTAGCTCTAGTAATTTTCTCGTAGAGTCTTTAGGGTTTTCAATATAGAGGATCATGTCATCAGCAAACAGAGAGAGTTTTACTTCTTCTTTTCCAATCTGTATTCCTTTGATTTCTTTATCTGCTCTGATTGCTGTGGCCAAAACTTCCAAAACTATGTTGAATAGTAGTGGTGAGAGTGGGCACCCTTGTCTTGTCCCTGATTTCAGGGGGAATGCTTCCAGTTTTTCACCATTGAGGATAATGTTTGCTGTGGGTTTGTCATATATAGCTTTTATTATGTTGAGGTATGTTCCTTCTATTCCTGCTTTTTGGAGGGTTTTTATCATAAATGGATGTTGAATTTTGTCAAAAGCTTTCTCTGCATCTATTGAGATAATCATGTGATTTTTATTTTTTAATTTGTTAATGTGGTGTATTACATTGATCGATTTACGAATATTGAAGAATCCTTGCATCCCTGGGATAAAGCCTACTTGATCATGATGTATGATCTTTTTGATGTGTTGTTGGATTCTATTTGCTAGAATTTTGTTGAGGATTTTTGCGTCTAAGTTCATCAGTGATATTGGCCTGTAGTTTTCTTTTTTTGTGGCATCTTTGCCAGGTTTTGGAATTAGGGTGATGGAGGCCTCATAGAATGAGTTTGGAAGTTTACCTTCGTCTGCAATTTTCTGGAAGAGTTTGAGTAGAATAGGTGTTAGCTCTTCTCTAAATTTTTGGTAGAATTCAGCTGTGAAGCCATCTGGTCCTGGGCTTTTGTTTTTTTGGAAGATTTCTGATTACGGTTTCAATTTCCATGCTTGTGATGGGTCTATTAATATTATCTATCTCTTCCTGGTTTAGTCTTGGAAAGTTGTACTTTTCTAGGAATTTGTCCATTTCATCCAAATTGTCCAGTTTATTTGCATATAGTTGCTGATAATAGTCTCTTATGATCCTTTGTATTTCTGTGTTTTCTGTTGTGATCTCTCCGTTTTCATTTCTAATTCTGTTGATTTGGTTCTTCTCCCTTTGTTTCTTGATGAGTCTGGCTAACGGTTTGTCAATTTTATTTATCTTCTCAAAGAACCAGCTTTTGGCTTGGTTGATTTTTGCTATGGTCACTTTTGATTCCTTTGCATTAATTTCTGCCCTGATCTTTAAGATTTCTTTCCTTCTACTAGACCTGGGCTTCTGCATCTCTTCCCTTTCTAGTTGCTTTAGGTGTATAGTAAGGTCATTTATTTGATTTTTCTCTTGTTTCCTGAGGTGAGCTTGTATTGCTATGAACTTTCCCCTTAGCATTGCTTTCACAGTGTCCCATAGGTTTTGAGCTGTTGTGTTTTCATTTTCATTCGTTTCCATGCATAACTGAATTTCATTTTTAATTTCTTCTGCGATTTGTTGGTTATTCAGCAGTGTGTTGTTGAGCCTCCATATGTTGGAAGTTTTGAGAGGTTTTCTCCTGTAGTTGATATCTAATCTCACTGCATTGTGGTCAGAAAAGATGCTTGGGATGATTTCAATATTTTTGAATTTATCAAGGTTAGATTTATGGCCCAGGATGTGATCTATCCTGGAGAAGGTCCCGTGTGCACTTGAGAAAAAGGTGAAATTCCTTGTTTTGGGGTGGAATGACCTATAGATATCAATTAGGTCTAGTTGGTCTATTGTTTCATTTAAAGTTTGAATTTCCTTGTTACTTTTCTGTCTAGTTGATCTATCCATTGGTGTGAGTGGTGTATTAAAGTCTCCTGCTATTATTGTGTTGTTGTTGATTTCCCCTTTCATATTTGTTAGCATTTGCCTTACATATTGTGGAGCTCCTATGTTAGGTGCATAAATATTTATAATTGTTATTTCTTCTTCCTCGATTGATCCTTTGATCATTATGTAATGTCCATCTTTATCTCTTTTCACTGCCTTTATTTTAAAGTCTACTTTATCAGATATGAGTATTGCCACTCCTGCTTTCTTTTGGTCTTTATTTGCATGGAATATCTTTTTCCAGCCTTTAACTTTCAGTCTATATGTGTCCCTAGGTTTGAGGTGGGTCTCTTGTAGACAACATATATAGGGGTCTTGTTTCTGTATCCAGTCGGCCAATCTTTGTCTTTTGGTTGGGGCATTCAGCCCGTTTACATTTAAGGTAATTATTGATAAGTATGATCCCGCTGCCATTTATTTTATTGTTTTGGGCTCCAGATTATCTATCCCATCGGTGTTTCCTATCTAGGAAAGATCCTTTAGCATTCGTTGGAGGGCTGGTTTGGTATTGCTGAATTCTCTCAGTTTCTGCTTGTCTGAGAAAATTTTGAATTCTCCTTCAAATTTGAATGAGATCCTTGCTGGGTAGAGTAGTCGGGGTTGTAGATTGTTTTCTTCCATGACTTTAAGTATGTTTTGCCATTCCCTTCTGGCCTGAAGCGTTTCTGATGAGAGATCAGCTGTTATCCTTATGGGATTCCCCTTGTGAGTTATCTTTTGCTTCTCCCTTGCTGCTTTTAATATTTGGTCTTTGTATTTGATATTTGCCAATTTGATTAATATGTGTCTTGGGGTGTCCCGCTTGGGGTTCATTCTATTTGGGATTCTCTGTGTTTCTTGGACCTGAGTGGCTATTTGCTTCCCCAATTTAGGGAAGTTTTCTACAATTATCTCTTCAAGAATTTTCTGATGGTCTTTCTTTTTGTCTTCTTCTTCTGGGACTCCTATGATTCGAATATTGGTGCGTTTAATATTGTCCCAGAGGTCTCTGAGGTTGTCTTCATTTCTTTTAATTCTTTTTTCATTTTTCCTTTCTGTTTCATTTATTTCTGCCATTCTGTCTTCTACCTCACTTATTCTGTCTTCTATCTCTGTTATTCTACTGTTGGTTCCCTCCAGGGTGTTTTTGATCTCATTTATTGCATTATTCATTGTATTTTGTCTCTTTTTCATTTCTTCTAAGTCTTTGTTAAAGCTTACCTGCATCTTCTCAATCCTTGCCTGCAGGTTATTGAGCTGTAACTCCAACTTATTTTCCAGGTTTTGTATCATTTTCACTATCATTATTCGGAATTCTTTGTCAGGTAGACTTCCTATCTCTTCGTCTTTTGTTTGGTCTAGGGGGTATTTATCCTGTTCCTTTACTTGCTGGGTATTTCTCTGCCTTTTCATCTTGTTTATCTTGCTGTGTTGTCCCTTTATTGTGGGGATTCCTCTCTATGGGAGGGGTTGGATGCGTGGTTTGTCGAAGTTTCCTGGGTGGAAAGGCTTGTGTGGTTTTCTGGTGGGTGAGTCTAGGTTTCCTCACTGTTACTCCTCACGTCGGCACTGGGTCGCCTCTCCAGATGCTCGATGTCCTCTGCCAGCATTCAGTTCCTGTTTTTTGGAGTTTGCTCGGCCTTTAAAAGTTCTTTTGGTATATTTATTGGGGAGAGAGTGTTCTCCCCGTCCTATTCCTCCTCCATCTTAGTTTCTCTTTCTCTGTTTCTCTGTTTCTCTTCTTTTCACAGCTACTTGTAAGGCCTCCTCAGACAATCATTTTGCCTTTTTGCATTTCTTTTTCTTGGGGATGGTCTTGATCCCTGTCTCCTGTACAATGTCACAAACCTCCATGCATGGTTCTTCAGGCACTCTGTCTCTCAGATCTAATCCCTTGAATCTATTTGTCACTTCTACTGTATAATCCTAAGGGATTTGATTTAGGTCATACCTGAATGGTCTAGTGATTTTCCCTGCTTTCTTCAATTTAAATCTGAATTTGCAATAAGGAGTCATGATCTGAGCCACAGTCAGCTCCCAGTCTTGTTTTTGCTGACTGTATAGAACTTCTCCATCATTACTTTGCCAACAAAGGTCTGTTTAATCAAAGCTATGGTTTTTCCAGTAGTCATATATGGATGTGAGAGTTGGACTATAAAGAAAGCTGAGCACCGAAGAATTGATACTTTTGAACTGTGGTATTGGAGAAGACTCTTGAGAGTCCCTTGGACTGCAAGGAGATCCAACCAGTCCATCCTAAAGGAAATCAGTCCTGAATATTCATTGGAAGGGCTGATGCTGAAGCTGAAGCTCCAATACTTTGACCACCTGATGTGAAGAACTGACTCGTTGGATAAGTAACCCTGATGCTGGGAAATATTGAAGGCTGGAGGTGAAGGGGACAACAGAGGATGGATGGCATCAATGGATGTGAGTTTGAGTAAACTCGGAGTTGGGATAGACAGGGAGGCCTGGCATGCTGCAGTCCATGCAGTGGTAAAGAGTCAGACTGAGCGACTGAACTCACTCCCTCCCTAAGTCTTAGTCTCCTCCCAGTAGTTATCTTGTTCTCTTTACCTTAGCTTCTCATTCCCTTTTCTGCCTGCAAAAAAAGAGAAAAAAGCCAGCAAGCACTATACAATCTCCGATGCAACAAATTCAAACTCTTCCCCCACCTGCCACCTTTGGTCCTCCCATCTCACTTCTCCAAACATAGCAATGTGAACTGTTGCCCTGCAGCTGCATTGTCTTTTGGTCCATGGATCCTACTGCTTCTTCATGGCCCCCCACACCTGCAAGTCTTCACCCAATGCAAACCCAAGCTCAGTCACATATGTCCTCAACCTGTGCCCCTTTTGCACGTCCTCCAACTCCTTTGGCCAAATCACAGTCCTGGCTAAATGTCCCTCTGCACCACTTCATGCCTGCCTTTGTGCAGCTCAACATGTCCTGAGAAAAACACACCATGTGCCAATTGCTCTCACTCTCGTTGATGACTGGGTTTTCAATGCCAGCAGTCCAAAGCTTTCTTCCCCCAGATTCAAGCACCTGGGGGTATGTCTCCTTGGTGAGTGGTCAGTGGTCACATTACGATAACCCTTCCCCAAAAGGCTCACTCTTCAGTTGCAGCCTTTGGGCTTGCTGTTTCCTCTCCTTGGAGTGTTCTTTTCCTAGATATCTGCATGCCTTGCTTCTTCCCTCCACCATGTGTTTACTTAAATCCCACCTCTTAAGTGAGACCTGTTTCCTCCTCTCTGCAGTGTCCCCTCCACCCACCACCAGCTACACACACATTCCCACACGTACCCATGACACTTCCTCTTCCCCTTCTCCTTGTTAGTTTTCCCCTTTGCCCTCACCACTCTCTAATACACTGAATGTTTTCCCTATTAATGCTTGTTTAATATTCTTTCTAGAATATCAGCATTTTTGATCGGTCTTGTTTGCCACTGTTTCCCCAGTGCCTTGGACAGTGTCTATAGCACAGAGAAAATGTGTGGTGAATGGTTGTTGAATGAAGTAATGTGGGAATGACACAGTTACTGAATAAATGAAAAATAAATGCCTGCACTTATTTACCTACCCTGATGTTTTCTTCATTTCTTTATCTCCTTTCTCCCAATCTAGTTATTGGACCGACTACTAGACGGTGGCTTAATAAGCGAACCTTCTTACTTCCAGAATGTTACAGGATGTTCTAATTACTACAACCTTTTACTGTGCACGGTAATGACAACATTTAAAAAACCATAATAGTGTTTGCTTAAAACTTTTGGAAAAACCAAACTTCCTCAGATTTGGGAAATATTATAGTTGACTTTATACTAGAAAAACATATCCAAACTATATTGAATTATTTGGTCTATTAATCTATAGGATCTTTTACCTTGCCAGTGTTGTATACTGTATAATCTGACCATTGAGAATGTGTGATATTCTGGGTAACTCAAGAAGAAAAATCTCTTATTAACACAATTTCCCCCCAGTAGAGTTTGTTATACAGAAGTTCTTTTGTGAAGGAGAAAGGCCAGGATTGCAACTCTGGGTATCAGGCCTCAGAGCTCCAGGCTTGTAGTGAGTTTCTTGAAAATGCCCACATTATTTGTTCTGTACTTAAGACAGCTTGGATAACCCAAACTGCCAAAGCCTTTATGAAAATATTTGCTTTGTCTTACTTTTAACTTGAGATTTTTAATGCATTTGGTGTGGCCTTCATTTTAAGCCCTTTGGAATATTCTCAAAGTATTCAAGTAGTTTCTTTCATAAAAGTATGCCAAAGTTGATGTCTATTGTGTAGCTTTAATCGAGTAAGACAAAGGAAGCTAGAGTGGGGATTTGAAATTGTATAACCCAAGTCTAGGGTATATGATTATGCATTCTTTTTTATTATTTATGAACTATTTCATAGAGCTAATTTCAATGGAATTTGCCAATGCTGGGGTTTTAGATTTAGATTTGACCAAGAGAAAAACATTTGCTAGGCAAGAAAGAAACAAGATTTGTAACTATATTTTTTTCTTCACAAAGTAATGTATTCACAGTTAGCAAAAAATATTGATGATTCACAAAATTGTTGATTTCAAACTTTAACAATTTTTAAATTATTTCATAACTTTTTGGGAAAAAAACAGCATTTAGTCCTTTTTTTTTCCTTTTAGTTAAATGAATCTTATGGAGACTTTTATGCAATGTTTTTTAAAAATAAAGCTCACGGGCAAATTTTCTTTTGATTTATGCCCTTCATAAAGTATCATCTATTTTTACACTTGATATGTTTTTCCTCTTAAATTATGGTCAGCTGAGTATTTTGTATGTGTGTTTTTAGTAAACAGCAGAACACAAAAAAGAAATCCTCATCTTTTAATCTACCACATCATCTCCCTGGCTCCTTGTGGTCCATTTCACCTTTCCCAAGAGCCTCCAACAAGGAGCAAATTGACTTTGATAATCTCACCTCCTCATCTTCCCTGTCTATCTTTGTCATGAAGGGGGGTTTTAATTGGAGTCACAGATTGGCCAAATATTAGTTACAAAAAGGAAAATTCAGCATTTGCAAATTGGATATTGTCTCTGAGAGTATCAGATCATCCAGACTTTTTGGATAAAAGTTGAAGTCGCTCAGTTGTGTCTGACTCTTTGTGACGCCATGGACTGTAGCCCACCAGGCTCCTCCATCCATGGGATTCTCCAGGCAAGAATACTGGAGTGGGTTGCCATTTCCTTCTCCAGGGGATCTTCCTGACCCAGGGATCGAATCCAGGTCTCCTGCATTGCAGGCAGATGCTTTAATCTCTGAGCTAAATCTCCTCAAAACCCACAAGCCAAAATGTTCGGGATGAAGACCGGTTAATAGTCATGTCACCTCTTGTTCATTGTGGTATGGAAAAGAAAATGTTAGTCACTCAGTTGCTCCATTGTGTTTGACTTTTTGTGACCCCATGGATTGTATCCCACCAAGTTCCTCTTTCCATGGAATTCAGGCAAGAATACTGGAGTGCGTAGCCATTCCTTTCTCCAGGGGATCTTCCTGACCCAGTGATCAAACCTGGGTCTTCTGCATTACATGTGGATTCTCTACCACCTGAGCACCAGGGAACCTTCATTGTGGTATATGTTAGGAAAAATCTGAAGCGTTCTCCAGCATGGTGTTCCTACCCAGTCGTGTTTCCTAATCTCTTTTTGATGCCCCTTCTGCCAGGAGCCTGAGGATCAAAGTTACTATGGGAAATTTTTATCCCTGCCCCACGTGAGACAAGCCATCCACGTGGGAAACCAGACTTTTAGTGATGGAGCCAAAGTTGAAAAGTACTTGCGAGAAGATACAGTCAAGTCAGTGAAACCATGGTTAACTGAAATCATGAATAATTACAAGGTAAGAGGGCTACTTTAGTTGCTGTCTATTTTAGGAACTTTTCAGATTACCCAGAGCAGAAGTGACCTTCTTTTACTCATAATTCAACACCTACCATTTTTTTACTCTTCTGATATCTTACAAATGTAAATAACAACCACTGTATTGTTTGATTTCTTTGAATTAAAAGTTCTTTTTTTCCTTTCAATTAAATCACTTTCCCCTACTAGTTCCTAAAAATGAAATTCTCTTTGGCACATGCCACCTCTCATCATTTCTTGAGAAAAGAGGGATAACAGAGCCGGGAAGATGACTCGCCTTGTGTAAGCCAATTTCCCCCTATTATTTGCTTTATATTATTAATCCCAATGAAGTCAGGGATAAATGAAATCAACTGGTTATTCTAAAAATGCTCTTTGCTTGATAATTGCATTCGTTCACATCACTCAGCCACAGTTTCTTCAGTGTCTACTTCAAGCCAAATGTTGTGCTAGGCTGTCAGGTTGAAGTGATGAATGAGACAAGGTCCCTGTCTTGAGGCATGTAGAGTCAGGCACTGTAGTATCTGGCTGAGATGTTTAGCCTGAGTCGATGCTAAAGGTACCAGAGGTTCAAGCAAAGGAGCTATAACCCCTAGAACTCTCACTGTGAGAGAAGGGCTCCACAAACAGGTGACAGAGGGAAAGTTATATTGTGCATTTCTTTGCCCTTTCCTTCTCTTCTCACCTCCTCCTCTGATCTTCCAGGACAATTAGCATTGGTCATAGGCATGGTTTGGGAAAAGCCCAGCAGGGTAAGTGTGCTAATGACAGAGAAGATCACCACCGAAGGTTGTGTTGCCTGGCAGTGGCAAGAGTAATGGTTGGAATGAAAAAAAAAGGAAAATAAAAAAAAAAACATGGCAGCCAGTAACCAACAAGTAAATTAGACAAATGGTAATCTGTACTCAAGTACTTTATTTCTATCTATCTAAAAAATTGTCCTGATATACTGCTTTTATTTGAACCAGACTCTTTCCTGCCATTTTATGACATAAGGAAAACACATTTCAGCAATGTTTATTTTGGGACTGTTCACTGTACAGCCCTTAGTACTGTCTGGGAAGTCCTTGGCCTAATGCAACCTTACTAGATTGTTTTTCAGAATATGCCCAACCTAAAAGACCTATTTTCTGGTCCTGCCTGTAGAACAAAGAGTTTCAGTCCAGTCCCTGGACATACAACTTTTATTCCAGTTAATCTAAGGTCAATACCTGCAGACTCTACAAACCCATTATAAATCTGGAGAACTTAACAAAATACTTTCTAGGCAAAAAAGAGTCTAACTAGATGAGGTCAGACTTCCAATCACTCTTATCTTTGGTTCTGTTGGAGAAATGTAGTGAGTGGTCCTGAGTGCTTGCCTGCTTGGAGCCTTCCGGGAACAACGCTCTGCTGGTCGTCCTCTTCTCTGGACTCTCTGACCATGTGGCCTCTACTGTTGTGAGCACACTTAGCACACTGTACTGCCATTACGGGCTGTCAGTTTTAGCAGCAGCCTCAAGCAGACATCAGTAATGCATAAATGAATCAATGGATGAATGAAAAATCAGTTCTATAAGTTACTGCTATATCAAAAATATATCTATTAAACTTCTTCATAATCCATCGTATATTTATTACCCACAAATTTAGTAAACTGAAAAGAAACCCACACCAGTTTCTGTATAGACTACTTAGCATTTATGTCTTCAAGATGAAAACGATGGTCTATAACATTAAGGAATGCACAGTGATTTTCTTGAGTAGAGAGTGGAAAAAGAAGTTCCCATGTATATTTTTTGTGCCCTTGGAAATGTAGCTAGAATATGATTCCTTTATCAACCAAGTGAGGATAGCATGGGACATGTAGTTCGCTTGGTGATGTAAAACTCTTGATACTGGCTTATCACCATACAGTGTCCACTTGATTGATGAAGAAGAATATGCTGATTAAAGATGAGCCTGCATTTTGATATTTAAACATACCTGTCTCTGTTTTCCATGGATCCTAAGCCTGCCAATATGAATCCCAATGAAATCAGAGTATTTTCTAAACTTTCAAACTCTCAGTTGCAGAAAAGGAGAATAGATTTGTGGTGCAGATAAACCATATTTCCAGAAAGAAAGAGAACAAAGTATGCAGTCAGTCTGAGTGCAGACCAGAAAGTGGCTGCTGCTAGAACAGACTGCATATTCATGGCTAGAGCTGACATAGACCACAGAGTAGCGATTATCTTTGGCTTGTCTGTTCATGGTGGTGAACCTCAGTGTGTATGCAGTGGAATCAGAACAACCTAGGCTGGCTTAAAACATTAGTACCCTGAAGGTTATATTTATGCAAGACTCAGGACTAATTTGTCATAGAAAATAGTGCACGTGTTTCTATTCATAAGAACATGGAAGTCTTTTTCTAGTACTAGAATATGGAGTATTCTCTGATGGGCTGAGGAAGACGTTCATCAGTTTCTGGAAACTTATAGAACTCTGTAGCACATCAGTTTCTGTGTAGACTATGTGAAGACATAACCCTTTTCTTGTAATGACCTACCTGGGATGTGTACTTACAGTCATTCTCTTTTCAGTAATTTTAGATATTTGTATGATAAATTTGAAATATCATATTAGCAGTTTCCAAGACAACTAAAATGAAAGATAATCTGTTGGACTATTGGAGTTCCTGATGATTAAATCAAATTGTGGTTAAATATAAATCTTATTAGGAGTAAAACAACCTAATCCACCAGTGAATAGAAAAGATCAGATTGAGTTGATCTCATAAATGCAAGAACATTTTTACATTAAAAGTTCCATCATGTACTGTATCACCAAAAACATTGAAAAAATAAAAAAAATCATCTTAATAGATGCAAAAACTG
Organism: Antilocapra americana; assembly: GCA_007570785.1. NCBI lineage: Eukaryota > Metazoa > Chordata > Mammalia > Artiodactyla > Antilocapridae > Antilocapra > Antilocapra americana. Next base: position 20,679,936 of record ML660772.1, on the reverse strand, counting down.
GATTTGACAAAATCAAAACCCATTTAGGATAAAAGTTAAAAAAATTTTTTTTTAATTTATTCCTTTATTTATTTGGATGTACCATGTCTTAGTTGCTGCATGTGGGACCTTAGTTCCCTAATCAGGGACTGATGCTGTAGCTGAGACTCCAGTACTTTGGTCACCTGATGCGAAGAACTGATTCATTTGAAAAGACCCTGATGCTGTGAAAGATTGAAGGTGGGAGGAGAAGGGATGAGGATGAGATGGTTGGATGGCGTCACTCATCAATGGACATGAGATTGAGTAAACTCTGGGAGTTGGTGATGGATGGGGAAGCCTGGTGTGCTGCAGCCAATGGGGTCTCAAAGAGTCAGACACAACTGAGCAACCGAACTGAACTGAACTGAACCAGGGATGGAACTTGGGACCCCTAAATTGGGAGCATGAAGTCTTAGCCACTGGCCACTAGGAAAGTCCCAGGATAAAATTTTGTAGCAAACTAGGAATAGTAGTATCTGTATTAGATTCCTATGCTTACTGTAATGAATTACCACAATCTTGATGGTGTAAACTACAGAAATTTATTTTCTCACAATCTAGAGGTTAGAAATCCGAAGCTACCCTCACTGGGTTGAAACCAAGGTGTCAGTAGGATGACTCTAATGGGACAATCCATTCTGGCTTCTGGTGGCTGTTGGTGTTCCTTGGCTTGTGGGCATATGATTCCAACATCTCCGTCTGTGCTCACATTGCCTTCTCTTCTGTGATCAAACATCCTCTTGCCTTCCTCTTAGAAATATCCATGAAGTTGCATTTAGGGACCTCTTGGATAATCTCCCCATCTCAAGATGCTTAAGTTAATCAAATCTGCAAAATATTTATTTTTTAATTAATTAATTAACACTGTATAAGGTGACATTCACTGGTTCCAGCAATTAGGACTAGATATGTTTCAGCAGAGCAGTATTTAGCCTACCATACTATGAGATTTCTTGACCTAATAAAAACCTACGTGTGTAAAATAGATAGCTAGTGATAAGTTGCTGTATAACACAGGGGGCTCAGCCTGGGGCAGTGTGACCACCTAGGGTGGTGGGATGGAGGAGTGGAAGGGAGGCTCAAGAGGGAGGGAATATAGGTCAACTTATGACTGATTCACTTGTTGTACAGCAGAAACCAATACAACATCCCTCCAATTTAAAGAAAAAACCGACTAATAAGCATTATTCTGGTCTATAAAACTTTTTTTTTTGGTCTGTAAAACTTAATATGCATTCTCTTTAAAATCAAGATTATAGTGATAAAAACAAATAAAAAATGAAAAGGAGGAAAATCCAGTTAATAAATGTATAAGAAATACTGGAATAAAAAATTATTATTTGACAAATAGTACAGTAATAATTGTTTCAGGAAAGAATCATCAGTGGATACTAACATCAGTTAGTGAATGTATGATGAGAATCAGAATATTTACCTGATATCAAAGTATCCCTTTTCAAAATGTATATGATGAAGAGGAAAATAGTGACCTTATAGTGGAGAAACCTGGCACGTGAATGTGTACGTGCTGCTGCTCAGTCCTGTCCAGCTCTTTGCAACCCCATGGACGGTAGCCCGCCAGGCTCTCTGTCCATAGGATTTTTCAGGAAAGAATTTTGGAGTGGGTTTCCATTTCATACTCCAGGGTATCTCCTTGACCCAGGGATCAAACCCGAGTCTTCCGCGTTGGCAGGCAGATTCTTTACTACTGAGCCATCTGGGAATTCCTAGTAATGGGACAAATCTACATTATGTGTCTCCTGATGTGTTGTACGGAGGACACAACAATGCTAATGTGTGTTGCCAAAAGTGCATAGCAGGGGACTTCCCTAGTGGTCCAGTGGTTAAGAATCCACCTGTCAATGCAGGAGACACAGGTTCGATTCCTGGTCAGGGAAGATTCCACATGCCGTGGAGCAACTAAGCCCATGTACCACAACTACTGAGGCTGCGTGATAAACCCTGGTGGTTACAGCTGCTAAGCTCACCTGCCACAACTACTGAAGCCCTTGTGCCTAAAACATATGCTCCACAGCAAGAGAAGCCACCCCGACGAGAAGCCCGAGCACCGCGATTAGAGAGTAGCTCCTCTCACCTCAACTAGAGAAAGGCTGCTCACAGCAATAAAGACCCAGCACAACCATAAATAGATAAATAAAAATTTTTTAAAAAGAATACATAGCATGATTTTGATCATGAGACAACAGCAGACAAATTCAAATCAGGGGGCAAATTTAGCCACAAAATAACTGGTTAGTGCTTGTCAAAAGGTCATGAAAGAAACACACACACACACAAAGACTGAGGGATTAAGGAGACTTTACAACTATATATATAAAAAATATATATATATATATATATATATATATATATATATAATGTGACTTTTTATTGCATATAGGACCAGAAAAAGTATATTAAGGAACAGCTGAAAGTTTTTAAAAGAAAATTTGTAGCAAGAAAGTAGTATTATATCAATGTTAATTTTCTCGTTTTGATGATTGTATGATGGTTATTTAAAATGTTAATATTTTGAAGGCTACATAAAGAATCTGCAGGACTTCTTTATATTATTTCTTTAACAACTTTATTGAAAATATATTTCACATACTACAGAATTCAAATTTGTAATTTTTTAAACATTCACAAATTTTTGCAGCCACCATCACCGTTTTAGAACATTTTTGTCACATTCCCCCCAAATGCCTTATGCTTTAGGAATAATTCTCATTTATACATTGATTGTAAGTAAGCTGTATCCTGAATTTCAAAGTAATAAAGTGCAATGGGGAATGGATAGCTAGGTGGATAGATAGATAGATTAGGGCATCTCTAAACTCTAGGAAATATAGCCCATACCCTATAAAAGCTATGGGCTTTAACTCCCTTGCTCTTTGTAGAAGTCTCCTGGTCTTCCTTAGTACTTTCTGATAAAGAAGTTACACATTTTTCTTATGAAGATTCTTGCTAAAGATTCTGAATATGTTTTCAACCTCCTTTTTTCTGCTTGGCTACAGTTCTTGCCTGCATAAAAATATATGGGCTTTACTTTCAAAGACTAAAGAGTACATGAGAGAGAGGGAGAATGTGATTGTGCGTGAGTGTGTGTGGTATATTTCCTGTATGAAACTATTATTTCAAAAAAACTGGAGCTACAGCTATACATAGAGGCCATTTGTATCCAAAGCAAAACATTGCCCTTGGATTGAGGTTGCCGTTGTTGCTAAACTGTCTGCAAGGCCACTGCAGTTTTAAGAAGGACCATCTCCAAAGGCCAATACTTCCATATGCTTTTGCTTTTAAAGGTTAAATTGCCCTTGGGTAGGGCTTAGTTTGCTGTGTTTAAAAGTTCATCTAGTCAGGAAATTGTAAATATAAAGTTACATTTCCCTGTCACTTATCATTCTGCAGCTCATTAAGTTTCAACTAATTGCATCTTCAGAATTCAGAATCTTAGTGTTTCTCAGCTTTACCACCAGATTGAAATCTTAACACCCAGGTCGTTAGAGTTTTATTTACTTATCCTAGGCTATCAAAAGATCTTCGTTTGCAATTCCTGGTTAATGGATGTGCTCAGGACTTTGAAAGGTAAATATTTCTAGTAATCTGTCTCATTTTAGAAGTCATTCTAATTGCTTGTGGCATTTTCCTTAATAACATTTTCTGATGGCAAAATGTCTGTGGTACTATTGCTTGGAAACTAGATTTGATAAATGTCTAGCATACCAATAAAAATTTAACACTTAAGTGGGCCTGATTCTTCAGCAGCTAAATTGGACTCTGAGCTTTTGTCAGACTATGATGACCATAATCTGATGTGATCACTTTTCTTCCAAACCCTTTGAAGACCTTAAGGAGAATGCTAGTACCATTCTGTGAAAGACTTCTGTGAGGAGGGAATAATTCTTAGAGAAGCATAGCAGAGGAGAAGAAAGCTAATCCTGAGACATTTCCTTTATGTAATCATACTATTGATAGGGAGTGATCACTTGGCAGGCAAATAAAAAGTGTGCATTTGAAAATTAGTTTTACTGCAGAGTTCCTTACAAATTACTTTCACCTATTTTAGTTATAATTCAAGTCAAGAGTAGCATTAACTTTTTTAATTTAATAAGGCATGCTTCTTCTAGGGCTCTTTGATTTTTAAGCATTTCAGTGAATAAAGGGGAAAAGAATACCCATAAGTTATTTTTTTCTTTTATTACCCATAAATTATTAAACAGACTTTGATTTCATCCCAAATTGCCATGATAGTGCCAGACACTTTTTCTTGTTTGTCCTTTAAATTAATGTTGGGATGAAATATGCAAATGACAACCAGCATATATTTTTATTTACTCTTATTTCTTTAAGACATTTGATAATATATTCTACTGTGTGAATTGGCATATTTTAAATTGATTTTCTTGATGAGTATGGCATCATTTTGTTGTTGTTCTTCATTCACTCAGTCGTGTCTGACTCTTTGTAACCTCATGGACTGTAGCATGCTAAGTTTCCCTGTCCTTTACCATCTCCCAGAGTTTGCTCAAACTCATGTCCATTGAGTCGGTGGTGCCATCCAACCATCTCATCCTCTGTTGCCCCCTTCTCTTCCTGCCCTCAATCTTTCCCAGCATCAGGGTATTTCCCTATGAGTCAGCTCGTTGCATCAGGTGGCCAGAATATTGGAGCTCTAGTATCAGTCCCGCCAGTGAATAGTCCTGGATGATTTCCTTTAGGATTGACTGGTTTGATCTCTCTGCAGTCCAAGGAACTCTCAAGAGTCTTCTCCAGCACCATAATTCAAAGGCACCAGTTCTGCAGTGCTCAGCCTTCTTTATGGTCCAACTTATTTATGGTCACATCCGTTCATGACTACTGGAAAAACCATAGCTTTGACTATATGGATCTTTGTCAGCAAAGCGATGTCTCTGCTTTTTAATATACTCATAATTTTGCCAAGGCTTTATTTTGTTGTCATTCAAAGGCACCTCATGCTGAAAACATTAGAAGGTGCGTTTGTGATTTATGGCAACACAGAAGTGGAATTTAATCTGGAGCCATCTAAATACAGCAGGGTGAGGGTGGTAAGAGAAGAAAGATATTAAATGCTGATACCATTTGTTATGTAGATTCCAAGAACCTAAACAGCAAGCTGAGAAATGCACATTTAAATCCAGTTGCTGTGAAATTCAGTTGTTATGAAACACAAGCAATTTCATCAGTGGACTTTACTTTGAAAAGATGAATATGGAAAGAGCGAGAGGAGTATTGCTTTCTGGAAACAGTGAAGACTCCTTTCTGTGATGTCACCATGTTGCAGTAGCTTCTCAGTTTTTATTCCTGTGTCTTTAGTAAAACAGAAGATGCACAGTGATGATAACACATTCTAAACGATTGGACCACTGGGCGCCAGCGGTCTTCAAAGCCGTGTGGGCCCACCACCATCCCCTGGGGCATGGGAGGGAAAAGTGTACATTAATATTTTTAAAGGAAATTTTAAAGTAAGCATTATTTATGTTTAATAGATGGATTGGCACTGGGGCACTTATTTATCTCTGTGATAGTCACATTAGATGTGATAGAGCCAGAGTGCAAAGCCAGTTTGGTTTTTCTAACCATAGTCATCATCATTTAAGTCCATTTGCCACTTAAATCTGACTCCAGGTGCAGTACTCTGATTTCTGTTTCCCCTCCTTCCCTGTAAATGTGAGTAACTTAATTCAGTGGCCGGTGGCCACTGAATTTTGATTCAGTAGGGAAAGCAGCATTTGCGTACTTCCTACCACCTGAGGAAGCTGGAATTGCAACCTCTAGGGCTTTTCCCCAGGGCTTTTCACCACTGAATTTCCCTGGCCTGCATTGTAGAAGTGATCTAACCATGCCTTCGCCATGAGGCAGCCTACACCATCTACTTGCTTATAATGAATGAGTGTGAGCAGCTTCTAATGTTGCCACTAGGTAAACAGCACCTCAGCCCAGCATTCCTGTGTGGAATGACATGACTGAATGAAAGCCAGAAGAACCTTCAACCAAGCTTTCAAAAGAATCACTCTGAGCAGGAGCCCTTGACTGCCTTTGTCTTGATTTTCCTCACCTTGTGCTCTGTTCATCTGCATGTTCACATCTGTTTCTTCAGCATCTCAGCAGTCCACATTGAGTGACAATGATAATGTCAGGGAACAGGGAGCTGACAGGGGGACTGATGACAAAAGGTTTTCCTGCAGCTCCTGTCTATTCCTGCTGGAACTAAAAGTTCTTCCGCCTGCCAAAGCTGGAGACACAGATTCAATCCCTGGGTCAGGAAGATCCCCTGGAAGAGGAAATGGCAACCTACCCCAGTGTTCTTGCCTGGAAAATTCCATGGACAGAGGAGCCTGGTGGGCTACAGTCCATGGGGTCACACAGAATCGGACACAGCTGAGCACAACACAGCCAATAACAATAGGTGAGAAGTGATGTCAGAGGTGAGGGGACCAGAAAGGGGTATGAGAACAGACCCTGAAACAAGAAGCTGAGCAGGGGCCCCCTAGAGTGGGCCCCCAGGACTCTTCAAATGAGAGAAAAATATTCTGGACATTATTAAAGGTCATTTCAAGTGTGATGTTCTGGGTAGTTAAACATCTTTCACAGATCCCTGGGTTGGAGTGATGGCTTAGTGGATTATTTTCAAGTTGGCTTTACTTATTGGTCCATTCTAAAAGCAACTAAATTATTGAGTGAAGTTGCAAGTTAATTTCAAGTTAAGTTGCATGAAATTAGAAGATACTTGCTCCTTGGAAGGCAAGCTATGACAAACCTACAGAGCATGTTAAAGAGCAGAGACATCATTTTGCCAACGAAAGTCCATATAGTCAAAAGTACTGGTTTTTCCAGTAGTCACGTACAGATATGAGAATTGGACCATAAAGAATGCTTAGCGCCAGAGAACGGATGCTTGTGAATTGTGGGGCTGGAGAAGACTGCTGAGAATCCCTTGGATGGCAAGGAGATCAAACCTGTCAATCCTAAAGGAAATCAACCCTGAATATTCATCCAAGGAACTGATGCTGAATCTAAAACTCCAGTACTTTGGCCACCTAATGCAAAGAGCCAGCTTACTAGAAAAGACCCTGATCCTGGGCAAGATTGAGGGCAAGAGGAGAAGGGGGTGACAGAGGATGAGATGGTTGGATAGCATCACTGATTGAATGAACATGAGTTTGAGCAGACTCTGGGAGATAGTAAAGGACTGGGAAGCCTGATGGGCTGCAGTCCACGGGGTCACAAAGTCTGACATGATTTAGCAACTAAACAACAACATCTAAAGTTGCAAGAAAGCAGAAATAACTTTCTTTGACAGAAAGACATTTTATTTGTGTAATCGCTGGACACTCACTCAAGCTCCCTGCCCCACTTTCATTATTCTTCACTCATCTTGGCAAAACCAAGTGGTAGGAGAATAGCAGGAACATTTTAAGTGTGTTTATTCCAAGTTCGTTTTCTCTCTCTCTTTCTTTCTTTGTCTCCCTTAAACTTGGAAGCCAAATTTGTCTCATTATAAGAATGACTTGGTTGCAGAAGTGACTACTGTTTCATTCAATGGTTGCATTATTTTTCTGTCAAGTCTCCTCCAGGTGGGCCCTGGGGACTCTGGCTTCCTGAGTATTACAGCACTATACCTCTTCGAAGTCACCAGGAACCAACAGGCCCAAAAGTGCAAACAATGGGCGACTGGAGCCCAGGCGTTGTCCCTGGAAGGATAACAAGTTGGCCTCCAGTGGGGAACATTGCTAAACGTTACACTCCATAGCTGAGATTGTTTTTCTTTTGCAGCTGAGCTTTTGAAAAAACCCTTGGGAATCGCCCTGGGTTGAGTTGGGTATTAGTGAAATTAATTCTCAGCAATTCGGGAGAAAGTTACTGTAGGTGGGTCGTGCTAATTGCTCCAGGCAGAAAGAACTCCTGGCTATGTTGGGGTTTGTAATAGAAGGATGATAAGTAAAGCAGCCAGAAGAGGAAGTGTGGAGGGCTGCTTTGTAGGAGTTTCATTGATTTAGCATCTGTAAGGAAAGTTTCTTTTTAAAAAAAATTTTCTTTTTTTTATTAGTGAACAGGAGAACATTCAAAACTAAGATAGATAGCGGCCAACTGGGAATGCTGTGCAGTTTGGAATAGCTTAGGCTGCTGTTCAATCATTTCCCCAAACAGGAAACCACAAAATGTTAGAGATTAAGGTCACTGGATCATTGGGAAAAGAGCATAACTTTGTCTGCAAAGTATTATGGTGGATTGTAAATGGGCCAAAATATAAGCATAAATCTTTCTTCTAAAAATGCAACAACAAAAATCCAGCCTTCTCGCAAAAGCTCAGTTTGCTTTCCTGTTGTACCAAGAGACTGAAGCCTCCTGTGGCATTTCTGTAATTTTCCTGATAAGTAGAGAAGTAATTGGGAAAATAAAGAGAAATGCTTTGTATGGTCTGTCATCAATACGTGTGTTTCAGTTTGGATTCTTAAAAACGGTTAAAGTTTAGATCAGAAAGTGGCCCTCATGTGATTTATTTTCAATCTTAAGCTTTAATATAGGTGACAATGAAAATACAACAAAATGCACATTTATATACATTTCTGCCCCAAACCCCTTCTTTCAAGTGTTTGGTTATATGCGTGCTAAGTTTCTTCAGTTGTGTCTGACTCTGTGTGACCCCATGGACTGTAGCCCACCAGGCTCCTTTGTTCAAGGGATTCTCCAGGTAAAAATCCTGGAGTGGGTTGCCATTGCCTCCTCCATGTCTGGTTGCATAGGAGCCATTAAAGCACAGGTATCTTTTTTCTCCTTTGAGTGTCATGTGACCCTCCTGCCAACTTAACTCAAAGTCAAAATCTGAGTTTAGAGGCTGTGAGTTCTTCTTAGATGAGTCAGCAAGTAAACTGGTCTGTAGATGTCTATAGTTGACACAGTTGGTTGCTTTATATCTGCCTGGAAAATATTTATCCTTCAGAAGCATTTACTATGTAAAATAAGGATTAATCATCATCTGATTGTGTTCCCTGGATTTTTTCTAGAAGGAGGTTTTCTGGCTAAAGAAGTTGAGTTATGAATAAACTACTGACTTATGCACGTGCAGAACCTGAAAAGTTTATGCTTTGAAATGTTAAAATGAGTAGATTGAGAAAGATTAAAGTGAAACTGACTTTTTTAACCCCTCTTTTTAAGGAAAACTTTGAGAATGAAAGAGTAAACCTGCTTTTCTTTTTCTGGTTATTCACTCTTTGGAGAAGTTTTTTAAAATCTGGGGTTATTAGGAGGACAGGGGGTGCATCTTTTCATGTCCATTCTCTTGGTACTCATTCCTTTGGCTCTCCATAAAGATTTGAAAGTGAAAGTGAAAGTCAAGCGCTCAGTTCATATCAGCCACCCAGTCGTATCCAACTGTTTGCAACCCCATGAACCACAGCACTCCAGGTTCCCTGTCCATCACTAACTCCCGGAGTTTACCCAAACTCATGTCCATTGAGTCGGTGATGCCATCTAACCATCTCATCCTCTGTTGTCCCCTTCTCCTCCTGCCCTCAATCTTTCCCAGCATCAGGGTCTTTTCAAATGAATCAGCTCTTCGCATCAGGTGGCCAAAGTACTGGAGTTTCAGCTTCAACATCAGTCCTTCCAATGAACACCCAGGACTGATCTCCTTTAAGATAGACTGGTTGGATCTCCTTGCAGTCCAAGGGACTCTCAAGAGTCTTCTCCAACACCACAGTTCAAAACCATCAATTCTTCAGCGCTCAGCCTTTTTCACTGTCCAACTCTCACATCCATACATGACTACTGGAAAAACCATAGCCTTGACTAGACAGACCTTTGTTGACAAAGTAATGTCTCTGCTTTTGAATATGCTGTCTAGGTTGGTCATAATCTTCCTTCCAAGGAGTAAGCATCTTTTAATTTCATGGGTACAATCACCATCTGCAGTGATTTTGGAGCCCCCAAAAATAAAGTCAGCCACTGTTTCTACTGTTTTTCCATATATCTGCCATGAAGTGATGGGACCTGATGCCATGATCTTGGTTTTCTGAATGTTGAGCACTCAGTCGTGTCTGATTCTTTGTGACTCCTTGGACTACACACTCCAGGTGAGAATATTGGAGTGGATAGCCATTCCCTTCTCCAGGGGATCTTCTCAACCCAGGGATCGAACCCAGGTCTCTCACACAGCAGGTGGATTCTTTACCAGTTGAGCCACTAGGCTAAATAGAAATTTCATGGGAGCAGATTAAGCAAATACATGCTATGTGTAAGTGAGCACACACTCCTTTCTCTAACTCAGACAAAAGGCCACTTCCCTTCCATTTCAGATGGAAGTGAAACTTAGCTGCCTATGGATCCAGGAAGGAAATAAAAGAAATGAGTACTGTTGGACTGAGACATACTGACCTTTCTTTTCTATCCATGACAGAGTCATAGATACAGAGGAATATCTTTTTCTCTTCTAAGAACAACAATAGCATAAGCATTGAATAAATGAAAGCTGCTCTTGCCCCTCTGTTGGGGGTGGAGGAAGACACTCAGGAAGGGGGAGGACTGTGTCCTAGGGGAACAACTACTGCCCAACCTTTGCCCCTAGTAGCCAGGTAGAAATATGGGCCAGTATGGTCTGTTCTCCCAGTATTTAAATGCCAGAATCTAACTACAAAAACAACAACACCCTGTGGACTAGATGAATATATCTGCAAACTAAATGTAGGCCCCTGGCAGCCAATTTAAAACTTTTGGACTCCACTATGGAAATTTATTTTTCAGATTATTCTTGATATAAAGTAACAAAAACATGAACGAAGCCTTGCTTTTCAGGTTACAGGATATTTTTACATCTTGTATCCCATTTGGTCCTCCCAAGAACCAGAATATTTCATCTCACAGAAGACAAAAACTAAGGCTCAGAATGGATAGATGACATCTCCAGGTCCACTCAGTAGCCCAGGCTTTGGGAAGCTGAGCCAGGTCTGGAGCTCAAGGCCCCTTTCTGCAGGTGTCATAATAACTTTTATAAGCCCTGATGTTTGTTTCATCAATTTTTTTTTAATTTTCTTTACTTTATTGTGTTGGTTTTGCCATACATTGACATGAATCCACCATGGGTATACATATGTTCCCCCTCCAGAACCCCACTCCCTCCTCCCTCCCGGTTCCCTCTCTCTGGGTCATCCCAGTGCATCAGCCCCGAGCATCAAACCTGGGCTGGTGATTGATTTCACATATGATAATTAACATGTTTCAGTGCCATTCTCCCATATCATCCCACCGCTGCCCATTGATTTCGTGCAGTCATATTAGAACTCCCACATCCTAAGAGTTATTCTAACTTCCTTACATCCTAAATCACAATTATGATTCACAGGCAATATCTCACTTGGAAATAATTAAGCTATTTAAATAGCTATGTTGAATTTTTCTAATGTGATGATAATAATAATAGCCAGCATTAACTGAACACTTACTATCTGCCTGGGATATGGAGAGCTTTACATGTATTATGTTATGTAATTCTTCCAATTACCTTCCCTCATAGATGTTTCTCTTCTATCCATTTTACAAATGAGGAAACTGAGCTCTAGACAGGCTAAGTAACTTAATATCAAGATAATCTTGCTAGTAAATCACAGAGCTCAGTTCATACCCGGCCACAGGGCCTGTGCTCTTAATTCTAAACATGTATCCTTCATTCCGAAGAGTCATGCTTGCATTTCGGTGTGCTCCTTGCCTGTGTAACTACAAATAAAGAACACACTACCTGTTGTGTGTCCTCTGGGCAGGGGATGGTGGCAATGACGAAGGCATTGTGGAAGAGGGGGTAGGAGCACACAGCTTGGACTCAGGCAGATCTGAACTTGAATCCATGTCACCAGTTGGCTCACTTCCCTACACCTCTGTCCCTTTGTTCCTAAAATGGATAAATAAGACCTGCCTTTGAGGGGTATTGTGAAATCACGGATGTAAAATGCTTAGCACAGTTCCTGCAACATGGTAAGAAGAATGAGAGAATTCTACTATTGATATTATTTCAAAATGTCCCATCAAAAGCTATACTGTTAACCATACTTTTCTAGCATTTTAAGTATGGGGAAATTCCTTGGGATCTTGAATCCCATGCTACAAAATTAAGGATTCCTTTCAAAGGGTAATTTATAGACTTATGGCTCTGACTATCAAGAAAAGACTGCTGAGACACCATGACCAATGTGTGTAAAATTAGTCTTGAAAGGCATGTTATTTCATGCATTTGAGTTTGTAGAGTTCAGATTTACCCTGGCTAGCTTCCCTCCTACTGTCGGCCTTTGTCAGAAAGAGTGAAATTGGCAACCAAGTATTTAACACAGAAAGACCATCTGAATACTATGAAGGTTTGTTTTAGAAGTGTTTTTTTGAGTCAGTCTTCCAAGTCATTATCACATTATCAACCTAGTTGCAAAGGAGGAGGACTCTATTTACCTAACTCCCCCAATTTGTGTCCTGTGCTGTGCTTAGCACCCTGTTCACATTTTCTCATTAATTTTCACTGCAGTAAGATGTAGGTCTTACATCTACATTCCAGAAAAGGGAACTACAACTCATAGAGGGTGAGCCATGTGTCCAGGGACTCCCAGTCACTTCATGCTGTGGCATGTGAGACACAGGTCTAATGATGTGTGAGTTTGGATTTCATGCTTTTAGCAACAGCAGCAACTCTGGTTACTTGAAGCACTCAAGGAACTGATCAGAAGACAGGATATGTCACAGAATTCATGGACAAATCGAAGAACTGGCATGAGGAAAGATAGGGGCCAGGGAAAATTCTGGGAATCAAGATAACAAAATTAATGGACAGACTCATCAGGGACCCTTGTGTCACCACTCACGATCCAAAGTCTAGGGAAAGAGCATTTGAGCGTCCTAGCTTAGATCATATGCTCATCCCTTGCATGGAGGAGGAAGGACACTGATTTACAGTCCTCACTAGCCTCCCTTGAGGGAATGGCAGTACAGTTACTAGGAGACAGGCGAGTGGACCTAAGCAAGCCAGAACGGCAGACAGTCGCTATGCAGCACTACAGAATCCTTTAAAGAGTGCAGTTGACTATACCCTGTAAATGTTAATACATCTTATGGGGTATTGGCACTATGCAAGAGCTGCGAGTGGACCAGTGTCTAGGAGGGCTCCATTCTCCATAAGCTGAGACTCTTCCATAGCTGCTTAATCATGGCCATTCCCTACAACAGAAGTGAAGTGTCTGTTGGCAGCTGAGTAAGGTCCTTGCACACATCCTGCTTCGTAGAGTCAAAGTTACAGAGAAATGGACAAACTGACGAGATTGTTTCTAAACTGGACATGTGAACTATGTCCCTTCCCCACTGACTGTTTCCTACAGCTTGAGGAGCACTAGACACAGAGCTGTAGGGAATCAGTAAATGTTTGTCAGTTTGTAGGAATTTAGTTCCTGTCTTATGGTGTTCTAGAAAGAAATTTGGAAGACTGGGATCTAGGATATTTTTCTGGTCACCTTGCTGTGTCAGTTTCCTTTATGGTAAAGTGGAGGTGGGCCTTGTAATACTTCTCATCCCCACTCTGTGAAGCTGGATGAGAATAAAGCCATTATATACATGAAAGCACTTTGAAAAGTAAAGAACATAATGAAAATGATTTTATTATCTATTCCTATTAAAAGAGAGAGAGATGCTTGTAATCCAAATCACCTAGTGCCATCTCTTGTAAATGCTTGAATTCTGGAATGAATTTTTAAGATCATCTCTTGATTGGTGGCTCAGATAATAAAGAATCTGCCTGCAATGCAGGAGACCCAGGTTGAATCCCTGGGTTGGGAAGATCCCCTGGAGAAGGGAATGGCAAGCCACTCCAGTATTCTGGCCTGGAGAATCCCAGGGACAGAGGAGCCTGGTGGGCTACAATCCATGAGGTCACAAAGAGTCAGACACGACTGAGCAAAGAACACTTTCACTTTCACTTCATGATTGAACTTAAGTTATGCTGTTTACCTAGTTGTCATGAAAAAATAAACTCTGGTAACACTTGAGTCAGCAGAAATTATTCCTCAATAAAACACACCTTTTGCCAAACTGAGGTGCCCAAACTCTTAGTGTTATTATTTTTATTTTTTTCATTATGTAAGCATCCTAACCACATATACCCTCCAAACCTAGAAAAGAGTCAAGTTAAATCAATCATACTTTGATTACCTTAACTACTGGTATTTGTTTTTTTTTTTTTTTTTGGTATTCTTTTCCCAATTTTGAAGCATCTTTTTAAAATGTAGTAATTATACAGCTTCTGTATAGAGTAATTATGGGCTTCCCTGGTGGCTCAGATAGTAAAGAATCTGCCTGCAATGTGGGAAACCTTTGCTCGATCCCTGGATTGGGAAGATCCCCTGGAGGAGGGCATGACAACCCACTCCAGTATTCTTGCCTGGAGAATCCCATGGACAAAGGAGCCTGGTGGGCTATAGTCCATGGGGTTGCAAAGAGTCAGACATGACTGAGTGACTAAGAATACACACACAATTATAGAGCAGCAACAGTGGGATCGTAGTTTTTCATTGGTTTTTTAACAAGAAGTATTTTTTTTTCATATCTTTGCATTACCATCAATTCCAACAAGCTAACCAGTAAGACATGTAGTAAAAGAGAAGAAAATTCTCTGAAAGGAATGGCTCTGCTCTTTCACTGGGGCCTCACAGCTGACCAGAAAGGAAAGTGAGGACACTGGCTATTCATGGGTGCTGCCTGCTGTGTCCCTGGAAACCAGCGCTTTCCCTGCTTTCCCTTGTTTTGTTAAGAGTCACTCCTGACAAGGGAAGTGTAGCTAAAAGCTGCATTCATTTCTGTCTCCTCCTCTCAGTCTTAGACCCTGTTGCTTAAAATACCAGCAAGCCTCAGGGGAAGGTTTGCCCTGGACTGTCCCAGTTTTAGCCTGAAAACCCTGCATCCTGGGAAACTCCCCCATCCTGGGCAAACTGGGACAGCAGATCACCCACCAGGAAGAAGTGGGCGAATGTGTGCACATCCTTCATCAGTGGCCAACCCGCTGGGGCTTAAGCCTTGTCCTAGCACTTCTCTGACTCTCAGGATGTGGGTGGCCCACACGTGCCCTCTGACTTCAGGACCACCCACCCCTGTGCAACACCCACCTGGCTTCTCAGCTCACTGTCACCGGATCTGGGGATATCTCGCCTACTCACCCAGCCCTGGAGGCACCCAACCGGGATATTCCTGTGGGGGCTGAAGAGAGTAAATATGACATTCAGATTAAAATGGCAGCTCTGAAATTCTTATATTTAAGGCAGCCTTAAATGTCAGCTCTGAAATCATTTCGCTTGATCATTATTAGTCTGATTTCTTTTTGTTGTTGTTATATTTGACTTATGTGCCCTGTAGAAGTTAAAAATGTTTTGCTTGCTTTTTCACAAAGGAAGAATTTCCATTTGCCCTGCAAAGTAGGCCTTCTGCACATCACATGCACAAAATTATGCTGTCTGGCCCTTTACTGCCTTACTCTGGAGAGTTTGTACTCTTGTTTAGATGAGTGGAGAAACAAGAGAAATGGCTCAGGGATGGGCTTTGTTTCCATTCAGTACAACAGATGTGTACATATCACTCTGTTTTTGCTGTAGCCTGTGGATTTTGCTATCATCCCTCAAAACTGAAGGTTCAAATCTATTTCAATAAATACCCTGATAAAGTAAGGTAGCAAGTGACGCTCAGAAATGTGCAGGCTTCAAAGAGTGGTGAAAAAGAAGAAAAATGGTTAGGTACACTTGTATGTGGGCCAATCAGCATCTTTTCATTGATTTCTAGCAGAAGAACTACTTTATAAAGGATTGTATTCATTAATCAGCTATAATCAGCCCTTCCTAGAATGGTGAAGTATTTAAGCCTTGTTTGCTGGTACAGATCATATGTAATTGTTTCCATATTGTTGGTAAAACAGCTGCAGGAGTTTTGCATGGGCCATAAGTACTCAAGGTCTTCGAGGCAATTTCTTTGTATAAACAATGCAAATTTTTATTGCTATAGTTGAATTTTTTAAAGAGGCTTTAAATCCATCAGGAATTTTTTTTGAAGGGAGGCGTTCTTCATAGGAGAGTGGAGGTGGTGATGGTGACTGAATAACATGAAAGACCCTGTGTTCTTATAGGGGAGGCCCAGGGCCCTTTCATCTCAGGCTGAATCCTGGCCCACTGCTGCTTGAGGATTTGGAGTGTGTAAAAGTCCTGGGCTTTTTAATTATGTGTAAGCCTTTTAAGACGCCTGTTCCAGGAGAGCACAGATGGAAACATATGCAGTGTAACATTTTATATCCAATTTGAGGATTCTACCAGCGGTCTTCACTTGAGTCAAACCAGAGCTTCCACATACATGAAAGGTAGCATGGAGTTGAAGAAAATCTCTTTGTTGGTGGTGGAGTGACGATACCTCATGAGAACCAACAATTGCAAAAAAAATAGCCTAAGGAGAATAGAAAGCAAAAGGGGAAATTATTCAGATTTCCACCTGGGAAATTAATCAACTCTATCCCTTTTTTAAAAGTTTTGTTCCATATTTGTAAATAAATATATCAATTATATATATATATATATATATAGAGAGAGAGAGAGAGAGAGAATAACTGTGATATATGCTTGGCATCCAGCTTTCTTTTTTCATTTAACTTTTATTTATGTATTTATTTTGCTGTGCTAGGTCTTTATTGCTGCTTGGGCTTTTCTCTAGTTGCGGAAAGGGGGGGCTACTTCTAGTTGCGGTGCTCAGAGTTCTCTCTGTGATGGCTTCTCTTGTTTCGGAACAAGGGCTCTGGGGCCTGAGAGCTTCGGTAGCTGTGGCTCGTGGGCTCAGCAGTTGTGGCTCCCGGGCTCTAGTGTAGCCAGTGGGCTGAGTTGCACCACAGCCTACGGGATCTTCCTGGGTCAAGGACTGAACCCACGTCTCCTGCACTGGCAGGTGGATTCTTTACCACTGAGCCGCGAGGGGAGCCCAGAATTCAGATTTCATACTTAATATTATATGATAAGTATTTTTCACACTGCTTCATGGTTTAGTCAGACAGCTGAAGTGTCTTTGCAATATCCCATAGAATATCTGTATCGTGGTTATTTAACTACTCACTAATATGGAACTTTTAGACCGAGTTCAAATTTGTCTTTATAAAAATTCAATGAATATAGTTCATTGTTTTTTATTTCTTTGGGTTTATTTTCATAGAACTTATTCCACAAACCAGGATTAACTGGGACAAAGAGTCTCAACATTTTAAAGTCTTTGCATTAAACAGTGACCATCGCTTTCCTGAAGAGTGGGACCACTGTACGCTGTCCCCAGTAGCTTCACAACGTCAGCAGCATTGGGTATTATCTGAATTCTTGTTCAAGCAACTAAAACGTTGTTTGGGAAGAAAAGAGTTGCCTCAGAGTTTCTCCTACAGTACCCATCAACTTGGCTTAAAAATGTATTCTAGGCATTTTGAAGGACATTCCTCATTGTTGACAAATGGCTATCATATTTAAGAATGGAGGCCTTTGGAAGGACATGGCAGACATTGCTGCCTCCAACAAATAAGAGACTTGAGGCACCTGCGTCTATCTGTCTGCCTCAGAAAATTATAGTTGCCACTGAAATGTAGGAGGGGAAAGTAATATGGATTAGCATCAGCTGATGGAATTCCCAGCTTGCCAGCTGCTGCAGGCCTGAAAGTGAAGATAATGAAATGCAGACTTCGTGAAAGTCCGAGAGTGTAGTATTCCTTAGTTCCCCTGAAATGTAACCACAGTCTTCTTCCTTCACGTAGCTGTAAGTAAAGCCTGTAGCCCCGGGTAATACAGCACAAATGCTTTTGCATTTGTAGAGATAGACATAGAGGTATGCATGAAGATTCCTAAGAAGACTCAAACTTTGGGAGGGATGCAATGGTCGAGACAAGGTTGAGTTTATTTCAGGTTGTTGGTATTTGTAACCAACTGGAAGACAATGACCCTACTGAGTTCCTGGGCTGGCCTCTCTGAGCAGTCCATCAGAGAAGCTTACATCCCCTTTTGTGTCTTATGTGCACTATCAGTACCTAGACACACGACTGGCTTCCCCTGCTGAATCCTGCACTTGCCCACGGCTCGATTTCGTTTCAGGTTCTAATCTACAACGGCCAACTGGACGTCATTGTGGCAGCTTCCCTAACAGAGCGCTCCTTGATGGCCATGGACTGGAAAGGATCCCAGAAATACAAGAAGGCAGAAAAAAAAGTTTGGAAGATTCTTAAATCTGATCCTGAAGTGGCTGGTTATGTACGGCAAGTAGATAACTTCTGTCAGGTATGAAAATGCTTCTGGGCACGCAGATTGTAGAAATGGGATGGTGGGATTGAAATTGAAGCCCGAGAGACTTTCCTGGTGATCCAGTGGTTAAGACTCCATGCTTCCACTGCAGGGGGCACAGGTTTGGTCCTTGTTTGGGGAACTAAGATCCTACACACAGCTTGGCATGGCCAAAAAATCAAGCAATAAAACAGGGTATATATGAGAGGATTAGACTTATGGGGAAAAAATAAAAGAAGAAACTAAAGTCCAAAAACCTATTAAGGCATGGTCAACCTTAAGCAAAGACACACAACAGCCAAAATACATGTCCCTCTTTTCCACAGAGAAGGATGGTCTCAGTTCATATTAAAATACAAATACTCCTTGTTAAGACAAAAGTTGACAGACACAAGTGTAGATATTGTTTAAGAGATAAGGTGACAATGAAAAATATAAAGTCTGTGTGCTTAGCTGCTCAGTCATGTCTGACTCTTTGTGACCCCATGGACTGTAGCCCCCCAGTATCCTTTGTCATGGGGATTCTCCAGGCAAGAATATTGGAGTAGGTTGTCATGCCCTCCTCCAGGGGATCTTCCCAACCCAGGGATCGAACCTAGGTCTCCCACACTACAGGAGGATTCTGGTGGGCTACAGTCTATTGGATCACAAAGAGTTGGGCACGACTGAGTGACGAACACACACACTTTCATAAATAGTTAACTCTAAAGTCAGATTCCAAAATATTGAACAAGTGGATGCTCTTCAGTTGCAGAAAATAATCTGGACTTAATTTTTCTTGTCTATTTGTCCCTAAAAATTTTTAAGTTTTTTGAATTGAATTCAAAAATTTTTTAAAGAGAAAAAATCAACAATCTCAATACCTGAAATTGTATTTTAACTGATGCCTTTGTACACAGGTAAAATTTTGTACATAATTTTAACAGTGAAATGTGAGATTGATTCTGCTTTGGTACTTTAAAAAATCTTATTGAGTTATAATATAGAAAAGCTAACAAGTCACAAATCAGGTAAATGAGCTTTCGCAAAGTGAACATATCTATGTGACAGCCACCTATTTAAAGAAATAAAATAGAACCAATGCCTGTTGCCCCACTAACCCCCTCCTCTCCAAGGTAACCACTGTCCTGACTTCATATAGCCTAGATTATTTTTGCAAGTTTTTGAATTTTTATAAATGAATACATTCAATTTGTACTCTTTCTTGTGTGGTATTTTTGCTCAGCTTTATGTTCATGAGATTTATTTATACTCTTTTTTATGGCAATTTGATCCTTTTTCCTGATATGCTTAGCTTGAATGTCAGACATTAAACAGCTGATGGCTGATGATATTTACCTTCAAAGAGATTTTGCTTTGCTTCTGTTAGGCAATTAGAATATAGGCAAGCACCTTTATCAAGTCTGGAATTGAGTGTATTTAAAACTGTATTTTAGCTGGCCTATTTCCATGGCCCTAAATTGACTTTTGTGGTATTAACCAGGGGCTCTACCCTTTGGCAGAGCACGAACACCAATATTTGTTTCCCAAAGCTCCTTTCAAGTTTCCAGTCTCTTTACTACCACTTTATGCTTGGTTTTGTCACCTCTTGGCTCCTGAATCAACTATTGCTTTGATTCAGACAGGGTCAGAGAATGTTACACTCAGCTTGTTGCGCGCACACACACACACAAAGAAACCTTTCCCTTAATCTCTGGGACCTGTCAATATGTTGTATCATATGGAAAGAAGCGGAGAAGGCATTGGCAACCCACTCCAGTACTCTTGCCTGGAAAATCCCATGGACAGAGGAGCTTTGTAGGCTGCAGTCCTTGGGGTCGCTAGGAGTCAGACACAACTGAGCGATTTCACTTTCACTTTCATGTATTGGAGAAGGAAATGGCAACCCACTCCAGTGTTCTTGCCTGGAGAATCCCAGACACGGGGGAGCCTGGTGGGCTGCTGTCTATGGGGTCACACAGAGTTGGACACGACTGAAGTGACTTAGCAGCAGCAGCAGCAGCTGAAAAGAAGGAATTAAGGCTGCATATAGAAATAAGGTTGCTAACCATCTGACCTAGAGATGGGGAGATTATTCTGGATTATCCAGATCAGCCCAATATAATCACAAAGATCCTGATAAGTGAATGAGGGAAGAGGTGAGTCAGTTTTGAAGGTGCTGCACTGCTGTATTTGAAGGAAGGACCATGGACTAAGGAATGCAGGCAGCCCTTGGAAAACTAGAATACACAAAGAAACAGATTCTTCCCCAGAGTCTCCAGAAGCAAGGGAACCCTGGCAGCATCTTAGTTAGCTTGCAGCTATCTGCAAGCAGGGTACAGAGCCCTCACCAGAAACTCAGTCAACTAGCACCTTGATCTTGGACTTCCCAGACACCAAAACTGTGAGAAATTTCTGTGGTTTAAGCCACTCAGTCTACATTATTCTCATAGGATTATTGAGGGGACTTAATAAGCTAAGCAACTTAAAGCAGCCCCTGACTCACAAGAAATATTTGCTAGTATTATTATTACTGTGGATCACTTATAAGGATGTATATAAGAAAAGGGAAATCATAAATAGTAAAAATCAAGATCAGAGACAATGTTTGATTTTTCACTTAGAGGAAATCAACCCTTAAAGGAAAGTTGGGATATTACTGTTCAGGTTACTAAAGGCAAACACGCATGCCGAGTGGCCAGGGCACAATGCTGGGCATGTCTTTGCCCCCATCTACTGCACTGCTTTATGATGAAAATCCCACCAGGCACACTCAGCATGTCCTCCACATCCTCTGATGGCTGCCTCAGCCACCTGTTATCTTATGTCCTCTGGACCAGCATTATGAATGCCTCCAGTGCCTGGCATCACACATGTTTCCTGCTCAGCACCGTGCATGGGATGCCCAGCTTGGGGGGTGAGACTGGGCCTGCAGGGCGGCGTGGGCCACAGAGGTGGGAAGAGGAATGTTGACCTCCACTCAGAAACTTGTGGCAGATAGCACACTGAGCCCGCTGACTCTTCTGGTGAATGCAAAACACGTTGAGAGATGAAATGGCACTCCTCCGACTGCCAAAAACTGGGTAACAAAAGAAGCGAGGCCCACATGTGTTTGTGATAGAAGTGTTTTACCGCACAGCGAGGGAGCTGCATTTTATGTAGGTGATTTTACAACGCTGGCAGCGCGCCTCTCCCCTAATGCCTCCACGTAGGACTAGGGATGGCTTGTGGAGATGGGGGAGGGCAGGGAAGAAGGGTGGAAAAGAGCCCCGATGTTCACAAAGGCATTCTCTGTAGATTAGGGATACCATTCAAATGTCGGGCGTCTGATAATGAAAAAAACGGGCATCAGCCATGGACTCGGCTTTTTAGCATTTGACACACAAAACAGAAGCACGTGTCTGTGTCTGCCAAGAGACAAACCTCAATCTCCGCCAGACTCCACAGCTCTTAATTTAAAAACTGAAACCAAAGTAGACTTGTCTCTGAATGGTTCCTTAAAATGTCCACTTAGAGGAATGACGGCTCTCCCAGGGGAGCGCAAGGTACTGAGATGAGGGAGCATTTCTCCATCAAAGGATGCCTAGGGAAACCAACCAGCTCCATCCACCTCTCAGAGATCACATGAAGAATGAGTCTGCTGGTTGCCCAAACTGCTCTGGCTGCTTCTATCTGTACTGTTCCAAGAATCAGACTCTCCCTTGTTACATCATCTGCGAAGTAACGGGCTTTTCTCAGCCTCAGTTTGTTCATCTGTAAATTACAAGGTATGAACTGAGTTATCTCTAAAGTGAAAGCGTTAGTCATTCAGTCCTGTCCAACTCTTTGCAACCCCATGGGCTGTAGCCTGCCAGGCTCCTCTGTCCAGGGGATTCTCTAGGCAAGAATACTGGAGTGGGTTAGCGATTTCCTTCTCCAGAGGATCTTCCCTCCCCAGGGATCGGACTTGGGTCCCCTGCATTGCAGGCAGATTCTTCACTGTCTGAGCCACCAGGGAAGATATCTTTAAAGAAAGATCTGAAATAGATTTTTCATTAATGTCCAGAGATGCTCAGTTTGCAGGCACTATAGAATAGATAGCGGTCTTCAGAAAGAGTGTGTGTGTGTGTGTGTGTGTGTGTGTGTGTGTGTGTGACTCAATAGCATTACAGTGTAGATCAAAGGTGTAATCCTCTCTCTCCTTGGCTGATGACAATCCATGTCCATCACTGTCAAGACCACCATGCTGCACCTTTTGGAGTCTTTCTCTGCCTTTCTCCCGATGTCACAGCTGCTGTTCATGATCTGTTTTGATGTCATCACTGCTTTTGAAATGCAGGACGTTTTTGTTCTTACATCATTGAATCATCAACTCCAAACATGCCAAGATGCCATGTTTATAAATATAAAATTTTCATCAGAATAATAGCACTGATGAATTCTTTAAAAACAGCTTTCTAAAAAAAAACTTCATGAAGCTACATTTTCTGGGGGGAAAAAAGCATTTTTTAATCTTTATTTCACTGAAAATATTTTTATGGAGAATAATTATTTTTCATGTAGAGACTAAAAGGAAGACATGAGTCACTGGTCAGTTTTCATTCCTAGCAATAATAGTGTGTAGTTTCTTCTACCATGAACTTTGCAGTATTTCCAACAAGTCTCTTTTTCCTGATTGCAACTTGAGTTATCATAATTTTTGTTTTCATTATCAGTATCACCTTAAGTTATTCAATAAATAATTGTCTCTATCCTGTAGGTAACATTTTTCAGCTGGAGCAAATTTTAGATCTCATTTTCCAGGTGGAGAAACTAAAGCCTGGAGGTTAAATGACTGTCCCAAAGTCCCGTATGCATTTCATGTCTGAAATTAGATTCAATTTCAGGTCCCCTGGCTTCCAGCTCAGTAGTTTTCTACTTCACAAGGGCACCCACCTCTGGAATGATGGATTGGCAGCAGTAAGCTAGTACACTTGAAACTGGAGCCTGCCTGCACATCTGCCATAATTAAAGCAACCCTGAGAAAGAATGTATTTTACTTCTAGTATTAGTTCTTGAGTCACATACATGTGCCTTTCTATAGACAGAGTATCAGGGATTTTTTTTTTTAAAGGTAGGTGGTGCTTAGTAGGTGGTGGGGCAAGGCTCATCCAGTGTTAAGAAGGGTTATAGATTTACCTGGGTTATAGATTTACTAACATTCTTCTCATGTTAGTACAAGAATCAATGCTGAAATTGGCTATAATGAGCAGAGAAGAAACAGGGTGGGCAGAGCCTCAGCATGCGAGCACACAGAGCAGGATACAGGCAGAGCACGGAAGTTCTGGTGCCTGGAGGGGGAAAGCTGGGAGAGAAACTGGAAAGGGATCATGGAGCCTCGATAGTGGGCAAAGGGATGAGTGTCCCATTGTTTTAAGCAGTAGGAGGGGTGGGAATTGAAGAATTTTTTTTCCAGTTTCTTTTATTGTGATAAAAGATACATTGAAAACTTGCCATCTTAACCATTTTTAAGTATATAGTTGAGTGATATTAAGTGGATATACGATTATGTACCATCCACCTCTACAGCTTTTTTCAGAGCTGCAAGTGTAAAGCTGAAACTCTGTAATTATCAACACCAGCTCCCCATTCCCCCTTCCCCAACCCTTGGCAACCACCATTCTACTCCATCTCTGTGAATTTGAGTGCTCTAAGTATCTCATATAAGTGGACGCATACAGTGTTTGTTGCCATGGAAGATAATTAAGCACATTTTCAAAGCTTTGGAAAGTTTAAATTGGCAGCGATAGGATGAATTCAGGGCAGAAATAAGTCAGAGAAAAGGAAAGTGAAGTGAAAGTGAAAGTCGCTCAGTTGTGTCTGACTCTTTGCAATCCCATGGACTATACAGTCCATGGAATTCTCCAGGCCAGAATACTGGAGTGTGTAGCCTTTCCCATCTCCAGGGGATCTTCCCAACCCAGGGATCAAACCCATGTCTCCCACATTGCGGGTGGATTCTTTACCAGCTGAGCCACCAGGGAAGCCCTGGAAAATAGAAGGAGTACCCCCAGGAAATAGAGAGTCATGTTAGGAGCTGTACTGGAAGAAGATTCTTCATTTACTTCCTGAGACCACCTTCTTGGTGCTTGATTCTGAGGTCCCAAAATAGAGGAGATAAACTTTGTAATGTCCAAGCTGTGAGGACCGATTCCTGTTTGAAAGATGGTGCTTACTGTGCAGTTAAATGAACTTGAAAACTAAATACCCACAAGGAGTGCCTGGCATGCCGGTGTCATCCTGGTGCCCTCCTCAGGCTCACAGCAAGCCCCCCAGTCTCCAAAAGCACAAGCCCTGAGCCAGGACTTACATTTTGACCTTGACTGGTGTTTGGCCTTGTAAAGTTCTCAGGCCTATGGTCTGCCACACTCTTCTCAGGGTTTCTTCCTGAGTTTCCAAAAGGAGTAAGACTTTCTACTGGGGAACACGTACAGAGAAGCCAAAGGGAAGGAGCCCACCACCCTTGAAGCTTGACTGTTCTGGAGAGTCAAGCTCGATGGGAGATAGTTTGGAATAATGAGAGGAAGGTGGACTATGGAGTTGGACCAACCTGTGTGAATTTCAGTTTTGCCACTTACTAGGTGTGGTTATTGGTTCATGGGGGTGTCAGGAAGGCCAAAAGAGACACCAAGGATGGCTACTGACCCTCCAGCATTTGCAAGCCCTCAAGCCAGTGGTCTGCCACACACTTTCTTAGCCACAATTTTATAGAATATTTGTAGCTCCCCTATAAATTATGTGATTGTATTTACTAATTTATAAATAAAGAAACAGAAGTTTCACCTAGCAAGCCTGCTTAAGGTTTCAAGTAGCAGTAGTACCAGGGATTTAACAGTCCACATCTTGCTCTTTCCTCTGCACTACCATGCTTAAATACCTGTGAAGGCTATGGAGCAGGAAGGATGGAATACTCCAGTGGCCCACCAGACCTCAGCTACAAGTCTTCTCTCAGGGCGTATATGTGATGGTGGTGACAAATGTGGGTGGAGTGTTGGTGGTGGCCAGTGTATTTGGCAGCACATCCAGTCCACACAGAAGAGGCTGTTTTCTAAAGGAAAGCAGAGTGCTTACAAGGAGGAGGAGGATGGGAAAAGCCTGGTGTCCAGACAGAAAGCAATAACAACCACAGCTTCTTCATTGTGCATTTCTAAAACTAACATTAACTATTTTGTTCCTTTGACTACATGCAACTGAAAAATAGAGAGAAGAATAACCATAGTCCTTTGAGTGGAAGGCAAGATCAGGCTAGGATTTCAACATGTCCACAGATAATCTGCAGAGGGAATGATAGAGTCAGCCACCTGCCTCTCTTGAACTTCCTGCTAACAATTCATTTTTTTTTTTAAATTTAGAATTTTAAACAGCTTAGGGAGCATTAGAAACTATTTCTGAAGGAACCAACAGTTTCCAGAAAAGTCTTCAGCAAATCCTTGGTTGCACTGACAATGATCAGAGTAAGCAAACAGCAATAAATGTCATTTTTGCATTCAACTAGTTGATAGGGGATGAGAAGTTAAAACAATAGTTAATGGAGGAAAGTAACTGTTGAACAGATTTGAGACGCTGATTACCAAATGCAGCTAATTCCAGGGAAAACGTTTTGGCTGTGTTACAGAAACTGTTAAACAGAGTCTTCATCTCTATCCCAGCTGTGTTGATTTCTACAAAAAGGGATGGCCTTATCCATGGGTTCTTTGTCTCCATCTTCCAGACCTGGGGAAGGCTCTTCTGTCCATTTATGGGAATCAAACTATGGGCAGACAGTCAGAATATAACAAGCAAACCATCCCCTGCCCTCAGTAATAAGACTTGCCATTATTAGAGAGTTTCATGGTGATTACAAGTTAGATTCTACAGAAGCAGGTATTGAGGCAGACTTTAGGGTACAAGATGTTCATTAGGGATTAACACCTGAGAAAGGAAGGAGTAGGAAGCACCATTGGCAGAGGAGGAAATCAAACTATGATGCAGGCCTGACAAACCTTGGCCAACTTAGGAAGGAGGTCCAAAGAGAGTAGTTTCCAACAGAGCATCTTACATCAGACAAAAATGATCAGCCTTTATATACCCCCACCTCACTTAGTCACCAAATTTGGGATGCCCCAGGAAGGGCATCATTTTGGGAGAGGTTGTGCTGTGCAGCTGAGGCAGACCCTGAAGGAGCTGACAGCTGGAGGCTGTCTGCTGACTGGATTTCCCACAGCTGGACTGCAAGTCCATCCTTGAAGGAGGATCTGATGATGCATCTCTCTGTCTACCAAAAAGGCCATCCAGATGGTGCAGTTGCAAGCTCTCAGGATTTGCACGGGGTGTAGGTGGGGGTGGTAGACAGCAGTAGGAGCTGGTGGTTTGCCTAAGACCACATGGGGTACATCTTCTTTTGCATAATATACACTTTCACTTACACTGTCATGTCATTATGTCTTCTCTCTTCATTAGAAAGATGAATCCAGTCTTGTTTTTCAATTTACATCAAGATTCCAAGACAGGAATAACAGATCTTTTTGGGGAAAAAAGAGTTGTTAGTAAATATTTCCTCTTACAGTTGTTACAGAATAAGGAATCACTCCAAAACTTACTGGCTTAACACAACAACAATTTATTATTTCTCACAATTATGTGGGTGGAATGGGCTCAGCAAGGAGGTTTTTCTGACTGGGGTAATTCATACCTGCAGCTGCATTCAGCTGAGAGTTTGGCTAACTCTGGAACATCCAAGTGAGTCTCTTTTCTAGCGCTCTCTCCATATGACCTCTAACCATGCGGTGTCCTGGCCTAGATTTCACAGCATGTCGGCAGGTCTCCCAAATTGAGAAGCAAGAGATGCCCATCCTTTTAAGGCCAGGGCTCAAAAGTCCCAGACTGTTATTTCTATTGCATCATCTTGGTCAAAGCAAATCACAGAGCAAGGTGAAATTCCTCTTGCTAACAAGAACTGCAAAGAACTTGGGATCATCCCTTTCCATTACATTTTCCTAAACCAATGAGTCTCAACCCTTGCAAATATAGACTCTTAAGGCCTGTTTCCAGATATTCTGACTTTATTGGTCTAGGGTTAAGACCTGAGCATCAATATTTAAGCTTCTTAGGGAATTTAATATGCAGCTGGTTTGGGGACATAAACTTTATGTCTTTTGTTCCTTTATTGATACTGAAATGGCTTCCATCTATCTCTCAGGAATCCTGTGTGGCTTATGTTTGGATAAACTTCTGTTCTGATACCTAAAGGGTGCTCTAAATCCTGACCTATTTTACTTACTTACAGCCAACCAGAAACCTGAGAACATAGTTTTACTCTTAACAAATCAGCCATTGATCTGAAGCATCACATTTAGAAAAGTGTCCTCTAGTCAACAGTATTTACTGATGTGGCTCTGATTCTCTGAAATCCTCAGCCAAAACCTTAAACTAAATTTTAAACCTCAGTTCCCTGCCATGTATTGTAGATTGACAAGTGGTCTTTGTTCTCTCAAAACACTGACAGACCATTGGTAATTTAGACTCATAGAAAAACTCTTTTATTTACTCAAAACATTAGCTTCCTTTTCCCAGCAGCATTCTACCCTATACCGAAACGATGTGGTCCTCATGTGCGGTGTCTTCAGATGTAGTGCATTCTTTTTTTTTTTTTATTGTTTTTGCCATACAATGTCATGATATCACCATGGGTTTACATATGCTTCCCCTCCAGAACCCTCCTCCCTCCTCCCTCCCCCCCGGGAAATTTCGCTGCACCAGCCCGGAGCATCAATCCTGGGCTGGCGATTGATTAGACATATGATAATTAACTTGTTTCAATGTCCTTCTCCCATATCATCCCACCCTTACCCTCATCCCCAAAGTCCACGAGTCTATTCTATACATCTGCGTTCCTTTTGCTGTCTCACATGTTGGGTTCTCATTACTGTCTTTCTAAATTCTATATATATGTGTTAATATACTGTATTGTTGTTTTTGCTTCTGGCTTACTTTGCTCTGGATAATGGGCTCCAGTTTCGTCCATCTGAGTAGAATTGCTTCAAATGAATTTTTTTTTAATGCTGAGTAATAGTCCACTGTGTATATGTACCACAGCTTTCTTATCCATTCATCAGTTGATGGGCATCTAGGTTGGTTCCATGTCCTGGCTATTGTAAACAATGCAGCGATGAACATTGGGGTGCACGTGGCTCTTTCAATTCTGGTTTCCTCGGTGTATATGCCCAGCAGTGGGATTGCTGGGTCATATGGCAGGTCTATTTGCAGCTTTTTAAGGAACCTCCACACTGTTTTCCATAGTGGCTGTACTAGTTTGCATTCCCACCAACAGTGTAAGAAGGTTCCCTTTTCTCCACATCCTCTCCAGCATTTATTGCTTGTAGATTTTTGGATGGCAGCCATTCTGACTGGTGTAAAGTGGTACCTCATTGTGGTTTTGATTTGCATTTCTCTGATAATGAGTGATGTTGAACATCTTTTCATGTGTTTGTTAGCCATTTTTATATCTTCTTTGGAGAAATGTCTGTTAAGTTCTTTGGCCCACTTTTTAATTGGGTTGTTTATTTTTCTAGAATGGAGCTGCAGGAGTTGCTTGTATATTCTTATTACTTTCCAACAAGAATACAACTAGGTCAAGCAGGGTCTCCTGTAAACATCATCCAGAGAGTTCTCAGCAAGGATGTCCACCAGTCACAGTTTGTTTCTGGATATTAATTATTGATCCAATAATATATTAGATAGACATGATTAGTTCTGTGCCAAAGCAAAAATAAAATTGCAATAATTTAGACTGAAGCCTTATCAGGTGTAAACTTAATGCTTCCTAGTTAGGTTATTTAATAGATTGCCAACCTGGGGTGAGGCTTTTTGGTTAAGATTTAAGAAGTCAGTGAACTTATAAGGGGGAAAAATTGCATCTTTATTTTCACTAACCTCTAACTGGAACATCATTTCCTCGTATTATGAATTATGAAATTTAGCATTTCCTTTTATTATGAATGTAGGCAACAAACCACAGCAGTATTAGCAGTGCCTTTGACTTTGTCACTGTAGAAAGCAGAGATAGTTTCATATCAAATACAGATGCTGTTGCAAATAGCTAGAAGAAGTTATCAGACCCACAAGTTGCTCTTCTGTTATGTGTTCATATTAAAGGACATTTGTTGATGTGTCACAAATTCATGTTTAACTGTTATTTTGTTTTGTGTTTTTTAATATTTATTTGTATTCATTTTATTTATTTGGCTGCACTGGGTCTTAGTTGTGGCATGTGGGATCTAGCTCACTGCACTGGGAACACAGAGTTTTATCCACTGGACCACCAGTGAAGTCCCATGTTTAACTGTTTTGATAATGTCAATCTATAATTTTAATTGGTTATCTATAATACATATCATAATATATATATGAGTGAATCATGTATTTAAAAACACTGTTCTCAGAGGTATTTATAGGTGACACTAAATAGCCATAGGGGTCCATGGCACAAAAAAGACAACCTGTGCATTAGACTATTTGAATTGTTGAAAATAATTCGTAGACCCTCCCGTGTACCCAAATCATGGGCCATTTTCTCAAGCTGAGAAGTTATGAACTTAAATTTTATTTATTACCTTGGTGATTCTCACTACTTCTACTATCACCATACTCAAGTGACCCTGAACTATAGGGATTAAGAAGGTGGATACTGTGTTAGACCTGGATTAGCTCCTAGCTCTACCACTTACTAACTGTGTGACCTTAGGCAAATTACTTAGGGATCTCTCTAAGAAGTTCCTCATCATAATATTAATACCTAATTCTCTTGCAGAAGGATTCATTATTATGATTAATTAAGATAATGCTTATGTATTCCCTGACACTCTGGCATCTAGCAAACATGTAATAAATATTAATTTTATTGTCCTTATTGACCTCTCCTAGCATGAATCTGTTTTCACAGGACAAGAAGCTCCCTCAGCCCCATCTAATACAATCCTTATGAGATACTATGTCTTAAAGGCTCAGATGATGAAATGGGGTTATTCATCAGGTAGACCTAGGAATATTTCCACTGTATCTAGTGTTCACTTTACCATATATGGAAACAGTCTTGATGCAAGATGGAAGAAGTGGAGGGGCCTGCACACTTTGTTCATGGCAGTCTAACAACAGTATATGAACGCTGCTAAATTGAATGATGAAATGTTTCTAAAGCATTTGAGTCCCTTCTAGTTTAACAGTGATCTAAAATATCCCTGTTGACAATAAATGAAGCATCCAGCCTTTATTTTATTCTGTTTTTTTTTTCCCCACTTATACTGAGCTTCTAACATACGGAAACAGGGAAGAGGGGGAATATAGGAGCTTATTTTTAGAGAATAAAAAATAATCTAGCAAAACAAAAAAAAAAAGATGTTTGGCAACTTCTTACTCTTCTGCTCTCCAGCATGGAGATGTGGGTGTTTATTTTTATTCCTCTATTTATTATTTTTTATGTAGCAACTGGAGTCCCAAGGTTTCCATTCTGGCACCAGTTCTGTCTTCTTGGAGCCGCTTGCCAGAAGGGGACTTCCCACTTTTGCTTTTGTTTTGTTCAATTGCTTCTCCATATTCTCCCCATTTACCGTGTTTAGACATTTGGTCCATTTCTTTATCTCTCTGTTGGTGGAAGGAAAGAGCACAACAGAGAACATGTTAAGTTTCTTATAGATTCATTTTTAAGTTTGGCAGCATCAGTAGGTGGGTTTTTTCTTTTCTTTTTTAATTAAAATTTGAAGAATCACCAAAAATATGTATTATACTTGTATAAGATCAAACAATGATAAATGACTACCCCTGTGCTTACCAGTCATTTAGGAAATGTAGCATTACCAGCAGCCTACCCTCCCAATCCCATTCTCTTCCCTCACTGGCCCTGGAGGTAAACCACTGCTCTGGATTTTGTTTCTATCATCCTTTTTTAAAAATTTATAGTTTTACTACAGATGAACATCTCCATAAACAATATTTTACTTTTCATGGTTAATTTTACATAAAAAGAATTCTTCAATATGTATTTTGCAATACTATACTTTTGCTCTTCAATATTTTGAGATTGACTCATGTTGATATGTTCAGGATTGTGCTTTGTTCCTTTTCACTGTTGTATAGTATTCTATTATATGATTACATCATTCATCCATTCTACTGTTGATGGGCATTTGGGTTGTTTCCAGCTTTCTGTTACCATAAATATTTGCTGCTATGAACAATATTGCTGCACATATCTCCTTGGGCCTGCATGCTAGAGTTTCTCTTAAGAATAATGCATAGAGGTAGAACAGATGGTTTAACAGGGTTTGAACCTCTTTAGCTTCTGTAGATAATGCCAAACTGTTTTCCCAGTTGACTGTATTCTTGTCAGTAATATACAAGAGTTCTGATTATTCCAGTGTATCACCAACTCCTGGACTTGTCTCTGGGCATCTTTCACCTGGGCTTGTGAAGTGGAAAGGGGCCTTAAGGTCCTTTCCTATGTCTAACATTCATAGTATAGCTTCCTTTTCTCTTGCTTTCTTTCCCATATTCTTCTCTGGCTATCTCGGTTAAAAGACTGTAGCATCCACACCCAGTAAAATGATGGAATGGATATGTCATGTCTAAGTCTTGGTGCTCCTCTAGTTGGGAGATGCAGTTTTCTTTCTGGATGACCTGGGTTAATGTAGGCTATCAAAATACCCAGCTTAAAACAATTAGAAACTTAGTCCTTCAGTACCTTTTCACCTCAGCTTAAAAACAGTGGCTTAGTATAAGAAGCAACTAATAAAAGAGACATTTCAATGTATGTCTGGATTTTCAGGCAAGTGCTGGACTACCTGGAGAAAAATCTGAACCTTTTTCTAACACTTCCATCACTTTTCCACTGAAAGAACAAGGAAATGGCTTGGTCAGTTGCTTTGCTGTGAGTCTTACCAGAAAATTAAGAGCAGTGATTGGCAAATACGACTCACCTCGTTCTTTAGCTAGCCTTTCTCGCCTTTGGTTTATAGTACCCTTCTTGCTGACTTGATTTTACTCACTTCCTAGTGCTTGACACAGAAACCACAAAGAACTACTTGAAAACCACTGATTTTATACAAACCAATTAGAAAACATACAGCATTTTGGAGGACATAAAAAAAATGGCTATACTACATTATGAATTCTTAAATGAAACAGTTTTTGCTTTGTGGTATTTTAAGAAAAGGCAGAAAATTTGAAAGCTGGTATTCAGGAACACTCTGAATATGTGTTTTAACTTGTTGTTTAAACATTTTCCTTTTAAAATAGCCTCTTTATCTGGTCTTAACTAGTCTTCTTCCTCTCCAACCTTCCCTTCTCTTTGTGCTTTTTCCAAAATGCAAGTCCGATCCAGTTTTATCCTTGTCTAAAATCTCTCCCTAACTCCCTGAATAATGAAGTCAGAACCCTATACACACAAAAGTAAAGCTACTTGATCTGGCCTCCGCTTCCTTCCCCAACCTGGACTCTCACTCTCCCTCTTTCTTAATTAGAATCCTGAAAAACAAAGCAAAACACATAATAGTTCCCCAAACACACCTTACTATTTTGTCAGCTAGTAATTCCCATAGGATTCACTCTGCTTTTCATATCAAGCCCTTCCTCCTCCAACTGCCTGGAAAACCTCCATTTGCCTTTCAGAGCTAAATGCCAGTATCAGCTCTAGGAAGCCCTTCTCCCAGAATTCCTCCTTCTCTGCATCTCTATGTATAGCTCCTGTTTCAGGTACCCCACTGGGGTTTCATTTGCCTTTCTCCCCTATTTGACATGGAGCTCCTTGAGGACAGGAATAATATCTGATTTATGTTTGTAGCAAGCCCCTTAGCACAGTTCCTAGCACCCAGTAAATTTCAGTGAATTAGAATTAAAATCAAGTTGTCCCCTACCTTATGCCCACACCCCTCTCACTACTGTGTGTATTCAAATACTACAGTTCTCAAGGAGTGTAGTAGTGGCTCACCACGTGTACACACCAGAATTTCTTCTAGGAAATAGACTAGACATGCTGAGATAATGAATAGTTCAAAACAATTCCCATCAAGTGAAAGGATGCATTGTTTATGTCCGCCGAAGACTATTTCCTTTCTGTGTTACATAAAAGAAAAAGGGAGAAATATTCTGGGAAACAAAAATTTATGGAAGGAGTTGTAGAAGTTTCATTATCTCAGTGGCTGACTAGTGTGTCCTCCAAAAAAAATTGAATTCTTGGTATTTTTTTTTCTTTTCTTAAAAAAACACACACACACAGCTTGCTTCCTGAAAACAAAGGAAATAATAAACAATAGCAACTCCAAATTTTACTCTGATTATTTGCCAAGAGTCAGTTTAGTTCATGTGATTCTATTTCATTAGAGAGGACTGATTAGCATAAAAAGAATGCTTCTAAATTAAGCTACCCAAATATGCACTTAGTTAATACTCAGGGAGCTAATTTATTGTATTATTTAAAATATAAATTGGATAGCAGATCTATTTGCTGAAGTATAACAGCTAAGCAATGATGCATAATTTTCTCTTAGCTGCTGAGTTTTTTTTTTAAATAACCTATTGAAATTTAACAGAGAACCATTTAATTATGGAAAGTGAATAAACACTAAGAAAGCTAACATTTAAAGTATTATCCACACATGGAGAATGGGTTTTAAAAATTAATGACATTTGAGGAACGAAGAGGGAATTGGGGTTTGCTTTTTAACCAGTAACTTTTTGTTGTTCTAATTTGAAGTGTAACCAGATTTTAGTTATCTGGTTTCTTACAGGAACCAAGTTGCTTATGGGAATATTAAATGGAGCCAATATGGAAGAGCGTGGAATTGGGTAGAGAAATGAAGGAACAAAATAAGGTTGGGTTTCGATATTGCTGCATTGTCAGCTGGACTAAGGGCACTATTTTTGCCTTGCTCTCTTTCATTTATCAGTAAAGCCAGGTGTAAATTGGAAGCAGGCAGATATTAATATTCTTGTTGTTCAGTCGCTAAGTCGTGTCCGACTCTTTTTGCATCCTCATAGACTGTGGCCCACCAGGTTCCTCTGTCCGTGGGATTCCCCCAGGCAGGAATACTGGAGTGGGTTGCCATTTCTTTTTCCAGAGGATCTTCCTAACCCAGGGATCAAACCCAGGTCTCCTGCATTAGTGGACAGATTCTTTACCACTGGGCCACCAGGGAAGTCCATTAATATTCTTACCTTCTTGCAAATATTCGAAACCCAGCCCATCTGATATCCTGAGCCAAGGTTTCAGAGATTTGGGCCTTATAATTTACCCATTTGAATGACTAATTTTTTGTTTTGGGAAAGAGGAAGAATGGTCCAACATGTCATGCTTCCCCAGGAGAGTCAGAGTGTCAGAGAACCAGTGGTCGGAGGTAAACTAGCTTGGAAAGGAAGGGAGCTGCTGATCTCTAGTGCTTGCTGATTTCCACGGTGTAAGCTGTCCCACCATAACTGATTTCAGGGTACCAACATGATGTCACCGCATGTGGAGTAGATCAGCAATGTGCTTATTAATGTAATCTCCTGAGCCAGTGGAAAAGAACTTCAGCGCACTACTGCTGGAGCCAAATTTGGCACTGCTGTTTGCAGGAAGCCAAATTTTGGCAAGTTGGCTGGCCCTTGTTTCCATGTTACCCAGCAGAAAGTGAGTCAGGATCTAAGTCCTCACAGCACTCCTGGTAGAGGGCGTTTGCTGCTCCAACCTCTGCCCTCTCCTCCACTCGCATTCTCTCCTCCAAAAGAAAACTACAAACAGTGGCTCATAAAGTTAGATATTGAGTAAGGTAATTAATGAACCAGATTGTGCTTTTTATTTCCTTGTGGATATCAAATATGAAAACTGGACATGAAGGAAGTAAAGTTTTGATTACTTTTTAACTGCATCAAATCCTGTGTTATAAAGTGCATTCTTAAAAGGGAGAAAAGACAGTGGCTTTTTGCCATTCTGCTAAGACAAGTAAGGTCTTGCTTGCTTGACATTTCTGTATGGAGACAAAAGGGTGTTTGGCATAGCATGTGGTGAAAGGGGGTGGAGGGAAAGAATGGGATGGATCCTGGTGTTGGCAGGCTTAAGGGATACAGTTTGCTCTAGACAGGTAAGCATATTGACAAAGGTTTGATTTCCTATTTAAGTTGCTTTCTTACTTTAATTGGGACCTTCTTTCCCACAGAAGGAAGGATTCATAGCATGGAAATAAAAGAAGCCTGGAAGAGAAATATATCCCTTCCGAAAGAAAATATTGTGATCTATCTTTCTGAAAAAGTATAGTAATGAAGTTTACAGTTCGTAGTAACTTCTAATCTCTCTCTGCTCTTAAAAGGAAAACATACTCCTTTGACTATAAAAATTCAGATAATGATAGTATGATGACCTTTGGTTGAATGCTTATTATTTGCCTATATGCTACGTGGTACGAGCTTAATATGCATCTGTGGACTGAGTGCCAGGGGATATTTTATATGCATTGTTTCTCTGAATTCTCACAGAAAGTTTAGTTTTCTTAGGGTGACTAACCATTCCAGATGTCAGCATTAGCACTAAAGGTTCTATGCTCCTAATGACTTCTCAGTCCTGGGTAAACTGAGACAACTGGTTGCCTTAATTCCTATCTCCATTTTACAGATGGCAAAATAGGAATAGTTAAGCCATTGTGCCCAAGCCACAGAGCTAGGCTCAAACCTAGATCTGCTTAATCATGATTCCATGACGTTAAGTTTTTATTGTTGTTCTTAATAGTGGCATTGGTTTGGCACATGCTATTAATGTGTCATAATGAAAAGTGGAAATCCTAAATTATGATTTTGTTTCAAGTGATTAAGTTAGATGGTGCACCTGGAAAGCACCGTGGAACTGTAAGTTAGCACCAAAGGTATGTATTAACTACTCTAGAAATGATGCCACTGCCATGGATACATTTAGGTCAGCTAAAGCACCTTTTTGCCCCAGTGATCATTTGCTACAGTAGAACTTACAGTGGTAAATGTGAAGGAGTCTTCCCAGAATGTTGTAGGAGCAACACTGAGCCTCGATCTTGGCTTTTTTTCTTTTATTGAAAGCGACTTGCCTCACTCTTTTGTTACGAGGTGGTTGCTAGCAAGCTTTGGCTTAATTTTTATTCTTATTCCCAAGTATACTTTTTAGTATACATTTTATTTGAATGCCTATTTATTTAATTTATACTCAGGGTTAATGTCTGAAAGTGAAAAGGTAAGCATTTGTAAACGCAGGATGGAATAAAAATAATAAAAGAACTTTAATATAAGTCAGAAACAAACAAGATGATCTTGAGTGTCTCCATCAATCTGTAATAGAAAACAAGGACTAGAAATCTGTCCTCTTTAAAATAAATAATTAAATAAAATTCTAAAAAAAAAAATCTCTGTATAACTTGAGCTTACTGAATCCTGAATTTTAAGGCATTTATTAGAATAAATTCCTTTAAAGTGAAAAAAAATGATGAACTGATGATGAGAAATGTCAGAAGGACTTTGTGGCTGTGGAGAAATCTTAAATTTTGATTTTTGGAACCGAGTGGGGGAAGGTAGGTAAGACTTAAATCAAGACACCCAAGTTCCAGCCTGACACTGTCACTCACAAGCTGTATGGCCTGAGTCAGGCACCAAAACCTCCTCTGTGAATTGGAGGAGGAGAGGGAAACTAATCTGGATGAACTCTCAGGTTCTCACGCTCTACTGGATGAAGTGGTGAGGGCGATGTTAGCTACTTGCCTCATGGTGATGTCAGGAAGATGTGCTCTAAAGCCAGGGTTGGCCAACTCTGCCACTCTGCCTGTTTTTCTATGGCACACAAGCCAAATTTGGTTTTTATATCTTTTAATGTTTGAAAAAAAAAAGGATATGATTTTTGTTTCACATAAGAGTTGTATGAAGTTCTAATTTCAGTGTCCATACATAAAGTTTTATTGGCACACAGCCACAGTCATCCCCCCCAAAAAAAGAAATCTGCCCTCTTTCACCTGCTTCCCGACCTGCTTTGGCTATGTGCCTGTTAGTTAAAAACATTACTACTTGCAAAGCTGCATGTTTCAGAAGCCTGGAATGGGAAGGATGTTCATGTGTTGGGGAGCAGGGGGGAGGGTTTTTCACTCAACTTTATACCTGATTAATCACTAATTTTACAGATTCAACCCCAACATCCCTCTTCTCTCCCCTTCTTACCGTCTCTCTTTTATATCATTTCTCACCTAAACAGCTAGTCTCCTAGTTTGCCTCCTTGCCCCGGAATCATTTCCTTCAAACCAGCCCCCTCAGTAGCTATGAAGTCATCTTCCTTTAATGCAGATCTGAGCATATCACGATTCTGCTTAAAACTCTCGAGGATATACCCAGAATAGGCAACAAAAACACAGAAACAAAAAGTAGTTTAGTGATTGTCAGAGACTGGCTGGGAGACAGGTTTCCTTTGCAGTGATGAAAATATTCTGCAACTGGATAGTGGGGATGGTTGCTCAACATTGTGAATATATTAAACGCTACTGAATTGTTCACAGTAAAATGGTTAGAATGATAATTTTATGTTATGTGTATTTTAACACACACACACAAATTCTGTATGAAAAGGTCGGTGGATCCCAGCAGCATGTCATATGGGGTTTACCTTTTCAACTGTTCCTTCTGCTTTCCTTCTAATTCTTCATAACTGGAGCTTCTTTCAGATTATTGCATGTGCGATGCAGTTTCATGCCCCACTGCTTTTGAACTCAGTTTCCTGTCTTTACTACAACTCTTTCCCTTTCCCCACCCACCACTGTCTGTCTAGTGAGCTGCTCCTTCTTGACCCCCTTGAAGTCTTCCATGACACATTTGTGTCAACACACCCATTGTGAATTTCCCTTTATATTTCATCTCAAAAGGCACAACTGAGAAGTCTTTATTGTCAGGTCCATGTTTCTAGTTCCATGGAGAATCATATTAGTTTCTGAAACATAAAGTGGAATGAAGCTTTAAAGTGTCTTGTATAACCCTTTTAAAATTCATGACATCTGGAACACATGAGTTTAGCAGTTTCAGTTCTAATATGAAAGCACCAAAATATTCAATTTCTGGTGATGAGACCATTTCTATCCAGGGAGCCTCAAGATTATAGTCTTGTCACATTTAAATATGTAATCATGGCCCTGTCACATTTTTTTACACACCTCTAAAAACTCAGGAGTGGTTTGTGTCCTTGATTTGTGAGTGGTGAGTGGCTTGACTATTACAACAGAGTGGCTTATTTTTTCAGCACTCATAAATTCATTTTTGAGGTTAACTTCAGGAAAATGCTATATGGGAATCTGCTAGAGAACATACTTTGAGAATTTTGTGGCATGTGAAAAAGACTTTGTTCTTAAATGAGGTTTTCTTTCCAATCTTAATGACACCATTTATGATGTCATTTGGTCATTACGTATGGCAGCTCAGAATTGGATCAAGGATCAGGCAAGTCATTGAGAATAAGAATTGTAACACCTAACCCCTGTCATCTCTTCTTCGCCACTTGATTATCATGGATGTAGAAGGTGTGTTTGTGTGTGTGTGTGTGTGTGTGTGTGTGTGTGTGTGTGTATGTGTATAAACACCATGAAGCAGATGACCAGAAAAAAATACACTAAGGTGAGGTCATTTGTAAATGTTAAACAAATTTTTCTTTGTGTTTTCCCTTGACGTAAAAACAGAACAACCTGTTACAAAATAGGAAGTTCTTTTAAATAGAGGTCCTCAAAGAGTAGTCTTTGGACCAGCAGCACCAGCATTACTTTGCAATTGTTAGAAGTGCAGATTCTTAGGCCCTGGCTGGGACCTTCAGAACTGGGAGATCTAGGGGTGAGAACTCAGCAATTTACTTTAACAAGCTTGGGTATTTTTATTCCCCCTCAGGTTTGAGAACAACTGTTTTAAACAACTCCCTTAAACCAAGATTTTTATGCTAATGTAGGAACACAATGTTCTAGGTTAGTTATGTCGGTTACAAGAATTTTGATCTTACATTTTGAATAGAGATAATTATTGGAAGAATAATTACAACAGCTAATATGTCTCAAGAACCATCCCAGGCCAGGCACTGTGCTGTGTTCCATGGATATCATTCCTTTAATTCCTTATACAACTATCCCAAGACATAGTATTTCATTCCCTGTTGTACCCTTAAGAAAACTGAAACACAGAGACGTTAATTTGCTTGCCCACGGTCACACAGTTTGCGCTCCTGTGCTCCGACTCCCAAGCCCGGGCCGTGAAGCACTGTGCTAGCCCTCCGTTAGCAGTAGCCCTGGTCGGGGAGGGAAGCAGGATGACCTCTAGCTCTTGAGTATTTGGTTTCTTACTGTTCTGGATGATTGCTGCCAAACTCAGTTCCAGCTGAAGCAGCTGGGTTTTGTCATAAACACGACTTCGTTAAGTGTCCTCAGCTGAGTTGAAGTTGCATGAAAGTCACTCATCTGATTCCTGCCAAGGCTGGAGGACTGGATGGGAAGCCACAGGAGGAGAATTCTGGCCTAGGGTTGTGGGGGGCAGCAGAAGTCTTACTCCAGGGTCACGTGCATGGGCCCCGTCACAGATGTGTTCACTTTCGGCCTGTGACAAAGAGGGGGATACGCTGGGTTTCCAAATGCAAGCTGGAACACAAATGTAGATGGGTGTCACTGTCATCGCAGCAAGGCACAGCTGACTGTGGGTGGAGATAGAATGAAGCGGTTGTCCCCAAAGGCCAGTGAGGGACAAGTCCGATCTCCTAGTCCTTAACTGTCTCAAAAGTATGTGGTGAGGTGGGTGAAACATTCTGTGACCAAGCTGTAAAGTTCCCTTCACAGTAAGAAATTATTCTGAAAGTACTGGAATTTGATTAAAAACACTAGTGATTACGTCAGAAGCCAGGGTTCTGCCTACTTCCCCCACTTAACAATTGTATGACCTGGTTGTTGTTGTTGAGTCACTCCCTAAGTCGTGTCTACCTCTGCCACCCCATGGACTGTAGCCTGCCAGGCTCCTCTGTCCATGAGATTCTCCAGGCAAGAGTACTGGAGTGGGTTGCCATTTCTTTCTCCAGGGGATCTTCCCGACCCAGGGATCGAACTGGCATCTCCTGCATTTCAGGCAGATTCTTTACTGTCTGAGCCACCAAGGAAGTCACCAGAGAATCCCATTGTATGTCAATTTTACACAAAATTTGGGGACATAGTGACATCCCCATCTTACTCTGAAATGTGTCAAAAAGATAAGAGGGATTAATAGATGGGCAGTGAGATGCAGCTGTAAGAAAACGAGTAAATTGTTAATGAGAGTATCTAAATGGTGTATATATGAAATTCTTTCAAATCTGCTATATGTTTGAAAATGTTTCATAATAAAATCTTGGAAGAATAGAATGTTCTAACTTTTTGCTGCTCAAAAATTTTTAGGCCTCTTAAAATTTCAGATGTTACAGAGTTCTCTTTTGTTGTTTTAATTTTTTTGAGACTCAAAATATCTCCTTTATTATTGGTAAAGACTAAGGTAGAAGGTGTAGTTTAGGTAAAAGGTGTAGCTTAGTGTGAAGGCCAATGGACCAGCTCACTGAACGGTAGAATTAGGTACATTTCTCTACCTAGTTGTAACAGAGCTGGTCTGGGGTAGGTCTCCCAACCTCAGGGCCCTAACAAGGTAAGAATTACAGCACAGCATGGAGAAGCAGACAGCTCCCTCCTAACAAGAAAGAGACAAGGAAGAATTTTCCAGTTTCATAAACATGAAAAATGGATGCAATTTGGTGTAAAATCAAATAATTACACAATTTAAAAACTTTCTTACCTTATGGTACCTATTATTAATGCTATCAAAAGCGGACAGTCAGCATATCCAAAAGTATGAATTGATACACTATGTTCTTTATTTCATGTAAGCTTTAAGAACGTTTTAATACAAATTAAAAGTTCCCATGTATTTCGAATATCCAGTTTTCTAAATTTCAGTTTTTCTTCTGTTTTTCTTCTTTAAGGTAATTGTTCGAGGTGGAGGCCACATTTTGCCCTATGACCAGCCTCTGCGATCTTTTGACATGATCAATCGGTTCATTTTTGGAAGAGGATGGGATCCTTATTGATGGATAAGCTGCTTTCCTAAAGGAGACCGTCGTGGCATTTAATCTTTGAAAAGAAAAATTTCAAGACAGAAAATGTTACATAAATAAGAAAATTATCTTGTTAAAACTGCAAAATGTTCTTCATCAATAAAAATTATCCTTAAAACAAATGAGGCGCTGTTTGTGGGGGAGAGATGGTTCATTACAAAATTAACTGTAAGAAAATGTTGTGCATGAGTGAGAATTACATAATTTATCTTAATGGGTACAAAGAATCGATTCTAAGACACCAATTCAGATAGAAATGGAGAAATAAATGGGATGTTGGGGCCTTGAATCAGAATTTTAAATTCCTTCTCTAATGATGTGAAAAGTACAATAAATGAATAGAGTTGTAACTATCTTGTTCTGTAAATAACAGAAAAGTTTATCATACCATGTATCTGAAGGTATTACATAAATATTAGATAAGGACATCTGAATTATCATTCCAAATGAATAGATGAACTTATAGTAGTGGTGAGGCAGAGACTTCAGAATGTAGAAAGTCTTAGCAAGAAATGTGGCTTGCAGTTCTTTGAACTAAAAATCTTATATGTAAAAGGAATAATGTATCTGTATCTACTTATTGATGATAAGCAGAGAATCTTATTCAGAGAACATAAATCTTTGACTATTCTTTGTTCTCTTTGTGTTTTTTTTTTGTTTTTTTTTTAGTTCATAGGTTCATTTTAAGTATGCACATTTATCAAAGAGCCTGCAGGCCATATTAGTTATGAGCTGTTTTTATTTTGAGTTTTAAATTCTGTACTTCTTTAGCCAAATAAGGAATAACCTAATTTTGTATAATTGTTGAAATAGAAAAAGAAATGAGATCCTCTTGCATCAAAATACATTTATAAATATGCACACATTAGTAACTTTCTGACTAAAATCATATCTCAGCACATCTTTCCTATTTACGCATTCATACATCACATGCTCACATCTCTAATTCCACAGCACATTTGCCTTTTTCTATATCATTTCCCCTTATATCACCCATCTATGAATTGGCTCACTGGGAAACTTAAATTTTAAAAAGTTAAAGCCTGTTCTTGCTGCAAATATTTTATTGAGTTCTTTTAATATCTCATTTCATTCAGGATTGAGATTTTCCTTTTTAAAATATACATGTTGTTCATTGTGCCCATATACTATAAGACCTCAGATGGAACATCCTCATCAAAAGCAAATTTTTATTATTGCAGAGAATAAACTGGAGGAAGTGTGCACAAAGTTTTGCATATAGCACCACCAGCAAGTTAAAATAGTTGCATTTGGTCCCAATAAGATGTGATGGAAAGGGCACCAACTGGGTCTGAGAGACCTAGAATCTCGTCCCAGGTGTGTCACACACGCAATGGATGTTTTTGGATAAATTACCTCACTATACTAGCCTCCCAAAGTCTCAAAGAAAATAGCCAGAAGAGATTTCTGAGGTTCCTCCCAGCTCAGGTATCACTGTCCAAGTGACTATTTCACCAAGGAAGCCTCATTATTAGTAGGCTCCATATTTGCATCACTTTTAATTAGTTTAAAATTGATCTGTAATCCTCAAATCAATACTTGCTCACTTTGTGGTCATTCACGAGTATGTGCAGAGTGATGAAAAATTTGAGTTACCCAATCTGCACATTCTAGGCTG
This sequence comes from Antilocapra americana, assembly GCA_007570785.1. Lineage (NCBI taxonomy): Eukaryota > Metazoa > Chordata > Mammalia > Artiodactyla > Antilocapridae > Antilocapra > Antilocapra americana. The sequence continues at coordinate 20,636,861 of ML660772.1, read as the reverse complement.
AGGGCAAATGAGGCAACACTGCCTTCTTGTTCCAGCTCTCCTAATGTAAACACATGTCCTTTTGGCAGCCTATTTAGTGACACATTTTTTGCATCTTTGTGCTTTTTGTTGGTGATTTTGCTGTTCAAAAGGGCTCCCATACATTGTGCTGAAGTGCCGTCTAGTGTTCTTGAGCACAAGAAGGCTGTGATGTACCTTTTGGAGGAAAGTGTGAGTTAGATTTTGTTTAGGCATGTGTTGTATGCTGTTGGCCATGAATTTAGTAGTATTGCAGCAACAGTATATGTTAAATAAGGTTTCTTTAACACATAAAACAAGGTTACCGAATGTTTGGTTGATCCAAATGTTGTGATCAGAATCTAGTAAGAACCAAATCCTGCATTTCCCTGGCAGAGGTGTTTCAGAACTCACTAATTCAGAGTTTAGGGAGACATTATAGAAAATACCTACAGTGAACAGAGAGAATGGACTGTTTTTGTGGAACACTTAGAGTAGGGATCAACACAAAATCATTGCTTAATACATGAAGTGGCCAGACGTTGTCATTTTGACCATCTACCTGCCTCAGGCACTGGGCCAGTGGGGACTGCTGAGGACAACTTGCCAGACCTTCCCAGAACAACCCTAGTGGAGTCCCTTGAGGATACAGTGCTGTGGAGACTGAGCCTGGGAGGTATTTTCATTAAAAGAAGGAAGGAAAGACTTCCCTGGGTAGGAATCCATGCTTCCATTGCAGCGAGTACAGGTTCCGTCTTTAGTCCAGGAGCTAAGATCCCACTTGCCATTCGGTGTGGCAAAAAAGAAGAGAGGGAGAGTTCACAGACTAAAGAACAAAATAAAGCTTTTTGAATTTAATAGGAGAGGGTCCTTTGTGGAGAGAACCTCCAAGTAGGGTACACATCCTCCCTGGGATACATCAGTTCGTTAGGGTGCCCTCCCTTAGTCCAGACGAGACAGGCAGAGGGTCTCACATGACTGCGGTTACTGCAAGCAGACAACGTATGGAAAGAGAGGGAGCTGCAGTGAGGCATGTGCTCGTGCGTATGGGTCCAGCACATTGCCAGTGGTTGCCTTAGGATGTTAACCATGCCACAGTTTACATGCCTGGGGGATGTTATCAACGTGGTTCATTTCATAAAAACAAAGTCTTCAAGTAGGAGGATCTTTCTAACTCTTCATCATGCAATGGGGAATGGCCACTTACTCAAGCTATCTCAGGGCAGTGTTTTTAAAGAAGCTATAGAACTGAACCTGAGAATGGGTCTGGCATTCTTTCTTTCTTTGACAAAAAGACAAGAGTTGCAGATGAGCACGTGGCTATTGTTAACGTGTCATTTAAGTGAAAGTCGCTCAGTTGTGTCTGACTCTTTGCAACCCCATGGACTACACAGTCCATGGAATTCTCCAGGCCGGAATACTGGAGTGGGTAGCCTTTCCCTTCTCCAGGGCATCTTCTCAATCCAGGAATCGAACCCAGGTCTCCTGCATTGCAGGCAGATTCGCTACCAGCTGAGCCATAAGGGAAGCCCAAGAATACTAAAGTTGGTAGCTTTTCCCTTCTCCAGGGGATCTTCCAGACCAAGGAATCAAACTGGGGTCTCCTGCGTTGCAGGTGGACTCTTTACCAACTGACCTCTCAGGGAAGCCCCAATATGTCATCTAGCAGGCATTTTTTTTTAAAAGTAAAGTATTAATATTATGCCCTTTCTAAGTAGAAGTGATACTTTAACACTTAGTGAGAAAGTAATTTCTTTCCAAAAGAAATTTAATCTATGGCAAGAGCATTTTGAAAACAGATGTTTGGAAATATTCCCATTTACTCTGTGTGTACTACCAAAAATAAAAACCCCTTAACTCAGGAAAAATTTCAACAAATGTCTTTACATAAAAGATGGTATTGAAAAATGCATGTTGGGAGTTAATAAAGCTTATCTAATGAGGTATTATTTCCATTTGGATCTACATCTCTGTAATGTGTCTTTTTCATCTCTGATGGACTTTGAAACCAAGTATCAAAATATACTGAACATATAAACAGACAGCTGAAAGTTATCTCACAAAAGAATCACCCAAGATTTTCAGATATAACAAAGCACATTCAACACATTGATCCTATTAAAATTACTAATAGTAATATTTTAGAAAGCACAAATATTTTGTACTAGTCAAATACAATTTTAAAAAATTAAGTATTTAAATTTTCATCCTTAATCATTTTAACATTTCTATTTTAATTAATATTTCATAATATAAATGTTGCTAGTAATTAGTAAATTAATATTTCATAATGTTACTAGTAATTAGTAAATTAATATTTCATAATATAAATGTTACTAGTGACATGGTTATACTTTATAAATGAGTGAATAATTACATACTTTTTTGTGTGCCTTAGGAAATTTTTTAATGATAGGGGTTACAAAATATAAAGGTTTGGAGAACACTGAGAGGACAGAAAAAGTCTAAATTTAATAGTGGCCTTAAACAACTATGCACTGATTTTGTTAAGTTAAAAAAAAGCAACAAGGTATCTAGTAATACAGTATGTTTCATTTACAAGATAGGGAGAAAGAAGGGAGAAAGGAAGAAAGGGAAATATCAAAGGAATAAGTAAGGGAGGGAGGGAAGGAGAGAGATTTGCATACAGAAGTTTTGAAAGGAATAGAGCACCTTGGGCTTCCCTGGTGTCAAGAACCCACCTGCCAATGCAGGAGATGCAGGCTCGATCCCTGGGTTGCAAAGATCCCCTGGAGAAGGAAATGGCTACCCACTTCAGTATTCTTGCCTGGGAAGTCCCATGGACAGAGGAGCCTGGCAGGCTACAGTCCGTGGGGTCACAGAGTCGGACGTGACTTAGTGACTAGACAACAACAGGAAAGATAAAAAAGGAAACAACGGTAGGCAAGGAAGGACCGTGTGTTGCTGGGCATGGGTGGGAGGGAGACAATATACTTTTTTAAGTATATTTTGATTTTTATACCATTTTTCACTTATGTTACTTATGTAAATATTAAAAATCTGGCCCTAGGAACCGCAGAGAAATAACCTCTTTCTGTGTTAGCAGAACCCAGAAGATAGGCCCTTTGGACTAAACCTGCTCAGCAGAAGGCCAGAGGGTTCCCTGGGCAGTGTTTGGGTTCCCTGGGCAGCCTGATGATAAAGAGGAAATGGTGCCAAAAATTCAAGAAAAGGAGTGGGGCTCGAGGAGGTAAAAAAGGGAGACCCTGGTCACATGTTGGCTGAGATCAGTTTAGAAGTCTGCAGAATGTGGAGCTAGAAGCAATGTTAGCCCTGCCCTCCCCACTCCCACTACACAGAAAGAATGGGAGGTTTGCTTAGAGCTGTAGTTGCATTGTGCTGGTGGGTGGGGTGGGGAGTGAGTTGATTTGGTCTTTGAGCTGCGATCATAAAGAGGCAGAAAAGCACTTCTGTTGAAAAGGAGTCTATTGGGAGGCCCACAAGTAGGTCTGGAAGGCCTAGCCTCAACCTCTGACATTGTTACCACATGGCGAAATAGGGCTTCCCTGGAGGTTCACTTCAGCTGTAGGTACCCAATTCTGCGAAATCAGAAGTAACAATAACAGCTATCCTTTTTAAGCGTCTAACATGTACTGGATGTTCACCAAGACATCACCAGGTAGATGGTTTTCCTATTTCACAGAGGAAGTTATGGAACTTCACTGTTACAAAGAGACTTGCCTGAGTTCCTAGAGCCAACGGCAGAGCCAGTCCAGATTCAAACTCAGATGTCTCTCCTTAAACTCCATCCTCTCTCCATGAAGAAGGCATCCTGCCTCCTGATCCTGAAGTTCTTTCTCATCTGATAACATCAATGGGTAAGTATCAAGTGACCCCACTGGCGGTTAGGGTGTATACCAGCATTAAAAATGTGCTTCATTTTAAACATTACACACAGCAGTTATTGGAAACTAGATGCTGTATCTGCTCCACCCAAGAGGAACTAGTTTAAATTTGAATCCTGCTTCTCTGGAAAGTATTAAGAGCTTTCATATAATTATTTATTTGTGTGAAGTTCTTTAGCCATCTTTTCTCATGCTACACAAAACGAGGTAGATAAGGCCAGAAACCAAAGACAGATCCTAAGACAGACTACTTGACTTGAGCCTTGATTTGTTTTAGGAAATCTCTGGCATTCCCTTTCTTTCTTCTTGTGAACTTGGACAAGACCCACTTACTGCTGATGATATATGGGCCACGGCTGTGTCGATCTTTACGCCATGTAAGCTCCTGGTTCTAAGCTCAGAAACCATTTCATTCTTCATGCTAAACCCTTTCACGGTCACTCTCTCATCCATGCGACTAGCTGCAAAGATGAGTGATGGGGGCCCATTCAACTCCATCATCACACAGGAAGTTTGTATCCTGGGATGAAATACAGCTACCAGTACAGATGTGTTTACTTTTCTTGCATACGGTAATGGTTATTGCTATTATAATTCAGGAGATTTAAAAAACATCCAGAAAACAAACCTGAGAGTGATTGATTCTGTTGCCCCTAAGACACGGAGTCAGGACTGAAAGCAGTCCGCTGTGATTTATATCCTCTCAACCCCAAGGAAAGACATCTGTTCAATCATTTTAAAGGGATTTTTGGCAACTTCAGGTGTGTGACGTCGGCTGTCTGCATTCCCCTGGGACTCTGCAGTTGAGTAGAAGAGGCCAGGTCTCTGGTTGCTGTTCAAACTGATTTAACAGGAAAATTCATTGCATCCAGCCAGATCTTCTGGGTCAATGTTACTCTTTTTCTTAAATCTCCAATTTGAAAACTGTTCATTGTAAAAGTTAAGTAAAGAAATCCCTTCCCAACTCCACATCATACCAGTGGTGACCACTGATAATGCATCCCAGGCTAAGGGAGGGTGGGCTACCTTGAACTCATTATCACCAAGACTGCACACAACGGGGGAAGACAACTACCTCCCCACTTCAAGAAAAACAAAATAAGGTGTTGTTACTAGAAAAAAAGGAAACTTAAACGCCAGGCAGTCAAGAGCCAAAAAATGTCTGCCATATATAGAAGTCAAAGCTCAACAGAAAGAGTGAAGCCAGCCTCAACATTTTGACATGCAGTAGGAATGCGGGCATGCTAAGTTGCTTCTGTTGCTGTTGCTAAGTCGCTTCAGTCATGTCCGACTCTGTGCGACTCCATAGACTGCCGCCCACCAGGCTCCACTGTCCATGGGATTTTCCAGGCAAGAGTATTGGAGTGGGTTGCCATTGCCTTCTCCGATAAGTTACTTCAGCCATGTCTGATTCTTTGGGACTCTGTGGACTATAGCCTGCCAGGCTCCTCTGTCCATAGGATTCTTCAGGCAAGTGCAGTAGGAATATACATTGGTAAATTTTCCTAATTTCCCAATGAATGTTGATAATCAAAACTCACATGTATTTTGTAATTTTTGCTAATAATTAAAATTTTTCTTACATGAATTCAAGGGAAGAAAAGAAGTAAGTGGCCGACAGAATTGAGGAGGGGGAGAGGGAAGCATTGTGTGAAAAGTGAAAGTTGCTCAGTCGTGTCTGACTCTTTGCAACCCCATGGACTATACAGTGCATGGAATTCTCCAGCTCAGAATACTGGAGTGGGTAGCCTTTTCCTTCTCCAGGGGATCTTCCCAAGCCAGGGATCGAACGCAGGTTTCCCACATTACATGGTGGATTCTTTATCAGCTGAGCCATAGGGGAAGCTGAAGAATACTGAAGTGGGTAGCCTATACCTTCTCCAGTGGATCTTCCTGACCCAGTGTGAAGAGAATAGGAAAATCCAGATATTCATCTCCACATTATGAATAGAAGTTCACTGGGATCTCCGACCCCAATACAGCTGCCGTAGTGGTTGCGCTAGGATGTGTCATACTAAACCTCCTGGTGACAGGAGCTCTTCTGGGTGACAAAGATACAAAGGCAACTTTGGCCCACTCCCCTGCCCCTGAGACCCTATAAATGGGGGAGAGGAGCGTGGGAAAGGTGGGTGGCCACTGCACAATTAACCACGGTTTCAGATCGCTAAGTGCTTTGGTAGAGGAAGGTACGAAGCACTCTGAGAGCAGAGAATAGGAAGTAATGAACAGAGAGTGAAGAATTATTCCTGGGGAAGAGGATTTTTCCAAACTGAGGGATAGGAGGAAGGCTGGAGGTCCAGAAAGCAAGAATAGCCCTGACCTGGCTTAAAGCATGAGTGTAAGTGTGCTGGTGAAATGTGAGACTCTGGGCACTCCCTGCCTCTCTCCTCTTGTTTTTATCCTCTCACCTCTGTTAGTTCAATTATTTTGTTGCCTAATCTGAATTCTCAAAGGATTGTTCTAATCTTCTGTAATGGAAATAATAGAAGGGCGGATTCCTGTATTCAACTGATTTGAGTAAAACAGTTTTACTAACAGCCTGGTTTTCATTTTTTTCACCTTGTCTAGAGCGAGGGAAAGATCTAGAATGCTGTCTCCCTGTAAGTCCATCCATCAGGTGGCTTTGGTGACAGATGAAATAACATTTTTTTAGTAGAATCCCCACATGCTATTCAGTAACATACTGGGACAGGCTGTCTTATACCAATTTCCCATCTCCTCTGGGAAGAGAAACATCCTGTAAGGAGGTCATCTTGAGATGGTCCCACAGGGTGACTCACTGGAGGGAAATGCCAAAAGCTTTGGGGCAAAAATAAACAAAAGTGAAAAAGTATGTCCATTCTATCAAAAAAAAAAAAAAAAAAAGTAGCCGGGATTGGTGCTGCCCTGGCAAATTGAAGCTGATCTTGGGCAGGATGGAGGGTATAGAGGAGAGGGGTTTTGTTTAGTAAATTAGGTACTGGCTAGTTTGTTGAGGGTTCAATTCCACCAGCATATACTTTTCTGGGTAGGGCTGTGAAGGACAGAGGGAAAGGGATCTCTAATAAGACATGGCTCCCTCAAATGAGCTCCTTCTGTCCCTGAAAAATCTTAACATCCATTAGCCTAGAGCCTAAGTGCTAAGAGTCTTTAGGAGTTCTAGTTCTGGGACTTCCCTGGTGGTCCAGTGGCTAAGACTCTGAGCTCCCAATGCAAGGGAGCCAGGTTTGATTCCTGGTCAGGGAACTAGACCCCACATGCCCCAACTAAGACCCAAAGCAGCCAAATAAATAAATAAAAATAATTTTTTAAAAAAAAGAGTTCTAGTTCTAAGTCTTCAAGTGGTTTCTTATGCATTGAGAAATGTAATTCTCATTTGGTCTCTTAAGTAAATACATCAAACTCTATGTAGCTTTGCCTCTACATCATATTCTTCCCGTGTTGGGTGGTCAGAGAGTTAAAAAGATGTACCAGCCCAGGGAGCATGTGATTTTCAACTCCAATTGCAAATTTTCTGGGATTTTCAACTCTTTAGTGAAATTTTTTTTGGTCGCTGGGCTTGAATAGAGTCGATAGTCACATATTTGAGTTGACAGTCACATATTTAATTTGGAAACATTACAGGGACAAGAAAATATTTCAATAAGCTGGAGATACTATGAACTGGATTGGGTGGTTTAAAAGCACTAGGGCCAATAATTCTCATGGACTTTGTCTTTTGGTGAGGACTAAGACTGCAGACAGATTCCTATTATTATTCCTTACTTCTTACTCCACACAAATCCCTAAATTCCCAACAGAGCTACCATGGGGGGGGGGGGGAAGACCAGATTTAGAGAGATAAGGGTAGCATGCTTGGAAAAGACCACAAAAGCAGGTCAACAGTGATGGGTCCTGGACCACCAGAGGGCAGCATGTGGTGGCTGTCCCAGGGAGTGAAATGGATTTGAGGGTCCCCCATCCTCCCCTGCTCCCTTTGTAGATGCAACAGCTGCCTGGAAACCCCAAGTACTACTGGTCTTTATGATGAGCTCTTTCTCCCCTTCTGCCCCAAACCATCAGTATAGAAAAAAAATTTGGCCTTAGGACTGGAGGGCAGGTGATGGTGGGCTACCCTGGGGACAGACATACAAAACAGGGAAAGTAGCACAGGTTGGGAATGTGGGCAATGAATAGTTGCTACTTTTCCATGTTTACGGTGTTGAGGGATTCTGGCATCTTATAAAGTACCCCCAAAAACAAATTTCTAATGAATGGCATTAAAAATAGTCTAGCAGAGGGAGAGCAACTCATTAGAAAAGACTCTGATGCTGGGAAAGATTGAGGGCAGGAGGAGAAGGGCAGGATGGAGGCATCTCAACAGAGGACGAGATGGTTGGATGGCATCACTGACTCAATGGACACGAGTTTGAGCAAATTCCAGGAGATAGTGAAGGACAGGGAAGCCTGGCACGCTGCAGTCCATGGGGTTGAAAAGAATTGGGACACAACTTAGTGAATGAACAACAACAACAATACCTTAAACAAGATATACAATGTCAAAGCTATTTCTTCTCACATCTGCCTGGATAGATTTCATAAAACTACCATAAAAGTATTCTGTATTTAATGGAGAGAAAACTTGATGCTGCATGGGTCTGTCCTACTATTCCTCAGGAATTGACTGTATATTCGCCAGAGCATCTGTTACAAACTGCTCCATGATCAAACTCTAAATGACACATTGACTGTTTCCCTTATTCTCAGCAAGTGGCCTTGCCTCCTACTCTACTGAGATGATCAAAAGGGGCCCACACTGGATCCCTTAATTTTGCTCCTTCACCCCAAAACACTGCTCTGCAGCATTATTACCCACATTCTCTTTCTACCTTGGGAAAGTCATGACCTCTCTTCTGAGGCCCTCATCCACAGCTCCAACAGCTGTCCTGCTGGAAGCTCAGACTTAATATGACCATTCCGGTCCTCTTTTTCCCCAAATTAGAAGCTCCTCTTGGTTTTCTCTGCCTGCTGAGAACACCCCCATTCTTGTAATCACCATCCTTCTCTTCTATTCAGCTGTTGCTGCTGCTGCTTAGTTGCTTCAGTTGTGTCTGACTCTGTGCAACCCTATGGGCGGCAGCCTGCCAAGCTCCTCTGTCCATGGGATTCTCTAGGCAAGGGTACTAGAGTGGGTTGCCATGCTCTCCTCCAAGGGATCTTCCCAACCCAGGGATCAAAACCAGGTCTCCTGCATTGCAAGCAGATTCTTTACCGCTGAGCCACCAGGGAAGCCCCCTTTCCTATTCAACTAGTGGTCAAATCCTGTTTACTCTACTTCAGCAATATCTTTTGCATCTCCATCCTCTTTTTCTTTTCTTTTTCTAAACTACTTCTCAGCCTGCTAAGGGTTCTCTCTGCTTCTAACCTTCCCATCACCAGTTCCAACTATGAATCCCTCCTAGACAGTGTTGCTATTCATTTCCTAATGCACAACTCTACTCTATCTATTGACCCAATGGTTGCCAAATACTGTCAAGTCAATATCAAAACACCCTGATTTTCAAGCCTTGTCACAAGCTGATTCCACCTATTTTTGGGAGGGGGATCTTTTCCCACTGCTCAAATACAGTAGTCATATCAGGCTATTTGTCCTCATGTATATGCCGTCTCCATTTACTCTTTGCTCATGCCTCTCTTTTCTATCCATCACACTCTGTGAAATCAAATACTCCAAGCCTTCAAGGCTCATTCCAAAGTACAAGATGCCTTAAGGCTTCCTCCTGGCTTGGTTTCTCTCTTCCCACTCCTGCCTGAAAAGAACCACTTTCTTCCCTGCATCGTCTGCTTCTCTAACATACATTTCTGTCTTGTGTCAGAGTTGTCTGAAGTTGTTTTTGTTCATTCCCCATTTGAACAGGTAGCAGACTCCACATCCCTTGCTTCAGGGAGGTCAGGGGCAGAATAAGAAACATAATGATTTCTGGCTGTTTCTTTTTAAAAGCCAGAGGCCCATGGGGAGGATAGAGTTTTAGAGACGGTTAGTGGCTTGGAAAAATAGGAGAAAAACATCAGACTAAAAGGAAATTCTTCCAATTGGGGGGTGGAAGCAGCTTCTGCAGATTCTGCTACCCAGTAGGGGCCATGGTGGGGAAAGACCCTGAGAGGAAGAGCTTTTGGATGAAGCATCTGGGGAGCTGGGGCCATGGGCAGTAACATTCTCAGTCTTGCCCAGAAGCAGCAGATAGCCACCAGGTGTGAAGGCACCATGGCGAGGGACACAATGGGATGGACCGCTCAGCACAGGACCTTTCCCAAAGCCCTTATTACTGCATAAGATTCTTGAAAACTTAAGACAACTCCTCCACACCACCCCCATCCCTGGTGATGGGGGGAATGGAGCAGAGCAACCAATGAGATGAAATTTCCCACCAGCCCAGCAGGGTAGAGGTGCAGTTTTTAAATTATTATAAAAAGCAGAGATACCATCTCATTATCACCTGAATTTGTGTACTGATATTCATTCTTGATTTGTTTAAATACCCATATCACAACTTCTCCCCTGAGGAAAATTCAATTCAACAGTGTTTACTGAGTGCCCACTATGTCACAGGTACCCTTCTAGATGGACAGAGATATAGCAATGAACAAGCTTGAAGACCCCTCCTCCAAGGCATTACATTTTGGTGGGAGGTCAGTGTTCAAGTGCACACACGCCTAGAGGGATACCTATTGACATGAGCCACACAAAAAAAAAAAAAAAAAAAATCAAAGCGCTAGAGGGAATCCAGCATGGTGAGAATGAGAGCAGGGTTACATAGGTGGTAGAAAAAGCTCTCCTGACATGCTTGCATTCGAGCTGGGTCTGAAGGAAGGGCAGGAGGGAGTCCACCCGTATCTGAGCGAGTACACTACCAGCCCTGCAGGACCAGCCAGGAAGCCCAGCCTGTGAAGAGAACAAAAAGCTCAGGCTCTGAACCAAGAGGAGGGGCCATCGCTGTCAGAGACAAGAGAGGCAGTGGATCAAGGTGAAGATCTGGAACTCTCTCAGCTTCGCTCCCTCCACAGGGTGCCACAGTCAGAATGTGTGCTCAGGAAGTATTTAACTGAGTGAAGGGGAAGCCAAGGAGCAAGCATCACTATTTATACCACAATGAGAAGTTGTGGCTAATGCATAAAAATATGCATAAATATATGACACAAAAATGATCCATAAGCTCACAGCCAGATATAACCAATTTTAAAACTTAAATACTAGTTCTACTAGTCTTTTATTATTTGTAGATCCTGATTTTTTTACATTTGAGACAAAATATGTCCTGTTTTCTTCACTTAATCCTATTTCGATTCGTAATATCATCCATTAACTCACTGAAGTGATACTGACGTGCATCTCTAGCTGGTTTCAGTACCTTTGACAAAGTGGTAACAAGGCAACTGACTTTTTCTTAAAGGCCATAATGGGTGCTCAGAAGCCACCGAATTTTATGAGGATGGGGATCCATGGGCCACCAAACTTGTCGACAGAGAAAGCATGACAGCATGGATATCCTGGCTCCAGGATGCCCACTGCTAACAGAGGGAACGTCCCAGCTTCCCTACGCACAAGGAATGGTCACCATTAGCAGGATGGTGCTTGTGAATTTTCCCCTGTCCCTCTGGGTTTGAGGCATTGGAACAGTTCATAAAAGAGTCATTTTGTTCCTCTTGGATCTCTGTTTTACTCTAGTAACTGCCCCCACTTGTTCCTAATGTTCTCTCTGGAGGGAAAATTCAGCTTGAATCAGTGTCTATAACCCGTGGCATTCTAAAAGAGCCAGACCATGTTGTAACACAAGGAAATGTAGCTCAAACTCCTAAGATAAGAACCATACATTAGAAAATATAAAATGTATTCATTTTCAGTGTCCAGGATTATAAACTCTTCAACTAAGAAAATAAAACATGTGCCTAGGTTTAAAAAAAAAAATCAGAAAGGACTTAATCGAAATCAAGCCTAAGCTCTTCTCTGATGCAGCTTCCTCTCCTTCCATCTGCTTTGGGAACAGCTCTTTCTGGAAAAACTGTAAGGCCTGTGCTAGGGTATCCTCTTAGCCCCTAGAGGAATATAATGGGCATGTTCATGGCCAAAAAGGAAGACCCTATTATGTGTCTTTGGAGTAAATGCAGATTTTTACAAATGACTCAACATTGCTACAGCTTGAGGATGACTTAGACTGGTTGCTGCAGCTACTTTTTGCCCATGAGCAACAAATTAATTTATTCAAGACCTGCATTAAAGAAAGGAAAACAAAACGGAGGCAGGACAAAATTAATGGGAAACTTAAGAATATCACAACCGCCAACAAACAACCCTCAGTTGGCTGAGATAATTAGAGCCAGATGGAGGAGGGAGCCCAGGTAACCACATGGTTGGGATGCATCTAGGGACAAAAACGGCTGTGCGTCAGCCAACACAGTCCCAAACCTTCAAATCGCTTGGAGTAACAAAGAATGGCAGAAGGCAATGGCACCCCACTCCAGCACTCTTGCCTGGAAAATCCCATGAACAGAGGAGCCTGGTGGGCTGCAGTCTGTGCGGTCGAGAAGAGTGGGACACGACTGAGCGACTTCACTTTCTCTTTTCACTTTCATGCATTGGAGAAGGAAATGACAACCCACTCTAGTGTTCTTGCCTGGAGATCCCCAGGGATGGTGGGGCCCGGTGGGCTGCCGTCTATGGGGTCGCACAGAGTCAGACACGACTGAAGCGACTTAGCAGCAGCAGCAACAAAGAATATTTGCTTTCTTTTCCTTCCACTTCTCTTCCTCTTTCCCCTTTCCCTACAGCAATGGGGATGCTCCATGCTGGAGCTCTTCTAAACAAGATGGCACAGTGAGATGTGGCTAGGTACCAAAACTAAGGCGCAGGGGTGGATGGAACAGAGCAAAGCATCTAGGACTTTAGTCATGATCATTCTCCCAAAACTCTGGATTTCAAAATAAGACTCCCATCTGAGGGATAATAAAAGGTACCCTCAGCTGCTCTAAGCCTGTCCTACAATTTCTGGTACACTGTTAGACGCTTTGAGCTTAACCAGACCTGTGTATATCCTCTGTCTAATTCTATCATGTGGCTTCTAATGCCTTCATATGTAGCCTCTGGCAACAAAGCCATTTTCCAATTGCTAATATCCTCTCCCTTCAGCACTCATCCTGCCAGAATCATTTACAGCTCTCTGTCTGAATCTCCCCAGAAAACAGATTTTTTTTTTCTTTGGCGAGATGGTTTCCGGAAAACAACCCTTTCCCAGGACAAATGAATATAGAAGTTCAGTTCATGACAATCAGCACAACAGTTAAGAAAGTCTGGGATCTTGACGCCTCATTAAGGAAGTTCTGTATGTAGTATTTTAAAACTTACGGCTCTTACCACATTTGTGACTTCACCCACTTAGTGACGAACGCTAGTTTGTTCATCTTATCAACACTTTTTTATGTTACAATTCACTCCAGAAACCCTTATGAGAAACTGCACGAGCTCTACAAAGATAGGGACTTTGGTCTATTGTGCTCACCTCCATACTCACAGATTCTAATATAGTAGCTGGCATTTCACAAGTATTCATTAATATTTAATGTTTAATGAACCAAGGTATTTTCCATTGGGAAACCGAAAGTCTGGCCATTTTTTGATTTGTGGTATTTTGTGTGAAACAGAAGTGTTTCTCTATCTTGGGGTTAAGAAGGAAAATTCTGACCTAGTTTCACTCTTAGGAAGCAACAATACTCTTAAAATAGATTTCTATCCAGCTTACTTTAAATGTGCAAACTACTGCTAGATATTTAGAAAGTTGATCTTATCTTCCATTACGAATAAAAATTCCATCTTGTGTCAGAGCAGTATTCCACTGTCAGCTACACACTAAGCTCTGCCTGCAATAACAACAGATTGCTCACCTTATGTTATGCCTAACAAGAAGATTCTGGACTCCAATAGAAGGGCAGACTTCAAGATACATATGCTGAGATGACATTTTCTCAGTTCTCTCCATCTTTGGGGAAACAAAACAAAAATAGAACTTATACATTCCCAAAATACTCCGTATTATTTTATTTTTAATCATTCTTAGCTATTTGATCTGGTGGTCGAGGATTTGAGAAAATATAAAATTCCCACCTCTGCTTTGCTCTGTTAGAAAAAAACCTGATTTCATAGAAGTCTAACAACTGTTGGCCAAATTCCAGATGAGGCTGTGCAGGGATTAGGAACTGACTTTTTAAAATTCTCTCCTATTTATACTGAAATGAAATGATAAATAAAATGATTTTTATTTATAATAAAATCCAGGCTGCTGTAGAATCTTTTCCAGAGAACAACAGTCTGTTCCAAATGTGCTGTCAGCTAGAGAGAAAAGCAGTGGTGCTCCCAAAAGGAAAAGTGGGCTAGGATGAAAGAGGCGGAACTGAATCCTATGAAATTCAGATGGAGATCTAAGAGTTTTCTGGGTTTTCTTTGAAGCTGGGCATAGGGAATATGTACCAGCAAGAGGTAAAACCAACTCATGATGATGTCAGATCTGGTGCTTCCGAGAGTGCTTCACAGATTGCATGTGGAATTCCCAAGAAAAGGAAAGCACATGCATTAAGAAATCTCCATCATGCCATTGAGGATTTGGGGATGGTATTTTCATGTACCTCCTGTTTTGATAGTTTTAAAACCAATTACCATGAAATGTGGAGATGATCCAGTTGTGGACTTAGCCTGTGGGTATGTATGGTTATCAAGAAAATGAGAAAATCAATGGACCATTTATTTTAGATAACTGCTGTTTCATCTATTAAATGTTGAGTAGAAACTATTTTGTTAACTGTAGTAGTTCAGTTCAGTTCCGTCACTCGGTGGTATCTGACTCTTTGAGACCCCATGAACCGCAGCACGCCAGGCCTCCCTGTCCATCACCAACTCCCAGAGTCCACCCAAACCCATGTCCATCGAGTTGATGATGCCATCCAGCCATCTCATCCTTTGTCATCCCCTTCTCCTCCTGCCCTCAATCTTTCCAAGCATCAGGGTCTTTTCCAATTAGTCAGTTCTTTGCATCAGGTGGCCAAAGTATTGGAGTTTCAGCTTCAACATCAGTCCTTCCAATAAACACCCAGGATTGATCTCCTTTAGGATGGGCTGGTTGGATCTCTTTGTAGTCCAAGGGACTCTCAAGAGTCTTCTCCAACACCACAGTTCAAAAGCATCAATTCTTCAGTACTCAGCCTTCTTTAAAGTCCAACTCTCACATCCATACATGACCACTGAAAAAAACATAGCCTTGACTAGACAGACCTTTGTTGACAAAGTAATGTCTCTGCTTTTGAATATGCTGTCTAGGTTGGTCATAACTTCCCTTCCAAGGAGTAAGCATCTTTTAATTTTAAGCATTATTTTACTAGCGTGTGCGATGAGTGCAATTGTGCAGTAGTTTGAACATTCTTTGGCATTGCCTTTCTTTGGGATTGGAATGAAAAATGACCTTTTCCAGTCCTGTGGCCACTGCTGAGTTTTCCAGATTTGCTGGCATATTGAGTGCAGCACTTTCACAGCGTCATCTTTCAGGATTTGAAATAGCTCAACTGGAATTCCATCACCTCCACTAGCTTTGTTTGTAGTCATGCTTCCTAAGGCCCACTTGACTTCACATTCCAGGATGTCTGGCTCTAGATGAGTGATCATACCATCGTGATTATCTGGATCTTGAAGATCTTTTTTGTACAGTCCTTCTGTGTATTCTTGCCACCTTTTCTTAATATCTTCTGCTTCTGTTAGGTCCCTACCATTTCTGTCCTTTATTGAGCCCATCTTTGCATGAAATGTTCCCTTGGTATCTCCAATTTTCTTGAAGAGATCTCTAGTCTTTCCCCTTCTATTGTTTTCCTCTATTTCTTTGCACTGATAGCTGAGGAAGGCTCTCTTATCTCTCCTTGCTATTCTTTGGAACTCTGCATTCAAATGGGCATATCTTTCCTTTTCTTCATTGCTTTTCACTTCCTGTCTTTTCACAGCTAGTGGTAAGGCCTCTGCAGACAGCCATTTTGCTTTTTTGCATTTCTTTTTCTTGGGATGGTCTTGATTCCTGTCTCCTGTACAATGTCATGAACCTCCATCCATAGTTAATCAGGCACTCTGTCTATCAGATCTAGTCCTTTAAATCTATTTCTCACTTCCACTGTATAGTCATAAGGGATTTGATTTAGGTCATACCTGAACGGTCTAGTAGTTTTCTCCACTTTCTTCAATCTCCATCTGAATTTGGCAATAAGGAGTTCATGATCTGAGCCACAGTCAGCTTCTTCTATAGTAGAAGTGATCATGAATCATTGTTATTTGTGACTATTACTGAAATGTAAAACATTAAAATTTTTCCTTTTCAAGCTTTCTCACTTTGGGGTACTGTTTGGAAATATACTTCATGCATATATGCCCAGATTCAGACCCATAAACAAGAAATGTGATTTGCAGCATTTAAGCTTGCTTCCAGGTGGCCCTAGCGGTAAAGGACCTGCCAATGCAGGAGATGTGGGTTCGATTTCTGGGTTGGGAAGATCCCCTGGAGGAGAGCATGGCAACCCACTCCATTATTCTTGCCCGTAGAATTCTATGGACACAGGAGCCTGGTGGGCTACAGTTTATAGGGTCGCAAAGAGTTGGACACAACTGAACAGCCTAGCAGGCATGCACACAAGCTTTTGAGAACTAAATGAGCTTGGCTATTGATTTCTTACTGCATTACCTGGGTTATTGGAAATGTATTTGTTAATCTGACTGACAATGAGGTTGACAGTGTAACAGTATTACCACCAAAAGCAGCTTTGATTTTTGCCTTTTAATTAGAATTTTCATGCCATAGCAGCTCGGATTTGTCAGGGATTCATGCTTTAAAGGGATTATGTTGAAGATTATAAAAGTAGAGCCCTTGTGAAAAGAGCCTGGATATTTGTCTTAGGAACTGCAGTCCCATATCCTATTGGCCAAGTTGATTATGAATGTTTGAGAATTCCTGTCACACTTTAAGTTGCTGTGAAAGTGTAGAGCAACTAGAAAAATCCTCCCAAGGAAAAGGCTGATTGGGAGTTGGCATGGCAACTGTAAACAGGACCCAACCTTCCCATTTTAGAAAATTCAAACAAACCTCAAGAGCTGGAAGGAGAATGCCAGAATGATCCGAATACCTAAAAGATGAGAAGATAACAAAAGTGCTGTTTAATTAAAGAAGATGCAATCAGAAAACAGTAGAAGGATAGTGTTAGCAAAGAGCTAAAGAGGGTTTCTTTCTTTAGTCTAGCGGAAGCAGAATATCAGATGGCTGAGATGGGATTGAGGCAGCCCCGTGGAGATGAGGGCATTGTGCTGAGCTGGGCAGCCTTCCAGCCCTAAGGTGGACCAGGGGGCCAGGGTGCACAGGCCGAATTAGAGCACTGCCCACAAATCAATTAAAACAGTTCATACCTGAGGGGAACTGGCTTCTAAGGACACTGCCTCCATGAAGGGATCTGGAGGAAGACCAGTAACAAAGCTAACTGGACCTCGATTGAGCCTCTGCACTATGCGGCAGTGCCGGCCGTGTCACCAGCTTCAGCCTCAAGAAAAAGCCTGAACCCTAAGTTTACATGAAGGAAGACAGGGTTTTCCCCAGACTGCCAATCAGATGACACGTTCGGATGACATTAATCATAAGGGAAGAGGCACTACTAACGTCTCTCCCATCCCATCCCCAGTTCACATCTACATATTCAACAGGTGATATAAGATCAAGCCTCAAGGTGATTGAAATTTATGAGGAAGAGACAAGGCTAGGAGATACATGGACAATACTTTAGACCACCTATTAAGCTTATATAACTAGCTGCAGGTGGACACTCTCTAGATTCCAGAGTCTAGTTTAATCCCATTCCAGCCATTTAGATCCCTGCATAAGAACTTTAGCAGGCATCATTCCAGATTGAGGGAGAGAGACTATTGCCAGACACATGCCTTGACAAGGCTTTCCTAAAATGGAAATGTATCTACTGCCCTTACAGATTACAGATTAAAAGACAAAATTGAGAGCAACTTAAATATCCATTATCTGGATCTTCTTATGTAAATATGAGGCATTCTTCTTATTTTTCTAAATCAAAGAAGGAGGAAGTTCACTTTGCTCTGATACAGAAAAATTTGTAGCATTTGGCATCTAAACAAGAGAGTAGAAACCACCATATATATTTCAAGTAGAGAAGGATGCAATGTAGGGAAAACTGGTTAAAAACTGCTGGAAGGGCTGAGGAGCAAAGAAAGAAGGCAGCTGTGACTTAAAGACTGGAAGTTGCCACTGTCCCTTGGCTGGATCCTATGAGTGGATACTCGCTGCCAATGTTGCCAAAACCACCCCCAGGCTGGTGGAGTCAGCTTGACAAGCAGTCAAGCCCAGTTGCATGTCCCTGCTGCTGCCAGTAGCATGAAAGAAAGTGAAAGTGAAAGTCGCTCAGTCGTGTCTGACTCTTTGTGACGCCATGGAGTCCATGGAATTCTCCAGGCCAGAATACTGGAGTCGGTAGCCTTTCTCTTTTTCAGGGGATCTTTCCAACCCAAGGATCAAACCCAGGTCTCCCACACTGCAGACAGATTCTTTACCAGCTGAGCCACCAGGGAAGCCCAAGAATACTGGAGCGGGTAGCCTATCTCTTTTCCAGCGGATCTTCCCGACCCAGGAATCGAACCAGGGTCTCCTGCATTAAATGGGAAATAATTAATCTCTTTCCCCTTCACTGAAACCTACTATCTATGCCTTCCGTTGAAAGCAGCTAACATGAAATCGGTTAAATGAGTGAGTCTGGAAAAGGGGCTGGAGATTATCTAGAAGGATGAATTTGGACCTAACAGCCAAGAGACACAATCTGTTACATCTACTCTTTTGCTGCTCCTGTTCCATTGTATCCATTCAACATCACATTTCTACCTAACAGAAAGCAAAGATATTGACCATATAAATAAATTCAGGCTTACTCTGTCTCCACAAGGGGGGAACACAAAGTGAGACCACGATAAGGAGGCGGCATCAGTCACTGTATTCACCTCTGGGTGAATATAGCACCTTGGATTTGAGGAGGAAACGGCAACCCGCTCCAGTACTCTTGTCTAGAGAATCCCATGGACAGAGGAGCCTGGTGGGCTACTGTCCATGGAGTCGCATAGAGTTAGACACGATTGAAGCAACTCTGCATGCATGCATGCATGCATTGGAGAAGGAAATGGCAACCCACTCCAGTGTTCTTGCCTGGAGAGTCCCAGGGATGGAGGACCCTGGTGGGCTGCCGTCTGTGGGGTCGCACAGGGTCGGACCCGACTGAAGCGACTTAGCAGCAGCAGCACCTTGGATAGTCTGTAACCTAAAGACTACACTATAAACTTAACCACCAGCGACACTCCGTGTTATACTTCACGAAGCAAAATGTACACAGAGCTGCTATAGTTCTTGTTTTAGTAACTGGTTACAAAAATAATTGAATGATAATGGTAAGAGTTGAATACCAATGTTAATGAGCCTCTTCCATTGTCTAGCCCATGTTCCCTCTGCCTTAAATTGACACCTCAGTTTTGTGTGGTTCCTTGCTGGCAAGGTAAGTTAAACCTTCCTTTCTAAAGGGTCTGAAGTTTTAGTAGTCTTGCAGGTTGCAATACTATTCTAATAATTGTTTTTCCATAATGGAAAGAGTTCAGTGTAGTAACTGACTGGTGGCTGACTGGCCCCCCTGGGGAATGATGCCACTTCAGGCCTCTGCGGTCCAGCGGGTTAGGCACCCAGCAGTGACAGTGGCCAGAGCAGCGTTGGCGAGGGGGTCCATATTGTTGAGCCCGTGCACGACGTCCATCCCTGCCTCGATGGCCACATTTTGCACGGCCTACTGACCACACCTCAGGGTGGCTGCAAAAGGGGATGACCGGTCCACAGAACGGGCATCCTGTCCAGCTGGTTACTGAGAGCCTCATGGCGTGTGTCCTATGCTGAGCACTCATATATGATGTCGCCGATACAGAGAGAATCATCTGCAAACCTCTTCCTCAGACTCTTGTGTCACCAGTATACCGACCAAACCACGAGTCACCCGTGAACTGGTATATAGCCTTCCCTCTGGCCATCTCTCCATCCAAAGTGGACGACTGCTTTACCCCACTCCTGCTCCGGACTGTTAATGTCTCTGTAGTCCACATCCTTCCGGTGTCCTCAAATTGTAAGGGGCCATCTGTGAAACATTTTCTTCTTCCATCATCTGTCAATCCCAAAAGGACAAGAGGGGGCTGCTCCGGGAGTAGGAACTCACTTATAGGTTAGGACCTGCTTAGCTCCAGTCTGGCGAACACTGTTTACACTGGATGAGGGTTGCCGCTGTGCACACCAATCATATGGCTGGTGGATCAGTGTATCGCTGCAAAACAAATTATCCCGAAACTGAACAATGCGCATTTATTATCTGTCATGGTTTCTGGGATTCAGGTATCCTGGAACAGGTTAATTAAAAAGATCTGACTCGGGGTCTCTTCACAAGATTGCAGTCAAGTGCTAGCCAGTCCTTTCCTCGAGGTTTACCTACACATGCTATAGGCCAGGGGTTCTCAAATGGGGGAGCAATTTGGGAGTAGAAATGGGGGAAGAGCTGCTGCTGGAATCTAATGGGTAGAGGCCAAGGATGCTGCTAAACATCCTACAACTCTCAGATAGCCTCCCACATCAAAGAACTTTGTCCCCAGATGTCCACACTGCTGAGGTTGAGACACTCTGCTAGGGAGCCTTGTTCTGCTCTGGGCCCCGCACAAAATTTGTCAGTTTTATGCATTACTCAGATGTGGCTTTGATAAATACACTCAAAAAGGGCGCATGTTATCTCAAAAATCAAGAGGTAGAGAACACTGTTGCTCTTTCTCAGTGACAGGTGAGTACAAAGTGTACAATTTGCCTTTCAGTTTGGAGAGGAAATGCCACCACTTCGCAGACCACTGGACCCCTAGAAACCTCACTGAGGTAGCAGGCCTTTGACCATGCTTGGAGTCTCTCTCTCACCCTCTGGCATACATGTGTCTCATCAAGGGCATGTGCTGCTTCCTGCTCATCATGTTGATAATGTAATATATCAGCATTGTGTTCTGGGGGATATCAAGATGGTCAAGGTCCCTGCAGACTAGATTTTGGCAGACAGCAGAAGAGTCACATGGGCCAGAGAGAAGCCAGGGAGGGTGTTTTGCTGATCCTGCTAATTGAGGACAAACTCCATCTGGTGTTCATTGTTAATTTGGTATCAAGAAAAAAAAAAAAAAGCATCTGCCAGATCAGCAGTTGCCTTCAAAGTGCCAGAAGCTCTGCTCTGTTATCCACCAAAGAGACTACATCCGGTCCAGTACCAGAATAATTCCTCAAGAATCCACAGTCATTCTCCAATAACCACCTTCCTTCTGCCACACCAAACAGGTAAGTTAAATGAAGATGTGGCAGGACAACCCCAGCATTGTTCAAGTATTAGATGAAAATAATAATCTCTGCAACACCTCCCCACCCCAAGGATGTGGTATTGCTTTCAGTTTACTTTTACTCTTATATAAGGAGAGGAAATTCCAGGAAGCTTCTGCAAGGTCCTGCCTACCATAATAAAGCTCACCACACGGGCCAGGGAATCAATACAGGGGAATCAATCATTTTTTAGTTACTGAGGACACCTATCACAACTCTATTCAGGGATGGGAAAAATAACCCTAGTGGAGTAAGTGGACACACTGAGAGGCAGCCACAGGCCAGAGTTTCATTTATCACCTGATCAAGCGACCTCTACACCCTTCATGCCCCAGAAGTATGTTGGGGCTTTGACTCAGAACTAATGTCCAGAAAATCCCCAAAGGCCTGCATAGTCCCCCTTCTTCAGTGCACTTTGAGGAAGACTTAAAGGAAAATTTACACTAGATACTTGGGCTTCCATGGTGGTGCAGCGGTAAAAGAATCCATCTGCAATACAGAAGCTGCAGGAGATGTGGGTTTGATCCCTGGGTCAGGAAGATATCCTGGAGGAGGGTATGGCAACCCACTCCAGTATTCTTGCCTGGAGAATCCTTTGAATAGAGGAGCCTGGCAGGCTACAGTCCACAGGGTCAGACATGACTGAAGTGACTTAGCACACAGGCATGCTAGATACTTATAGCAATGTTATAGGGTTGCTTCTTGAGGCTTCCCAGCCTCTTCCTCACTTAATATCAGAGCTCTCAAACCTTAGCATGCATAGGAATCAGCTGAAGTGTCAGCTAAAACAGAGACTGCTGGACCCCCGCCCCCAGAGTGTTGGTGTCCCTTGGGCTAGCAGAGGGTCTGAAAATTTGCATTTCTAACAAATTCCCAGGTGCTGTTGCTGCTGTTACTCCTTGGAAACAGCTGCAAAATCAATCATCCAGGGATTTCTATGTCTTTGAACTGATTCAGATCTGAGACTTGGGTGATGAGCTCTTACTCTACATTGAACCACTAAGGTTTCTATTCACTGGACCTAGAGATTTCCCAGTTACACAAGTCAAATAATTCTTAGTAGACCTCCCATCTGTTTCTGTCCTCAAGCTACCATGAAAAATAAACAAACATCAAAGATTCTTATGTCCTAAAATACTCTGATTACTGCCCCAGACATTCTGCCCATGATAGTAACTGCACCCATCTTGCTGCCAGCTGTTAAGAGCTGCCACTTGGCTCTGCCCCTCCAGGAGCCTGTCACGGATGGATATCAAGAAGTCTATTTTAATGAAAGTGTCTTCTTTCATTGATGAGATTCTTAAGAACCCCAAACAAGAGACTGTAAAACATCTGCTGAGTCTAGGGAAAATTGACCACAATAATACCAATCAGGAAAGACATTTTCCATTCTTCTCAACAAGCTGTCTCCCCAAATCTCTATCTTGGAGAAGCTAGAAACTGTGGTTAGCATGATAGGGTAATAAGAGTAGATGCCTTGCTCGGGCAAAAGAATAAAAAGCTGATTACAACCTCACCAGTACTACATGCTTAGAAGATGAGAAGATTAAGCAGGGTTCTGATTACTACATGGAATTTAAGGTGGCTCAGAGAGTAAAGAATCTGCCTGCAATGCCAGAAGACCTAGGTTTGATCCCTGGGTCAGGAAGATCTTCTGGAGGAGGGAATACTCCATTATTCTTGCCTGGAGAATGGACAGAGAAGCCTGGCAGGCTACAGTCCATGGGGTTGCAAAAAGTCAGACATAACTGAACAACTAACACTTTCACACTTTTTAACTTAATTACTAAAATGAGTGGGTTTTTGCGATTTAAAGTAACTAACTGGAGGCCCATTTATATTATTTAAGAGTTACCAGAGAATTCAGAGGTCTGCCTGAATTTCCATTCAGGTGATGGTAAAGAAAATCCCATGGAGTAGATTATAGAAGATACTGAGAAATACAAATAATGTTGTTTGGCAATTGAAGCTTCTAAGACCTGCTTGTTAAATGTGCCAGTTATAATGGCAAATGATGTGGAAACACATGGAGATGATGATATCTCTATGGAGAAGGCAGGAGATAAGCCATCATGCTACCAGACACAGTCACAGCTCCCCAGACCCCCAAAAGAGACAGGCAGCTGTGGATGGTACTATCTGAAGCACTGAGGGTTCCACCGTAGCCTAGAATCACACTCTTGGACTTTCATACCCTCCTGGCCCCCCACACCCTTTTGTTCCAGAGACTTTGCTTATGTGCCTACACATTCATGGGGTGCAAAACACCCTCCATGTGGTTGAGTGTTAACTAGGAGACTGGATGAAATGAAACACACTGTCACGGAATATTATTCAGGAGGCTCAGACTTTAGAATTGCCTGTGTTTCATTCATGAATATCCCCAAACCATTTCTTGGAAAATGCATCATTTTCTCTCTCTTCATAAACACCAAAACAAGCATTTTAAATAAAGCATTTAAATATATAGATAAGTCCATTTCTGGATCCTGTTCTTTGTTTCCCTTAGATCCCTTAGCTTTATGCCTGCACTGGCACACAAAGAATAGCAAAAAGGCTAATGGGACTAGAACAGAGGGAGAGGAGCAGAGTAACAGGAGATGAGATCAGTGAGGCATCTTCTCAGGGGGTAAGTGGGAGAGTTACATTCTGTCTTTAAACTTTGTGAACCATGGAAGGGTTTTGAGCAGTGGGTGATGTGATTTGATAGGTAATAACAAGATCACTCCAATTGCTGTGTTGTTCTATGGAGAACAGATGGCGAGGGGAGGGGGGCAAGAATCGAAGTGGGAAGTTATTGAAGTAATTCAGGTGAGAGATGACAGCTGCCTGGACTGGGGTTTTGGAGGTGGAAGTGCTGAGACATGGTTGGAATCTGAATCTGTTCTGAAGGTAGAGCCAATAAGATGTCCTAGTGGGCTGGATATGAAGTGGGAACAAAAGCATGAGGTCAATAATAATTCTGAGGTTTTTTGGTCTGAGTAACCAGAAGGGTGGAATGACTATAACGTGAAATGCAATAGAGTGTAGAAGGAAGAAGTTTCAGGGGAACAACACTATTTTAGACATGTCTAATTTGAGATCTCCCAGATACGCAAGTAGAGATATCAAGTAGGTAGTTCAACACACAAGTCTGTGTTTAGGAGAGAGATCCAGGTCAGGGATCAACCAGACAATTTGCAGTCTTTGGGACAGATACAATATTTAGTGCCATGTGATTATATTGGATTGTCATAGGAGAGGTGCACACAGGGCGGGGATCCAAAGAATGGGACCTGGGGCACTCCAACATCAAGATGTCATGGAGATGGGAAGAAACCAACAAAGGAAACTGAGAAGGAACAGCTTATATGATTGGAGGAGAGTGTGGCAACACTGAAGCCAAGACAAGACAGTGGTCCAGGAAAAATGGACGGATCAATCCTTGATTCAAAGGATGCTGATAAGCAGAGTAAGATGAAGACTAAGAATTCATCACTATAGCAGTGGGCATTGGTTACTTGCCAGAAGCACTTTTGGTAAAGTGGCTGAGAGTTCTAACTGGAGAAGATTCAAGAAGACAGGAAAAAGACTTCCCTGGTGGTCCAATGGTTAAGACTCCACATTTCCAATGCAAGGGGCATAGATTTGATCTCTAGTCAGGGATCTAAGAACCCACACACTGTGTGGCACTATATGTATATATATAATATGTAAAAGAAGACAGAAAGGAGAAGGACTAGAGCCAGTAACTGTAGACATCTTTTTCTAGTAATTTTGCTGCAAAGGGGAAGCAGACAAATGGATGGGGGAAGTGGGGTCAATAAATAGGTTTTTTTTTCCAAGATGCAAGAAATGACAGCATATTCATATTTCAGTTGAACAGTCCAGTGGTGCAGGAGACACTGATGATGTAAGACAGTAAGAAATGAACTGCTAAAATGATGAATGGGTACCCATTCCGGCAAACAGGCACTCTCAAACCCTTCCGGGGATACTGCATACTGGTTCAAGCAAAAGGAAATATGGCATTGAGTATCAAAATTATATATGCACATATTCTTGGACACAGTAGTTTTATTTCCAAGATCCTCTTCTATAAACATACTAGCATCTAGATGCAATAACAATTTCATGTTATTTATTAGAACACTGTATATAATACCAACAGCCTTCCCTGGTGGCTCAGTGGGTAAAGAATTTGCCTGCAATACAGGAGACTCAGGTCGATCCATGGGTCAGAAGATCTCCTGGAGAAAAAATGGCTACCCACTCCAGTATTCTTGCCTGGAGAAGCCCATGGACAGAGAAGCCAGGCAGGCTATAGTCCATTGGGTCTCAAGAGTCAAACATGACTTAGCAACCAAACCACCATTATATAACATCAAAAGCCTAGAAAAAACTTAAATGTGGATAGATAGTGGATGATTCGGAAAAGGCAATGCAACCCACTCCAGTACTCTTGCCTGGAAAATCCCATGGATGGAGGAGCCTAGTGGGCTGTAGTCCCTGGGGTCACTAAGAGTCGGACACGACTGAGCGACTTCACTTTCACTTTCATGCATTGGAGAAGGAAATGGCAACCCACTCCAGTATTCTTGCCCGGAGAATCCCAGGGATGGGGGAGCCTGGTGGGCTGCAGTCTATGGGGTCACACACAGTTAGACACGACTGAAGCGACTTAGCAGCAGCAGCAGCAGTGGATGAT
Organism: Antilocapra americana; assembly: GCA_007570785.1. Classification (NCBI taxonomy): domain Eukaryota; kingdom Metazoa; phylum Chordata; class Mammalia; order Artiodactyla; family Antilocapridae; genus Antilocapra; species Antilocapra americana. The sequence continues at coordinate 20,610,843 of ML660772.1, read as the reverse complement.
TAAATTCATACCTGGAATACCATGAAGCATTGAAAAATGACATTGATCTACATGTACTGTTCTGGAAAAAACCTCCAAAATTACTTAAAATATCAAGGTAAAAGAAAAATATCAAGGTAAAGAAGAGTACAAGATACCTGTGGGGGGAAAATGCAGAGAATAAAATGATACACGAAGATTTGAGTTATATGCAAAACATATATTTATATGTGCATGAAATACTTCTGAGTGGATAGTCTTTTCTTTCCATTGTTTATGGCTCAGATGGTAAAGATTCTGCCTATAATGCAGGAGACTTGGATTCAATCCCTGGGTCAGGAAGATTCCTTGGAGAAGGAAATGGCAATCCCTTCCAGTATTCTTGCCTGGAAAATTCTATGGACAGAGGAGACTGCCAGGATATAGCCCATGGGGTCGCAAAGAGCTGGACATGATTGAGTGACTTTCACTTTATTATTTTTATTATAAAAATATTATAAAAAATAAATTTTATTATTTTTCATTAAAATTTAATAAAAAGAGAAAAAACTTTACTAAAAGGAAAAAACTAAATTTACCAATTCTGTCTGTGAATTATTTGACTAATGTAAAGAAAATTTTCTTATATAATGTTTATGGAGAAATGGTATTATCTTCTAGGTTGTTCTGGAAAGTAATGGAAAGAAAATCCTTTTAAATTGATTTTTACTGAACTAGAAAGGTCTTTATTCAATAATTTGCAATACTGGGATATAAATTTTCATGGGCTTCCATGGTGGCTCAGATGGTAAAGAATCTACCTGTAATGCAGGAGACCCGGGTTCCATCCCTGGGTTGGGAAGATCCCCTGGAGAAGGGAATGGCAATCCACTCCAGCTTTCTTGCATGGAGAATTCCATGGACAGAGGAGCCTGTTGGGGTTACAGTCCATGGGGTTGCAAGGAGTTAGATACAACTTCACAACTAATACACATACCCACTATAAAAGATTTTTACTTTCAGATATAATATTTTCAGTTCAGATCAGTTGCTCAGTCATATCCAACTCTTTGCGACCCCACGAACTGCAGCACACTAGGCCTCCCTGTCCATCACCAACTCCCGGAGTTTACCCAAACCCATGTCCATCGAGTTGGTGATGCTATCCAACCATTTCATCCTTTGTTGTCCCCTTCTCCTCCTGCCCTCAATCTTTCCCAGCATCAGGGTCTTTTCCAATGAGTCAGCTCTTCACATGAGGTGGCCAAAGTATTGCAGTTTTAGCTTCAACATCAGTCCTTCCAATGAACATCCTTTAGGATGGACTGGTTGGATCTCCTTGCAGTCCAAGGGACTCTCAAGAGTCTTCTCCAACACCACAGTTCAAAACCATCAATTCTTCGGCACTCAGCTTTCTTTATAGGCCAACTCTCACATCCATACATGACTACTGGAAAAACCATAGCCTTGACTAGATGGACCTTTGTTGAGAAAGTAATGTCTCTGCTTTTGAATATGCTATCTAGGTTGGTCATAACTTTCCTTCCAAGGAGTAAGCATTTTTTAATTTCATGGCTGCAATCATCTGCAGTGATTTTGGAGCCCAGAAAAATAGTCAGCCACTGTTTCCACTGTTTCTCCATCTATTTCCCATGAAGTGATGGGACCAGATGCCATGATCTTAGTTTTCTGAACGTTGAGCTTTAAGACAGCTTTTTCACTCTCCTCTTTCACTTTCATCAAGAGGCTCTTTAGTTCTTCTTCACTTTCTGCCATAAGGGTGGTGTCATCTGCATATCTGAGGTTAATGATATTTCTCCCAGCAATCTTGATTCCAGCTTGTGCTTCCTCTAGCCCAGCATTTCTCATGATGTACTCTGCACATAAGTCAAATAAGCAGGGTGACAATATACAGCCTTGACGAGCTCCTTTTCCTATTTGGAACCAGTTTGTTTTCCATGTCCAGTTCTAACTGTTGCTTCTTGACCTGCATACAGGTTTCTCAAGAGGCGGGTCAGGTGGTCTGGTCTTCCCATGTCTTTCAAAATTTTCCACAGTTTATTGTGATCCACATAGTCAAAAGCTTTGGCATAGTCAATAAAGCAGAAATAGATGTTTTTCTGGAACTCTCGTGTTTTTTCAATGATCCAATGGCTGTTGGCAATTTGATCTCTGGTTCTTCTGCCTTTTCTAAAACCAGCTTGAACATCTGGAAGTTCACGGTTCATGTATTGCCTGACTTGGAAAATTTTAAGCATCACTTTACTAGCGTGTGAGATGAGTGTTAATTGTGTGGTAGTTTGAGAATTGGAATGAAAACTTACCTTTCCCAGTCCTGTGGTGACTGCTGAGTTCTCCAAATTTGCTGGCATATTGAATGCAGCACTTTCAAGACAACTAAATTCAATTAGGACAAAAGACTGTTAGTTTCAAAATGTATTTCTGTTGGGCAACAATAGACATCCTATAAAAACATTTTAGGTTGAATTGGATCACTAATTAGATGAATGTCAACCCTGTGCACTGGGAAATGGAATTTAAATACAAAACATTATTAAGGCTCCCTTCTTTCAAATGTGGTTTTGTAGGTGCATATATATGTATGTGTATTTAATATAGATTAGCATCTTTTCTTTTTAGTTTTTGGAAAGAATATAAGGGTGCTATGAACTCAAGCAGGAAGTCATTTTGATACAGTTTGGCAAATGATTTAATCATGTCATTAGCACCGAGTAACTTATCACTAGGAATAGAAAGGAAAATGAGAAGGAGAATAATCTCCAGTAGCAGAAATTCTCCTTGAGGCTGGAGTTTAAAAACATACCTATACTGAATCCAGAGGGTATTTTAAACATAAAAGTTCTTATATTAATAGTTCTTAAAAATAAAGAACTACATCCATTAGTTACTTTCTGAAAAGGGAAAGTGGAAATTCATCATTTTTAGTGTGTTGGTCTGGAATCTCTTATTTAGTACTTTCATGAGCAGCATTTATATTGAAGATCACATGGACAAGACCTTGAACTGTCTTCTGAAATATCAGGTAAAACTGCATTCCTTTCTATATTTTTAGTATTAAGCATTCTTATAGTAATAAAATATTTTGAAACCTACCACTCTATGCCATACATATAATAATCTTCTCCTTTCCCAACCTTAAGGGTATTCTAAGCATTAGGAATTCTCTGCTGTTTGTTTAAACTTGCATGTTTTTTCTTTGCCCAGTTTACTGATTTATTAGTCACACAGTATTCATGCTCTGTGCTAAGTGCCACTTCTCTTTTGCAGTTGAAGGACAAGTATCTTATTCTGTTTCATTATCAACTTTAAAGCTCATCTGAAGCTAAGAAGCAATCATTCATTGTGATGGAATTGCTGGGATGGTAGTATATTTTCAAAAACACTGGGATTTTGTTTTTAACATTGGGTCTATTTGCTGATTTTTTGTTTGTTAATAGACAATGATATATAGGCAATACATAAAATCTTTACACTAAGATGCAATTATTTGTAGGCAAGATCTGCACCTTGTCAGGCTTCCAAGATGAAAACAAAAAAGCTGAAATTTGATTTGCTGACAAAATGTTCAACTATTTGAACTTAAACAGGAATTGATTGATGGAACATTTTAATACTTATATGCAAGTCCATGCAAGATGCTGCAGACCAGCATTTTTCAAACTTTATGGTGTGAAGGAATCAGCTGGTGATTTTGTTAACATGCAAATCTGGATTCATCAATCTAGGATGGGACAAGAGATTCTGCATTCCTAACACACTGATGCTGTTGGTCCACAGACCTCACCTTGAACAGGAAAGTACACAGTAGAGGTCCTCAACCCTAGCTGCATGCCATGGGGGAACCTAGAAGAAATAGAGTCCAGGTTCCACTTCAGGTCAAGAGAATCAGGATATCTGGGCATGAGATTCAAGTACTGCTAATTTATTTTAATGCTCTCGAGTGCTATGCACTGAATATGGGCCACTGAAATGCATACATTGAAGCTATAACCCCCAATTTGATAGTATTTGGAGATGTGGCCTTTGGGAGCTAACTGGGTTTGGATGAAGTGATGAGGTGAGGACTTTGTGGTGGCATTTGTGTCCTCTAAGATACACCAGAAAGCTTGCTCTTCTTCTCCGCCATGTGAGACACAGTGAGAAGACAGCCATCTGAAAGCCAGAAGAGGCCTCACCAGAACCTGACTATGCTGGTATTCTGATCCTGGACTTTCAGCTTCCAGAACTGTGAGAAAATAAGTCTCTCTTGTTTAAGCCACACATGTGTGCTTGCTCAGTTGCTTCAGTCATGTCCGACCCTTTGAGGCCCTTAGGACTGTAGCCCACCAGGTTCCTCTGTCCTAGGGATTTTTCAGCAAGTATACTGGAGTGGGTTGCCATTTCCTTCACCAGGGGATCTTCCCGACTCAGGGATTGAACCCGAGTCTCCTGTGTCTCCTGCACTGCATGCAGATTCTTTACCCACTGAGCCATGGGGGAAGCTCCTGCACATCTGTATGGTATTAAAGTAAATCCATGCAGAATACTTTCTGGCTATAGGAATAACCTCCCTCTATAGCAGTAAGCTCAGGCTGCCATCCCATAACTGGAAGAAAGTCTGAATTTCAGTATCTAATGGTAGAAGCCAGATGGTGTGCACCTCCTGATGGAGTGCCACATGAAACACGCAACAGCATCCAAAATGAATTCTAGACAAAATTTATTAATGTGAATTGCCCAAGCTCTTTGATGTAACTTCTGATTTACAGGAAATACAGGGAATAGAGGAGCAAGTTAAGTGACCACATGAGGAAGCAATCAGAAAAACACTGAAAAAGGAAAATTAGTAGTTGAAAAAAAGGACTATTTTAGATTTAAAATACCTAAGGGACATACAAACCATTAAAAATGCATGACCTAGAACTAAATCCTGAGTTGGACAAACCAGCTTTGGGGAAATAGTTGGGGAACAATTAAGGTAATTTCAATATGACTGCAGTATTATCTGCTATGAAAATTTATTGATAGGGCAACAGACAGATTATTAAAGGAAAACAAGCTGTTTAAAACATTATGATACTGTTTTAGTAAAAAAAAATACATGTGTATAAAAAGATCTAAAATACATATATATATATATACATATAATAAAAGATTAAGATATAACAGTTTCTGGTTAGTGGTATATTAGTTTTCTATTGTTGCCACACAGAGTACCAAAATTTGGTGGATTAAAACAATAAAAGTTTACTAGCTCACAGTTCTGTAAGTCAGAAGACCAACATGGTCTCATCTCACTGGACTAAAACCAAGGTGTTGGTAAGGCTGCGTGCTTTCTGGATACTCTAAGGGCAATCCATTTCCCTGCTTTTTCCAGCTTCTAGAAGCTGTGCACACGCCCTGGCTCATGGTCCCCCCTTCATATTCAGAGCCAGCTGCAGCAGCCGAGTCTTTCTCACACTGCATCGCCCTCAACTTCTCTTCTTCTGCGTCCCTCTTACACTTCGTAGGACCTTTGTGGCAATCAGGCCCATCAATATAACCCAGGATATCCACCCATCTCAGGGCCAGCTGATTAGCAACCTTAATTTCATCTGCAACCATATTTCCCCTTTGCCACGTAATTTAACATGTTCACAAGTTCTGGGGATCAGAGGCAGATGTCTTTGAAGGACCATTACCAGCCTACCACAGTGAGAACATGGGGTTTATCTTCTTATTGTTGCTTTATGTATTTCTGGCTTTCCACAATGCATATATATTCCTGTAATGACAAAAGTCTGTTCTTCCATGAAAAATAAGTACAGTGATGGGGAAGAAATAATACCAAAAGCAGTAATATCATGAAGATCATGGCTATACACCGATAGGAGGAATAAAAGAAATGTGACCTAATTATATATGAATAAGTATTTGTAACTTGGAAATTTTCCACTGATGGAATCATATTAATACGTGCTACAGCTCAAACAATGTATATGAAATGGCAGATGACATATTCTGGAAAATGCTGTGTATCTGAAAAGTGACTCTAGGGATGACAAAGATTCATGTGAAAAGCGTGAATGACAATTCTCATAAAGCATGAGTTCAAGTCCCAGCTCTGTCACTCACCAGCTGTGAGGCCTTGTGCCAGTTCTTTAACCTCTTCTTGCTTCCACTTCATTACCTATAAAATGAAGCTAATAACTGTACTTTCCTCATAGGATTATTGAAAGATTAAATAATTTAAAACCTGTACAGGGCTTAGAACTATGCCTGGCACATAAAAAACACTCTGTAAATGCTAGTTATTTTTGCTTATTATTCTGGCAGGTGTTTGTAGCCACCTGTGTCAAATGGAAAATCACTCTGGAATTTTATTTATGCTGGTACTTACAGTCTATCACCTTTAAAAATCATCAGAGCCATGCACTGATTATCAATGAGGTTTTTACACCCCAGGATACTAGAGTAATTACTCTGAGGGTTTCATACTGGAGTTTTTCCCAAGTGGCTGAGTTCCCAGGAAACACCCCATCAGTGCTAGTATAGTGGCTAAATAATAATTGTGAAACATCAACAATTACTTAGCCCAGAATTATCAATATGACAAATGATACTTACAACTATGGGATTCTAACACCTGCATCTTGTTGGAAAGAAAAGTCTAATAATTTGCTAGTTTTGACAATTTGAGGGGAAAGACAACAAGTTTTCCAGGAGGATGAGAGACTGGAGACAACTTCAGTATATATCATTCTGCTTACTATAAATTAGTATTAAACCAATAGGATACTGTGAGTTGTTGAGATCAGTCAAGCACAAATAAAACACCACATTTGAAGAACTTTATCATTAACAAATCCTAGTGATATTGAATAATGTTCCATGGAAGAAATGCAACAGATTCCTTTATGTCGAAAGCTGGAAGGGATCTTAATGATCATTTTAATCCAGTGTGTCTCAGACTAGATTCATGTTCCTCCTTGCTACCTCTCATTTCCCTTGTGTTCTGCAGGATTTTTCCCCAAGCCTTTAACATGGTCTTGTACGCTGTGACTCTTGAAGACCAAGACCTGGTATATGACCCATCTCAACCACAGAACCTCCCTTCAGCCCTTATAGTTTTTTAACTTCACAAGGGCCACTACTGATGATAAAAATCCTCTGGGTAAACACTGATGTTTTATGACCACACTTCATCAAGCTTGACACTCAGAGCAGCCAAATGATTCATGGGTGAACTAAATGACCACAGAGCTAGATCAGAAGCTAGGCCTGTTCGTAGAGCTGTTGGAGAGAGCCTGTGTCCTGCAGACCTTGGGCCCTGGGCCTGGGCAGCCTGGAATAGAGCAAGGGAACAATGAAAAGATGGCAACAACCTACAAGGAAAGAGAGAAGAGACAGTCACCTGAAAATGTGTCTTCCTCCTCTTCACCTTTCTGCTCAGCCTAACACTATCACAGGTCTACATTAAGAAAGATGCTGTTGGGTGTTACGGGGGATAAAAAGCTGCACATAAGACTTGGTCTTGCCCTGAAGGACCTTAGGTTCTCACTGAGAAGGCACAAATGAAGTTGAAATGCTAGCAACAACCATATTTTTCTAATTTTCCTAACACTTTAAAGAATCTATAAGCACTTTCAAATCTATTTTCCAAAATGTGTACTTTGGGCAAGTATGAATTATTTCCTTTTATACATGAGAAAATGAACTGCTGATCAGACTATGACATGGTTCCAGGTTAGAGTCTTAGCAAGTGGACTCCATCTTCTGATCACCCCATACTAATCATATGGGTGTTTCAGGACAAATCTTTAGATTTTGATGAAACCTGCAGATGTTTTGGGTGTTATATTTTTTACACTGCATAGAGTGAATTGTTTGACTATATCAGAGATTTTTTACATCATTAAGACTGATTTTTTAAAGGCTTGTAAGAAAAACCATTTGTAATAAGAGAATGAAGACAGGGCAGGACAATGGACAAACCAAGAGTGAATATGGTATGATGTACTTTTTTTACCAAAGATTTTTAAATGCAAAAACACATGCTTATCATAGAAAATTTTGATTGCAGAGAAAAGTAGAATAAAAAAATCTGTTCTCTCATCAACTAAAGAAAAGCAGTGTTCAGCCATACCTCACTCCCCTAATTTTTAAAGTTATATATACTATAAAATTGACAATTCACATCAGGATTTTGAAGATATTTTAGTTCTAAATATCTTTAAGTGGTAACAACCACTTTTTTTTTGCAATCTACAATGTACCATAGCAGACCATGAAAAAAGCATTCAAGTTTGAGGTATATCAATTATATTCTGGAAATTAAATAGGGATGCATAGAAGCTGGAGGAGTGTCCTTAAAGAGCCATTAGCATTTTACCAACAGAAATGTTTGATCCTACTTACAATGCTGGGGCTGAAACCTTTGATCTTGAGTCCCACTCCAGCATATGGTGCTACTAAGCATAATCAAAGTGCAAATCTTTATAGAAATTACAGAGACTAAAAAGAGGATGGAGGCTTCCTTCCTCTAATTTCTTTTTCTGCCATGTCCCTGGTCTTAAATAAAAAACATTTGGTCTTTTGATGAAATCTGTAAATGGTTTGAGGGTATTTTACACTGTACATAGTCAATTACTTGACTGTACAAGATGATTTCCATTACTGAGATTGACAATGTTTCTTGCCAGGATAATCAGGTCCCAGTTTTTGAAACAGCTTCCCTTATTTTGCCCTATATAGTGACATGAAAATAAGGAGATATCTATAGTTCTGGAGGACTTCTTTTTGGGAAGGGGTACTTGACATGTGTACATCCAGATTCTGCCAAGAAATCTGAACATTTACAGGATGAGTTGCTAACTCCTGAAGACAATACTCTTCGAAAGATCTGTCCCCCTGAAAATATTTTCAAGCCATTACTGACAACAATTCAGATGAAGTTGTGAAAAAATTGTGTTTTTTATGAAATCCCCTTCAATCTCTCTCAGCCCACTAAAGAGAGTGGGAGGCAATTTCTGAATTAACATTTGTAAACAAAACTCGTCTTCTGTCAAGGTGAGTTGTCTTTGCCCTCTCACCAATATCACGTTGTTCAGTCTGAGTGACGTTGGTGCACCTGGATTCAGACAGACAGGCCTCAGGCAAGTCTGTAGTTTGGAAGAACGTGGACCCAGGATGACTCTGTGTTGTTTCTCATGATGACTGATTATTGTGCCCAAGCCTTACTCAAATTGTTTTTAATAATGTAGCTATTAAGGAAAAAAGACTAAAGCACCATTTGAAAAGGTTAGTCAAGTGCAGGCAAGTCCACTCTCAGCTAGTGGGCACTGGCTTGGCCTCTGTCTGCCCTGACTGGGCAGTGCCAAACCTGGTTGGTTGGTGCTCTTATTGGATCAGTTGCTAAGTATTTTGACTATCACTTTGAACTGGCCTCCTTAGTTGTACATATAGGCATGTATCAACATGGCACCCAGCAAGGTCCAACTATAAAGTCCTGGGGTCAGAAGTCAAAGGTTTAGATTGTAATCTGAATCCTGTCATTACAGTGGTGGGTCATCCCAGAAGTCAGACAACTCCTTTAATTCTTAGCACCCTTGGCTCCAAATTAGGGATGAATGCTGCTGGGTGCTTACTTGCTCAGTCATGTCCAACTCTGCAATCCCATGGACTGTAGCCTGCCAGGCTCCTCTGTCCATGGGATTCTCCAGGCAAAATCACTGAAATAGGTTGCAGTTTTCTTCTCCAGGAAATCTTCCTGACCCAGGGATTGAACCCATGTCTCCTGTGTCTCCTGCACTGGCAGGCAGATTCTTTACTACTGAGCACACTGAGGCTTTCTGAGAATATGACTAATCCTCACTCACTTAGTTGCCTTATGAAACTTAGGTTGAGGTTGAAACCAGATGTTAAATATGAAAGCATTCATTTTTTAATTTTTTTATTAATTCAAAGAAATCTGTAGTAATTGTACATCATTTGGAAAATGCCAAAGTGTAGGATGTGAACAATTATTCATTTTCTCACCATGTAAAGAACAACTGTAAACATTTCAAAAAGTTTCTTCTACTTTTTATAAAAACCGTTTGACAATTCAACAATAGTTGCTGGTACCACAAAAATGAAATAAAACAAGGCTGATGTCTTCCAGCTGGGTGGGGATATCAAATGGTTAAATAAACGTTATTACTGTAGTACTCAGTTCAGTTCAGTTGCAGAGTCATGTCTGACTCTTTGCAACCCCATGGACTGCAGCACACCAGGCTTCCCTGTCCATCACCAATTCCTGGAGCTTGCTCAAACTCATGTCCATCGAGTCGGTGATGCCATCCAACCGCATCCTCCTCTTTCATTCCCTTCTCCTCCTACTTTTAATCCTTCCCAGAATCAGGGTCTTTTCCAATGAGTCTGCTCTTTGCATCAGGTGGCCAAAGTATTGGAGCTTGAGCTTCAGCATCAGTCCTTCCAATAAATATTCAGGACTGATTTCCCTTAAGATTGGCTGGTTTGATCTCCTTGCAGTCCACAGGACTCTCAAGAGTCTTCTCCAACACCATGGGTCAAAAGCATCAATTCTTCAGTGCTCAGCTTTCTTTATAATCCAAGAAATCCAAATGAAAGAATAGTGAAAAGCTGTCCCATATCATGCAACTACAGGTCTGATTCCTGGAGATGACAAATATTTCAGTATTTAGGAATTTGTTGTTGTCCAGTTGCTCAGTAGTGTCTGACCCTTTGCAACCCCATGGACTACAGCACACCAGGCTTCCTTGTCCTTCACCATCTCCCGGAGCTTGCTCAAACTCGTGTCTGTTGAATTGGTTATGACATCCAACCATCTCATCCTCTGTCATCCCCTTCTCCTCTTGCCTTAGGAATAAGGAATACTTTTATACCTAAATCATTTCCTTATGCTACTGACTTGATTGTATTTTAGGGACAACATCATTAAATTACTGCTATAAAATTTCAGGTACACAAAAATACTCTATGCTGTACCATAAACAATATGTGTGTGTTTGTGTTCAGTCGCTTAGTTGTGTCCAACTCTTAGTAGCCTACTAGGCTCCTCTGTCCATGGGCTTTCCTAGGCAAAAATACTGGAATGGGTTGCCATTTTCTCCTCCAGGAGATTTTCCCAACCCAGAGACCGAATCTGCATTGATAGGCAGATTCTTTACCACTGAACCACGTGAAAGCCCCAACAATATGTGAATTTGATTTATTTCCTAAGTTTTTATACTCAACTAATAACCACTTCTCCCTTTTTAGCTTGCCAGAGGGCCCACAGTTCACTGTAGTTTTATAGATATGCAATCTGTTTGTACATGTTGGTTTCAAATAATCAGGCATCTCTGAACTGATGGATAAGGATGTTCCTTGGACATAAAATCCTTGGACTTTTTCCGAAGACACAATTTTCTTGAACTGTTAGAAGCACCTTGTAAATGGCCTTAGACACAGACAGTATTATGTGGATTGATACTTTCTACTTTCTACAAAGATTTTACTTCTTTATTACTTTCTTCCCAAAAGACAACTGCTGTGAGCCCAGCATATGGCACTCATGTGTTTATTTATGATGACACCATCCTCCTAAATTATTGTCTTATATATATTTAACTCCCCAAACCTCCTGAGCTCCCACAAGGCATGGGCCTTGTCTACTCTGTCCACCCACCAGGCTTCTAGCAAAGGAGACACTGAAATGTTTGAATAAGCCCATAAGAATTTTTGTTCAGTCACAGTACCTAAGATGATATCTGCTGCTGCTGCTGCTGCTAAATCACTTCAATCGTGTCCGACTCTGTGACCCCATAGACGGCAGCCCACCAGGCTCCCCCGTCTCTGGGATTCTCCAGGCAAGAATACTGGAGTGGGTTGCCATTGCCCTCTCCAGTGCATGAAAGTGAAAAGTGAAAGTGAAGTTGCTCAGTCGTGTCCGACTCTTCGGACCCCATGGACTGCAGCCCACCAGGCTCCTCCATCCATGTGATTTTCCAGGCAAGAGTACTAGAGTGGGGTGCCATTGTTTTCTCCGAAGATGATGTCTGGAAATGTGCTAAATAAAGATCCTTAGGCCCTATTCTGTTCTGAATCAGATTGTCTGATGGTGAGCCTAGGGTCCCGTATTTCTAATAAGCTCCTTGGTTTCCTCTTTGTAAAATGGGGATAAAACTAGCCCCTGCCTCACAAGGTAATTACAGGAATGAATGAGTTATTTCATGCAGAGTGTTCAGACCACTGCCTGGCTCTTAGCACTACATCAGTGCCCATGTTACTACTGTTGTTATTAGGATATGATCAGCTCATCATGAACAGGTGCTCAGGAAACACTGTCTATTAATTTTCTCAAACTTAAGTGTGCATAAACATCAGCCGGTGGCTTATCAGTGCAGGTGCTGGGGTCTTGCCCCCTAAGATTCTGACTTAATAAGGCTAATACCTAGCCAGGAATCTGCATTCCTATATTCCCTATATAAGGGAAAATAGAGAATCAGCAGATAAACTGTAAACCAGTAGTTCTTTTATTCACATTCCTAGCCCTCAAGGCAAAGAAATTTGCCTCTCCAACTGGGGCTAAGAGGGGGCTCAATTCAGATAAAGAGAGCTTTATTGGGGGGTGGGGGGGTTCATCTGATAGCATGCCAAGGGACCACTGAGACTCTCGGTTTACTTCATCTGTATCAGAGGCCACACTGCCTGTCTGGCATTGGCTCACAAGGGGTGAGGAGACAGCTGTCTTCCCTGAGTACACTGGGGATCCTGCTCCAGCAGGGCTTGGCAGATCCACCTCCCCCTGCAGTGCGGAGCAAGGCCTGAGCTCTCCTCTCCTTAAACTGTCCTGCCCCAGAGCAGCCTGGGCCAACTCACGCCAGCTCCAGGGGCTGCTGAAGACAGGGCCTGGAATCCTTCCCATCTCTAAAGCTGAAGTTCAAGGGAGCCACAGTTGCTTGGGAAGAAAGTGTGTACATCCTTGGCAAGCCCAAGATTCCAAGTCTGGGCAAGAAGAGCCGAAACCCCTCATGCCACATATATGTGTCATGGAACCAGCCCAGACTTGCTTTTGCTTCTGACCTCTGCAAATTCCCCACAGTGTACCTGAGATTTAAAGGGCAAATTTTCCAAAAGGGAAATGACAGTGCTCTTGTTTCTCTTACAAATAGCTTTCCTTCCTAGATTTCTCTTCTTGTGATTATGCAAATTATACACTTAAGCATAATCAATACTTGACTCTCCTGGAGCCTGATCAAGCTGGGATCCATCCATAAACAGACATTACATAGTTAAGAGATGGGCATTTAAATGGAAACAACTCTGTCCTTGCTCTGGCTAAAAATTATTGCTTTTTATAGAAAATTAGGTATAGGCTATGTTATAATAAAGTAGAATTTACATTTTAAAAAATGCTTTCAACTTCTGTAATTTTTCTCCTTGTTCTATAATCCAAGTACACGTACTTTCTTCTCCTAAAATGCTACAGAGGAACAGACCTGTCTCCAGTGTTTGAAAAGCTTGAGGTTAGAGCACTGGTCCACGGTTCCTCCGCTTAGCTCTGGCTCCTGTGTCACCAGGAGTTTCCTGGAGGCCTCCCAGGCATTAGAGTGAAAATCCTAGCCCACACCTCCATATTCTTTCGACAGCTGCCCTTTAGCCTTCTCTTGGCCCTAGGGATATATTCACTTGTGGCATGACTGGTCTCCAGGAGGACAGAAAGGCCTGCACAGACATAGGCAATTAAATAAGGAATTCCAGAGTCTCAGGAACCCTGAACAGGAGTGGGGATGTAGGCAGTGGGTGGGTACATATCTCTGGAAGCCTGAAATCGACATCCTGCTCTTATGGGGAGGGATACAACCAGAGAAGGATTGGACACAGCCCTCTAAGTCTAGGGTCAAGTGCAGGTCCAGGAGTGGTACCATATATATGGTCACCTATACAATGCTTGCAAGTGTGTTATATAAGTGAATACCTTAGTCTAGATGAAATCAACACATGCCCAGAGAAGCCTCTGTCAGAGATTCCAAGGTCTGAGATGTCAAGAACTAGATAGATAACATTTTCTTTGTGGAGCACTAACTTGATTTAGGGAGAAGTATCTCTTGATGTTGCCGTGCAAATGTGATTATGTCAACTCCCGGCTGAAAACCTTAAAGGGGAATAAGGCTCTATTTATTTGGAAGTCATTGTATGACCAAGGTTTTTTGTTCCTATTTAAAACACACAGATGTCAAGGGCTTCTCTGGTTTTCCGGTGGTTGATATATTGCTTTCCAATGCAGGGGGTGCAGGTTCAATCCCTGGGCAGGGAGCTAGGGTCCCACATGCCTCCCAGCCAAAACACCAAAACATAAAACAGAAGCAATAATGCAACAAATTCAGTAAAGACTTTAAAAATGGCTCACATCAAAAACGGCTTTAAAAAATAAAAATAAATAAAAGGTTTGAAAAACAAACAAACAAAAACTCACAGATGCCAAAGGAATTTCACCAACAAAGATTTAGACAGAAGTTTTGGAGGTTTCTAAGTCACTCTCTGGCACTTGTGCCAAGGCTTCGCCTCCTCCTTCCCCGCTCACCATCACGTAGGTAGTACTCAGCACTTACCTCCTCTGAAAGGTTCCCTCAGTCCAGCCAGGTGTTCCTCCTCAGGGCTCCCATAGCTCTTAGCACCTGGCACTGCAATGCTCCCACCCAGCAGCCTCCCCACCCTCCTAAATTGCTTCACCCTGAGGTCTGGCCCTGGGTCTTATCAGCACTGCATTCCCACGCTCATCCTGGGATTTGACACATGCTAAATTCTCACTAAATACTTCTTGCCTGATCACCAACAGCAAAATGGAGTTGCTTTTATAGCTCTTCACTACTAGGGGCTCTAAGTACTAAAGAATTCAAGTAAAATTTTAACTCCTGGAAGAGACAGATGGTCTGAAAATAAACACTTGAACAGGTAGCATCGCAGACACAGAGACCATTGGGAGCACATACAGATATCACATATGTGTGCTTTGCAGTTTTTAATCTCATTCATTCATTAAGCTGACCTCAGGTTACATGCCTTAAAAAAGGAAACATTTCTTAAAAAGTTGGCAATCATGCTTCTTCAGAAAGAACGTATATGTACCCATACATATACACACACACTTCATCTGCAGATTTCAAAATTTTACCCTCACTGAAATTAGATTGAGGGTGCTAGGGACACCTATCAGAAACTGTTTCTAGTCACTTGAAATTTGGCACACTATATCTATTTCAAACAATGTTAACCTCACGGGGCAGATGGGTTACTTCAAGAAAACAGATGCTATGGAAAACCAGTTGTCCTTTGACATGAAATCACAGATGATATTATTTCTATCTGTAATCCAGGACTACTGGTAGAAATATTAAGCACTGGGCAATAATACCCAAGACATTAAAAAATACTGAACATCTGCAGGGGTCTGACAGCAACTCATCCAGTACTCTTGCCTGGAGAATCCCATGGACAGAGAGGCCTGGTGGGCTACAGTCCATAGGGTTGCAAAGAGTCGGACATAACTGAAGTGACTTAGCATGGCGCCTCATGGCAAGACTCTGATAACTTTGTACAACTCACTTAGAGGCATTTCAGTTGAGTAAGTGATTAGTCCAAACTGCAGCGGCCTCTTGGGGGATGACCCTGCTGTCCTCCTTTGCGCTGTGCTGTGCTGTGCTTAGTTGCTCAGTCATGTCCAACTCTTTGTGACCCCATGGACTGTAGCCTGCCAGGCTCCTCCGTCCATGGGATTCTCCAGGCAAGAATACTGGAGTGGGTTGATATGCCTTCCTCCAAGGGATCTTCCCAATCCAGGCTCGAACACAGGTCCCCTGAATTGCAGGAGGGCTCTTCATCATCTGAGCCACCAGGGAAGCCCAAGAATACTGGAGTGAGTAGCCTTCACTCTGGATATTTTCCTGGAAGAGTCAGGAGAAGAAAAAAAGGGTCTGATTTCTGCTGCTGCTGCTTCCACATCACACCTCTCAGTCTCCGACCTCGTTCCTGCTCAGAAGGCTGTCATCCCCAGACTGGGGGCTCAAAAGTAGATGCTGCTAGAGTTCCATCCCAGGTAGTGGCTCAACTGGAAAGCCAGCAGCTTCTTGGTTTTCTTTCCTCTGAAAAGTTGAGTGACCTCTGTTGCCAGCAAGGATTGAGGCCCTCCTAGAAGCTTCTGGGGCCCAAATTAGGAGAACTTGTTCTGCATGGTGCAAGCTTAGGCCTTACTCTCTAGGGCACAAGACCTTCATAAGGAGGACTGGAGTCAAGAACTAAAAGATTTCAGAAGTTTCTCACAATGAGAACTAAAAACCCAACTACCAAATCACCTGGCCAACTTCATCTTTCATCTTGTCCAGAAAGACACTTTTTACTTCCTCAAGTTCACCTTTTACTAGAAATCTCACAATAAATAAAAGCAAACTTTCCCTGCCCACTGTGCCCTAAATGGACATTTTACTACTTACTTACCTACCTTCCATTTTCCAATGCCATTTCCCTGGACCCAAGGTCCCTTCTCATCCATAACTCATCACTGACTACACTGCCAATGGTCTCATTTTTCTATAAATTCACTTGCCTGCATGAGGTGCTACATGATGCAATTAATCACCATCAACACTGGAATTATTTAAAATCACTTGTATCTCAGTAGCTTTCTCATTTTACAGCTTTAGTTTCTTATTTAATCTTTCCTGTCTTGTCCCTCCTACTAGACTGTCAGTCTCTTTAGGTGAAGATATGTCTGCTTTAATTTTCCATACAGTAGGTCCTTAAAATCGTTTTCTTCTGAACACCCTGGGATGAAGGTAAGGGATAGCTTTCAGGAACAAACAGTAATTAACAGCTCTTCCTTGTCCTTCTCATTCTCAGTGGGGGCTGCCCTGAATGGAGCTATTAATAAATACTCCACTCCTCGTGGATAATAAATGTTCAGACTTCCCCAACCAAGTCAGGTCTGAAAAGCGGGGGCCCAAAAACTTTGAAGATTGCTGCAAGCCCAGGCATAAAGGGGGAGGCCCCAGCTGCAGGAGTAACCAGAGCGTTTGTGAAGGTTAGTATACACACACACACACACACACACACACACACACACACACACACACGTGCAGGACTCGCCCCAAGGGCTCTAAGACTACAGGAGAATTAATGGGACTAAATCACCAAAATGTGACAGACACTTTCATGGTGGTAGAACCAGTTCTGAGGTTTCTTCACGTTCTTGCCGACAGCAAGGCAAAGCAGCTACTCTATTCAGATTCCTAAAAGGTGGGCAATGCCTCTCCTGGACTGTTGGCCACCAGTACAAGGATGTCAAAAACCCAAACACGCAACCTAGCCACTTCTGACAGTGGCCCACCGGCGGCTCTTGGCAGACAGCCCTGTGCTCCCCAAACTTTCTGGAGATTGCTGGCGGATTCCGTGCTGCCCGAACTTCTTGCAAGGGGCCACCTGGAAGAGCAAGTGTTTTAAAAATGAGTAAGACGGGCTGCGCTCCCACTGCTTGAAGCGACTGGTGTGCTAGTCTAAAATAAAAAGGTTTCTGTCTGCAAATCCCGTTTGCTCTCCCGGTAATCCATCCCCGCCCTCAGTCCGGGGTGTCCGACCCATACAGCTGTTTTTAATCCCTACTTTTCTCACTTGGCGTCCCTGGCTAGCGTTGACCAGACGCGGAGCCACTTAGCGTTTCCTCCTCCCCCTGCCCGGGTCTGTCCTCCCTCCGCCGTCTCCTTTTTCTCCGCCTGCATCCCCGGGGGCAGAGTGTGGGAAGAACGAATTTCCGCCCGGTTTGCTCTCCACTCGCCGACTTGGGTCCCTTCCGGACGCAGCCTGCACACCCCCGGCCCCTCCAGGGGCTGTTCCACAGAGGTTGCGCTACCTCTCCCGCACCCGGAGCGAAGAGGCGCGGGCTGCTGGGGCTAAGCCGCCGGGGCGCAGCAGCCAAGCCGCGCCCGGAGGAGCTCTTGGAAGGGCTCCCGCCTGCAGCTGGGGAATCCGCTCGGCGAGGAGAATCCGTGCCAGGGAATCCAGCTCTCCGGACTCAAGCTGCAAACAAAAAGCTCAGGTCTTCCTCCCTCCCTCCGCCCCCCACCCCCACCCCGACGCGCACCCGAAGAAACAGTTTTCGGCAGAAATGCAACAAGTAGCACCCGAAGCTCACAGAACGCCCTGCGCCGCCTGACTTGGCCCTGCAAAGCCCGCCTGCAGAGACCCGGGCCAGCCACCGGACAAAGGGCGGAGGAGGGGCTGGACAGCGCTGAGAAGTCCGAAAGAGGCCATTTAGCGACTCTGGCCAGGCCAAGGGGAATGCAGAGGAGACACAGAGCCGGCGGGCCAAGAGGACGATCCGGCCGCAGCACGCAGGGCAGGCGGCGATGGAGGCTGCCCGCGCCGTGCGCTTCCTGCTCGTGGTGTGCGGCTGCCTTGCGCTCCCGCCGTGGGCCCAGCCGGTGTGTCCGGAGCGCTGCGACTGCCAGCACCCCCAGCACCTCCTATGCACCAACAGAGGGCTCCGCGCAGTGCCCAAGACCAGCTCGCTACCAAGCCCACAGGACGTGCTCACCTACAGCCTCGGCGGCAACTTCATAACCAACATCACGGCCTTCGACTTCCACCGCCTGGGGCAGCTCAGACGGCTGGACCTGCAGTATAACCAGATCCGCTCGCTGCACCCCAAGACCTTCGAGAAGCTCTCGCGGCTGGAGGAGCTCTACCTGGGCAACAATCTCTTGCAGGCGCTCGCCCCGGGGACCCTGGCCCCGCTGCGCAAGCTGCGCATCCTCTACGCCAACGGGAACGAGATCGGTCGCCTCAGCCGCGGTTCCTTCGAGGGCCTGGAGAGCCTGGTCAAGCTGAGACTGGACGGGAACGCCCTGGGGGCGCTGCCGGACGCCGTCTTTGCCCCCTTGGGCAACTTGCTCTACCTACATCTGGAGTCCAACCGGATCCGCTTTCTGGGCAAGAACGCCTTCGCCCAACTGGGGAAGCTGCGCTTTCTCAACCTCTCTGCCAACGAGCTGCAGCCCTCCCTACGCCACGCGGCCACCTTCGCACCGCTGCGCTCCCTCTCCACCCTCATCCTCTCGGCCAACAGCCTGCAGCACCTCGGGCCGCGCGTCTTCCAGCACCTGTCGCGCCTCGGCCTACTCTCACTCAGGGGCAACCAGCTCACGCACCTCGCGCCCGAGGCTTTTTGGGGGTTAGAGGCCTTACGCGAGCTGCGCCTGGAGGGCAACAGGCTGAGCCAGCTGCCAGTGGCACTGCTGGAACCTCTGCATAGCCTGGAGGCGCTGGACCTGAGCGGCAACGAGCTGTCCGCTCTGCACCCCACTGTCTTTGGCCACCTGGGCCGGCTGCGCGAGCTCAGCTTGCGCGACAACGCGCTCAGCGCCCTCTCTGGGGACATCTTCGCGGCCAGCCCGGCCCTCTACCGGCTGGATCTAGACGGCAATGGCTGGACCTGTGACTGCCGGCTGCGGGGTCTGAAGCGCTGGATGGGCGACTGGCACTCACAGGGCCGGCTCCTCACCGTTTTCGTGCAGTGTCGCCACCCTCCGGCCCTGCGGGGCAAGTACCTGGATTACCTGGATGACCAGCAACTGCAGAACGGGTCTTGCACAGACACCGCGTCCTCGGTTCTCCCGATTGCCGACAGCAAGCTGCGACCCCTACCCACAGCTCCAGGGGAGGAGGTGGCGCCCCCTGCAGGTGCCCTCGCGGAGGCGCTACTGCCGCAGCCGCAGCCGCAGCAGCGGAGTCGATTTCTGCCGGGCATAGCCTGGGATGGGGCGGCCAGGGAGCTTTTGGGTAACCGCAGCGCCCTAAGGCTGAGTCGGCGGGGCCCGGGCCTCCAGCATCCGGGTTCCCACGCAGCTGCCGCTTCCGCCGCGGGCACGGCGCCACACCCGCTGGACCTCCTCGAGAAGCCTGAGCGTGCACGTCCGACTCCGTCGGATCCGGCCTCGGCGGAACCTACCCCGACGGCCCCGCTCTCCTCCGCGCCAGCCGGCGACCCCTGGCAGCGCGCTGCTAAGCAGCGCCTGGCGGCGCAGCAGCAGGAGAGCGCCGCCCAGTCGGACGGCGGGGTGGGCCCGCCGCCGCTGGTATCCGACCCGTGCGACTTCAACAAGTTCATCCTGTGCAACCTGACGGTGGAGGCGGTGGGCGCCGACAGCGCCTCGGTGCGCTGGGCGGTGCGCGAGCACCGCAGCCCCAGGCCGCTGGGCGGCGCGCGCTTCCGCCTGCTCTTCGACCGCTTTGGCCAGCAGCCCAAATTCCACCGCTTCGTCTACCTGCCCGAGCGCAGCGACTCGGCCACGCTGCGCGAGCTGCGCGGAGACACCCCCTACCTGGTGTGCGTGGAGGGCGTGCTCGGCGGCCGGGTCTGCCCGGTGGCTCCCCGCGACCACTGCGCGGGGCTGGTCACCCTGCCGGAGCCTGGCAGCCAGGGCGGCGTCGACCACCAACTGCTGACCTTGGCCCTGCTGGCCGTCAACGCGCTGCTGGTGCTGCTGGCCCTGGCCGCCTGGGCGTCGCGCTGGCTGCGGAGGAAGCTGCGGGCCCGGCGGAAGGGCGGGGCTCCCGTCCACGTTCGCCACATGTACTCCACCCGACGGCCTCTGCGCTCCATGGGCACTGGCGTGTCCGCCGACTTCTCCGGCTTCCAGTCGCACCGGCCGCGCACCGCCGTGTGCGCGCTCAGCGAAGCGGACCTCATCGAGTTCCCGTGCGACCGCTTCATGGACAGCGGGGGCGGCGGCGCAGGCGGCAGCCTCCGGAGGGACGACCATCTCCTGCAGCGATTTGCCGACTAGGTAGATCCAGGGTCTCCAGGGGGTGTGGAGACCATCTCCTTGGCCCTGGGGAGCCGCCTGTCCGCGGGCCCCAGCAACCCACCTCAGGGGAAGATCTCCTTTTATCAGACCTTCTCTTTTCTCCCTTTTGTGCATTTGCCAGAAGGGCCAAAGAAGACAGATAGCAGCTAATTCCGCACCACCCCCCAAATCCCGAGGCTCGCTCATGAAGTAAATGGTTGGTATTGGTGGCCAAGACCTCTTGGAACAAGTGGATGGTGGGGTCAAGAGACTGGCAGCCTTCTTTACTGAGTTGGTGCAGCTGTGAGAATGGACTCTTTTAATGCAGTAGTCTGGCCTCTGGGGTAGAAAAGGGTGCTCGTTGCCCCCTACGTGGCCATGAAAGAATTGGATGCATGTGTTTTTGTTTGTTGGAGTTTTGTTTCTATTTAAGGAAAAAAAGAGAACGTATTACCATTGCAAAGGTAGCTTGGCAACTGACTCCACTGGTCTGGTGGTCTCTGCCAAGAAGGGTGATGTTGTAAACAGGTGGTGAAGTTTAACACACTCTTGGAGGAACTCTTTTGTTGACTGATAGAACGTTCAGGATAACTTAATGTTTAAATAATTAGAGATGCTACTTTTTTTTTTCAAAAATGTGAAGAGCTCTGACATTTAACAAACTGACCAGTAAACTCAAGGACAGTTTTAGTTGAGCAGGACAGTTCAACTATTTTCCTTTTAACATTAACACCACGAAAACATTTGCTGACCTTCAGGTTAACTAAGATTACAAAGTTTCTCAGGAGGAGGCTGCATGCAAGACTTCTCTGTCAGGGTTGCTCCTGTGGCTTTTTTAATTTTAATTTTTAAACTTACATGTGGAAAAGGAAATTTCAATGCCAGACTCCATAAAAGAATGTTAAGATGTACCTAACTGATGACCCCATAGAGAATGCCATCGTTCTAGTTCACTTTACCACATCACTGATGACCAGTCCAGGTTGGAATAAATGTGATGTGGTACTTCTCATGCTTTTATCAATAACACGCAGTTGACTGTGCCATACTTCTCTTGAACTGCACAGTTAAATGATCAAAATAATTTCCTGATAGGAGGTGAGCAAACGGTAACTTACGATTGATAGTATAATGTTTGATCACATTATTGTCTTATATGAAAATGAGTGGGGGATGTGAAAAAAATGTACATCAGTGATTGTATGTTTCTACTAAAACCAGAAGATTGTTATGAATACTTAAACCTCACTGTGAAATAATTATATATTTTGCAAATTAATCCCTCCACTACCCAGTGGTTTTTTTCCCCCACGTTATTAAAACTTATCTTTTAGTTAATAATTGCAGTATTTTTTAAAAATGTTTTTGTTTTAAACTTAGGGTTAGTCTTTATTTGTTCAGTTGTTTTCAACTCTTTGGGATACTTTCATTCCTTGATATTTATGAAGTAGTGTTTATCACTAAATGTAGTGCTTTGGTTTACATGAATAATTTTGTGTGTGGTCTAAAAACAGTCACTTAGAAGATGTACAAGATGGTTATATTCATCGTGGTTACAGATTCATTGGCAGCAGAGTGCTGGGGAAGCCACTGCAAAGGTGCTAAGGCTAACAGTGAATTTTCTGTTTAGGGCCTTAAGCCCCCGAGGGTCCTGAAGACTCAGGGAATCTGTCATATTCCAGAGATCCTTCAACCCCGCTTCACCCCTTTTCTGTTTCATCTCCACTGAACCAGGCCTGGCTTGTCCCAACAGCTGAGTAGGGACACAGGGATTTAAATGAACTGACCTTTGTTTATGTTCAGATGAGTAAATGTCCAGACCACTTAAAGTACAGCTGCTTTTCTGGCAGTCTTATCTGTGGGGCCCAAACTTAATAAACCACAGGAAATAGACTGTCATTCCTAGTTTGAGGCCAGGGCTTGCTTCAGATTCTTAGTCTTGGGAGAAGTGGAGTTTGCTCTTATTTGCAACCTTGTGGTTATCATGCACCTTTTGTGCTCCTAGTTTTTTCATTCAGAGAGCAATTGCATTTCTTAGCTCTTGCTTTTTTTACCCAGCAATGTAATAAAGTGAGTCCCTTTGAAAGTCTGAAACAGACCTCTGGTTCTTCCCACCACCTACTCTTTCAACTGCAAAAATCACTGAAAATGGTTAATGCCTGAATCCATGTAAAAACACTTTCACTGAAAAGTCCTTCAGTGGGAAATGAATAAATGTTATACATTGTTATGTTCAGTTATGTTCAATAAACCCACTTACTAATGGAGATGTTTTCTTGTTGGAGTTTCCAAATATTTTACAGCCTTTCATAATGGTACACTGAATTTTTGTACAGCAGTTTTCATCAATGAAGATGAAACAAACTGGAAGTCTTTCTGTCCTCTTTCACTGTCTTTTAGTTTCCATTTCCAAGCAGAGTGTGGGCTTTCTTTTTAAGAAATGCTTGTGACTTTCTTCCCAAAGAAATAATGAGATGGCTTTAGAAGCAGGTGGTCCACCATGATGTGCAAATGCTGTCAAAACACCAGTGGCAGCAAAATAATGGGTCTCAGCAGGTTCCAGCTGTTTAAAAGACACTGAACTAAAAGTCAAGCTCTTTGACTCTCATGGTCAAAAATAAGAAAAAATTTTCTTGACCTAGAGGCCATCTTTGCCATTAAAAAATAGATGAAAAATAAAATTCCTAAAGAAAAAAAAAACTTTATGAGAATTAGGAGTGTTCAGTTAAAGAGCCATTGATGCAGTCTGGAATGTGTTGGGGTCCTCCGCTCAGCCAGTAAGATTATTGCTTTCATAAGGCAGATCATTTTGTGATGCTGCCAGGTAATAATTAGCATGTGTTCAGTACACCTTCACTAATTTGCCAAACACCTGGTTTTCCCCAGAAGTACAGTAACATGGGCAGCTACTGCATATTAAGAAATTATTACAGTAGACACTGGGTTACTTGGTATTTGTGCTTAACCGCTCCCTGCTCTGCTTCTGAGACTTGGAGATAAGTGACTACGAAGCATTCTAATGCCACAAATGTATTCAAAATTCAGACCATGAACCAGGATCAAAACATTCTTATAGGCCTTCTACCTTCACCATCTCAGAGAATTAATAGCATCACTAAAATTCAGAATGATTTTAAGGAAGTGATGAAAGAATTTTAAGTCATCTGGGATTGCTTTCTTTCTGTTTACTTAATCACTGTGTTTGAACTTCTACAGCAGTGAAAATGAGGATGCTGGGTCCTGACTGCAGAGCGCTATTTTAAGGAATAAATAAGTAAAAAGCATTAGATAGCACCAGTTATAAGGCACTTCAATAAGCAGTTTTTCAATGTACCAATAATACAGTATTATTGGTATTGGTAGCAGTATGACCCTATTGGCAGGGTATGACACATTTAGGAGTTATATGATATGTTTTAGAAGTTTCATGGGCAGGTGATCTGCTTAAACCCTTAACCAATCAGAAAATTGAGATAATACTACTACAGTGACTCTTCTCTCTCCTTGTTTTGGTTAATTGAAGCGCTTCTATGATTTAGTGTGGAAGGATAGCTCTTGAAATATTTTCTCATTATTTAAAAAAGTGAATATACTAGTCTTTGAGCAACATGTCCTATGTTTATTAAACTCTTGACATAAATTAATTCATCTTTTAGATCAGAACTAAGACTGTAAATGATCTTGCTTATACAGTGCCCCCCCCCCAACTTCCCATTAACTTAGTGATAGCATCTGCAAGTGTCCTTTTACACTTAGTTTACTTAAAAGGATACTTTACATTCACAAGTGCATTTTCTTAGGGATTTAAGGTCACTTTATCCTTGCCAATCATCTCGCAAATAGTATTCATTTTGCATGGGAAATAAAGGTATTTAGAGGTTATACTTACATTGACTACTGAAATAATTAGGGGAAAATGTAGCTTCCTGATACCTGGTTGCTTTATCTTGGGGCAGAATACCAGAATATCCCACTGCATCTGTTTGAGAGATTTGAAGCTACAGGCATTGTGATTCCTTATGGCACAGAAACAGAACTTTGTAATTTGGCTGTGAACTAGCCTCAGACAGACAAATTGTCATGCACTAACACTGTAAGCAACAGCATTTCTTGAATCTGTAACTTCATAAAAGTTTGTTTCAAATTCACCAAATTTTCATAAATGCTAGTCCTGTGCCATCGTTAATGCTGAGACAGCCACACTGTTTTAGGTTAAGACCAGCTATAGCCAAGTAGCAATTACTCACTTTTCCAAGTTTAAGGTTTTGATGAACTGATGCTTACCCTGAAGCTAACTGTATATTCACTCTTAGTATATGTACACACTTTTAATGGTGATCACACTTTTATTCCTTTTTTTCTCAGTTGTGGTGTCCTCCTAAGGATTTTTACTTTAGGAAATGAAAATGAGTGCAAATAATAACAAATACCCATATTGGTTCATTTCAGTTGCTCAGTCATGTCTTAATCTTTGGGGCCTAATGGACTACAGCACACCAGGCTTCCTTGTTCATCACCAACTCCCAGAAATGCTCAAACTCGTGTCCATCAAATCAGTGATGCCATCCAACCAACTCATCCTGTCATCCCCTTCTCCTCCTGCATTCAGTCTTGCCCAGCATC
This sequence comes from Antilocapra americana, assembly GCA_007570785.1. NCBI lineage: Eukaryota > Metazoa > Chordata > Mammalia > Artiodactyla > Antilocapridae > Antilocapra > Antilocapra americana. Next base: position 20,585,440 of record ML660772.1, on the reverse strand, counting down.
AGGTTCTTTTCTAGTGAGTCAATTCTTCGCATCAAGTGGCCAAAGTATTGAAGCTTCAGCTTCAGTATCAGTCCTTCCAGTGAATATAGACGGACGTTGTTGGCAAAGTAATGTCTCTGCTTTTTAATATGCTGTCTAGGTTGGTCAAAGCTTTTCTTCAAAGGAGCAAGCATCTTTTAATTTCATGGCTGCAGTCACCATCTGCACTGATTTTTCAAGCCCCCCAAAATAAAGTCTCTCACTGTTTCCATTGTTTCCCAATCTATTTGCTATGAAGTAATGGAACTGGAGGCCATGATCTTAGTTTTTTGAATATTGAGTTTTAAGCCAGCTTTTTCACTCTCCTCTTTTACTTTCATCAAGAGGTTCTTCAGAGCCTCTTCACTTTCTGCCATAAGGGTGGTGTCATCTGCATATCTGAGGTTATTGATATTTCTCCTGGCAATCTTGATTCCAGCTGTGCTTTATCCAGCCTGGCACTTCGCATGATGTACTCTGCATATAAGTTAAATAAGCAGGGTGACAATATACAGCTTTGACATACTCCTTTCCTGTTTGGAACCAGTCTGTTGTTCCATGTCCGGTACTAACTGTTGCTTCTTGACCTGTATACAGATTTCTCAGGAGGCAGGTAGGTATTCCCATCTCTTTAAGAATTTTCCACAGTTTGTTGGGAAACTATACAAAAAAAATCTTAAAGACCCAGATAACCATGATGATGTGATCACTCACCTAGAGCTAGACATCCTGTAGTCCAGAGTCAAGGGGGCCTTAGGAAGTATCACTATGAACAAAGCTAGTGGAGGTAATGGAATTCCAGTTGAGCTATATCAAATCCTAAAAGATGATGCTGTGAAAGTGCTGCACTCAATATGCCAGCAAATTTGGAAAACTCAGCAGTGGCCATAGGAAAAGGTTGGTTTTCATTCCAATCCCAAAGAAAGGCAATGCCAAAGAACGCTCAAACTACTGCACAATTGCACTCATCTCACAAGCTAGCAAAGCAATGCTCAAAATTCTCCAAGCCAGGCTTCAACAATATGTGAACCAAGAACTTCAGATGTTCAAGCTGGATTTAGAAAAAGAGGAACCAGAGATCAAATTGCCAACATCCACTGGATCATTGAAAAAGCAAGAGAGTTCCAGAAAAACATCTACTTCTGCTTTAATGACTATGCCAAAGCCTTTTACTGTGTGGATCACAACAAACACCCATATAGCACCACTCAATAACAGTTCACATTTTGCAGTGTTTGTCTTCAGCCTTATTAAATGTTTTTATTGACAAAGACCCTGATTTTATTTCTCAACTACCATTGTGAGATTGATGTGTGTCCTTCTGACAGTCAGCTCTCCTTTTTCACAGAAGTTATGTTGTGTAAGATCATAGCAAACATTAAAATAGCAGACACTAAACTATTGCTCCCAGGGGAGATTCAGGATTAGGTTCCTCTGAGTCTCTGGCCACATTTTCATCAGCTCATCAATATATAACCTTATTTTATGTGTGCTTCTGTTTAAAGATACCATGTTTAGTACATATCATTGACTCATTAACCTTGAACTCATGGCTCACCGCACTATAATCCATGCCTGAAGAAAGTGTATCTAACACATGTATTTTCTCCCCAAGACTCATCACAACCTTTCAGGCCTTCCTTAGGGGCTCTAGCCAACACTTCTGCACTATGCTTGGGAGCGCTTTCAAACCACAAAATCACCAACAAAAAGAACAAAAATGCAAAAAAAAATAAAAAGTAACACTAAATAGACTGAAAAGGACACTTGTTAAGAGTATGAGATACGAAACAAGAAAGCAGAACAGTGTTCTGTTCAGCACCAGGAACACACAGGGCCACTCAGATTTCCCATTATGTGCGTGTTGGCTAGTGGCTGTGAAAGTGCTACAGAGCAGTGATTCTGGGGTTACAGATAAATTCAGGTGAGTAGGTGAGCTTACAAACACATAACCTGTGAATAATGAAGATCAACCATACATTTTATCTCCCCAGTCCTTCTCCTGTACCCACTACCCCTTTCCTCAACGCGGTAAATTAACTTTTCTATCCTTTGAGCAATCTTTTTTTAAAGTAAAATTGGTACATCGTATTAGTTTCAAGTGTACAACATAATACTTGCATCTTTGTATACAGGTACACTACAGTGTAGTCAGCACAATAAGTCTAGTTATTATGTGTCACCATGCAATTGACTGCCTTCACCCATTTCACCCACCTTCCAAACCTTTTCCCCTCAGATACCCATCAACCTGTTCTCTGAATCTCAGAGTTCTGTCTGATTTTTTTCACTTAACATGATATTCTCAAATTCCATCCATGTTGTAAAAAATGTCAAGATTCCTTTCTTTTTATGGCTTAGTAATATTCCACAGTGTATGTATATCACATCTTCTCTATCCATTCCTCTGTTGATAGTCACTTAGGTGGTTTCCATATTTTGGCTATTGTAAATAATGCTGCAATGAACATAGGGGTGCACTTTTCTTTTTAAGTTAGTGTTTTCTGTTTTTGTTGAATAAATAAATACCCAGAAGTGGGTAGCTGGATAATACAGTAGTTTTACTTTTAGCATTTTCTCTATTGCATGGTAACCACATAGGTGTGATTATATTGTCGATTATGATGGCTTTGGGTGTATGTGTTGAGGATGGAAATGGAAGGGTTGCTTTCTTTTTCTTTTTGGACAACTTTAGTTTGATATTTTCTAGCTACTGTCTGAAGTGTTTTGCTCTTTTGCTACATGTGCATAGTCTCTATTTCTTCTTTGGTGCTGTTTATCATACACTAAAAATGTACTTACTTATGTATCTTTTCTTACTTTTGCACATTCACTACTTCTCCAGTTTTCAGGCAGTGTGTCACAAAAAGAAGAAAAGACTAAGTGCATCCAGGGCTAATTATATCCCAGGCCTGAGTGCATCCTGGGGTTAAGTGCATCCTTGATCCCATTTGCTCTATCCCCTTTTCCAGTTCATTCAATTTTATTAATTTATATTCTTATCGTCATCATCATTCTCATCTTTCTCCTTGCTTTTGATCTCTTCTTTTTCTAGTTTTTAATGTAAAATCTTTAGATTATTGTGAACTTTTTCCTACTAATATTGTCATTTGATACTATAAAGGTCATCAAGTTCCTTACAGATTTTGTTATGTTGCATTTCAATTTTTACTCAACTGAAAATATTTTCTGATTTCCAGATGGTTTCTCCTGTGACCCCTGAATTATTTAGAAATTCAGTTCAGTCGTGTCCAACTCTTTGTGACCCCATGAACCGCAGCACGCCAAGCCTCCCTCTCCATCATCAACTCCCAGAGTCCACCTAAACCCATGTCCATTCAGTCGGTAATGCCATCCAACCATCTCATCCTCTGTCGTCCCTTCTCCTCCTGCCCTCAATCTTTTCAAATGAGTCTTTTCAAATGAGTCACCTCTTCACATCAGGGGGAAGTGTGTTGTTTAATTTCCAAATACTTGGAGATTTTCCAGATATCATTCTGTTGTTGATTTCTAGCTTGATTCCTTTGTGGCCAGAGATTTCAGTTCTTTTAAAACTTGTTAAATTATGTTTTATGACCCAGAATACTTTCTGTACTGATAAATGTTCCATGTGCACATGAAAAGAATTTATATATTCTGCTATTTTCATGTAAAGTATCTTGTAAATATTACATAAACATAGCTGGTTGATAGTATTGTTCAGCTCTTCTGTTCTGTTACTGATTCTTTTGTCTACCTGCTCAATTAAGATAACAAGAAAGAAATGTGGATTTGTCTATATCTCTTTTCAATTATCTCAATTTTTTGTGTGTATTTTGAAGTTTCCTGTTTTAGATTGTTTTATCTTATTATATAATGGTCCCTTTGTATTATATAATGTATCCATCTCTGCTAAAAATATAACCAGTTTTTTTTGAGGGAAATTTTATATACATATACACACACACACATATATATGTATGTATATACACACACATATATATAAAATAATATATATACTTACATGTATAACATATTGTAATACACATATGTTCTCTTTAAAAAAATAATTTCTGGTGCCCTGTAATTTGGGTGGTAAGTCTCAGTTTCTATATGATATTGTACTTCTGCCTGAAGAATTTCCTTTAACGTTTCTTGTAGTGAAGTTCTGTTGGCAATGAATTATCTCATCTTTTTCAGAAAATGTTTTTCTTTTACAAGAATTTTTTTTGTTGTTGTTAGAAATTTTGTTGTCATTGACTTTTATTTTTCTTTCAGTACATTAGAAATGTTTCCCCACTGTTATCTAGCTTGCTTAGCTTTTGGCAAGGGGTCTGCTCTAATTACACTGGATTCTCTATATAATGCCTCTCTTTGTTCTGGCTGCATTCAAGATTTTCTCTTTAAGTTGTCTTTCAGCAGTTTGCTTGTGTTATGTCCATGTGTTTAAAACATTGTTCTAACTACTTATGTCTCTTTGAGCTTCTTGCATCTGTGGTTGTCTTTCAGTAGTTTTAGGAAATTGAGTCATTTGAAATAGTTCCTTAAATATTTCTTCTGTCCTGCTATTTTTTCCCTCTGGAAATTTAATTACACATATGTTAGACTGCTTGATTTTGTCCTCTTGTATATTCTGTACTTTTTTTTTCCACACGTTTAAAATCTTTGTAATTCTTCTTAGATCATCTCTATTGGCCTATCTTTAAGTTTATTAATTGTTTTCCAACTGGTTGCAGTCTGCTAATTAGCTCTTTAAGGAATTATTCATCTCTGATACCTTTTTTCCTAGATGGTTTTTTTTTAATTTGTTTTAAAAAATGTTTCTATTTGTTGAAATTCCATATCTGTTCATGCATGTTGTGTAATTTTCCAGTAGATCTTTTAATATATCAATTCTTAGTTATAGTGAGGTTTTTGTCTAATAGTTTCAGCATCTAGACATCTCTGAATCTAATTTATTGATTGCTTTTTATTTAAACAATAGGCTATTTTTCATGATTTTTTTATTTTAAGCATTATAAGGCTTGTAAGTTTTATTTGAATGCTAGATTTTATATCAGAAGAATACTCAAGACTGAGACAAATATTCCTTATGCCCAGAAGAAGAGACAACCCTTCTGTCAGGCTATACCTTTGAGGAGTTGAATCAACTAAAGCAGTATTTGAGCTGAGTTCGGATTTTCTTGTTGCTATTAGTATACCACAGACTTCAAATTTTTATTTAGTCAGATGCAAATTTATTTGTCAAACAGCCTGTTTAACCTTTATTTTTAAAGTTGTTTATTTTCAGAAGCATTTATTATGTGTAGTAAATAAAAACTTCTTTTGATTTGATAGACTGTGTTTTTGAAGATTTTACATACATGGACTGATGTTCTTAGGTTTGTATAATGATTTATGTTAATATACATGCAAATTAGCACCCAGGAATATGTTTTATTTTTACTTTAACCCCCAACATTATATAAAACATGGAGACTCCTTTCCAAATAAAATTAACAGAAGATGTTCTTTTGTAATGAACGACTCTATGAATTGGATTATATTTAGGTAATATTTGAAACAATTCAAGTGAAGGAGAGTGAAGAATTGTACTTTTTAAAGCCCTGTGTTTGGGGCTTTTAGTGTAAACTTGAGAACATGATCAGTCACGGTATCATGAATTCTCAGTTAGACATTTTACTGTATACTGCAATTGCTTAGGAAGAAGCCCTGGTTATAAAAGGCAATGGCTTTCCATCATTTTCACTGAACTCTAAACAAATGCTCAGCGTAAAGCCAAACTGGTGGAGGAGGAACAAAAAGAATTAGATAAAGTAGGATTTTTGTTTAGTGGAACAACCCACATATGCCCCAGTCCTGGGAAGGATTGTGCAAACCTGATACTGTAAAAATCACCAGATCTCAACATTTTAGATAGACAAAAAAATAGCTCATTGTCACAGAGAAAATTAAAATACTTAGTTTTAAGACTGACTATATCAAAAGTACTATTATTAACTAACAATGTGGAACATCTTATAGAAGGGAGATGCTGTATTTGAGATGCTTGTGTACAAATACCTATGTTGTTTTTATACCTATTATTTCATGTATAGAAAAGTTTAAAGTAAGTGTTGTGTAAAGTGAATGCGTAACCCTTAAGTGTTGCCTGTTCGGGGGCAGAAGGCGTTTAGCTTTATTTCCAGCACTATTTCACGATTCATTCAGTCTTCACAGTGACTCTCTGAGAAAGGTACCATTATTATCCTCACGTTAGAGATTGAGGCACAAAGAAGTCATGCGTTCAGAGCAAGATCCCTGAGTAGGGAGGTGTTTGAAGCTTGACTGGAATTCAAGCTGGCTCCAGTCCTGGCTGTCAGTCCTTACACTCTGGGCTGTTGCATGCACATGCAATAACTGATGAAACATCAGTGGATTGTTCTTAAGACATGTCTTTTTTCCCCAAACAGTACTTTAAAAATCATCTCTAAGTAATTTGGCCTTTACGTGTTGCCTGTTTCTCTTACTATGTGTCATTCGTCAAGGGCAATACCCAGAATTACATTATTCTTCTGTGAACATTTGATGGCTGACATACAGTCCATCTCACAGCCACAACTGCTTCCCTCTGTCTTGACATAGACGGGTCACTCTCTTGTGCTGTGAGGTTAGTTCTTTCCACTCGCGTGTGAGCTCCCTTAGGACAAAAATCCCATCTTGCGTTTCTCTGTTTCTCCACAGAGCCTGACTAGCTTAGAGTTCCTGGCTACCTGCTTATTGATGAGTGTACAAGGCAGCAGCTGTTCAACATTTCCCTCTGAGACACACATGCCAGACTGTTCCCGTAAGTCATATGCACTCCTGTGCTGAGGCAAGTCATTAAATAGCTGTAATTCCACCAAATGTACATTTATATAAGAACAGTTGAAAGTTGATTTGGGTGCTGTAAGATGGTATGTTTGACTGGGGGTACAATATGATTCTACTTTTTCTACTTTTAATATAGGAACATAGTTCTCAAAAAATGAACATCTGGGAAATTTAACATACATTTCTTCTCTTTGTGTGCTATATAGAGCTTTCATGTTGCTGAGAATAAATCTGAAATCGTGTCTTATTTATGTTGGCATTCCCATGATAGCATATTCCTGCAGAGTGTGTTTCACATAGTAGGTTCTCAATATATGCCAGTGGATTTTTTTTTTTTAATTTTAAGCATTAGTCCTATTAGGAAGGGAATAGGATAGGAGGAATTTGAAGCCTGAGTTTGGGCTTTCAAGGATGTGCGACAGGATATTGTTGTCATCACACTGATGGTATTTTCTGCCGGGTCCCTGTCTTTCGGTAACTTCTTCCCCCACAAAATTATGACTGAGACTTAAAAAAAATTCAAGGCAGAACAATCATGTATGAATTTCTTTGTGCACCAGAAAGGCACAGTAAGACAAGTGTTTTTGTGAGATAAGGAATGTTTCAGCGGCATGGTGACGCATGAATTGAAGTGTAGGCCACCAGTCCCACCAGGTAAATGACTATCTGCAGTTGCCAGAGTGAGCAGCTTCCATGGCTGATGAAGCTGCTCACCTTGGCATATTTATCATCATTACCCCAGGGGACAGAAACCAATATCTCTATTCTTATGAATATAAATCCATAAAAGGAGACACAGCTAGTTGAAAAGAATTTGTGTATTTAGGTGTTGTGTGTGTGTGTTGATAAAAGCATAGTGGGGTGGGGAGTGAGAAATGGTTGCTTGCATTTTCTTTCCTCTTTTAACTTTTTCCTATTTTTACTGAAAAGAGAAGATGACATCAGTCTCTCATTTGCAAGCTCGGATTTATGATAGATACTCCAGTCTGCAAGACTTCTAGGGGCATAGTTTTTCCTTATAAGGGAGCTGAATAAGGCTGCAACACATGGATAATCTGTGTTATCATCTCTCAGACTGTGATTGCCATCCGATTAGGGAGGCCAGGGGTGAGGGATGTGACCTTGGACGCTGTCTCCCCCAACCCCCTACCCCAGCATGGTACTAACTGCTTCCTGGCCTGGAGTTTGGAGGCAGAATTGGGGACATGAGTCCACAGACAGCACCACACCTGCCAGGAAGCTAGTTGAGAAGGGGGTGTGGGTGGCGGGGCTCTAGGTGCTCAGGCAGTACCAGTCCTGGAGCCAGGTGAAGGACGTAGAAGAGGCTCTATTTCCTGAACCAAGCGATTGCCCTATGTTTTAGTTGCTAGGGCCTGCTGTAACAAGGTACCATGGACTGGCTGGCTTAAACAACAGAGGCGTATCGCTACATAGTTCTGGAGGCGGAAGTCCAAGTTCAAGGTATCAGCCGGGCTGGTTCCTTCTCAAGGCTATGGGAAAGAACGAGCTCCACAGCCCTCTCCCAGATGCTGGTGGTTTCTGACAATCTTGGGCTTTCCTTGGCTTGTAAAGGCATCAGCTCGATCTCTCCCTTCATCTTCATGTGATGCTCTCCCTGAGTGTGTCTAAATTTCCTCCTTTTATAAGGACACCAGTCATATTGAAGTAAAAGCCCACTCTACTTGGATATGACCTCATCTTAATTGCAGTTACGACTGCAATGACCCAATTCCCAAATAATGTCACATTGTGAGGTACTGGGGGTTAGGACCTCAACATCTGAATTTTGGAGTTGGGGGGATACACAACCCCACCCCTAACAGCATTCATCCTGTTGATGGTTGATTCAGTTGGGAGTATTTTCTTGATTATTAAAGGTGATAGGGAAGGGACAAGGGAACAGGGGAGGAAATGGTGGAGCAATTGATTTATTTTTTGTTTTCTGACAAAGAATCAGTACCTGGGAGATTGAAGCCTGCAGGGAGAAGTGAAAGGATTCCTTCACTGCCCCTCAGGATAGTCATATTTTTGAAGACACAGACAGTATCTGAGTTGAAGTATGATCCATGAGTCAGAGCACCTAAGTCCCCATAACTTTTCCAAACTCGCCAGTGGTATGTGAGTTTCAGCCACCCAGGCAAAATTACCCAGAGTTCTTGTGTGATGCCTTCAGAAGTTTTAGGGTGCTCTCCTGAGGAGCCTTTCTCCTCTTCTGGGCTCTGGAATATGGTGGGAACTTTCTGAGGAGCAGGTCATTGGAAAAGTCCTGACCTTTCAGCCACTTGTTTTCCCAGTAGTATAGTGTTTTCCTAGCAGTATAGTGTTTATGGCATCACTGACTTGATGGACATGAGTTTGAGCAAGCTCTGGGAGTTGGGGATGGACAGGGAAGCCTGGCGTGCTGCAGTCCATGGGGTCGCAAAGAGTCAGACACGACTGAGTGACTGAGCTGAACAGATAGTGTTTTCAAAATAAATTATCTATTTCCTTAAGAAATGCCGAGACGGGATGGTGTATAGCTAAGACCAGGCACTGGATACTTTGTGAGATATTTTGTATGCATTTTGTTAGTCATTAGAGAAACTCATAATAGTATTATTCCCATTTTCCAGATGAAGCAATCAAGGCTTGTCCAGGAGCTCAAAGGCATCAAGTAACAGTCAATTCCTATCTGTATTCTTTTCACTCTTCCTCCACGTTGTCCTAAGTTTTTGAAGGTAAATCTCCGAAAGCTGTGGATTTTTTAAAAAACAAATCTTAAATACCACACTGAGATAAGACTTCACTTTTTATTTCCTTTGAGCCTCCAGTATAAAATGAGGAGATTGGATTTATTCAGATGATCACGATGGGTACACGTAGCCCTAAAATGCATCTAATATTATGAGTTAGTTTTCCTATTTGAATATAAAAAGGAGAGGATGTAAGCTGTTGATCTGCTTTTTTTTTTAAGATGGAATTTCAGCATCTCCTTGTGGAATTTCCTGGTTCTCAACCAAATATGTAGATCCCGCCTCTCAGAAGCTTGTCTATTTCAGACAGCAGTAGGATCATAATCTGGTTACTTAGGGGGTCTGGTCTTTGGAGCCTTATGATTTTCTTTTCTTCTCTTCTTCCCCTGTGCTCTTGCTTCTCCCACAGATGTTCAGAGCTGACCACGTACAGTAGCTGGTCTCTCTGGCCAGGGGAACATGCTGGCCCTCCCTGTGCTGAGATCAGCTCCCACTATGGGCACATCTCCTGTGGGCCAAACAACAGGCTTTGACTGATTGAGTTCAGGAAGACTTGCTTGTGTGTGGATGTGGTAATGGCGCCAGTAAAATTCAATTACTAGATCCCAGAGGACTGTAGCGGGCAATAATAAATTAGGAAACATGAGCTTTGGAGTATCTGAGCTGAAATGATAATGGGGCTATTGAAAAACAAACAAACAAAAATCCTATGCATTCATTTAATAATAGACACTGCTGCTCTTCCCACCAAAAATTAGTTCATCAACTAACCCTTTGTTCTTGTCATAAAAGAATATGCGGAGACACGGCCAAGAGAATTTTGTCTTAATTACTTGGTATTGTTGTCACCCCCAGAGCACACCTGGCTTCAGGGTAACTGGTACATAGGGAGGAAGCAGCCGCCTGGAGGGGCCTCCCAAGGCCACGGCACTAATCCATGCTGGGCTCACAGATGCTCACAGTCCATGGCCTTGGGTTTCAGGTTGCCATCCCAGGATGAGGTCTGAATGGAGGTTGTAACCTCAGAAGGTCCGGCTAGCACTTAACCGCTGACATCCATCAAGAATGTCAAGGCTCGCATTGTCTCATTAATTTGAACCAGTTTTCCTGCCATCAGATCCTTTTTCATTGCTAACCTTTCTGCTCTGTCTTTCTTCCTCTGTGAGACGTTTATGGCCTCTCTTGTTTATGCCCCTCGCCTGTGAGTTGTGCCCTGGAAGGCCAATCTTAGGGAAAAGGCATGTTTTCCCTCCTCTACACCAGAAGTGGAACTTGCAGAATTGATTGACATTTCTTTTCCAGTGTGAGTTTCAAATGTATGAAAGAACATCTAAGGTAATCTGGATGTCTCTGCAGACTCTGTTTTGCAGATAATCTTAAAACTCAAAACAAAACAAAAAAAAATTGTTTGGCTCCCATGGGTTTTCCTTGCTGTGTGTGGGCTTTTCTCTGGTTACGGTGAGCAAGGGCTACTCTCTAATGCAGAGTATGGGCTTCTTGCTGGGGTAGCAACCCTTCTTGCGGAGCACGGGCTCTAGGCACACAGGCTCAGTAGTTGTGGCTCGCAGGCTCGAGAGTGCAGGCTTATTAGCTGTGGTGCACAGGCTTAGTTGCTCCACAGCATGTGGGATCTTCCTGGACCAGGGATCAAACTAATGAACCTGCGTTGCAAGGGTGACTCTTAACCACTGGACCACCAGGGAAGCCTCAATCTTAAAGTTAAAATGGTTTGTCTTTGTTGTCTTCCTTCACCTTATTTCCTTTTTCAACCAGATCCCAGCATCCAAGTGTAGACCACAGAACTGAGAAACAGGAGGTATGGAAAGATGGCAAAGGTGCCAAAAAAGTTCTGACCTAGTAGCACAGTATTTTCACTTGCAGTAAATATCTTTTTGCAGTATCTATTGAGACCAAGCCCCTTTCTTGCAGAATTGGTCCTGACCCCTCACACCACTGAAGGGTAGATCATGCTTATTTTATGTGACCCCTCAAGGATGGTCAACTCATGACCCAAGCTGGGCACAGTAGACTCTTGCTCTAAGAGCTGGAAAGTGAGAAGATTGTTAGGTTAGGATGGAGCTTGGAGAAGGCAGAGATCTGGAGTTTGGGGCCACCATTTTCAGTCCTATGTCCAGAGAGGTGGAAAGTTAGAGGGTGGGGGAAATTTGCCATGACTCAGAGAAGTTGAGGGAAGAAGATATCAGAGACTGTCCATCCCTGGAGAGATAGAATCACTTCCTTGGTTCAGAGTGACTGTCAATTTTCTACTTTCAGACCCTTGTGAAGCCTGACTGCATTTCATTGGTGACCCTAAGGGTCTCCCAGTAAAGTCTCCTTTTTTCTTTGGTTGATCTCCATATGTTGGGGTGGGGGGTGTGCTTGCATGCATGTTTAAACTATAACATTACCATCTAACATGTCCTTGGGCTTGGATGACATTTGAGGACAGTGTCATGAATGGCTGTCCAGCACGAGATGTGGAATATAACAGGTTGTCCACATGACATATATATTGAAAGGATGTAAAATAGCCCTGCCAGCAAGGTGGTTTTACTGTAGAAGTGGAAACCTTCTGTAAAGGGTGACCCTTCATTTCCTTTTGGTCTTCCCCCCAAATCTTGCATGTGTCCTCTCTGTAGGACCTTGTGCTGGGTGCTGCCTCTTTAGCCTTGTATCTTTATCACTTCTTCATCTCATTTGCCTTTTGGCAATTCCTGCGACTTGTCCCTCTTCTCAGCATGTTGAAATTTTTTTTTTTCCTAAGATGCTTAGAGATGATAAAAATGTAAATGTATGATTTCATCAGGGTGAGGGAACCAGCAGTTTGTGGCACACTGTCTTAGGACTTGTCTAAATTAGGGGTGATTCTAAGACAGAAGTTTCAGACATCCAGAGGCAAAAAGCAGACAAGGGATTTTACTGTCTTTTTATTTCCCATGAAACAGAATGCTTAGCAGTGTTCAGATCTTACCCACACTGCTTCCTGGCCTCTGCCGAAGGGGAATTTGCACCGACACCCCAGGGTTATTTTGGCCTGTGCTGGAGTGGCTGGCAGGGAAGGGGGACATCCAGAAGGTTTTTACTCTGACCACAACTGTGCTTGGGGCTTCTATGCAGACACTTAAGTAATCTTCCCTCAGGGAAAAAGCCTGTGGAAGTGTCCAGTCTATCTGGACTTTTGGCACAGTGAGGAGCAATTGTCTTCATTTGTCTATCAGAAGATGAACCATCAAGCACAATCGCTAAATAAAGGGACACTAAAGAGATGATATTTTTTTGTTTTCTTGGTATTAGTTATCTTCTGGGGAAAAAGGCATGGGTCTTGGTGTGTGTGTGTGTGCTCAGTCACATCCAATTCTTTGTGACCCTATGGATTGTAGCCCGCCAGGCTTCTCTGTCCATGGGATTCTCCCAGAAAGAATACCAGAGTGGTTGCCATTTCCTCCTCCTGGCCATCTTTCTGACCCAGGGATCGAACCCACGTCTCCTGCATCACCTGCCCTGGCAGGCAGATTCTTTACCACTGAACCACCTGGGAAGCCTGGGTCTTGATATAACTTGTTTAAAGAACTGTAGTCATAGATCATTAACCTCCCATTCTGCTTTCAAGGAAAAATCAGAATACACGGTATTTGTGCTAATTATAACATGTGGGCTGTCAAGCCCTGTGCTAGGTGTTTTTGTATACTCTTCATTTAAATGTTACTACAGTTGGACCATATTACTACTGATTTTTTAAGGAGTTAAGTCAGTGTCTGAAAGGTCACATAGCTGGTAAGTAAAAAAAAAAAAAAATCTAGTTAGTAAGAAAAATCACACACCTGGAGTATGGCCCCAGGTATATGTTGTGTGTACTCAGTTGCTCAGTCGTGTTCAACTCTCAGTCGTGTTCAACTCTGTGAGACCCCATAGACTATAACCTGCCAGGCTCCTGTGTCCATGGGATTGTCCAGGCAAGAATATTGGAGTGGACTGTCATTTCCTCCTCTAAGAGATCTTGCTGACTTGGAGATGGAACCCGCATCTCTTGCAACTCCTGCATTGGCAGGCGAATTCTTTACTGCTGAACCACCTGGAAAACCCAGCCTCAGGTTTACCTGATTCTTTATACTAGTTCCACTCACTCTAATATATTATTTACCAAGTTTGTCTGATAAGCGGAGAGGGCAATGGCACCCCACTCCAGTACTCTTGCCTGGAAAATCCCATGGACGGAGGAGCCTGGTGGGCTGCAGTCTGTGGGGTCGCACAGAGTCGGACACGACTGAAGCGACTTAGCAGCAGCAGCAGCAGCTGGTAGGACTTCTCAGGGTGAGTGCTTATTCAAAATCCCATCCTGGGACCCACTACAGAGTGAATAAATCAGAATCTTCTAGAAATGGGTATAGGAATTCATCTGAGGTGAAGGTTTTCAGGCAAGTTAAACAAATGCTGCTGTCATGCCTTAAAGGCTTTCCCCCTTAATAACTCAGTGATTCTTGGCAAGATGGGAGTTAAAATAGGCTTTCTCTTTTTAAATAGGCTTTTTATTTTGTAATAATTTTAGATTTGCATATAATTGGCAAAGGCAATACAGAGAGGTCCCATTTACCTTTTCTAAACTGTTTTCCTCAGATGTTGAGATCTTACACAACCACATTACATCCGTCAAAACAGAGAAACTAACACTGATCAGTTAGTAAGAACTGTATGAGGTCATCACTTATCCTGAAAACAGTGACAGAGAAGAACAGGGAAAGGTAGGACAGCCCATAGTTCGTTTTTCTTTCCTTATTCCTCAGCGAGCCAAAGGTCGAGTGCGTTGGTAGAAGGCCTCTGATTAAGAAGCAATTTGAGTTCATGGTGAAGTATTTCCACCATTCTGGTAAGGATGAAATACAAATGCATGTATGAACTACCAAACGAAAATTGTTGATTTTGGTGGTCTCGTGTATATAAGTTAAACGCACACATTGTCGTTGTTGAGAGGTTAAATTACGTCCGACTCTGTGACCCCGTGGACTGCTGCACGCCAGGCTCCTGTGTCCTCCACTATCTCCCTGAGTTTGCTCAAATTCTTGTCCACTGAGTCAGTGATGCTATCTAACCATCTCATCCTCTGTCGCCCCTTCTTCTGTTGCCTTCAATCTTTCCCAACATCAGGGTCTTAGTCGCCTTTAAAACTAGCATTGCATTGTGTAAAGATAAACAGTGAAATTCAAACTAACAGTTAAAAATTTGAAGTTTTCTTTACTTACGGTAACATTAAATAACGAGTTAAAAACTGTAGCAAGTTGAAGTAGAGACTGGAGAAGAAGGAAAAAATTTTGTAGTTTAGTTCGACTGCACATTTTCCTATTCTTTGGACAAAAGGCCCACATTTTCACTTTGCACTCACCGGCTGAGACAAAACGGCCAGTCCTGTTGAGCCCTAGTTGAGAACCCTTGTCTTTACTGAATGAAGCCACAGATGGTGGCACCCAGGCAGATGCATGGAAAGATGTCAAGGGGCAGAGAACTTTCTGCCATTCTAGGGGATGATAGCCCTGGAAGGGGCTTATTCTCCTACGTTAACCAGCCCTGCCTGCCCAGATGGCTATGGGCTCTTCCAGATGATTCCTGTTATTTGAGCACTCCTACCTTTGGCCCAAGGGCAGGAGGATTCCTGTTGCATCTTCTCAGTGGCCAAGCACTTTCTGATGCGGAAAGTGTAACAGCAGATGCCACATCAGGAAGCAGTTACACCCTCGACCTGCCCCAGGCATGAAGCTTTTGCAGGACCACTCTCTACTGTAATACATGATTTCTGTACTCCAGTGGGCAGTTTTTCTTGTTTTGCTTCAATATTAAATCAAAGAAATACCTTCTACACCTACACAGCTTGCTAACTCATTCACCATGGAACAGGGAGTTTGTGTGAAGGGGCAGCTCAGTGGGCTCAGAATAGCAGCTTTAATTTATTTCTGAAAACAAATTAGCCTAATGGAGCAGAACGGATACAAATGGCTCTACGGCAGCTTGCCCCATTGAACGCACAACTTGGCTCTGGTAATTAACAGACACAGTGGCATTCTCCTCTACTTGGAAATGTTCGCTGCAATGTGCCTTTTTGGGTAGGGTGTTCCTTTTAAAAGAAGCACGATTTCCAGCTGGTGGTGTAGGTGTATCCTTCCCCTGAGAGTGAGGCCCTGATATGTAACGTGTGGAGAGATGCTGAGCAGTTGGAGGAAGCTTCCCTGTGCTAAGGCAGCTGCTGGCAGCCCTGGGTGTGGACTGGCCCTTCTTTCCTGGCGAGAGAGTTGTGTCCCCAGTGGTAAGATATGTGACCAAGGATTGAGCAAGCTTAGTAGGTGGCCAACTCAAACATGCCCTAGAACCTTCCCTTCTGTGGGAATCAGCATAGGAGAGCCATCACATGAAAATGGTCCTTTGCAAACCTGTGGTTTGATGGTTTGAATCCTCGGATTAAAATCCATTGTTTTCATAGTTGTGAGAACAAAGGTTTTCCTCTTGGTACACAAGGTCCTTAAAGCTCTTTCCAGAATATTCTTCCCCCAACTACCAGCAAAGCTCATTCCTTTCTTCCTTCAGAATATGTTTCAAATACTCAAACTGAAACTGAATGCCCTCGACACTCATCCCCCTCCCTGCCCAGTCGTTGTATCCCTCTCCACAGGTCACGGGTGTGTCTTGCTATTGTACTTGTCAGCTCTTTGGCTGATAGACTCGATCTTTATTTGCCTTCTTTACCATCTTTTTCTTTACCTGTACCAATGTAATTTCTGCCAAGTTGGATATTTTTCTCTCTTTTGTTTGCTGCTGTATCCCGTCTATGACACATCGCCTGCTACATAGTAGGATCTCAATAGTCATTTGTTGAGAGAATTATCAAATGGATCTGAGCCTCGCCTGCTTCTCCAGCTGTGTTCCCTAGCACATCCCTAACCCTCCTCCCACCCCCTCACTCCAGGCACAAGTTAGATCCATGAAACTCTTTATCACGCCTCCGTAAATTTGTTCATGCAGTTTCTTCCCCTTGCAATACTTATCTCCCCTTTCTACAAATGCTACTCTCTTCTTCATCCTTCTTCATTCCGCTGGAGCCTCAACAACCCCTTCTGTAGTGCAGTGCTGGACCATGCTAAGTGAGGCTTGGTCAGTCAGCATCTTCTCCCACCCAGAGATGCTCAGCAACCCCAGGGCCAGATGGTACCATTTGGATCTTTCTCCCCACCCTGGTGCTTCAGTCGTTTGTTAAGTAAACACACAAATGAGATGTTCAAAGACAGACAACAACTTAGTGACAAGGACCAGAATGCATGCATGCGTGCTAAGTCGCTTCCGTTGTGTTCAACTCTTTGCAACCCTATGGACCCTAGCCCGCCAGGCTTCTCTGTCCCTAAGATTCTCCCGGGAAGAATCCTGGAGTGGGTTGCCATGCCCTCCTCCAGGGCATCTTCCCTACCCAGGGATTGAATCTGCACCTCTTATATCTCCTGTGTTGACAGGCAAGATCTTTACCACTAGTGCCACCTGGGAAGCCCCAGGGACCAGAGTAGTGCCCAGATATTCTGGCCTTCCCCCCATGATGCTTCATTTCCATCAAAGAACTCCTTTGAGAAGACATTCTGCCAACTTCCTGAAAGACACAAGACAGTTTCTGCACTTTACATCCTCCAGCTTCCTGGTACCAAGCCTCTATTATTTTTTTTTTCCAGAAACAAATTTTTCTTAATTTGTCATTCTCCTAATTTCCCATATTAATAATGATGTCATCTGATTAATTTTCATAAAGGGGCTGTTAAGGAGAGAGAGACTTTAGGCATGAAGATTTTGTTGAGATTTGCAGATATTTTGAAGTTACTCAAGTCAAAGGACTGGGCACATTTGCACCCTTTTGTTTTCTGTTCATTTGTTTCTTTTTGGTGTCTGTTCTAGGAATACATTTTATTTTTCATGAAAAATTTCAAACACACATAAAAGCAGTAGGAATAGTACAAGCCTCAAAGATTCATCACTCAGATAAACAGTTATCAATGGACTTCCAAGGCAATCCGGTGATAAAGACTTCGCCTTCCAGTGCAGGGGATTCAGATTCAGTTCTTAGTCAGGGAGATGAGATCTCACATGCCTTAAGGCCAAAAAGCCAAACCATAAAGCAGAAGAAATATTTTAACAAATTCAAGAAAGATTTACAAACTTTAAAATGTTATCAATGATTTGAAACATTTCCTTTTTATTTTTTATTGAAATATTTTAAAGCTTATTATCCCACTTCAAAATACCTCTTAAAAAAAAAGATAAATACAGTACCTTTATCACCCTCAACAAAATTAAAAGTAATTCTTTGGAAATACAATTTTCATGGATATATTTGTGTATATATATATATATATATATATATATATATATGCTGTCTCATCTGGATGAGTGGGGCTTCTTTGGGTCTTTATTGTTGTTGTTCAGTTGCTAAGTTGTCTCTGACTCTTTGTGACCCCATGGGCTGCAGCATGCTAGGCTCCTCTGTCCTTCACTATCTCCCAGAGTTTGCTTATGTTCACGACCATTGAATCGGTGATGGTATCTAACCATCTCATCCTCTGCTGCCCCCTTCTCCCATTGCCTTCAATCTTTCCCAGCATCAGGGTCTTTTCCAATGAGTCAGGTTTACGCATCAGGTGGCCAAAATATTGGGGCTTTCTTATTAATCTGGAATTTTCTCCTCTCAAGTGTCTTAGTAGATCTCGGATCTGGGGAGTCTCGTTGTCCCTCCAGCCCATCCTCTGGCTGTGCTTCCACAATCTAGTCCTTTGAGGGTTGGCACATCTGCTCACCATCTGCAGGCTGCCTATATGCCAAGGTTATGTTGGACTCAGATGACCAGGGATTTCCATTTTTTGTTTTCTTTGTGGGCTCTGCCACATCATAATCATAGTGACCAGTTGGCTCCGTGGTAAAGAATCCACCTGCAGTGAAGGAGACCTGGGTTCAGTCCCTGGGTTGGGAAGATCTCCTGGAGAAGGAAATGGCTACCCACTCTAGTATTCTTTCCCGGAGAATCCCATGGACAGAGGAGCCGGGAAGACTACAGTCCATACGGTCGCAAAGAATACGAATTGACTGAATGACTAACACTACTATTAGATTAATTAAGTGAATAGCTTTCAAGTTTAAACTTTCAAAATCCCAGCATCACCTACACCATCCATATGGGGCCAGGGAGAAAGCACCAAAGAGGCACAGAATCTGGATGTCAAACATCCTGTTGTCTTTCTTGCTTTACAAGAAAGCACTTAGTGGGGGGCGTGTCCTCCCCACAAGATCTTCTCCAAGTGCATGCCTGCAGGGGTCAAAGCCCATGCTGCCCAGATTTGCCAGGACCCCGCCCCTCCCCTGCCTGCCCTCCTTCCCCCACTCACCCTGAGGCTCATTTCCCTTCCTTCTGGAGAGTCACTTGTTTCCCCTGTTGCTAAGCAGCCTGTGCACTCAGGCAGTGCTGGCTGTCGCCTGCCTGTCCACCCCTGCCTGATTCAGATTATTCACATTAACCCTGTGCAGCCGGACAGAGCTTAAAAACCTGGGGCTATCCAAAGAATCCAAAGAACCGCGTGCAGGAATCAATAGCGACCCACCCTTTGCCTTCCTGAGCAGCCTGTCCTTTCCGGGAGGCAAAGGAACATGGTGGCCGCGGTCTCTGTGGCCACATGCACTTGACTGAGCTCTGGCCTCAACACTTAGTAACCAACGGACTTACCAACTTCTAGGAACTTACTCACTGTTTCCAGCTGAGTCTTGGTTTTCTCATCTGTGTAAGGGGATAATAATATCATGGTTACTGCATTCGTCTGCTCTGAGGATTAAATGACTGCACTCACAGACCGTGCAGTAGCATAGCTGCTATGTGGGAAGAACTCAAGATACGTTAGCCAGTAGTAATACAATTTGTACTTCCATAGCTCTCATCTGCTTTCACAACAGTATTAGTTACCTGGTTGGAGTAACAGTTAATCCTTCCACTTTGGGGGATGGAAAACACAGGCCCGGAGATGTAAGACAACGTGCCCAAAGACAAACAGCTACACTTACATTGGAATCAGACTGTTTTGTGTTTTTCCTACTTTTTCACGGGGCCCGAAAGATATCTAAGTCTCAAGATCAACCCTTCCAGCCCTTCTGTAGAGAAGAGAACTTATTTTAGAAGCAGCCGACTCCTTGGCCTTGTTTCCTACTTTGAAACAATATAATTTTTGATTAATATTAAATCATCCCCGAGATGAAACTCTGTGTGTCTATTCCCATGTCTTTTGTACTGGGAGTGAACAAATAATTTGCACTTCAATCCAAATCAGAACATGAAGGCAGAAAAATGAAAAATTAGCCTTGAAGTTGTGGTACTGAGGTATATATGCAGTCCATAGACATGACAGGGCTATAAGAAAGCTGAGTTTTAAAAGAAAAAGTAGTAAGAGTGTATCATGCTGCCCAAGGAAAAGGAGATAATTTTTTTCTCTTCTTCCAGCCTCCTAATGATTCTAATTATACTGCTTCTAATGTTTACAGTTGTTAATTCAGCTGGTTGCCAAGGAGGCAGAGGCTCAGATTTAGTGCCCAAAATGCCTGTCTCCCTCCGTTCTGTTTTGTAGCCCCAGGCTTCCTGTGACCCCAGCCTGGTCCTGGTCACTCAGGGGAGATCCAGCGAGGGCAGATGGGTCCTGCTCTCAACTATTTTGGAGGTTCAGTTCTAAGACTACAACGCTCAGTTGCATTTGAGTACCACTTTAGGAATCTTTGTCAGGTATTGAACCTGTATTTAGTTAATATCTGCTTTAAATTTATGCATGTATACTTAAAATTCTTTTTAAATTTATTGGATTAGTCAGTATACAAAGGGCTTTGTTGCAGTAATAAATAAATCTTGGTATCTAAATGGCTTAACACAGCAAAGGGTTATTTTTTCACTTATATAAAATCCAGTATGAGTCAGATGACTTTCTAGGGCAGCTATTTTGAAAGTGACTCAGACAGTGATTCTTACTTCTAGGCTCCTTCTATCTGTAATGCTTCCTTCTCACGGACATGCTGCCCCCAAATGTGCCACTTTGATGTCCTGAGTGTTTTGAACTGAAAGCACTTAAAAAACAGGAAATGCAGGATTTTCCTGGTTGTCCAATGGTTAACAATCTGCCTTCAAAAGCAGGGGATGCAGGTTCGATCCCTGGTCAGAGAACTGTGATTCCACATGCCTCGGGGTAGCTAAGCCCTTATACAGCAACTACTGAGCCCGAGCACTCTAGGTCCTGCCGCAACTAAGACCCGATGCAGCTGAATAAATAAATATAGATTACAAAAACAAAGCAGAAAATGCAGGGAGAGACTTTCTCTGAACTTCCCTTATCTGCCTAAAGACAGATCCTCAGAAAGAAACTCTATTGTTGTGAATCTCCTCCCCCAGAGTTTTCATCAACCAGGAAGATTGAGGAGCAGAGGAGAGGAGACCAGAGGTGAACGCCACATCCAGACACAGTGTCGCAAATGATCATACCACCCATCCATCCTGCTAAGGGCTCATTCATCTTTCCCAAAACTCACTTATTCTCCTCTGAGTCGACATGCCCCGTCCCCTGTCAAGATGGTGTGTGTGTGTGTTAGTCGCTCAGTTATGTCCCACTCTTTGTAACCCCACAGACAGACGGTAGCCCGCCAGGCTCTCTGTCCATGGAGTTCTCCAGGAAAGAATATTGGAGTGGGTTGCCGTTTCCTACTCCAGGGGATCATCCTGACCCAGGGATGGAACCCAGATCTCCTTCATCGCTGGCTGATTCCTTACCATCTGAGCCACCAGGGAAGCCCCATTATATAATCCAGGGTTGCTCAATACCTTGTTCACGTCCTGTCTAAAATCACCTCTGTTTCTACTTAAAGTCTAAAGGGACAGCAGTGGTGCACATGTCACATTCTGGGAAACACTGTCCTCATGGGCCTGGGTCCACATCACCATCCAGGGCAGCAGCCAATATTTGTAAGATTTGCCATGTGCTTGGCACCGTGCTCTGGCTGCTGTGTGCAGCGAGTTCATAGTGACCACCCCTGCCTGAGATTCCATAAAATGGACAGACAGAGAAACAAACCAGCAGGGTATGAAATGCATTTGGGAAGTACAAGTTGTGATTAGAGGGACCTTTGAAGGACAGCTGATTTTTAAACAATTCCAAAATGTCCTTCTTGTGTTGTATTTACTGTTTGATTTTGTTTCCTTTTAATTTTTCTTTTGGTGGTATTTATGGTATTCTAAAAGAGCCTCTTGATGAAGGTGAAAGAGGAAAGTGAAAACACTGACTTGAAACTCAACATTAAAAAAAAACTAAGATCATGAACTCTGGTCCCGTTAATTCATGGCAATAGATGGGGAAAAAGTGGAAACAGTGTCAGGTTTCATTTCCTTGGGCTTCAAAATCATTGCAGACAGTGACTGCAGCCATGAAATTAAAAGATGCTTGCTCTTTGGAAGAAAAGCTATGACAAACTTAGACAGTGTATTAAAAAGCAGAGACATCACTTAGCTGATAAAGGTCCATATAGTCAAAGCTATGGCTTTTCCCAATAGTCACATATGGATGTAAGAGTTGGAACATAGAGAAGGCTGAGCACCAAAGAATTGATGCTTCTGAACTGTGGTGTTGGAGAAGACTCTTGAGAGTCCCTTGGACTGCAAGGAGATCAAGTCAGTCTATCCTAAAGGAAATCAGTCCTGAATATTCATTGGAAAGACTGATGCTGAAGTTGAAACTCCAATACTTTGGAGACTTGATGTGAAGAACTGACTCATTTGAAAAGACCCTAATGCTGAGAAAGACTGAAGGCAAAAGAAGAAGTGGGCAGCAGAAGATGAGATGGTTAGATAGCATCATCAACTCAATGGACATGAATTTGAGAAAACTTTAGGAGATAGTGGAGGACAGAGGAGCCTGGGGTGCTATAGTCCAGGGAGTTGCAGAGAGTCTTACCATGGCTTATGAAATGAACAACAACAACAGCAAATTCAAGGCAAAATCCGTGCTTAGAAGAAAAAAAATTCAGCTAATATTTTCTTGATACTTTGAATTTTGTGTCCCTTGAGACATCAATCCTCAGAGGGCCTCATGATTATAAATGTAACCCTGCTTCAGGATGTAGAAAAATGGGTTGCAAGTCGTGGAGAAGGCTAATAACAATGTCAGATCAATACTGCAGTTATTGAATTCACTAAATGGAGGGAGAAGGACTGCCAGCTGTGGGTCCAGTCCAGGTCCTGCTCCGCCTCCCTCTGAACAGGGCAACCCTGACTCCACTGTGCTCAGTTGTCTTCTTGGTAAAATTAGTGGATTGGACCAAACATGCATGTCCCGCACAGCAATGTTCATGGTTGGAAGGGAAGCTTTCCCCTCCATGGAGAAGGGATGACCTTGGAGTTCTTGCCCTCTAATTATAGCCTCAGCCATTCCATCACCCTGGCACATTTGGCTTCTGGTTTGATATTGGGGAAATAGTATTAACCACATCACTGTTGTTTTCATTTATGTATATCTTACTTGAAAGTGAAAGTGAAGTTGCTCAGTTGTGTCTGATTCTTTGTGACCCCATGGACTGTAGCCCACCAGGCTCCTCCACTCATGGAGTTTTCTAGGCAAGAGTACTGGAGTGGGTTGCCATTTCCTTCTCCAGGGGATCTTCCCAATCCAGGGATCGAACCCGGGTCTCTTGCACTGTGGGCAGACGCTTTACCATTTGAGCCATCAGGGAATCCCTATATCTTACTTAATACTTGCTATGTGCCAGGCGCTGCCCCATGTACTTTAACAATATTAACTCAATCTTATAACAATGGGTTATCATAACCATTTTAGAGGGGGAAGACTGGGGCCCAGGGAGGTTAAGTAACTTGTTCGAGAGCAAAAATCTAGCGAGGGGCAGAGAGATATTCAGTCTCAGGCAGTAAGTCTTGGGCTAGAGTTTGCAGTCACTGCTCTATACTGTCTGTGGGCAGAATAGCTGAAAGTGCTAATTATAAGGCAAAACATACAGTAATGACATACAAAATAAGTATGTTTTAAAATAATTAAATGTTGAGGCAATGACAGAGTTTGCACATGCACTTGGGTGAAATGCTGTGAGAGAAGAAACCAAGAGTGGATCCTGGGAGACAGAAGGGGAAAATGCCTTGTGCGGTTGCAGACCTACTGGGATCGACGTGTGTCAGTTCATCGGCTCCTCACAACACCCTTACGGGGCTGGTGCAGCTATCACCCCCATTTTATTTATTTATTTATTTTTTTTAATTATTGTTTTAGCCATACATTGTTATGATATCACCATGGGTTTACATATGCTTCCCCTCCGGGTCCCCCCTCCCTCCTCCCTCCCCCCAGGGAAATCTCGCTGCACCAGTCCCGAGCATCTATCACCCCCATTTTAGAGATGAGGCTGAGTAACTTGTTTAAGCTGGCAAATGGGGGAAGCCAGGTGCCTTGGGGCAGAGTTGGTCTCTGGCCCACTGCCTGGCCACCTGGGGGGCGCGGGGCCAGGGGATCCACTGCTGTCAGTCCAGGACCCAGGAGTCCAGGTGTGGTGAGGGGGCAGCTGGTGACAGCTCTGTGGGGACGTGGAGGCCGCCCCCAGCACTCACCACTCCTGCATGAAGGAGTGAAAAAGCGAAGTGCAGCAGAGAGGTCTCGTGGGGCTGGCAGGAATCTGAAAAACCAGCTTCCCTGAGCAGTGCATTTCAGTCAGACTGACAGGTCTACTTAGGGAAGAGATGTGCATCGCATAGGAGATACATGTAGACAAGAAGAAGAGTGTGCCTGGTTTAAAATGCTGCAGGACTGGATTATATCCCTGTTGGGGAGAAATGCGTTTAAAGGCAAGCTGTGCTATCACCTTGGACCACGATTCCTCAGCCTCAGTGCTGTCGATGTTTTAAGGAGAAAAACCCTGCTGGTTGAGCTCCACTTCTTTGATTGTGCAATTTGGACTTAAGAGCAGAGAATGCTTCCAGAAATTAGACTGTTTTCAGGTTGAGGAGTGGAGATTTTCTCTAAAATTCCTTCTAATTCTCAGAACTTAAGAGAGAGAGAGAGAGAGGAAAAAGGAAAACAGATGGATTAGCATCTACAGTACCTTATCACTCAGTGGATTTCTGATATTTTGGTGAGTGTGTAGAGAAGAAGGATTGGAAAGCACAGGAAGCACACTTCTTTATGGTAACTGTTTTATTTATCTCTGTGGCTTCACCTCATTGTGAGATCAAGCTCTTGGCTTGCGCCATACTGCCCTCCAGCGGCCACCACGTTTTGTAGCGAACAGAGGAGAGGCGCTCAAGAAAATGCTTTTAAGAATGAAGCCAGGGAGGGGGGAAGTGGGCGGGTGCAAAGAACGC
This sequence comes from Antilocapra americana, assembly GCA_007570785.1. NCBI lineage: Eukaryota > Metazoa > Chordata > Mammalia > Artiodactyla > Antilocapridae > Antilocapra > Antilocapra americana. The sequence continues at coordinate 20,560,468 of ML660772.1, read as the reverse complement.
TGAACAGCTTCTGGCTCAGCCTCCTAGTGATCCGCGGAAGTCTCCATCCAGCCGCTCCCTTTCCGCCTGGAGCCCCACTAGGTCTTCCTGCGATCCCACTCCTACGCGTCCCAGCATCCCGTGACTTCTTATACTCTTTCCCGCCGGTGCCCTGGGTATATCCCCTGCGCGGAGAATTCAAAACAGCTTCCATTTTAAATAAAAAGAAGATCCCGTGGCTCGAAATACCCGACGAGAAGCGGTTTATGAATGCTCCGACCAGAGTGGCTACGTGAAAAATACTTATGATTCAGCTGGGAAAATACAGATAATTTGTTGTTTCTAACCCGGACCTCACGAACCAGGATGTCTTCCTTCCCCAGTGGAGAGCCCTGCTTTGCAAGGACCCCTGTACCCTCTGCACCCTCCTCCAGACCATTTAGTTAACCCCCTGGGACAGGAGCAGCGCTACAAATGCGTGTATTTGTTATCTTAAGAGCTTGGCAAGCCAACTTGAATTTCAGATAACTAGAGACCATACTAATGGCTTTTTTCTGTCAATAGGTGACATTGGGTGATTAGTAATCCTATAAAGCTTTTGAGGGTAGCTTTATTGAGGAAAAAAAACGATGAAAATCAAGAGAATGGAGACAAAGAAAGCTACTGTGCAGAGTTAAACCTTATCTTCTGGGAGGATATTTTAAAGTAATTGTACATCCACATGTGGGCTTCAATCATATATTTATGTATGTCAAAATATAATGCTCAGACATCAACTTACCCAAGCTTGGATGGTGAATTCATGATAGATAGTTACTTCTTTTTTTTTTTTTTGCAAAGGGTGGTTTCTATTTCCATAAAATAAAATTTTATATAAGCTACGGGAGCTAAAGTTTATATTAACAGTTAGGTAAAACAGATGACCAAAGAATGTAATTGTACACTGGGACTGCTACTGCTCCTCTTGAGTTTAGGCCATACTGACAAGAACAACAGATAACGAAGAGCTTGGAAGGTCAGATATAGTGAGCAGGGAATTTGCAGGAGCCTTGGGAATGGGCAGTGGCTGGGTTTCCTTAAGATTTACAGGCGTAATAGAATAAGCTTGCGTTTGTTTGTTTCTGCTTTGTACGAACATACACCAGATGAAGACACTCTACTACTTCCTTTAAATGCCCCACATTTGAAAAGCATCTCCTCTTATTTTTTCTTGTCTCTTAATATGAATGACTTAATTAAGCAGCAGGTTGTGTTTTAAGGCTGTAAAACATACATAGATGTTTTACTTAAAAAGTGGGGAAAATGGGCATTTTTATATGTATATTTATATTTCTGAAGCTTATTTAAGCTTTTTTCCTTTCTTGTATGACACCCCAAGTTGACATGAGCCTGAGCCTCAGTACTTTGGTGATCAATACTACTTAATAGAAAAAATGACATCAGTGGAGGTATAAAAGAAGGATTATCATCAATGAACTTGTCAATGTGATCAGCAGAGATGGTGAACCCAGGTAGATTGGGCCAATGAAGTAGGTACAGCAATTAAATTACCCATCCTTAGATCCAAGGAACTAAATGACACTTATAGCTCTGTAAACACAGCACCCAAGCTGACTAGGGGCAGCTACTATGTGACAAAGAAGTCAGGGGCCTGCTGGAAACTTCCAGAGCAAGTGGCTGAATTGCTTAAGGAATTTCAAGACCCTTCAGCTGGATGAGGGCAAAATCATACAAAGTAATTCAATTAATATAATCGGGTGATTCTTGTTAACACAATGTCCAATAAATCACAGGAAGAGTCTAATCTTGTCTCTAACCATACAGAGGCCCTGATAAAGTGAGCCTTTTGGCATATTGTTGGATGTCTATTGAGGTTGTTGGAAGTATGTTAGAAGTATCAGAAAAGCAGAGATCCAGTTTACTTAGAAGGTAGCTTAAAAAAAAAAGACACTCTTAGTACTGATACTCCCTCCATGGAGCAAACCAAGCCTGTCCATTTCCTTCTCCCTATTCCTTTCTTCTTTCCTTCTCTCTATTTTTCTAAGGCTACTGTGTTTTGAGCACTCGGCGGAGCCATGACAACCTGAAGATTTGTGAGAAATTGTTTCAGCCTTTTAGGAGATGAGAAGCAAAATATTTAACATCAAAAACACAATCAGGGGAAGATCCTGACTCTGTGGAGCTTGAAGCTTATACAATTTGGGGAAATCTCTCTCTCTCTCTCTTTTTTTTTTTTTTAAAAAAAGCATTACAAAGATAAATACAAAATTAGACACAATACAGAATATTTACTGAGACTACAAAAATAAATCACAACAAATTATTAGAAATTTAGAGGCTTTGGTCCTTCCTCTTAAAGATCTGTTTAGTCAGTATACCAAAGATGCTTCACTAGAATTGCTTTCTGATGGCACCCTGGCTTCCTCTGCTGCCGTAGAGCCTCCAGTGAATTCACAGTGGCCGGAGCTAAAGAAGGCCAGAGGCTTCAGCCTCATTTACTTCTTTGAATCTTGTCTCAGGAGCCATCACTCAGAGTAGTCAGCAGCTGAAAGCAGCCTCTGACCAGGGACAAAGATCCTGAACAGCATCAGCGTGTCTGTCCGGAAGCACACTGGGAGGGGGTGTAGTTCATGGTCAAGAAGAGCGGTCTGGGTGTGCTTGGCAAGATGGGTTCCAAGTCCTGTTTGTCTGAACTTCACTTCTCAGAACCTCTATTTTTATATCTGTAAAACAAGGGTGTTTAAAAGAAATGAAGTATATAAAGCATGCAGCCAAGTGCCTGGCATGGAGCAAATAGCCTTTGCCTGATGGAGAGCTTTATTTGAAAGTTTGATACGGAAAGTTATTTGTGTGTCTCTTTGCATTTGTCTCACCCCCGCTTCCCTTCATTGTTGACTACAGGAGACGTTGAATATCAGTGAAAAATCCATTCCTTAGTTAATGTTCTCCGGCTTTCCTTTTATACTGTCTGTCGGATTCAATCCATCATGTATGTAATCATATTATACGTTGCCTTCTCTATGAATAAGAAATAAGGAGATGGTATTTTGTTTTCTGCAGTCCCATATCATGAGACTAGATGCAGGGTGCAGATTTCAGCTCCATGGCTGAAGGGAGGGTGCAGATAATAAATCATTTCACATTTCTGGGATGGAAGATGGGTTCCTTTGAGGATTCTGTAATTGTTGAAGCTGTGGTCTTGTTCATGATCAACACTGAGTATGTAGCCTGTGCTGGCCAATGGGGAATGAATGCAAAACTTAAGGTTACAACTAGTTCTGCCTGGGTTGGGTTCAGGGAACTCTCCAGAGCCAGAGTACCCAAGTGGCTTAGGTGAAATGCCTGTGGAATTTACACCACCTCACAGACATCAGTGTCCTAGAGAAGGAAATGGCAACCCACCCCGGTGTTGTTTGTTTGGAGAATTCCACAGACTGAGGAGCCTGGCGGGCTACAGTCCATGGGGTTGTGAACAGTCAGATATGACTGAGCGACTAACGCTTTTCACAGACATCAGTAAGGTGTTAGGACTCCAAACTCCTCAGCACCTCAGCACCGCAGGTGGTTTTGCAGCCTTTGAATGCCAGGAGCTTCTTAATGTTTCAGTTCCTTACTTGGAAATGGGGATAAAATCTCTCTTGCCTGCCTCGTTTGAAGAACAAAATATAACAGTGTTAGTGGAAATTCCTTGTACATGTAGAGAGAGCTATAAAATAAAATAAAATAGTACTATTAAACGCAATAGTGAAAGTTAGCATTATGGAGCCTTTTAATTTCTAACTCATTTTTCAGCAATGCGATTTCCTCATACTTCTTATGTTTGCATTCTGGTGCTATTTTTTGTTTACATAGGTTATAGAAATCAATTTTAAGCTAATTCTACTGGAGTCTTTCCTTCAAATTGGGATAATACTAGGAAGGTGACTCATTCACATACTGCCATGGTCTTCTGTTTTCACCAGAGCTGTTGCTAGCATTTCTCAAGTCAATGAATTAGCGCCACCGTGTGGCCAGACAACTTACTGTCCCTCTCCCATTTAAACCTTCAAATTTTTAATTGTAAATATGGGCCTATTCGGCTTCTCAGGTGGATCAAGTGGTGAAGAATCCACCTGACAATGCAGAGATGCAGGCAGGAGACTTGGGTTCAATCCTTGGGTCAGGAAGACGCCTTGAGAAGGAGATGGCAACCCACTCCAGTATTCCTGCTTGGAAAATCCCATGGACAGAGGAGCCTGGAGGGCTATAGTCCTTGGGGTCTCAAGGAGTCCGCATGACTTGGGGAGTGAGCACTAGCACAATATTTGCAGATAAGTATCAAAAGTCTATTTTATGTTTAAATTCAAACCCATTTGCCTGTGTTTACCTGTAAAATATATGGACATAATGGAAATTTTTTTAAAAACTCAGTGGAAACTCTCCTCCATTTATTAATAGGTACATTTGTGAATTATTTGTCAGTGAAAGAAAGTTCCCATTCATTCTTAGCGTGAAAGTGGTTGAATAATGTTTGTGAGTGATAACAAGTTCCATCTCAGCCACAATTCTGCTTCTGTGTTGGTGGTATCCAAGAAAATGCACTTTTAAAAGGATGCTGTGCTGTGCTACGCTCAGTCATGTCTGACCCTGAGACTCTTTGGACTGTAGCCTACCAGGCTTATCTGTCCATGGGATTTTTCAGGCAAGAATACTGGAGTGAGTAGTCATTCCTCCTTCTGGGAATTTTCCAGAGCCAGGGATCAAACCTGAATCTCCTGTGTCTCCTGCATTGCAGGTGGATTCTTTTACTCCTGAGACATTGGGGAAGCCCTAGAGTATACGTGATATGTGTATTCCACAAAATAAATTTTAATTGGCTGGACATACATAAGGTAATACATATTTAACAAGAAATGAGACTCAAAACAGAATTTTAAGGTAATACAGCTTTAACAAGAAATGAGACTCAGCTAGATTCACTCATCTATCCTTGAATTAATCAGTTCAAGGCAGAAGCACTTTTGGAAATGGTGCAATAATCCTACATTGAACCAATATTAAATATAAGATCATGGCAAGGATATGTTTGTTAGGGAGAATATCAGAGCAAGGGATGGTTCTTTTTTTCTTTTTTTAACCATGGAATAAGCCAATGCAGAAGACTTTAGAGATGCAGGGTTGCAGAGTTGGACATGACTGAAGTGACTTAGCATAGCACAGCACAAGAAGGGAAATAATAACTTGAGTTTATTTAGCAATGCATTATGTAAAGCACTTTACCTGCATTGTTGCATTCAGTAATTGGGGGTGTGGTCAAACAAGTCCCTTTAAAACTTTATAGGATAAAAACAACAACAACAACAACTAGGCGCTGTGAACAGAAGCCCATCTTCAAGCTAGGTATCGGCAGTGCTAGCGGCTCAATAACTTTGAATGCTCCTGGTGGTTGATGCCCTCTGGTGGCGATTGTGGGAATTTACTAATTTAACACAAATTCTAAGGCAGTAAGGAATGCTAGCACCCAGGATGCCTGTTGTTGGCATTTGTGTGTGTGTGGACACAGAGGAAATTTCAGAAGGACAGACATGAAATGATCAACAAGCCTAACCTCTGGGGATGAAGACGAGGGCAACAGAATGAAGACTTTTACTTTATCTTTTGTTCATATATTAATACAAACTTGTATATCTTTCATAATAACACAATTTTAAATAAAATACACAGATTAAAAATGAAGAACCAAACATATGCCCATGTGAAACATAGCATGCCATGAAAAATACAATAGGCAGGTTAAGGAAATGTTGTAATTTATTTTATTATTTAAAACTTAAAATATATATTGGTTTTAGTAGAATTTATATTAATTTCCCAGTATTTTCTTTGCTCCTTAAGGTGAAACAGAAGCTTCCTTGACCACAGATCTAAAATATCTTCATTCCCTGTGGAGGAGTGTGACCCAGCAGTGCAAGCAAGAAATTTGGATTCCTTTTTCTAAGTTCCAATGTCACTATTTCCATATTCGTTGGTCTTGTTTTAAAATGTCCTTTTTAAAGCAAATAATATTTTATAGACTACAATTATGAAAAGCCACTTATTTATACCAGGCCTCTGGGTGAAAGTGTTTAAGATGGTTTTTGAAATCTATGTAGAATACAAAATAACAGAAAATTAAAATAGGCGCAAGGCATGAGGAAAGAGAGAAGGAAAGGGACATGAAACAGATGTCCAGACTGCAGACAACCCACAAAGCTAAGGAAAACGAAGTTCTGTGAAACTTTTGGTGAATCATAGGTTTAGTTTGGAGTTTGCTAGCAACTGAAACAAAGAAGAAACATGTTAAGTTCCAGGAGTCTCTGGTCCTTGGGACACAAACTAATTAGGAGTGAAGGAGAAACAACAGATTCTGGACTGTTAGGACAAGAAACAAATGGTCCCTGCTTGATTGGCTTCTAGATGAATTTAAGATTTTGTTCATCCATCCCAGAGGAAGACAGAATGCAAGTGCTGAAATACTCCATTATCCTGGGCTTCAGGAGAGGCGTCTATGGTTAATTAACTCTCCGGAAGTTTTCATTGTCTGTTTTTAGTTGTCTCCATTTCCTGTCTGCCCAGATCTGGACCCCAACCTTATTCTCTGCTTCTGGGGCTCTGACATGTATTCCATTCCTTTCTGGCCAGTCTGTGCTCAATGGAACGGCTACTAGAAGGCACCTTAATATTTCTACTCTTGTCGTTCAGTTGCTCAGTTGTGTCCAGCTCTTTGCGACCCCATGGACTGCAGCACACCAGGCTTCCCTGTCCTTCACCATCACCCAGAGCTTTCTCAAACTCATGTCCATTGAGTTGGTGATGCCCTAGAGATCAATAATAACAATTGTGCCCCCTCCCTACTTAGTGTATTTGTGTGTATTTTTTGTTCTCTTAAAGTGGCAGCTGGGCAGGTGGGTGTCATTACTCATCTTTATGACAGTTGTTCCCTTTCACTCTGTTAGCATCTCCTCTGGCTTTTTACAGTATTTACAAATTCTTCTTTGGCCACAGAGATCACAAGTGAACACCGGCTGATTAAATCTGTTAGCTTTATTTAATGCATGCCAGTGCTGTCTTCCACGTATTTTGCTCTAGACTTGTTTATTTTCTTACAGCCGTCACCCGCTGATATTCAGGATAGGGTCTACTACGATCCCATCATCTTTTAAATCACTCTTGAAATAAGTCCATTCATTCCCACCGGCTGTCATCCCCACACGGCCTCCCCCACTTTAAGTGTTCATATAGCATCCAAGTTCACACATAAAAACACATGGCGCAATGACAGACTGTGATGTCCTAACCTAGGGCAATAAATGGACTATTCATCTCACCAACGTCTTGGCCTCTGAAGGAGACTTGAAAGGAAAATAAACAAAATTGTGAGTTGGTGTAGGTGGAACCCTCCACATTTCCTTTCCCAGACAGCACAAGAAAATTAGGCCAAATGCCCAAAGTGTAGGCATTGACACTCTGCTTCTACAGTTTCCCTGTACATAAGACAGGAAAGTGGTAGTGGATCTCTTAACGTTTCATACACCAGGTAATGGATGGGCCAGTTCAAAGATCAGAAGTTTTCTTGAAAACCAGTGTTCCCTCTAGCTATTTTTGGTCATGAGTGTATGATCAAGGTCTAAAAGCAACAGGTTTTACAAAGTAGGCACACATGGACCAAAAATCAGTGATGGCCTTGGGGAGAAACGAAAGCTGCCAGATGCCCTGAGAACCTCTTGTCCTTCTCTTGCCCACCTGTGTGTGTGTGTGTGTGCGTGCTTAGTCGTGTCCGACTCTTTGTGACCCTTTGGACTATAGCCCACCAGGCTTCTCTGTCCATGGGATTTTTCAGCTGGAGTAGGTTGCCGTTTCCTCTTCCAGGAGATCGTCCTGACATAGGGATTGAACCTGTAACTCCAGTGTCTCCTGCATTGCATGCAAACTCTTTACCCACTGAGCTGTCGGGGAGGCCATACAGCCTCATCTCGGCTGTGTTGCCTCCTGTCCGTGTGCAGGGCACAGTGAGAACCAATTGCCCACCCTTCTCTTGAGCAGGTCTGTGTTCACTGGACCTGCCATCATCAAGTAACTGGTTGGTCCTCATGAGAAACAGAGCTGTATTAGGTTGCAAGTTTTTTGATCAAAGACGTTGAATTAGCCTTAGTGAGTGTAAATTCAGTTGTAAGCCCTCCTCTGCCACTGTTAATTATCATGTACATGTTTATAAATGGAGATCTACATGATATACCTAACAATATTCTTCTGGTAAATTTATTTTTTGAAGATTTTACTTAATATAACTTGATTTTAGTTCATTTGATGCACAGAGGTTTGCAACTGCTTACCTTGATGTTGGACTGATCTGTTGTCAGTATAAAATGACATTCTTCAATTCATGTAATTACTTCATGTTGTCAGTATAAAATGACATTCTTCAATTCAATTAATTACATTAATTCATGTAATACTGCATGCCATGAAATAGCCTTTTCTGACATTATGATTGCTTCCTCTGCTTACTTTTAGCTTGTATTTGCTTGAAAAACCTGCCTATAATTTGCTTTTAACATTTAAAAATGTATATTGAAGTATAACATATATATAGAAATGAGAATATAAAAACCTGATGGATTTAAAACGGTGAACTGGCTGGTGTAAGCAGGTCCCAGGTCAAGAAATGGAATATCGCCAGCATCCCAAAAGGTTCTCTCAAGCTTCCCCCCATCACAACGCCATGCCAAAGATAAACATTAATCTGATTCCTAACTCCGAAGAGTTAGAGAGATAGTGATGGACAGAGAAGCCTGGCATGCTGCAGTTCATGGGGTCACAAGGAATTGGACATGACTTACTGACTGACCAACAACAAAACTCCAAAGATCAGCTTTACCTATTTTTGTACTTTTATAAATGAAATCATATAGTTGTACTGCTTCGTGTTTGACTCTCTCATTCATCGTTATGTTTCTGATATCCATTCATGTGGTGGCAGGGAGAAAGAGTCCATTCTTATTGCTGAATAGAAATCCATGTGCAAGATGGCACTGGGATAGAAGCACTTTTCTTTTGCTGTTTAAATAACTCCCTAATAAAATAATTTTTTAAAATGTTCAAAGACATTTTGGGAAAGATTTCAAAGTGTTGCCTCCAAAAAGATTTTCGGAGTTCACCATGGGAATGATTTTAACATCAAAGACATTGTTGCCAGCCTGTAAAACACCGTTTTTACCCACAATGAAGCAAAGTTTAATCCTCAGAAAAGCAGGGTTAGCACAGACCTGTGGTATTTTAGTACCAGAGGTTCTTGGAAATGATCTGGAAGATTTATAAAAAGGCTCTACCGTGAATTCAGAGGAAGGTGAAATGAAATGTGTCTAACACTCTGGCCAGGCTGCAGTCGCCTTGCATCCTAAATGAGAGGCAGGTGTTGCTCTGGAGCCAGGTGAGACAGTGATCATAAAACACACGTATCTGTTCAAAAGCTGCAGGGCACATGACCATTTACAATAAAGTTTTGCAGTGATCCTCAGCCAGGCTGTGCAGACACACACAGGTTGGAATATTTTTAAAACAAAAAAGTTGATGCAACCTTTCAAACAAGAGACTTCTGTTTTGAGGTTATTTTTAAAAACAAAACAAAATTTAAGATGACATAAAAATATCCCAAAATGTAGCATCAAAGGAAAAGTAGTACAACACATATTTTAAAATCTGTCAGCAAGAGTTGTCCCTTTCTAAACAAAACGTTGTCAAATGTTTGCATTAGGGAGAATTTTAGAGATTAATCTCTGTGTCATGTTTATTTAGGCCACAAATATTTATATATTCAGCCTTCCTCTGCACCAGGCAGAAGAGAAAACTGAGATATAGAAGTATTAAGTGGTTTTACCAGTATCGCACAGAATTTAATAGTCATCTATGTAGGTTACAAATTACTCCCAAATTTAGCAGCCTAAAACAGCTTACTATCTTGAAGTTTCTGTGCATCTAGCATCTGGCACAGTTTAGCTGGACCCTCTGCTTCAAGGACTCCTCAGAAGGCTGCAGTCAAGGTATCAGAGGTTCGGGGTCTCATCGGAAAGTTTGCATGGGGAAGAGTCCCCTTTCCAAGCTCATTGGTATAGTTGTTGGCAGAATCCAGATCCTTGAGGTTGTTGGACTGAGGACTTCAGTTTCTCACTGGTTGTAGGCTAGAAGCTTCCCTAATCTCTTGCCACATGAGCCTCTTCAAGGTGCAGTTTTCTTCATCAAAATCAGCAAAACAGTGTGTTTACTAACAAAAAGGAAGTCATACCTTTTGTAACCTAATCACAAAGTCCAGACCCTCCCCCGCTGTCAACACCCCACCTCCCCGCCCCAGCCCAGCCTATCATAACCTTTCTCGTATTCAATTGATTAGAAGCAAGTCACTTGGTCCAGCCAAGGAGAGAGGATTTATGGGAATGCTCAAGGGATAGGGATTATATAGGGTATAATTCCAGGAGGTGGGGATCATTGCAGACTATCTTAGATGTTTACCTGCACCACAGAGTAAATGGTAAGACATCAAATAGACTACGATGTGTTTTCCACCCTATGGACAATATAGTTTGGGCAAATAACAGAGAATAACTGTTTTTTCTTTTTTGAGCCATGTAGAGTGGTATCTGCAGAGAAATCCAGTTGATTTCCAAAACAAGTTTTTAATATCCTATCAATTACCTAGATTTTGAGGAGGTGGTCAAAAATATTTTCAGAATAGCAGTCGTAATTCAAGGGACCCTGTTTCTCATTCCCCACTTTAATCCACCTATATTAAGGATGGTAACTATACAATTTATCATTTCAACTAAGATGGTTTTGATAGAGAAAGGGGACACTATGATATTAGAAACTACAAGAGTGAACCGGGGCCATCTCTGATAAACCTGACCATGGAGCCACCCTACTTATATCCACAATGGAAGAATAATCCTCCTCCAATTTGGAAGCTCAGAGGAAGGAAAGAGAGACATGGAATCAACCTTGATTACCCATGTGGGTTCTTCATTGAGGTGCGTGAGCTCTGTAGTTGTGGCTCACAGGCTCCAGAGAGTATGGGCTCAGCAACTGTGATGGATAGGCTTAGTTGTCCTGAGCCATGTGGGATCTTAGTTCCTCGACCATGGATCAGACCCACGTCCCCTACACTGGAAGGCAGATTCATAACCATTGGACTACCAGGCAAGTCCCTAGAAGAGATTCTTGATGCTCTTGTATTGCCTCCCCTCATTGTCACTTCTCATTCCTTTCTCCATTAATTTTATGAACAAATATGAGATACACCTTGCCTTTTCCTAGTTTTGTGATAGCTCTGCTGTTCTTCAGCTGTTTTATTTCATTTTTAGTATTCCAGATGCAGCTAATGCAGGACAGATGGCCAGGTTTGCTGATGACTGGTGTTTGGATGAGCAGGTTATTACATGAAATAACACTGACGATAGATTCTCAATAGAAAATGATAGTACAGTGTTTCATCAAATGTTTACTTAAAAATGAAAATCTGTAACACAATTGTCTTCAATTTCTCTTCCTGTTTTAACATTTATATCTTATACTTTTACATTAAATTTATAGAATTTAAGTTGATTAATTGAAGACAGCAAGCCTTTGCAAATATTTGTTGAAACTCATGAATATTCTGCCTATAAAGCAAGCATTTTTTTGTAAAAAATATCTGCTGAAATGAATACTTTCACTGAGAAACAAAAGCTATAAAACATTTACTTTGAATCAATGTATTATTACTTTAAACAGAATTCTAAACATGGAAATCATTTCTTTATACTCAGGGCATCAATTAAAAGTGAGGTCAGACAGAAAGACAAATATATGATCTCACTTCTAGGTGGAATTAAAAAAATCATGCTCATAGATACAGAGAAAAGATTGGTTTTGCCAGAGGTAAGGGTGGAGGGTGGGTAAAATGGGTGAAGGTAGTCAAAGGGGCAAACTTCCAGTTGTAAGATAAATAAGTTCTGGGGATGTAATGTACAGCATGGCAGCTATAGTATATGTTTTTAATGAGGTCTAGGACGATTTCTCCTATGAAAGAATTCCAGGAGTACCATATATGCATGATTGATTTTGGCCTCTGGTGACTTCTTAGAGGACAGCTCTCCCTCCATATCTAAGCTGTCCATCAGGAGTCCTATATTGTTTTTCAGCCACATAAACAAGAGAACCAGGGCAATGTTCACAATTCCACCTTCATCCCAATCTGAGCATCTCTGCATTTTTTCTTGAATATATATATTATACATATATATATAACATACACTCAAACACATATTACAGTCTGATTCCTTAGAGCAACCATAATTTTGTTGTTCTTCAGTCACTAAGTTGTGTCCACCTCTTTGCGACCCCATGAACTGCAACATACCAGGCTTCCCTATCCTTCACTATCTCCTGAAGTTTGCTCAAATTCATGTCCATTGAGTTGGTGATGCCATCCAACCATATCATGCACCGTTGCCCTTCTCCTCCTGCCCTCAATCTTTCCCAACATCAGTGTCTTTTCCAATGAGCTGGCTCTTTGATCAAGTGGCCAAAGTATTGGAACTTAAGCACAAGTCCTTCTAATGAATATCCAAGGTTGATTTCCTTTAGGATTGACTGGTTTGATCTTCTTGCTGTCCAAGGGATTCTCAAGAATCTTCTCCAAAACTCCAGTTCAAAGCATCAGTTCTTCAGCATTCAGTCTTCTTTATGGTACAACTCTCACATCCATACATGACTACTGGAATAACCATAGCTTTGTATGGGGTTTCCCTCGTGGCTCAGATAGATGGTAAAGCATCTGCCTGCAATGTGGAAGACCCAGGTTCCATCCCTGGGTCAGGAAGATCCCCCGGAGAGGGAAATGGCAACCCACTCCAGTATTCTTACCTGGAAAATTCCATGGATGGAGAAGCCTGGTAGGCTACAGTCCATGAGGTCACAAAGAGTCAGACATGACTGAATGACTTCACTTTCTTTTTCTTTCTTTTTGACTATGTGGACCTTTATCAGCAAAGTAATGTCTTTGCTTTTTAATATGCTGTCAATGATTTCTTGTGTATCCTTCCAGACTTTTCTATGTATATACAAGTATATAAACATTTGCATGTATGTTTCTTTTTTTTCTTTTTTTTTTTTTACACAAGAGGGAAAGAATTATCACACTTAAAGAAAAAACAAATCCAAACTTCACACTGTAGTTTGAAGTTCTTTCCAAGTCAGTATTTATTTGTTGATCTGGCTCATCACATCTAGCAATGTTGTATTTCACAAATGGATGCATCATATTTAATGTAGCCAGACCTAAACATTTAGGTTGTTTCCTATTATTAAAAACTTGCTGTCTATTTGTAAACTCTTAGAAGTAGAGCTGCTTAACCCAAGGATACATACATTTTTATTCTGCTAAATATTGCCAAACTGATTAAGTCTATTTCCACTCAGACTATCTCCAAATACACAGCCAACTCACAGAGAATAAACATTCCATTCCCCTACATCTTTAACTTGTGTTCATCATTGCTTATCTCATTGATGAAAAACATACTTTTTTTTTCTGACTTGATTTTATTTCATTATGATTATGGTCAAGTATCTTTTCAAATACTTGTATTCTACTTATACTTCATTTCCTGTGAAGAGCATGCCTTCAGATTACTTGCCCATTTTTCTGTCAGATTGGTGGTTTTCCCCACTCTGAAATTTGAAAAGTTCCACTAGCTTTGGGTGGAGTTTTCATATAGATATAGTCCAAATTTATATAATACATACTGAATCCTGGATCAAGATTTCCTGGGAACAGTCTGATCACCATAATGTCCTTATGTGTGGTTTTTATTACCCTTTAACTGCTATGGTTTTGGGCTTTAAAAAATACACAAGGCCTGTCTTTTGCAGAATGGATTTCAATTTTTAATGTCAGCTCTTAAGAAGGCCTCACTCCTATCTTTCCCTTAATGATGTGCTGGCACTCAGAGTCAGCAAAGGGCATTTGTTCTATGAAAGCATTTAACTCTCTCTGGTCCTGGTTTTCATTGGCCTTCTCTGGATTGCTGTCAAATACCATAGTAACAATAAAAGTAATTCAGTGCGTCACTTTGAAGTGTTAAAGTTGAGGGTCACAAGGAGAGACTGGTTTTATTTGGCCAACGTGGATAGGCTTTTTGAAACTGGGGCACGTAGGTTTGTCTTGATCTGGCTAATGCCCCTCTTCAGAGCGTCTATGCAAATAGAATATATTTATCCGTTCTTTTGATTTATATATTCTTTTAAAGATTATGATTTACATTCTGGTTCCCTATCTCTCCTAATGTTGCCTTCTGAGAAATGCAAAACCTGTGGGGAGAAAGAACTGGATTCCAGGATCTGGCTTTTGCGAGATTTTCAAATGTAACTCCCATTTGTATCACTGGAGGCGGGGCTCCCCCCTCTTCCCCTCTTACCCCAGCCAAATGCCTGGAGGGTAATGGATTATCTTCCTCTCAGCAGACTCCATGGGAGATATTCTCAATGGTTTATGCATTCTGGCCGGAAAATACTCCCTGCAGACAAACGGGGAGATTTCTTCCTGTGTTCTCCAGCAGAGGTCCGCTGGGATTGAATCTGGCTCATGAAGTGTAAACCCCATGTACTGTAAAAAGAAGATCAAGGGCAGCGTTGGCACTAAGTGGTTGTTCAAAAGTTTCCAACTGTTCTAACTTTTCAAAAACAGAGAGTGAGTTCTTGTTGCTTTAGCCTTAGGGAATACTTGAAGAAGGTGTCTTTAAACACCCACTCAAAATGCCCAGATTTTAGGAGGAGGAAAGAAAACTATAATGGGAACAAAGCTATTGGTTTCACATTTAGATAAGGAAACAGAAAGGCAAGAGGGGGTGAAATGCAAAATCTTTCAGAGCAGACTTTTCTGTTTGTCTGTTGCAAAAAGCATTTTCGAATTGAAAGCCAAACAACGGGTAACCAAAAAATTATGTGGTAGCTCCAAAATATTTCCTTAACGTGTAATTGCATTGCGTTAGAGTTTAGGTATCTATAACATCTTTTGTGATGAAACAAGGGGTAAGCTCACTAAATGAATAATGCGCTTTTGGAAAATCAGCAAGAAAATCTTTGAGTGTAATCCAAAGAAACAAAAGAGCTTTCTGAAAAAAAAAAAATCTTCGGGGTGGAGTTGTTTCTGCTTTTCAAATCCTGGATTGGGGCTATTGGAAGATTGATGCCATTACCCAGTGCACATTCAACCAGCGCAACTTCATCACGTAATGTTTTTCTGGTTGTTCTGCAGAGCTTAAAGGACAAAAGGTTAGCAAACACTTAAATTACCAGTCACATTAAGCTTTTGTTTTGTGATTCTTAGGCTCCAGGGAGGCCTACAATTTTGGACTTGAGTTGATAAAAGGCAGATTCAGGGAATTATTTATTTTGCTCTTTTTTTTTTTTTTCCATCTGGGCTTCCACATTAATTGAATGGATTCATTTGGTGCCATTTTTGTTCCCTCTAGAATTTTGGTCATGAAAATTAAGAATCATAACTCTCATATCTCACACAGTCTGTGAGTAATGGCAGGATGCTTTATTGCTCTGACCTTTCCAGTTTTCTAAATTTTGATTTGCTGAGTTCTTTCCTTCTCTTTCTTGCAGTTTACTTATTATGATTATTAATGAGGAAGCAGAAAAATGACCATTCAGTCAAACTTTAGGGAATGGGGCATAATAAATAGTCTCTGACTAAGGTCTCACATCTGCCCCTAAATACAGTAATTATTAGGTTGCCTGATGATGTACTGAATTTTACAAGGCTCTTATTAGGGAAAGAAAAAGAACATAATAAATCCACTAATGTGGGTAATGACTGGTATGGAAATTGAAAATGGTTCAAAATTAACCCACTCCTTTTTTCCATCTTCTAAACGCCCCCTGGATCCTAATATTATTCATCATATAAGTATACTTGCTTTTCTCTCATTTCAATTAGTCCTACATTGCCAAGAAGCTCCAGAATTATTTGCAATTAAATGCTATCTGGCCTTTCCCAAGCACTGCCAACAAATTAAATGGAATCTAAGGAAAAATACAACAAACCTGCATTAGCAGATTGATTCCAAAACTGGACTATAAGCCCTTTGTGTCTTACTCATTGCTAGTTCCCTGGCACTCTGAAAAACACTGGAACTGAGAGACACTCAATGAGTGGAAATTCTTAGTATTATCACTGTGTACTCAGTAATGACTGCTAAAGGGTTGAACAGTATAGGGGTTTTTTTGTGCTTTCTTACTTCCATGTGAAAAGATAATCTTATATTTGGCTGTAACACTTTCTATTTGTCTTTTAGAGAAGCCCAAATGGGGGGCATGGTGAAGATTTAGGCAGAGAGTATAAAGGAATGTTTTCTATTTTGTGGTTTAAAGAATATTTGAGGTCTTATTGTTGCATTTTGCAGTGCTACTGTCTACCTTTCAGGCTATATAAAATGCATTTGTAAAATACATCTTTGGAATATATTCCATGTCATTCACAAACATAATTATTTGTTGAGGATAAAACTGAAAAACATAGTGGGATTGAAAAAGACCTACTGTCATCCCCAGTCTCTCTTCCATGTGCCTACCAAGGCAACCAAAAATATGAAAGGCTTTAGAAATGAAAATACAATAAAATTCTACTCAGAGACATTAAAAAAAATTAAATAAGCAAAAATGTACCATGTTCTTGAACAGGAAAAAATAATTTGTAAAAATAACAATGTTGTCCTGAAATAAGTCTAAAAATTCAATTTAATTCCTATGAAATTTCCATCAAGCTGTTTTTATAAAAGTTAGTAGGATGAATGGATGAACTTTTTGTGTTACTTTGTATATATTTTTCTATTTGCTTGAATACTTAAAAAAATATATTTATTTATTTATTTTGGCTGCTCTGGGTCTAGTTGTGGCACGCAGGATCTTTAATCTTTGTTGTGGCATGCGGGATCTTTAGTTTTGGCATGCTAACTCAGTTGGGTCATGTGGCATCTAGTTCCCTGATCAGGGATCGAACCTGGGCCCCCTGCATTAGGAACACAGAGTCTTAGCCAGTGGACACCAGGGAAGTCCCTAAATATTTTTATAATGGGAATGAATTTTTAAATTACTTAACTTAATAAGTTGCTAAATTATTAATACTTAATAACAATAAATTGACACAAGCACATACACAAAAGGACATTTTGAGTTGAACAGAACAGAATTTGTAACTATTTAACACTATTGGGTATTTTCAAAATTCTACTGTCTAGCAATCCAAAGCAGCATTAACTCAATCTCTTTCCTCTCTGCTGTTTGCTTTCACAGGGAATGTGAACTGATGCTCTGATCAATTGGCAGAGTGATGTAAAATGAAAAGGATTTAACTAGAGAGAACACCTCCCAGCTTTTTCTAAGACGATATCATTAATGGAGGACTTGCTGTCTTGTGATTTCTCTCCACCTACCCCTGTTCTATGATCCCAGGAGCCGTCAGTGAGGAGACTGGGGCAGCAGCTGGCCCTGAGGTTTAAATTAAGCCCCACTTGTCCAGAAGCTCTGAACGGGCAGAGCTTGGCAGGAAATGAGGCTGGTGGTCTGGGAACCCCAGCCTGGCAAAGCCTCAGTCCCTATCTCCCACAGCCTGAATATGTGTGGTTGCCCTCAAAAGAAACTTAGATAGCAGTATAGCGTTCAGTCATTATCAGACATGCCATAGTTTAAATACGAGCAAAAATAAATGATGGGTTTGTTCAATCAAGTATGGCTTTTAGGGCCACCGCTTACTCAGCTGAGATTTATGTTTTTTTTTAAATTCCAAACAGTTTTCTTCCCATAGAAACTGCCACAGGGAGGAGTATAGGTGAGAAAGAAAGCCATGAAAACTTCATGTCAACCTAACATGAAGATTCTCAGGAGACAAAATTTGCAACCAACATTTAAAAAATGTGTCATGGTGGATTAAAGAGTCAGGATTGTAGAGCTGTCCAAAGGAGGTGGGATTTGAGCTGCAATTTCTGGAACATGGTTGAATGATCAGGAGTTGAAGTGAAATAATCAGAAAGAAGGAAGTTGTTCCTGATATAAGGAAAATGGAAACAAAGACTTGGAGTTGGAGTGTGTGTGCCCACTGAGAATGATACACACACAGAGGGAAGTGTTAGTTGGGGAGAGGGCTGCTGAAAAAAAGTACTTCTGTCTTTTGTGTGAGTTAAGCTGATTTTCTAATATTTCTGCCCTTTATTTTCTCCATCTGAAAGTATCACATATAATATTGGCCTCCCACCTTAAAAACATTGTGAGAATTTATCAGTTCAGTTTGTATTGCACTGTGAAATATCAATACCTTTATAAATTTTAAGTTTTTTTTTTCTTTTTTACAGATTGAAGAAACACTTTCAATTTGTCAGCTGTCTTTTGGCTTTTTAAAAACTGTGTTTTGTTTTTGTCATGCAAAATCTTTTAATTATTATTAGTCAAATTTATTTTTTGTCTCATAATACCTTTGGATTTTGAGTCATAGTTACAAAGCCTTTCCTACATTAAGGCTAAAGAATAACTGACTTGCATAAACTTGTAGTACTTTATAGTTTCATTTCGTTTTCTTTATGTCCCTGGACCATTTGGAATTTATTCTCATGTAGGATATGAGATGTGGTTTAATTTTATATTTTTCCAAACTAGCTACTCAGTTTTCCAGCATCATTTATTGAAAAATCCATCTTTACTCAAGTGGTTTCAAATGCCACTGTTATCATATATTTAATTTTGATATGTTTTTGAGTTTATTTCTTGATTTTCTATTCTATTCTACTGGCCTTGTGCCAGTACCACACTGTTTTAATTATAGAGACTTTATAGTATGTTTCAGTGTCTGCTAGTTCCCCCTCATAAATATTTATTTTCAGTGTTTCCTGGCTATTCATGCATGTTTGTTTTTCCATATAAACTTTGGTATCAACTTAACTCCATAAAATAGCTTGTTGGTATTTTTATTGGGATTACACTGCACATGTAAAGTAACTTAGGGAAAACTCACATCTTTGTAATGTTAAGCTATCCTGTCTGAGAAAAGAATATATCTTTCCATTTGTTCAAATCTACTTTTTAGTCTTTCAGGAGTTTCTAACTTTAGACTGTTTGTATATATGAAAGCTATTGATTTTTAATGTTGATTTTACATCCTGCTACATTCCTGAATGGTTTAATTGTTTAGGTTAGTTTCATCATTGATTCCCTGCAGCTTTGCTAGTATACTTTTATATCATCTCCAGATAGAAATCATTTTACTCCTTCTTATACATTTGATTTCTCTTGTCTGATTGCACTGGCTAATAATTCTAGTATAATGTTGAATAGAAAAGAGAGTGGTCATCCTTGTTTTAGTCCTTATTTAATGAAAATGCCTATTGATCTTTTATGAAAGATTATGGACACTGAACATCAAAAAGTGTAGAGAATCTGGGTTGTGTTATCTTTCTGAACTTCAACATTAATTTTCTTCTGGCAAGCACATAGCATATTAAAAAATCACCTTGATTCAGTTGGGGACTGTGTAGTTCTTACTTGCTCTTATTTTAAGGTGTATTGCTTTCAGGCCTTTCAACTGAAAATCATTGGAGACTCCTTTTTATGGGCTCAGAGCTCTAATTTTGTCTCCCTAGTACTGTGAAACTGTCAAAGTCTCTACCTCGCAAGTACTTCGGGTTTAGTTTCACAAATTTCACCCTGCATATACATATCTTAGGAGTCGGTAAGTACTTTGGGGGACAACCAGTACAAAGTATTAGGCTCTCCTCAGTGCATATTTTCTCTCTCCAGGATCTGAGCACACCTCAAGTCTTCTTTTCTTTGGATACTCTCTGATAGCTTCAAACAGTGATTTTTTTTTTTCCTTTGTATCTTACCCAACTTGACAGTTGTTCCCAGCAGGAGGGATAGTTTGATACCAGGTGTGTCATTAAGCTGGAAGCAGAAGTCATCTTCATATCATCTTTTTTAAAGTGAATGTTATTCTCTGGTGACATTTGAAGACCCTGTCAGTCTAAATTTTGAATACAGTTGAATACTCACATTGGGGATTTATGCATGTTTTTTTCTTACTCAAACTTATTACAACACTGTCATGCAAGAAATACCATTGCCCCCGGTCATTTATATTGAAAATCTTAATAGCTATGTTCAAGTAGATTTTAGTTTCAGCAGATCTATTTGAAGCTATCATACATTCTCTAGGTTATAATACTCAGAAACCTTACGTGTTTTAAATTCTCTCCACTTTTTCACTTGTCTTATTTAGTCAGTCTTAAAGATCTATTGATTCTACCTCTTCAATGATGGATTCTACCCTTCAATGAATTTTTTGTTGTTTATTTAAAAGTTTTTTAATTGGAGTATAATTGTTTTACAATGCTGTGTTAGTTTCTGCTGTACAACATGAGTCAGCCATAAGTATACATATATTCACTCCCTCTTGAGCCTCCTTCCCACCCCACCCCCATCCCTCCCCTCTAGGTTGTCACAGAGTACCAAGCTGAGATCCCTGTGCCATATAGCAGCTTCCCACTAGCTACCTATTTTGCACATGGTATGTATATATATGTTGTGCTGCTTCTCAGTTTGTCCCACCCTCTCCTTCCCCCACGTCGTGTTGTTCCCTCTCCGCTGCGTCTCTCTTCCTGCAATGGCTCTTGTATCCTTTACTTTCCATTACCAGTGATAATGCCCAGATTCAGACCCTATCATTCTTTTCCTGGACTACGGCAGTGGTCCCCCATCTGGATTCCCAGCCTCTCATTTCACACATGTCTCCCCTTTAATATACCCTATTTTCTGCTGCCAGAAGTGGGCCACCTCATACACAGCTCAGAGTATGAAAATCTCCTCAGAAACCTCTTCACTGCTTAATGAGTGAAGTCTAAATTCACCCGTGTGGCATTCACTATCTGATCTCACCTTGTATTACCTTCTGCTCCTCCCATTCTTATTTCGTGCATCTGTGGTCTAGACATTCTGTCCTTGAACATGCCACACAATAGCTCACCTTCATAATTCACTCCTGTAGTTTTCTCTGATGAAACCATCCCTTTAAAATCTCAAGTTCTTGAAATATTACTCATCCTGAATAACCCAGCTTGAGTGCCATTACCTTTTTGAAACTTTCCTTATTCCTCCAAGTCAGAATTGTTTCTTCCTTTGTTTTCTCACAGCACTGCTTATAACAATATCTAGCATTTATCTTATGTAATATTAAGAGTTTATATGTATTCAGTGCTTACTGTATGCCAGAGAGGGAGTTGTGCTCTTAATAAATATATCTTGTTTATCCCTCTAAATTCAATGAGAAAAGGACTATTGCTATATCCATGTCACTTGAGGTATAGAACTAGCTGATAAATTGATAGCTACTATCCCAGTGCCCTATATAAAGTAGGCTCCTATTAAATCAATTTTGCTGAAACAAGGGTATTTTTGGATGATCTCTTGTTGGCCTAGAAGTCTTATGAACAAGAGGTCAATTCCTCCCTTCAAGAAACTATATCAAGGAAACATTTATTGACCACTTATGATAGCTCAGACAATAAAGAATCTGCCTGCAATGCAGAAGACCTAGGTTCTATCCCTGGGTCGGGACGATCCCTTGGACAAGGGAACAGCTACCCACTCCAGTATTCTTGCCTGGAGAATCTCGTGGACAGAGGAGCCTGGTGGGCTACAGTCCATGGGGTCACAAAGAGTCAGACATAACTGAGTGACCAACACTTTATCATGTAAACACTTGTGTATTTCATATAATCTTTGACACAGGTTCTATTATATTTCCCATTTCATAGTTGAGGAATCTGAGGTTTTAAGGAAATTAAATAACCTGCTTATGGTCACACAACTAGTGAGTGGGAGAACCCAAACTAGAACTTGTGGTTTCCTGCCTCCAGACCAAGAACATCTGGCCATCAGACTATGCAGCCTTGAAGAACTGATGATAACTGAAACTGGTTCCAAAGTTGACACCTCAGAGTACCTATTACAGATCACTATTTGTCTCTAAATTCCTCCTCCTTTTCTTCCTGGGAACATGGCTTCCCAGCTGGAGATTAAATTTTCCAGACTCCTTTGCAGTTCAGAATAGCTCTGTGGCTATTTTTCACCAATGAAATTTTAAGCTTCAGTGATGTGGACAGCTTCCACCTCACTTATCTGAAAGAAAATCGTCAGCCTTCTATTTCCTCTCTTTCCCTTTCCCAAGAGTTAGGCAAACCAATAACCCAGATTTAAACATTTAAACAAAGGTAACATTTTAAGGATGGCACAGAAGCAAGATAAAATGAAAATGAGCCCCTCAATGAATCTGGGCAGAACTGTTCTGCTGCTATTTATGTGAGAAAGAAATAAAATCTAATTTTACTCAAGCCGTTGTATTTGAGGGGTATCTCTTTGTTGCAGAAGCTTAGCCTTTATAACCCTAACTAAATGTACCATCTATTTCAAACTGCTGGTGTCCATGCTTTTCTGAGGACAATTTGAAGTTTCTTGTCATGAGATTCTCAGTGGAGGGGATGGCTATGGACGAAGCAGGTACTTATGAATGCATCAGTAACAAACCAAGGATCAATGAATAAATTACAATACCAATGACACAGTTGAAATATTTTTCATCATGCTTTCTGAACCCCAATTAGAATCTCTTCCCATTGTAAACTTCATTTCTACAACCAATATACTGTAATTTATACTAGCTTGCAATTTTGTCGCAGAAAATGCTTTTCTTCAGGTAATATGGAGCAAGCCGTGAGAACTTAATAAAATAACCAGCTGGGTGACACTACATATATTCTTTTTGGTTCTCTGAATACGCGAAGGGGAGAAGAAAACTGCCCCAGCAGGAATAGAAGTGGGAAGACACCTGGCCAGAAGATAATGAGAACCACACCAGCCTGGAGAAAGGAATATAGACTCCAGAGGATTGTTCAAATTCTGAAGTGTCAGAATATGAAAACCGTCCAAGGGAAAAATCATGTTTATCCTATATATGCCATGAGCCAAGGTGGGGACTGATTTGAAAGACTAAAGAGATTTAAGTTGGGTGGGGAGGGGAGTGGGTTGAGAAAGAAAGGATGAGAGCAAGAAAAAAAAGATAGGAAGGAAGAAAACAAGGAAGGAAGGGAGGGAAGAGCACAAAGGAAAGAGAATCTATGGAGAAAAGTAAAAAAATAAGCTTCACAAACTGTATAGATAGGTTAGTTCATGTTCCTCCCTTAGAGGTCATAAAACTTTCCTGTGGGGCCTCCCTCTGCAGATGTGTGACACGCCCAAAGGAAGTCCAGTGTGGGAGTTCAATGACACAGAATCACACCTCATCTCACAGCCCTTCCAGCTTCTGGCAAGGCTTTTTGTGAACTTTACACTTAGGCAGAGTTTCATTTCTTAGGCAGGCACCTCCCTCGTACAAGTAGGAAAAAGAGCCAGAGGCAACAGAGAAGCATCTTTGCTTCGAGGTCTAACTTCTTCGGGGATTTTATGTTTTCCAGTGGTACACCAGCCATGTCACCATTTGCGTTCACGGTGGTTAAACCTTGGAAGAGCTAAGAACCCCGACTTCTGTGTCTGTCAAGGAAAGCAGGAGGTGGACCAGGATATTGACAGACCTTTGCAATGCAAGAGCAATGGAAGAGCAGGCCTGATATGGAACATGAGAGGAGAACTGAAAGAGACAGAAAGGGCTCAATGAACACGTGTTAGAAAGATCAAGCTGCAATCTAGGGGTGGGTGACGGGAATACAAGGGTTGCAAGTAGTTGGAAGAGAGTAAGAGAGTGAACAGGGGACAATAAAGTGAATCCAGAAGGCTGGCTTTCTTTGGCATCAAGATAGAGAAGAAAACTTTGGAAAGCCAACCAAGGTGAGTGGAATCTGTAGCAGAAAGATGGGATAAAGGGGGTTTTCAGAAAGAGAGCTCAAGTGAAGATCTCTTTTACCTTGCCGTTCAAGACACTGAAAAGTGTTTTTTGGAAGGAGGGCAAAAATGCCCAGTTTTATTCCAGATACCCACAGAAGGTACTCTATTTAGGGCTGTCAAATAAATTATAGGATGCCCAGTTAAATTTGAATTTTACATAAACAAAAATACTTTTCTAGGGTTATTATATCTTAAATATTGCATGATACTATTAGAGGATAAAGTGAGGCATGTTAAAAATATTAAGAGTTTCTTTGAGCAAAAATCAATTGGAATTGGGTAGCGAGGAACTGAAAGTGCCTGGGAGTGTTTCACCGCCAGGAGTTGGGGAAAGAGTTTTATGGGGGAAATACAGAAGCAAAGCAAGGAAACTATTGACTAGCTTTGACTTAATATTTTGCTGGCTGTTTGTGATTGGTTGCCTTTAGCATTTCAATTTTATAACCTTGAGGCATTTATAGGCTTAGATTTTGGTTTCCTTTAAGAGATCACCACAGCATTAGAGCTATATCTGCCTAAGGGTCTCCTGGTTTAATTTTAATTTAACAAGACATACTAAAAGTAGTTGTTTACACGCAATTTATTTAACCAAGAATCCTGTATTTTTATT
This sequence comes from Antilocapra americana, assembly GCA_007570785.1. Taxonomy (NCBI): domain Eukaryota; kingdom Metazoa; phylum Chordata; class Mammalia; order Artiodactyla; family Antilocapridae; genus Antilocapra; species Antilocapra americana. The sequence continues at coordinate 20,535,900 of ML660772.1, read as the reverse complement.
TGTTAAATCTTACAATCCTATTAATATAAAAATTATAAATGACATGGAAGACTATCATAGCATCACCATCATTTATTTCTTGCAATGCTCATATGCCCTTTAGTATATGTAAATAAGATATAAACCTAAAAATAATACTTATTTTCTCTCAATTAAATTTCCTTCTAATTTACTGTGGACAGTGTGCTTCTAAATGCACAATCTGTGTGACCTACACATTGCTGGGTAAAGAGATTGTCCTGGGTTGTAAGGAAGTTTTGCAAGTGGGGAGGGAGGCGAATTTATAGGAGCTTGGGGAACCTGAGTGGTAGAAAAGAGAAGGTGGGAGACAACACCCAACACAAACTGTGGGGAATGGTTTTTGGGCTACTCATAATGTGAAACTACAGCAAAACCAAACTTTCTCTTACTGCCTTTCTTCCAGCTGAAGCTCATTAATTTGTGACTGTTTTTCCACCTCAGTGTACACCAAAGGTGTTGTTCTACATCTGACACACTCTTGACCTGCACAAGCCAAAATTACTGAAAAAATCATCTTCCTATCATTCACACACTTGCATTTGTTGTGGAAGAGGCTTCTTGATTACTGATTGCAATTCTGCTTATTTTCATTACATTATCTTCTTGCCCAGATGTATTTCTTGCCTCTATTTCATTTTCTTATTTTTATCCACTTTCTTCTTTCTAAGCTATTGATTCCTGCTCTTCAACCATGAGTAGGTTGTCTAGTAGATGATTCTTAAATGTATATTGCCAATTCTTTGCAATTTTTATATTACTTTGTAAACCAATTTTCAAATTTCTTTAAACTACACATTTATATAGGTGCACATTTAACATGTCCAGGGCTACTTTTTATGTGCTCTGCCAGGTACTAGACTGAATCATGAGCACTGTGTACATGATATTGCCTTTCTTTCTGCACATTCACAGAGAATATAAAACCCCACTTATAAACATGACTTACAGTGCATCCTGGGCATCACATTTAAACAATTCTTTAATTTGTATGACTGTATCTCTAATGAGGAAGTCCAAATAAACAGCCTAAAGAGTCAATGTCACCACTAAAAGGAATTTATTCAACATTCACTGGATGGAAAATGCTCAAAAGATGTGAGCTGTTTATGTAGAATGAGTTATAAAATGTGTGGTCCATAGAGAGCAGAGAGTTTATAGCAGAGTCACTAAGACCCCCTCCCTGCTGAGGAAATTTCAAGTTCATCCAATCACCTTGTCTTAGCTCTATAAACATGAAGCTCTGTATAAATAACCCTGAAGAAATGCAAAGACATGCCACAGCATTAGAGATACTTGAGAATAAACACAAAAGTAACATTTTCCTGTGGCCTCATTTTCTAAGGGGCATAAAGGGCTAATCATTTTTGCAACATATCTCAGCTGATGCCTTGAAGCAAAAACAGAAAATTAAAGTCAAATCTCACCACCTTCATCTGAATCACTGGGAAGTCTGATTACTTTTGTACATCAGCTAGAATTACAATATCCATTTCCAATGACAGCGATCTTAGTATAGCCTTAAGAAACAATAGCTAATAACAGATATTATTTTTAAGTAAACAATGGGCTAAGATCTTTAACATCTTTTCTCTCATTCTCCTAATTAGAATTTTGAAACTCACTCTTTGCTCCAAAGCCAAGTTGTAACCTAATTACCAGGAGGGCCTATCTAATTACCAGGAGGTCCAGTAGTCATGTGTGGATGTGAGAGTTGGACCATAAAGAAGGTTGAACACTGAAGAATTGATGCTTTTCAGCTGTGGTATTGGAGAAGACTCTTGAGAGTCCCTTGGAATGCAAGGAGATCCAACCAATCAATACTGAAGGAAATCAATTATGAATATTCATTAGAAGGACTGATGCTGAAGCTGAAGCTCCAATACTTTGGCCACCTGATGCAAAGAGCTGACTCATTAGAAAAGACCCTGATGCTGGGAAAGATTGAAGGCAGGAGGAGAAGGGGACAACAGAGGATGAGATGGTTGGATGGCATCACCTACTCGATGGACATGAGTTTGAGTTTGGAGATGGTGAAGGACAGGGAAGCCTGGCATGTTGCAGTCCATGGGGTTGCAAAGAATCAGACATAAATGAGCAACTGAACAACAACCCACCAGATATCAAGATTTATTATAAAGGCGGAATAATTGAGATGTGATAATTTGGATACGGGAAAAGACATATTGATTTATCAATGTACCATACTCTGTACATGAGGCAGCCTTGTTACTTGGAAGAGGTGGCTTTGCAGATGACTAAAGAGGTGGATGGGTGGGAGAGTCACTATCATTAAATATGTTGAGATAATGGATTATGCACATGGAAAGAAATTCTTTCAGATCCCTATCTCACACCGTAGCTTCACCCTACCCCATTCCCAAATCCCAAATAGATCAAAAACTTAGATTTTCAAAGCAAGACTTTAAGACTTTTAGGAGACAAATGAAGAGTATATCTTTATGAGCTTGGGGCAGGGATGTATCTCTTTAAGAAAACAAAATGAAAAGTTTGAGATAGTTGACTATCTCAAAGCTGAAAATATCTGTTTGTCAAAAGACACCATAAAACAAATGGAAAGACCAGCCACACAATGGGAAAATATATTTGATACGTATAATTGGCAAGAGATTAGGATCAGTATTTATGATGAACTACACTAAATCAATAAAACAAGAAAATAAGCAAAATAAATAAATAAATATCTCTCTGAAGGGAAAACATGCATGGTAAATTAAACCATGAATAAATGCTCCACCAGTAATCAAGAAATACTAATTTAAACTAAAGTGGGATTTGTTTTCTACCTGCTCGATTCACAAAAATTTAGAAATCTGACAATACACAGTGTTGGTGAAAATATGATTCTATAAGAACTCTCATAACCTGCTAGTGGCCTATAAACTAAAAGAAATACTTTGGAATAAAATTGCAAACAATGGCTTAAAAGCTTTTAAACCAGAATTTCCATTCTGAATTACATATCCCAGAGAAACTCTTGGACACGTGTATCTGAAGACACATCCAAACTGCAGAATTGTCTGTAATAGCAAAATGAAACAGCTTAAAATGTTTATGAACAGGAGAATGAATAAATAAACTGTTGTATATTTCTAATAAAGTATATTGTATACTTAATATTGAATAAACCTTAGTGACTCCAAACCATGAAGAATTTAATAATGACATAATAATGACAAGGTACAGGAGATTACGTGTAATGTGATGCCATATTTATAAAACTCAAATACCAGGAAACCTAAACATTTTCTCCTACATATTCAGGAGTTCAGGATATGACATTTTTTTTTTTTTAAAGCAAGAGAATTATCAATACGACATTCTAAGAGTGATTTCCTTCACCCTTCTCTCTGCCTCCAGGGACTCTTGGCCCAGGCAATCCTTGCAGGCTCAGTGATACTGGATATTCAATATTCACGCTGGACATATCCAGTTCCTCTAACACCTCTGCCTCAGCTTGAGGCTCTAGTCTCACTGGCCTGGGAGAAGCAGTTGGACAGCAGGCCCCAAGCATGGCAAGACCCAGAGAAGCATCAGCCGACAGTCCAACTGAACAAACCTAATGCCCTGGACAAAGAAACACAAGGGGTCTTGTAGATCATTTGCTAATATATTTAATAAATCCTTAGAGCTGTTTCAAGAGTGTATACTTTATTTAGCCCAGACTTGGGCAGATTCTGAACAAACAGGGATAAGAGTAATAAAATTTTATTGTCACAATCCTGCATTGACTGAAACTGAATTCATGGTGCCAGGGGTCTGGGAATTATTTGAACAGATGGATTAAAATTTTTATTGTATGGTCCAAAGCTGAATTTTACACATGGCTCATGGGATATTGACTAATTAGTTCCATTTCTTCATTCTTTCTGATATCCACCATTTTTGCCATTTGACTTTGCAGTTCTCACTAGAGATGGAGGGAGAATCCCTACCTCTTGGTAATGCACAGGGAAACTTTCTGCCTCCACCATGAGAGAATTCTGCCAGTGGCAGCCTGCTCATCTCAAACAGAACAAAGCTCCCTATGGAGGACCTGATCTGAAACTACGGGCTGGAGCCAAACCTAAATGAGATCAGCAAAGCTGCCCAGTCAACCTGCCGATGCATATGATAGAATACATGCTTATTGTTATATGTCACTGAATTTTGAGTGGTTAATACAGCATTGCTTTGTCACAGGGTGACTGATACACTGGTCTAAGGATCACCATAGCTTTCCAAGGGATAACAAGTACCACAGGGACTACTTGGCACACTTTTCACCACCATCACCACCACCATCCCTTTATCATCACCATTATTAGGAAAGAGTAATTGCTGTGAGCATGAAGTAATTTTCGAGTTTGATTCCTAGTTCTGCTTCTTAATAGCGCTGTAATCCTGGGCAAGTTACTGCTTTAAAACCCTAGTTTTCTTATCTACTTACTTTGTCTACCTCTTGGGGATTCCAGTGCTTCTTAACACAATAAAGTCTCTGAGAAGTTCTTTAATAAAGAAAGCTTTAACTTTCTTTAACCTGGTTTTATCCAAAGTTTTTAGCCATGAAATCCTTTTATTTGCAGGAAACCATTTAATATTTCTCAGAACCCACATCACTTGGGACAAGAGAACTGGTTTTCAAGTGTTGCTTAGTGGCCAGTAACAAGGTCAAATGCCCTCCACGCAGGGGAGTCTTTGCCTGGTTCTAAAATATTTCCTTTCTAGCAACAGTAAAACTTTTCTGTCCTTTTCTCATTTTCTGCTTAATATAATAATGATGAGTAAAGCCTTGCTTTAACCATCCAATTTGAGGACTTGGTCTCTGGACAACTTTTAAAATATGAGACAGAACTGTGGAAGATTAAAGTCAAAATTATACCATTTACAGAATCCCCAATTTTCCTTCATTTTTTTTTTCATGTCAAAGCACGCTGTTCCAAAAGCCAAAACCTCATCTCTGAGCCCTTGCCAGAGTACCAGATCCACATTTTCATCCTTCTGTTGAACATTCTTACCAGCACTTGAACCTTAGAAGGTCCAGAATGAAACCAACAATTAAGTGAAACTGTTCTGATTTCTTCAGTGTAGTTCATGATGATGTCATCTTGCTGGGACTCGGGCTAGGAACCTCGAGGTTATTGGTCCCTTCTCTTTCTCTGTTTCCCTAAGCCCAAGCATTTACTGTGGTCTTACAGATTTGACCTCTGTCCTGTCTTTTACATCAGTCTCCTCCTTTTCCTTTCTGATGCTCGGGTCAGGGGTAGCAAACTTTAAATGTAAAGGGACAGATAGTAGATATTTTAGGTTTTGCAGGGTCATATGGTTTCTATAACAACCACTCATCTCTGCCGTTGTAGCCTGAAAGCAGCCATAAACAATATCTAAATGCATGGGTATGGCTGTGGTCCAATAACATTTGACTTGCAAAAAAAAGGCTGACTAAATATGGCGGGTTGTAGCTTGCTAGCTCCTGCTCTGGCTAACTTTCTTTATCTTCACAGCTAAAACCTGCATTTGTTTAGGGATTTATAGATTGCTTTGTGTGTGTGTGTGTGTTGTGTGTGTGTGTGTGTGTAATGCTTTGCAAATTCACAGTTAATCCATACTGCAAATATTATCTTAGTTGGCAGAAGAAAAAATTGAATTTGGAGGGATTAAGTGACTCCAAACTCAAAGTCCCAGAGATAGTAAGTGTCAGAACCAGGATTCAAACCTAAATTTTCTGCCAAACAATCTAATGCTCTGCTGATGTGAGTTTTCTGGATGACCAGCTCCTCTGTGAACCCCCAGACTTCTGCCTCTGTCTTCAGCATTTGTCCTCATAAATGACCACACCACTTTATAAGTTACAGCCAGCTTCATGTCGCATCTCTCTTAAAGCCTTCAATGGCACTCCATTTCTCAACTGAGTATAAATTCCTTGTCTAGTTTTCAAGATCTTCTATGGCAGAGTCACAGTTGCCTTTCCAACAATAACTATATTGTTGTCCTAGTGGAATCATACTTGTCACCTAAGACCTATTTCATGGGCCATTTTTCTGGGAGGAATTTTCAAATCTACCCAACTGCCCTGGGTTGACATCTTTGGCAGTAATCTCTGAGCCAGAGCTTAGCATGTAGGATTTTATTAAGGAGTGTCTTTGGGGTCAACCCTTGTAGAAGGGAGGGGATGAAAGGAGCTGTTGTGAAGGTGCAACCACAGATTCAGCCAACACATAGGGAGCTCTGGAGTCATAACGGTCCTTAAGCACTACCCAGATTGAGTCAAGATGTCCAAGCTTTTGCTTCCACATCAAACATTCAATGGATGTGGCTTCTTGAGTAAGGGTGTAACTTAGGACAAGGTAGCACTCTGTAGATGGGACAGTCCCTGAAGGGACTGACAGCTGAAGATTGTATTCATCAGTGCTCCCAGCAGCTGAGACAATGAGTCTGTTGTTGAATGAGAATCATGACAATGTCCCCCTCATCAACTGTGTGTTGAATTTCTTTGTAACTCTTTGATTTGATATTTCTTACATGATTTACTATAATCTGTTCTGTTTTACAGTTTTGTATATACTTGCATTTCTGAACCTCTATTATCCCCTTTTTTTGCAAGTTAAAGGACACCCTATGGAAAGAGTGTGGACTTCAGATATACCCGACTTGAATCTCAGTTCTGCCTTTTACTATCTGTGACCCTGGGCCAACTCCTGAACCTGACTGAGCTCCTGCTTCCTGATGTGGAAAATCATAACCCCATAGTATCACAGAGTCATCATGAAAATGGCAGGAAATGACAAATACAAAATGCTTGGCTCAAAGGAGTGCTTGATAAATACTAGCTTCCTCCGTTTTGAGGGAAGAAACTCATTTTGGTTTCCACCAAAGCAATTACTATAGTGCCATAAACATATAAGGCATTTGATACATCTTTTATGATCCTTTGAAAGCTTCCTTTAAATTCATTCCTACTACTAATATGAATTCCTCATATGTATGTGGTCTATTCGTGTTGGATCTAATGCACAGATTTTGGAAAAAAAAACTGAGCGAAAGAGAGCAAGAGGTGGGGGGTCGAGAGAAGGAAGATAAAGACTCTTTTAATGTTTCCTTGTATGGGTTTGAGTGTCTGTATATGCATGAGGCCACTGGGACCACTGGGTAAACACTTCTTGAGTGTCTCTTGTTGAAAATTCATCATTTAAAAACCATCTGTCTTAAGAACCATAGGACAGCAACAGAATCACAAAAAAATTAACCAAGGCCTTTGTTCTCATAGCTGGCAGTGCTTAATGACAGTTTTGGCCCTCTCCTTGGGGCTACAGTCTCTTTCGCAGCAAACAGCAGTAAATGTCAATTCTGAAAGCCACCTAGTTTGACAACAAATGATTTAAGCACCAAGGGTGACAAGAAAACCATATTTTATTGAACCATTGAGCTAGCTTTGAGGACTTACTTGCTGGTATTTATATCAGATGGGCAAAAATGCCTACAGTAGCAGATGAAAAGTGTCTGCCTGGGAGTTCATATTTAAAAAAAAAAATCTCAGCTTGCAACAAAGGAGAAAAATTGGAGCTGACTTTCCACATGCCTTTCAAAAAGAATTTTGGAAAATTCTCATGACCCATGTTCATCTAAGTATAAAATTCCAGAATGTCATATGATTCTCATCCTAATTAGAAGCTAATTGTGCATCTTGGATGCTAAAAACTTTCCAAGAAACCTCTGAGACTGGGAGTAATTTCTTGATTTATCTAAAAATTCATCATTTCAGTGGAATATTATCAGCGGCATTTGCAACAACAACAAAAAAATGAAGCTTACTAACACATAATGCCTCATTTCTTATCACTGTTGTTGCTTTGAATGTAAAGCACACACACATTTGTGCAGGCCCTTTACAAATCCAGGTAGGTGAGTGGGGGCTGAAACCAGGTTTTTAGATATCAAGCTCTGGCTACATCCACCAGAAGGAGACACCTTTCTCTAAAGGCTCAAATGCTTTCATTGAAGGCAACTAATTTTCATAATTTGATTTCTCCTTATTATGCATAAAAAATTCAAAGAAAAATAGATAGATTCCCTACAGGGAAGGGAGAATAAAAGAGTAGATGTGATTATTAAAGAGTAACACAGGGGATCCCAGTAGTGTTGAAACCATTCTGCAGCTTGGCTGTGGTGATAGATACACAAATAAATGCACATGCAATAAAGTTGCATGGACCTTAATATGCACACACACACAAACACGCTGATGCTGCTGCTAAGTCACTTCAGGAGTGTCCGACTCTGTGCAACCCCAGAGACGGCAGCCCACCGGGCTCCGCTGGCCCTGGGATTCTCCAGGCAAGAACACTGGAGTGGGTTGCCATTGCCTTCTCCAGCACACACACATGAACTGTGTACTGAGAAATCTGAATAATATCAGTGTCAATAATCTTATTGAAATATTGTTCTATAGTTTTTGCAAGATGTTATTTTTAGGGGCAACTGGGTACAGGGTGTATGGGAGCTCTGTTATCTCTTACAACTTCATGTGAATCTACAGTTACTTCAAATTAAAATGTTTAATTAAAAAAATAGATACCCTAGACTTCACAACAGACTATGCCTTTTACAGGGTGGTCCTCTTCCTCTTTATGGCTAAGCTTCCAACTTTCTCAGTTAGTGGGAAAAGATGAATGACTTACCCTGTTTTATTAATAATAACATGACTTGGCTGGGACTAGGGGAAAATGATTCTTGATCACTGTCTGTGTGCATTACAATGACCTTATCACAAAGATTTTTTTCCATTGACATTTAAGAGAGAATATAAATATGGGTGTGAACGTTTTAAACAAGCCCCAAGAGACAGGAGCTGGAGATTACAAATCTTCAGAAGTGTTTTAATAGTCTGTCAAACTCAGTTGACAATGTTTTATCAATTATGGAAGCTATTTCCATAATGATAAAATTAATGGTTGAAAAGGAGATGGAGAATTTCTTTGACATCTAAGCACAAAAGTCATCCCAGGGGTTTTTACAGATAAATCAAACCCAGTGCTCCCTTTGTTAATGAAGAGAACCCATATCAAGAGGATACTTCAGTTCCAGAAACATCATTAGTAGGGGAGGAAATAATAAAGAAGAAACAGGGAAATGTTCCAGTATGTCAGATAAAAGGCAGTACAGATTAAGAAAATGTTAAATAGTAACTAAAATGGAGCCAGACGCCACAGAAAGCACACATCATTGTGGGGATTGTTTGGACTACAGTTGTCATGCTCTTTATATCTTTATATTTGCACATGAGATTTCAGGTAACAGAGAGACTCCCCACCAAAAGGAGAGTGTGTACTATCTTGTCTCCCTACCCATGCCTCCACAATTTCACACTCAGCCCATTTTTACTTCTGGAGAAATAATATCATAAGCACATAAACATAAGTATGTCTGAGATCATATTAAGAAACCAGTTTTTAAATATTGTAAATGTACCACACATGATACAATCCTCTTTTCACATCTTAATTCTGCCTTCTTTTATTCCATACCTATTATGTCTTACAGATTTATTTGATAATGTTTCACCAAAGCAGGAGGAAACTTTAAAGATGAGCCCTTTTATCACTTAAATAGCTTTGAGATCAAATAACTTTAAAGTCAAATAAATAGATATACATTTTCCAGTAGTCATGTACGGATGTGAGGGTTGGACTATAAAGAAAGCTGAGCCTGAATAATTGATGCTTTTGAACTCTAGTGTTGGAGAAGACTCTTGAGAGTCCCTTGGACTACAAGATCAAACCAGTGAATCCTAAAGGAAATTAGTCCTGAATATTCATTGGAAGGACTGATGCTGAAGCTGAAACTCCAGTACTTTGGCCACCTGATGCAAAGAACTGACTCATTAGCAAAGACCCTGATGTTGAGAAAGATTGAAGGTGGGAGGAGAAGGGGACGACAGAGGATGAGATGGTTGGATGGCATCACCAACTTGATGGACATGAGTTTGAGTAAGCTCCAGGAGTTGGTGATGGACAGGGAAGCCTGTGTGCTGCAGTCCATGGGGTTGTAGAGAGTTGGACATGACTGAGTGACTGAAATGAACTGAAATGTCTGACACAAAATAACTTTTTATTTTCCCAAGCTATTTCAGAGAGGGATAATGACTCTCACATAGAAAGCACTAACTGCCCTCATGCTTCTATAGTTAAATAGTTAATTTCCTTTATTATATTAATAATTAATACTAGCAATGAACTTGGCCTCTGGGCTTGTCCAAATCAAACAAACCCAGAGCCTTTCATTATAGAACCTCATCAGGCACAGCTGATCCTATAAGAGGAAGATGGCAGGTGAGTTTCTTCCCCATCTTCCATCTTAGAATCACAGAAAAATTTTGATCACTGAAGAATGTTCCTTTATTATTTGAGAATAGTGGGGTTCAACAGATTAGTTTGGGACTATCCAGGGATCATTGGAAAGATAGTTCAAGAAGGCTACTTTGTGAAAAAACTACTGTTTGGAGCCTTTGGCCAGGAATCATTTGTTGGTACCATGTACATTTTTGTTTATTTAGCTAATGGGACTTTCTGGCTTTGTTGTTCAGTCGCTCAGTCATGTCTGACTCTTTGTGACCCCATGGACTGCAGCATGACAGGCCTCCTGTCCTTCCCTATTTCCCAGAGTTTGCTCAAACTCACGTCCATCAAGTCAATGATGCCATCCAACCATCTCATCCTCTGTCCTCCCCTTCTTCTCATGCCCTCCATCTTTCCCAGAATCAGGGTCTTTTCCAATGAGTTGGCTCTTTGTATCAGGCCAAAGTATTGGACCTTCAGTTTCAGCATCAGTCCTTTAAAGGAATATTCAGGGTTGATTTCCTTTAGGATTGACTGGTTGGATTTCCTTGCTGTCTAGAAGACTCTCAAGAGTCTTCTCCAGCACCACAGTTCGAAAGCATCAATTCTTGGGTGCTTAGTCTTCTTTATGATTTTAAAAGGCCTTTAAGGACAAGAATCATTTATCTTTGTGTGGGTTTTTTTTTTTTTTTTTTTGTAAGAATGAATCCCAGAGTCTAGAGAAGACTCAACTGAATTTCTACCCAATGTGATCATGTTTCTCTCCCACACAGTCTTCATCAGCTCCACATAGTTATCAAACCCACTTATGGATTGATTCCTGTGTCTTTTCAGATCTCGTGATAATTTTATAATGCCAAAGTCCTCTGGGTCATGTCCCAGCCCCACAGGATCTGCTCCTACTGATTTCTGCAGCCACATGGGCTCCTAGCCTTTCTTAATCCTCCCAAGCTCCTAATCCCCATAGTAGAGTCTTACCATGTCCTCACTGGAGTCTTCCTTGAGCTCCCTGACTAGCTCATCCCCAGGACTAGTACTTAGCACCCACACCAGTCCTGGCCACCCCTATCAAGTGGTAATTTTCCATTTATTGGTGAGTTTTCAAAAATTAACTCCTAGTTCCTCCACTGAACCATAACTTCCCTTGTGAGAGAGTTTCTTTTTTTCCTCCTCCGCTGTGAAATCACCAGCACCTAGCACTGTACCTAGCACATGGTGAGCATCCAAATGTTTGTTGAGTGAATTCATGAATGCTGGATGCAAAATATAATATGGATGTTCAGGTTTGGAAGTGAGTGAGTAGGAGAGAGAAAAAATAGAAGGGAACATGAAAAAATCAGAGAGAAAAAGAGACAGGGACTCTAAGGTATAACCTCAGTATTTTGCAAAAGCAAAAAAGGACCATGCAATTTACATCCCCAATATAAGAGAATTAATATACAATGTAAAGAAAACCCATAGAAAGATGCAAGGATAATTTCTCACTTCATTCATTCAAAAAAATATTTCTTAAGCGCCTACCAGGAACTGTGCTCAGGGTTAGGGACATTTTGTTGTTGTCATTGTTCAGTCATTAAGTCGTTTCCGACTCCTTGTGACCCATAAGCTGAAGCATGCCAGGCTCCTCTGTCTTCCACTATCTAATCTACCTGAGTTGCCTCAAATTCATGTCCATTGAGTCAGTGATGCTATCCAACCATCTCATCCTCTGCCACTCTCTTCTCCTTTTGCCTTCAATCTTTCCCAGCATCAGGATCTTTTCTAAAGAGTTGGCTTTTCACACCAGGTGGCCAAAGTATTGGAGCTTCAGCTTCAGTATCAGTCCTTCCAATGAATATTCAGGGTTGATTTCCCTTAGGATTGACTGGTTTGATCTCATTGCTCTCCAAGGGATTCTCATGAATCTTCTCCAGTGCCACAATTCAAAGGCATCAATTCTTTGGCATCTGAGCCTTCTTTATGGTCCAGCTCTCACATCTGTACATGACCACTGGTAAAACCATAGCTATGACCTTAAAAACCTCTGTTGGCAAAGTGATATCTCTGCTTTTTAATAGCTGTCTAGATTTCTGATAGCTTTCCTTCCAAGTAGCAAGCATCTTTTGATTTCATGGCTGCAGTCATCATCCACAGTGATTTCAGAGCCCAAGAAAATAAAATCTGTCTCTGCTTCCACTTTTCCCCCTTATATTTGCCATGAAGTGATGGGAGTGGGTGCCATAAGCTTAGTTTTTTTTTTTAATATTGAGTTTCAAGCCAGCTTTTGCACTCTCTTCTTTTACACTTATCAAGAGGCTCTTCAGTTCCTCTTCAATTTCTACTATTAGAGTGGTATTATCCATTTATCTGAGGTTGACAATATTTCTTCCACCGATCTTGTTAAGGACATAACAATGGACAAATCACTTTAAATTCCTGCCTTCAGGGAGCTTAAGTTCTGTATTTGAAAATAAATATTTAAGCTGGTGCTAGTGTGGGCAGAAAAGTAAGGGAGGATGAGAGGGAGACAGTATGAACGTGCTTTTTTAGGTAAACTGGTTAGGAAGTCCTCTTTGATGGGGTAGTGACTTGAATGAGGAAAGGGAAAAGCCTTGTGAATCCTGGAGCAATGGCCTCCCAGGCTGGAGGAAGAGCAAGTTCAAAGGCCCTGAGGCAGCAGCATGCTTGGTGGAGGAACAGTTTAAGAGGAATGCAAATGGCTTCTGCAGATATGGGAGTGTCACCTTAGTGCTCATCCATTGGTGCTCTCCTGCCTTCTCTGGGTAAGTTCTCTTGGGCCTGGTGAGAGAAGGCTGTGCTTTTTTAAGCCAAGAGGAATCTCAGTTTTCTGTAGAAAGGTATCCAGCAACCAGGAGCTTTGGGGAGCATTGCACCTGATTCTGTTTCCACTCTGACTTATTGGTCATCCACCTTTCTCTTTGGGTTGTTTTCATCCCCCTCTTATGCCTGTAACCCTTGCCATCTCTTGACTATAACAATCATCCCAGGGCTGCCAGGTTGATCTGACCTGGGATCAGGTTCTTCATGGCACAGACTCCCTCTCAGGGGTGCTTCCTTGGGTTTTATTAGGGTCTTGGAGCAGAGCCAGCATAGTTTAGCAATCAGCAATCCTTGCCAATGTCTTATCTGATAGACTTTTACTGTTAGTTCTCCAGAGGAATCACTGTCAAAAATATTTGAGTAATTTCCAAAACTAAAGGCATGCTTCTTAAAAGGGTTCAGAAGACATTGTAGTGTAAGGTGGGGTGAAGTCCTTAGCATGCTTGAGTCACATCCCTGATCTAGTCTCTTTATTGTTAGAACTTTGCAATTGACTTCAATGTCATTGACAGTCCTGTCTCTCCCAGGAGAAGGAATTCAAGGCCAACAGTGGCTCCCTAGGTCTGTTCTGATTGAAACATCTATAGAAAAAGGTGTGGAAAAAATGCCTTAATGCTCAGTGACAATCTGGAATCTCACTGGCTGCTTTCAGTCTTTCCTCTGGAATTCAACAATTGTTTGCCTTTCTTTTAAGAAGACACTGTTAATCTCAAGACACATTAAAAAAAAATGTAGTTCCATGGTAGTCTGGCTTTTAACAAATACAACTAATCATTTCTAATGGCCTATGGACAGGATTGTAGCAAGGGAGTAGATGGAGAAAGTCATGAAGACACTGTTCTTTATTACTGCCCTAACATGCTGTGAAAATAAACTCAAATATTGTATCAGAGAGAAATAATATCACATTCTAGGCTTGCATAAGACAGAAAGAATTAAATGCTCAAAGGTTCTTAAAGAACCCAGTTTATAAGTATCAGCTATTAAATTACAGGTTACAACTCGGATTCCATATGCATATAAGGTATAAGAGTGCATTTGAAAAGAGTAGCAAAATCTTCTCGTCGTCTTTCTTCCAGCCATAGTTTATGTTCCATGGTTGGTGTTCATCAGTTATCAAGTTATTGATAGGAAGTGCTTTTTTTTAAATACTTATTTGTTCAACCTAAGAGATGATTATTCGAGCAAGAGTTTTTATTATATAGGACTTAGTAATACATCAAAACAAAATTTATTAAACCTTGGCAAATGATACATTAGACTGATGTCTATTCCTTTGTTCATATATCTAATTTGTTCTGTTGAAAATATAGTGTTTAGAGATGAAGGGCCCTTTGGGGGATTGCAAAGAGTTGGACATGACTGAGTGACTGGGCGTGCGTGCGTGCATCCACACACATACACATATACACTAGGATCTTTATTTGCTGTTTAACTGAAAACAATGAGTATTAATGACCACATATACTTTATCTGATGAACACAGAGAGCGAGAGTATAACAGTAATTTAAGTAATAAAAGTTCCACATTTATGCATTTAGGTTATGATTAATTTACAAAATGAATGAATGTGCATTAAGAAATAAACATAATATAAATGGGCTGAACTCTATGGGTGGCATTCTTCCATTATGGCTGCCCTTTCCTACTGGCACTCTGATTTCCTTTGGGGATATTATGGAATCTCATGGCAAGTCTCCCAGGAGATGTGTGGTGATTTATGCCTTTGTGATTTATGCTTTTGGCTTAAATTTGCCAGAATTTTCTCTTCCTTTAAGCCAAGAATCTCCACTGATGTATACTTAATGAAGAACAAGGAAAAGAAGGAAATAAATATTGCTCAGAATTTCAGACCATACCTTATCATCAATGACTGGGGTATCGTATGTTAATGTAGAAATAAATGGGCTAATATTCATGCTTTGTCTTAAATGTCTTTGGATGGAAAGTGCTTCCTTAGGACAGCAGATTACTATTAGTGACTACTCACTGGAGTATGAGGAATAGAAAAAAAATCAATAGTCACTAACTTCCTTAGTCAGTAGGGACTTCCCTGGTAGCTCAGCTGGTAAAGAATCCACCTGCAATGCGGAAGACCCCAGTTCAATTCCTTGGTTGGGAAGATCCCCTGGAGAAGAGGTAGGCTACCCACTCCATTATTCTTGGTCTTCCCTGGTGGCTCAGATGGTTAAGAATCCACTTGCAATGCAGGAGACCTGGGTTTGATCCCTGGGTTGAGAAGATCCCCAGGAGAAGGGAATGGCTACCCACTCCAGTATTCTTGCCTGGAAAATCCCATGGACAGAGGAATCTGGCAGGCTACAGTCCATAGAGTCACAAAGAGTTGGACACGACCGAGTGACTTTCACTCCTTAGTCAATAGTGTTTTCTAAATCTCTATGTTGTCTAAGCTAAATTATTTCACTTTTTAAAACTGGCAGTCACCAACCAAAAAAGTAACCAATGAAGTAAGGTGCGTCCAACATTAAGAAAAATACTTCCTATTTATTCTTCCCTATTGTTTACTTATCAAAACCCTGTGTGTTTTCACTCTTTTCAAATGTAGCCTCTCTCTGTCAAAGGGTGTGTGTTTCAGAGTCCTTCCTGCACCATCAGTGGGGCTGAATGACCTGGCAGTGGGGCAGATCTGGGGTCAGGGGGCGTTGGGGAACTGCTGCTTCCCTCCCCCACTGCACACTTAAATTTAGCTACAGGAGCATCTTCTCCATGGGCTACCGAGATACATTCCCTGTTGTATTCTTCATGATCCATCGCAGGTTAGATGGGAAGTGTAGTTTAGACATCATTTGGTTTAACCCTGACACATTTTGGAGGAAACAGAAGCTAGTCTAAAATAACACAGTTAATTTGGGTGTAAGAGGGCAGACTGGATTTTCATTTCTAGACATGACTTCCATCTTTTCATTGAAGCCATTGACTTTCTCCCACAGAAATCATTTTAAGGCACAGTGCTGTGGTCAGTGTCTTATTCAGTAAAACCGTACATTTGTTTACTGCTGTAGGCATCACTGTCCTGCAGACTTTTCTGCCATGATGGCAACAATCAATGTTGATATGATTCATGGCTACTCACAATGTGGCTGGCATGGCTCAGAAACTGAGTTTTCTTTAAGTTTTTATTGTATGAATGCAGAGAGTTCATTATATCCTTCTCCCAGCTTTTCCTGACATCAACAACTTACATAACCCATTATACTTGTCAACATGAAGAAATCAACCTTGATTCAATACTATGAACTCACCTACAGGCTTTATTCAGATATCCCAGTTTTTTCTACTAGAGTCTGTTTTTCTATCCTAGGATCCAATCCAGGATCCCATATTGTAGTTACTCATCATGTCTTCTTAGTCTTAAAGGACTGAGTATTTATTTGCTTTCAGTTTAAATAGCCACCCATGGCTAGAAGCTAGTATAAGAGACAGGGCAGCTGCGAACATTCAGAATATATTCACATCCATTGCTTTCTTTAATTCTGACGACAACCCAAACCTGTGACTTATCACATTGCTAGTAAGTGGCAAAGTGGCTGAAGGCTTCCAGGGTTTTCTGACCCTCAGCTTCATGCATGCATTTTCTACTAACCCACAGCTGCTTCCCCACAGTGACACATGTGACTTAAAACTCACAGGAGACTCTGATGTAACATTTATTACTAAGATATGTGGGAAAATCTATATGTCTTAGAACATCTTTTAAAAAGCAAGCTGCCCTTTGGAGTGGAAAAGGTCTCAATATTCTGGAGGAACGACTCCTCTTCTTCCTGACCTTGAGATAGATGTTGGATCCCAGACCCCAGACTTGGGACCTCTTCTGTATTTACACACTCTATCTAAGTGATCTCATTCTGTTCCCTGGCTTTAAATAACATTTATAAACTGATGGGCCCCAAATTTATATCTCCAGGCCAAGCCTTGCCCTGAAACTCCACCTGCTTCCCTCCTATCGTCATGTGAATGTCTCACGGCAGCTCAAACTGAGAAATTTGCACTCTCTTCAATGCCCTGAATCCAGTCTTCTCCAAGTCTTCTCAGCTCTGTAAACGGCACCACTATTGAATGGTAATGAACTATTCGTTACTCAAGCTGAAAGCCTAGAAGTTGTCCTTTATTCCTTTCTCTCCTAATCTCATTTGCAACATCCAAACTATCAGCAAGAGCTGTTTTTCTCCAAAATATATCCACAGTCACCCACGTCCTTTGCAGCTCCATCCCGTCTTACCTGAGCTGCTGCCACAGCTTCCTACCAGTCTCCAATCAAATCTTGTAACTTCTCTCTTCTGAATCACCTGACACCTTCCCACTGCCCTTAAAATAAAATCCAGCCACCTTGAGATGTCTTTAAAGGTCCTGGATGATCCCTTATTTACTCTCTGATTTCATCCTCTGTCTCCTTGATTCACAACATTCCAGCCAAAAGGGACTTCTGTCAAACTGAAAACTCAAACCCACCAAATAAGAACACATCCATCTCAGGGCTTTGCAGCTACTCTTCCCTCTGCCTGGAAGTTCCACCTCCAGACCTTTTCAAGGCTGGTTCCTGGTCTTAGGGTCTTAGCTTAACTGTCACCTTCTCATAGAGACCTTTCCTGACCACCCACTCACTTTCTACCATATTGCCCCAATTATTTTCTTAGTAGCAGTTATCTACTCTCTGAAATAATCTTACTTGTTCTGATTCCCTTGGTTATCTCCAACCAGGATGTCAGCTCCATGAGACATTCGGGCACTGTATTTCCAGGGCCTGTTTGTTTCTCCATGATAGAATCTCAATAAACACTATTGAGTGAAAGAATGAAAGAGGGTTCACACACTGACATTTATGGATTGGGCCCTCAGTAAATCCATTCCTAGTGCCTGGTTAATGATTTTCAGAGTGCATTCAGGGTCAGCCCATTATTGGGTCAATCTCTCTGGGCCTCATAATCATGCGGGTAACAGAATGGCACACCTCAAGTCATAGCCGTCATGTTAGATAGGCTAGGCCAAAACAAGCTACAGTAACAAATACCCTCAAAACCTCAGGAACTAAATACAACAAAAGGTTTTTACTCACACAAACTCTCATGTGGGCTGGCTGGGCCACTCTCTATGGCACTTCTTCTCCATGAGGCATTTCCATTATCTAGACTGTTTTGATACTATGATGCTGCCATGACAGGAAATGGCTTTCTGGTCTCCTAGCAGGCAAAGAGAGAGCTGGCAGTTCACACAACAAACTCTCTTTCTGATCACAGTAGCCCAATAGCCAGAACTGCCCAGGAGACTCTGACTTATTGTAAGGGGGCTTGCAATATGGGGAAGTGAATGACTATTTGGTGAAGAAAATGTCTGTACAACAGTCTATAGTTGAACATGCATGAAACAAGCCATACTTGTCCAAGGGAGATTATGTAAAGTCCCACCTACTCACTGCATCCAGCTCTAAGTCCTGGATCTCCAGGGGACATCCTCTATGTAGCATTTCTATTGGGTCAGGATGAAGCTCATTGTGGTCCAGAGACCTGTGAACTAAAATGACAAGTTATCTTCCCCTCCTCTCTATACTCAATATACGATAGTGGTACAGGGTCAGGGCAACCACAATGCACCCTCCCTTTTGGAAAAGAGAAGATTGTAAAACACACTGTAGTATCTGATCAGTAACAGAGTCCAGGTTCTTCATAGCCTTTGGCTCCACCTCTGGAAGTTTCTTCCTTGTTTAAAAATTATTTTCCTTGGTCCAATATGAAGTGAGTGTTAAGGAACATGTCCTGTTAGAGAGATACATGGCTTTCTCAGCCCATTTTCTGCTCCAGAATATTAACTTTCAAATAATCTCTTTCAACCCAATAGCAGTTTCCTCCTGTCTGCTTCCAGTTGATTCTATGAACCAGCAATCATGCCCATCGCTCTTGAAAAGAAATGATCTAATCTTTATTTCCTTCCTTGCATTTTTACCTCCATGGTCCTTCATGTCTCAACTTCATGGTACTTTCCTGCTTTGGTGGGAAAGCTATTCCTTTCAGAGACTCTTTACCCTGAGTTTTTTTTTTGTTGTTGTTGTTGTTGTTGTTGTCGTTGAACAGAAAGGTTTCACTGAGCACCACACCATTAATCTGATTTTTTTTTCCATGAGTTGCTTTGGGTCTTTGTTGTGTGACTGTCTTTTCAGAAATATTAGGAATCCAGAAGTGGTCTCTTGATCAACTTTATCAGGCCTCCAATTTCTGGAATGTATTTTTCTTTTCTGTTTGTAAAACGGCCAGTTCTTTCTTGAGCTCATTGCTTTCACCACTTTTGCCACTTTTTTAGTTCACCATTTTGCCACTCAGAATCGACAGCAACCTGTTCTCTGGGAGTGGGAGGCTCACTGCCCTGCAATGACCCCCATGATTGCCTCCTATGTTATTGCAGCCAATAAACTGCACAACATGAGGCCCATTCTCCCCAGATTTCACATGTGTTTCCTCACTGTCCACTGCTTAACCACTGAGGCACTGCCACAGATTTCCATTTTGAGTTCTTCTGTAATGACAGCACAGAGACTTCAAACCATCATGTTCCAAAATTCCAAGACAATGTGCCTTGGTCTCTCCTACAGTAAGTAAATTGCTGTTGTTGGAACACTGTTGATGACACTATTGAAAGCACATACATTACATCTGTAAAGAAATCAGTATACAGAGTAAACACTGATGTGGATTTTCCTTCTATGATTGCCTTACAAAGACAGAGCAGGAGAATAAAAGGGCAGTAGTATGGTCTTGAATTGCAAGTCTTGTGTATTTGGGGGAGCAATATCATGTCAATCCAACAGAGAAAGAGCAAGAGATGGAGAGCAATGGAAAAAGCTGTCCGGCATGATGAGGGGAGGCCAGGAACAGAGTGCTAAAGTGTGTAACTGAGAGGAATCCTTCCTATAGTCAAAGAGGGTGTGGTGGCCAGAGGTTGGAGGGACTCCATTTTTTGCGTCTCTGGCAGCTGCTCAGGCAGAGAATTTATGGCTAACTTCAGGAAATGACTCAAGAAAGAGGCAAGGTTAGCAATGAAAGCCCAGGGTTTTAGAGAGCACTGGTAATGCCAGGCTTCAACGACTTTCTTTAGGGGTATTTGAAATTCTACTAATCCTGGGCTTTGTAAGAGCCATAGCTAATAAAGGATGGGAACTGGTGATGCAGTGAGAACAGCATGGCCCAGGGGCTATTTGACTTTGGGCAAGTTACTTAACCCTTCTCACTGTAACTTTCTTCATCTGTAAACTGAGGATAATAAAAATACTTAGTTTGTGGTAAGTAATAAACAAGATAATGTACATAAATAGCATACAGTTAGTACTCCCCAATTGCCAACACTGGTAATAATGATGACGCTGATGATAATGATGCCTTGTAGGAGGTAATGGAGGTTCTCAGCCTCATCTGTATATTATAAGCACCCTGGAGCTTTTAACAACTCACTGCCTAGGAGATATCTCACCCATTAAATAGGAGTTGCTGGAGGTGGAATCCATATATTAGTCCTCTAATATCTCCCCAGTGGATTCCAACATGCAGTCACCATAGAGAGCCACTAGTTAAGGGTAATGCCTCTGGAGAACAGGGATAACTTAGTGGAATCAAATACCCCTAAAAGCATTGTACATTAATCAGCAAATTTTCAGGAGATAATATTTCACTTAATGAGGAATGATCCACAGGAGTCACGCGTGTGGACCTAGCCATGCATACAATCTTTTAACACATGTTTACTCAGTCCCTTTATTTTATTTCTTTCTGGAAAGTCCTGACGTTTCACAGATGAATAAGAGAGGGAAACCATCATTGGGAAGTTAATAATCGAGTATAAGAGCTAACAAAAAAAATCAACCCCAAACTTAACAGCAGTGGCTTCAATGCTAGATGAGTCACAACTATTTTTACCATGGCTAATTTCTTTTAAAAAGAAGTGTTGGAATCAATATATCAAAGATTTGTTCAATTTGGGTGGCGAGTATGTTGGTATTTTTCATATTATTTTTGGCACTTTTCTCTCCCTGAAATAGTGCATTAAAGATGACAATGATACTGTGTAAAGTGCTACAATAGGGGGAGATTACAATGCAGTGAGAACAAAGAAGGGGGCTACCCATCAGCTATCGGTGGGTGGATGTGGGAGGGAAGGGAGAGGGTCATGGAAGCCTGTTAGGAAACCACTGACACTTCTTAAATGGGAAAATGTCACAAGAGGATTTGCATTCTAGAAAAATGAATGGAGGAGAAAGCAAAGCTATCATTAGAAGACTATTTGCTCCTGATGTGAACTTTGTAAGGTTTAGGCTAAGGCACTTCCAGTACGTATAGGCAGGAGCAGGGACCAGAGACATCCTGTAATGGACTGATAAAGCTGACCAACCAAATGTACAAAGTAAGCAACAGGGAAGCTGGAATGTCTCTTGAGTTCCTAGAGAGGGCTTTTGGGTAGACATAATTCTCTACACCATTAACTCAGATAGGGCTTTCAGGATGGGTAACAGATTGGAAGTGAAGGAAAGAAGATGTTGAGTTCTTCTGGGAAACTGGTGCTCGTGTTATATCCAAGTGTCCACAGCAATAGAATACAAGGACTGAGGAGAGCAGCACATGTATCCAGATGGAGATATGGAACTGTCAGTGTATGGTTCATCTCTTGAGGTGAGGAAATAGATTCAGACAACAAGGTGACTGATACAGAGTTTTGAATACACTTACTTGATAATCATGAGAAGTGGAACTGTTTCAGGGAGGAGCCAATTCTGTCTTCATATTGCATCTGTTTCTTTGATTTTAACCTTTGCTTTTCATTGTTTTCGTTATTATAATCATACATAAAGGCCTGCCCAGGAAAACCCTGCCCCTCTGCATGACTGTTAAACTAAAGTGCCTTTGTTTGGGGCACAGAAAGACAGGCTGACTCTGCCCATCTGTGAATGGCTGCAGAGAAGAAATTAACACATCCCCTCCTATTTTGCAAGATTGTTGTTGTTCAGTCATTAAGATGTGCCCAACTCGTTGCTACCCAGTGAACTGTAGCACTGCAGGCTTCCCTGTCCTTCAGTATCTCCTGGTGTTTACACAGACTCATGTCTATTGAGTAAATGGCCTTTTTGCTTTACTTCCTCACTTCCTTTCCCTCTCAGTTCTGTAAAAGAAACTGGCCTCCAGATCCCGATAAGATGGTTATTTAGACACATTAGTCTGCCATCTTCTTGGTCAGCCACCTCTCGGAATAAAGTCGCATTCCTTGCCTCAACACCTCACCTCTTGGATTTATTGGCCTGTTGTGCAGTGGGAAGAATGAGCTTGGACTCAATAACAGGGTGAGAAGGAAATCCTTCCAGGGAGGGCTGAGATGAAGCAAACAGGAGGTAAAATCAGGAAAGAGTTCTGACTCAACCCGAGGGAAGGTACAAATATCAAAGAGAAAATCACCCGAAAGGTAAAAAAAAAAAAAAAGAGAGAGAGAGAGAGTGAGAGGTCAATAGGATATCCAAGAAATTATCAGCAGATACAGCAATTCATTTGCAGGCCAATAGTGATTACAAAAGATTTTAAGACCCAAGATTCTAGAAGTAAACTTGTAGCACGGAAGGTACTCATTAAACATTTGTTGGATTGAAATGCACTGGGTTCCTGCCATCATGGGATAGGCATCGAGCCTTGAGGCAGGGGTAGGAGATGCTAGAGGAGGAATGAGGTCTTTTACTGGGCTTTTCAGTTTGGCTTAGGACCAGAGGTTCTGCTGATGAATCTAGAGAGGAGCCTTCTTTTTCCCAGACTGAGTTGAGCTTGCTTTTGCCAACATTCTGCAGCTCTGATCCATTATCAGTAAGTGTCACCCCTTTGCCATATATAGAAACAGTAAAGGCAAATAAAACACACTGTGGGGGCAGATGACTCAGGTGTTTGGCAATAGGATAAATGAGCATTTTACCTTTTGTAGTGATAGATGGAGGGCCCTACAGGCAAAGACTGCTGTCTGGTTCTCCTCATTGGCGTCCTCCTCCTATTAGGTTTTTGTGTATCTCCAAGCATGCCACGGGTACCCACAGCAAACCATTAATTAAAGCTAGCTTCTGGTCCAGGTTTGAAAAGACCAAAGTTGCCATATGGAGCTGGATTTGTGTGTATGTGTGTGTGTGTGAGAGAGAGAGAGACAGACAGACAGACAGACAGACAGAGACAGAGACAGAGAAAGAGACAGAGTATATGAGAGAGCGAGCGAGCTGCACAAGTAAGGAAAAAAACCGTGTTAGTTCTGTTCTCGGTCACATCTCCAGAGTACAGTGCCTTGTTTCCACCACCAATAGATTTCCAGAAACTATCTATTGGATGACAGTTGGGAGGAACTGGGGTGGGCTTTTCTGGCACTGTGAATCTCCCTGGTACTTTTTTTCTCATTTGAGCCATGTGATTTGTATCATCTGGGATTCAACCAAGCACAGAACCAATATATTTATATATTAAGAGATTTATTATGAGGAATCAGCTTATAGTACTGTGGGAGCTGGCAGAGCAACTCCAAAATTTGTAGGGCATCAATCAAGAAGAGAAGATCACAAGCAGAGTCCGGCCGTGTAGGCATGGCTGAAGCACTTTTCCACAGGAGACATTTCTTCTCCATGTCTCTGTCTCTCTCTCGGGAGTCTTGGCCTTGCTTTTAAGGGCTTCCAAGTGATTAGGCCAGGCCCACCTAGATTGTTCATTATCTAAGGGCAACTCATTAGTGACTTTAGTAGTAGTAGTGGTGTTAGTCACTCAGTCGATTCTGACTCTTTGCGACCCCATGAACTGTAACCCGCCAGGCTCCTCTGTCCATGGGATTCTCCAGGCAAGAGTACTGGAGCGGATTGCCATTCCCTTCTTCAGAGAATTTTCCCGACCCAGGGATCAAACCTGGGTCTCCTGCACTGCGGGCAGATTCTTTACCATATGAGCTACAGGGAAGATCCTTTAGTGACTTTAATGACATCTGCAACCCCCGCCCCTACTCGGTCATATCTAGATTAGTGCCCGATGGAATAATAGGGACTTTAGCTTAGCCAAGCTGACATCAAAAAAGCTAACATATGGATTTAAAAATGTGTGTTGGACTCTGTGGGAGAGGGCGAGGGTGGGATGATGTGGGAGAATGGCATTGAAACATGTATATTATAGTATGTGAAAAGGATCGCCAGTCCAGGTTCGATGCATGAGACCGGGTGCTCCGGGCTGGTGCACTGGGAAAACACAGAGAGATGGGATGGGGAGGGAGGTGGGAGGGGGGTTCAGGATGGGGAACACATGTACACCGTGGCAGATCCATGTCAATGTATGGCAAAACCACTACAATATTGTAAAGTAACTAGCCTCCAATTAACATAAATAAATTTATATATATATAAAGAATGTGTTGGGAGATCCTATGAATGAATGAAGAAAATAGATGTGTGTGTGTGCGTGTTTAGATGGGGCTGGGTGTGTGGGGCGGGTGGGGAGATGTGGGAGCCAGAAATGGTGGGATCTTTTGCTCTCCTTTTTAAATCTGGGGTCCCAGGAATGTCTGTTTGGGGAAGGTCACTAGTGACTAACATAGTAGCCCCGGGAAGCCATGACCTTTGCTTCTGTCACCTTGGTACACTGAGCAAGAGCCCAGTCACACGTATTAAGCGGGTGGCCGTCCGGTCCCCCGGAGCCGCGCCCGCTTCGCCTCGTTTCTCGCCCAAAGCCGGCGCTCAGATTCCCCGGACGGCCCCCTCGAGCCCGCCCCGCGCCGGGTGACCTCTCCGCAGGGCCGCCAGAGGGCGCGCGAGCTGAGGACAAGGCCCCGAGGCTCCCAAGCGGCGCCGCGGGCGGCTCTGGGGCGGCGACCCCCGGCGGGAGAACCTCTCCTTCCGCGGGACCCCTACCAAGACTGCCACCCTCATGTGCTCCTGTTAGAGAGGGGCATACGAGACTCCTGGGAGAGAGCGAATAGAGTCCCTTGCCTTTGTAAGGGACGGGAGGGTGGGCTTGCAAGGCAGGGAGGTCGCGGCGCCAGGACAAGGGAGGAGAGAGCGGAGGTGTCCCGCCTCACCCGTCGGACCAACCCGCGGGCCAAGTGTCGCGGCGCTGCGGCGTCGGAAGGCCCGCTGTCCCCAGAGGAAGGCACCTGGCGGCCGTTCCCGACCCGCGGGTGCGCGCGGACCCTGCTGGGCGCTGCCAGGCGGCCCCGCGCAGCGCGCAGCCCGGCGCCTGCAGACTCGCCCGCGCCTCTCGCCGAGCAGCGGCAGCCCCGGCTCCGAGTCAGGGCCCAAGGCGAAGAGGCAGCTCTGTGCCGTCGCTTCTATCTTTAACCTTAGGCTTAAAAAGGATGCCTGCCGCAGCTGACGAATGACACCCGTCTCTCCTTTCCCTTTCCCCCGTAAGAACACAACCTTAATGAAATGCTTTTAAAAGCCGTACAGATTTTGAGGGAAAGAAAAATCTCTTAGAGGATGTCCACCAAGGTTTTAATACAACAGCATTATTAAAAATAATAACGGGTCGGGCTTTTTGCGACTCTCAAAGGTGGATGGTGAACAAGGACAAATAGAGGAGATCAGACAGCTGAAAATTATAAAGGGTAGCTGCTACACTCATAATTTGCACTCAAAGCACTCATAATTCGCACAATAGGGACATTTAAACACTCAGCGAGACTGAGCAATAAACACATTTCTCACTCAAACATAACCGAGGTCAGGGTGGGAAACCGCGGCCTTCTTTTCTTGTCTGATGTAGGCACCTTGTGGCCTCAGCTTATGTGTGGTTTTGGAAAAGTCTGACAGGAATGAGTGTCTGGGAGACTTCTCAGTTGTCAAGAAGCTTCTTATGTTTCCTAAAGAAACTCAACCTAGATTCATTAAGCCATGTCACAGAGCAAAGAGAATTAAATATTTTTTTAAGACTGCAACTAATCCTGAAACTGAAATATAGGGGAAAGAAACTACATATGAAAGGTCTGTGAAATTTTTATAGGAAATGTGCAAAGATGTTGTGTTTAAATATCCTCAGATGAGAAAAAAAAATTGCAATCCCCTCACCTGCCCCAAAACTCAAATGATTTTCAGTCATTTACTCCTAGACCTCTCCTCATAGACTTAAATAAAATAATATCATTTGAGTCATTTAGGAAAATATTTATGTATCAGTGAAATCAAGGAGATTCTTTGAACGATGTTGCTAATGTATATTCGAGCAAGGCCAAACCTTGTATTTATGCTTTTGTGTTTTTTTTTTGAAATTGTAGGCTCATGCCAAGAATTTTTCCCTCCCTTTATAAACATCAGCATAGTGCCATAATTTCCTTTATTTGCGATCAGTATATCCCATGGTTAACAAAGAACTTTTTCAAAGAAAAAATTGTGCCCTAATGAAATTCAGTACTTCTTTATAAAAAGAAAAAGAATCTTTTATATGCATTTTTATATGCACTAAATATATAAGCATAGTGTGTACCTGGTAAAGCTGATTTCTGCTGACGGGGTAACCCAGGTAAATCAACATAGAGTCCACAGCACATTATAGGGTGCACTTTATTGGGTTTTACCTTCAGGTAAAGACTTCTATTAAAAATGTACAAGTGCCTGCATACCTAGCCTGCCTCGTTTTTCACAGTGCTGTATACATAATCTCTTAAATTTTTTTTAAATCAAAGCTTGCTATATTGAATACATTTAATTGGAATCCAGTGGTTAAAAAATATAAAAATTTACTGCTGTAGAAAAGTTTTGATTAGTACTTTCCATTAGCAAGTGTTATTGAGTAAACCCTCTAACAGTCTATTTGCATTCAGACAAGAACTAACTTAGCAAAACAGGTGATGCTTTCAACTGTACAAATATATTATTTCCCATAAATACTCCTAATGAAAGAGGTGGTCTGTTTCGGAGGAAGTAACTGCAAGGAAGACTTTTAAATAATAATGAAAAAATCGTTCCCAACCCTGATAAGTACGGGCATGAATGCTTGAAGGGTGAATTATTAGGTGTGGAAAGGCAGAGTCTAGAAACCTCTCCCACGTACATTTTAAAGTAAGCTGCCCTAAAGCGTGGCAGAAAGCCTCTGGAAAGCACGGCCTTTCTCTTACATCAGAATCTCACCCTTTCTTCCCCCATCCCAAAAAAATGAACTCAAATACAAAGAAATGGTGTTCTACCCTAATGAAACGTTTGGGGACAAGGACTGTTAATGCAGGAATTCCTTGACTTGATGATGCTAATTTTTTTAAATAAAAAAAAGATAGAAAACATTCATACTTTTAAATAAAATTAAAATGTAAAATAAGTTCAATTTTACAGAATTTCCTGATAAATACAAATTTATCAGAATTTGGGGATTAATCTTCCTCTGATGTTTAGTTAGTAATTTGGACTTTATTTAACAACAAAAATAGAAAGAAGATTTAGGTTGGAAAGGGCATTTTTGGTCCCCCTGTCCCATTTATGATTCTTCAAGGAGGACTGCATTCCTCTTCAATTGTTTGTCTAAATCTACAATCAAGATGGGAGTAGTTACACCACTGGATATTTAGTGTTTCACAGAAGATGACAGACCTCTGACTTCACATAATGAAGCCTGGAAAAGCCCCACTGCTTCAGCCAGACGTCTGAATCTAGATTTTTCTGGTACATCATTTCAGACTCTTCTTCAGAGTTAAGCGCGTGAATATCTTCCTTTTTTTTTTTTTTTTACTGTTTTTTATGTTTTGGTAATTTCCTAGCTACTATAATGTTGTATGTGAGTGTATGTGTGATGGCAAAGGGGGCAAACAAGACAGAGCAACTTTGGGGGTAAGGAAGAAGATGTACTGGAGAGGCGAAAGCCTCTGCATTGGGATATTACATGTTCTTTTCCAGTATCTTATTCACAATGAATTTAAAGAAGGATATTCTTTAGGGAAGTAAATGTCTCCTTTCTTTTTCAACATTGGTCACAGTTATAGAAGACTATTCTGTTTCATTATTGTTCAGATGTAACGTTTCTATTCTATGGCTTATTCTGTGTGCCTCACACACACACACAACTTTTCTTTCTCTTTGAATATCATCACTGTTGGCTGACAATAAAATTGTGAATAACATCTCACTTTTTGTTGCATCCCAATATTCTTTATTTGCAAATTTGAAATGAGTGTAATTAAATGACAGCAGCAAACAATAGCAGTTACAATGCTGTGCACAATAAGAATACTTTGCAGGAAAATGACGTTTCAAATTAGAATTATTTGATTTGATTGGGATGAAAAGAAAATGGTAATGTATTCTAGTCAAATCGTAAGCAGTCTAAAGAAGCAAAATAAGGAAAAAAATCTGAATTTTCAGGTGAAATGTATTTGATTACTATTCATTTGATATTTTCTACTAGTTTAAATTTTGTTAATCAAATCTAAAGTTATATAACCCATTAAGCTTGTAGTTTAATCAGGGTAAGAAATTTAGTTCAAAGCCTAAAGAGAATGCAGTTGTATTACTTTTTGGTATTAAAAAAGAAAAAAACAGCTTTTTTGAAGTATTACATCCAAATGAGTTTGACAGAATGGCTATTCATAATTTCCATTTATAAGGAACAGCCTTATTTGAATGTAAGGAATGAGTACGTTACATTAATGCAGTATGTAATATAATAATAATAAAACCCTTTGGTTGAGCACCTACAATGTCTTGCACTGCACAGAATGGGCTTACCTAAGAATTAAGAAGGATGTGGTTTATTTCCTGGAAGACACAATCCAAGTGGCTCTTTTAAGAAAGTTAAAGAATTACTTGTTTAATGTCTTTCTTAATAAATAACTTTCAAAAGGTAACTTCCACTCAGTTCCAAAAGATTTTTTACAAATTCTGAATCTGTGAGATCTAAATTAATAAAATGTTTTAGAGTAGTTCCAAAAACTGTTCAGGTTGAGAACTTTAAAATACCCTAGATATGTGGTCTGTTCACTGCTTCTTGCCAGCCTTATATCTTGACTCTCTCTCTATCACTATCACCTATCGATTTGTCTGCCCTGCCTTCCCCTGTAAAAGTGTCTGAGGGCAGACACCTTCCGAGCCAGGCCAGATTCTTCAGTGTTGAATGACAGAATGAGTAACACCGTTTAGATATATGTTAATAATCCGCATTTTAAGGAAACATTTTAATTGAAAATATCATTTTTACTACAAAGTAATAGATATTCTGAGTTAAAATAAAATCATACCATAAATAAAAGTGTAAAGAAGAGAGTAAATAACCCTGATCATTCCACCCAAAACTCAGGAATAAGAGCTGCTGCTATCTAGACATTTAACACTATTTTGACATATGTTTGTCCAGACATTTTTCTGTGGATCTACACATCCCTTTAAATCATCAAAATATGCATAATGCTATACAGTCTAATCTACTTTTTCGCTTAACAATGTATCATGAGCATTCTTTGCTATGGACAAAAACAGAAATCATTGCCATTTTAAAAGGCTTTTGAGCATTACACCATATAAATATATTAAAAAGGAATTCAATGAACTTTTCATAATTAACCATTTATGTTGTTTTCAGGTCTTTTTTGGTATGAAATACAATTTTAAAACATTGACTTTGTGCTTCATCTCTCCCCAGAAAGGACAGTTTGAAAAACCCCATGTGAACAATCAAGAGGCTTTTTGTAACCACATCATTATTCTGTTTTCCTAGATTATTCCAAGGATCTTCTCCTGAAGGCCTATAGTTCTTAAGAAAATTCAATTTCTTTAATATTTGGAGTGTCGAGAAAAGAAATCATGGAATACATGAGTTCTGCTAGCCTTCCTCATTAGTCTGGGAATCAGTCTGCCTGTACAGAGAGCAGCACACTCAGCAAGCTTTCCCCAAAAGATCAGAAAATACTGACAATTTAAGATTTCAGTGAAACCACGTAGTGATAAAAGAAAAAAATCTATTTCTAAAATCAATTATTTTGTTATCCAGGCAGCACTGATGAAGTTTAAGGAAAGCTAAAAAAAGAAATTTTTTTATTTAGAAATGATACATGATGGATATAAGGGACTTTTTGAAAGAACTGATGTTTTGTAACTGTCCAAGTCACACAATGATTGCTTAAAAAATTAAGAAAGCTATAAGAAAACTGGATGACTAGAACATTTCACTAATTGCCTTTATTTTTTTAATCTCATCCCACAGAGCTGTGGAGGAATAACAGAACTGCCTTCCTCTGCTCTCTCCTTTCTGCTCATTTCCTGTCACAGATGTGAGTTTTCAGTGGTGGTCTCTGTAGCCATTCACCTATGGCTGCTTGATCAGAAGACTGACATTTTCTACCAGTCTACGAAGTAAAAGGCATCCAAGACCCACTCCCTAGGCTAGGTGATGGTGTGCCAAGAAGGGTACAAAAAATAAGGGAAGTGATAATCTCTCATCAGAGCTCAGTTCCTTGTGTGCAGAAGGTTCTAGAAAGAATAAGATGTTTCTAAGTGTCCCTGATTGAACATAAATTCTGATCCTATGATGGAAGTTTCTTATTTCTTTGATATGCAGTGATAGGATGGATTAAGACTGCTGTCCCTAAGTGAAGCTCCAGACTTCAAAGGGGCGGGTAAGCGGGCTGAATTCTCCCTGCCTCGTCGCCTTCTACCTCTGTCACCTCCACTGATGAACTGCCTGAAGTGTCAGGCCACAGTTGGCTTACCATTAGAAGCATGATGACTCCAGCCCAGGGTGGCCTGAATAACATCTTGCTCTGTCATATTTTGATAGTTCCCTACTATTTTTCTAACCCAGATGAGGAAGGGGGAGCCTCTGAGGGGAAGTTACTGTTTCTTTCCTGAGATGCTCAGTGAGGACGATGAATGTGGGCCAGGGTAGGGCGAGGACCCGGCTGAAATCTTGGCGAGAGCCTGCGAGGGGACCCCACCTAAAAGCTGACGGAACACAAGGTCCTGGTCCAAGCTGTTCCGCGCATGTAAGCCGTTGCCTCCCAGTTCCAGCTGATCTGGCTTTAGTGGATGAAATGGCATCTTTCCCTTAGGAACTTCCGTTCCTGAAATTTCACTCAAGAGATATGCTGCTTGTGATAACAGTGTGTCAAATAAGACAGCTTTTTACACCCAGTCCTTGGGTGACCTTTGATTAGGGAGACTATTCGGGAGTCCTGTCTTTGGCGAGAGCAGGCGTCTAGGAGGGCAGGATGCCCTCCTTGCTTGTGGTGACCACTCGCGTCCCCCACAGAACGTGGTGACTTGTGTGGGGAGCCCAGCTCCCAGGCCTGAGGGCCTGAGGGGATGTGCCGGTGTGCGCCGTGGGGCTGCCAATGTGCTTATTTATTATTTCACTGAGTTACTGCTGAGTGACAAGGGCTCCTTGGGTCCTAGCAGGCTGGCATCCGTGGAACATATTTTTAACATGAATCGCAAAAGAAATAACAAAAATATGAAATGGCTAATTAGAGAGCCATTTCACAAAGGTCCTGCCTGATGACAAGTTTTTTGGTCAGTCTTGCCATTTGCTAATTTCCAAGTGGCGTGAAATCAGACTCCTTGAATCCAGGACTCAAAGCTGGGGCTAGGGCTGGGGCTGGATTGGGGGCAGGGAAAGAAGACAGAAGGCTGAACTATTTGCTCTGTTTTCCCACCTTCCTCACATTTGGTGTGATTTCATTGCATTTTGGAAAGCTCTGGGGAGCACCTCAGTGTTTGGTGGGAGGTGTTGACCCATAGTCATACAGCAAGTAATTCTAACTTATTCCGCTATTTCTAAGATGAAACTAGTCCCCGCTTAATGTAAAACTCAATGCCTTTAGCTGATTTTTTTCCTCTTTCATATTAACTATGCATAAAAAGTTGTGACTCTTTCCCTACAGTGCAGTGAAATATTACAGTGTTCTCTGGGAGATTTTAAAAGCCTTCAAAGCAGGTAATCATATTTCTGGGGTCACATGAGCGATGAATACCCAAGTTGCTATTAATCTGTGTGCAAGCACACCTTTGGAGTTTATAGCAAAGATGAAAATGAACAAAAAGGGTTTTCTCCATTGTTTAACAGGCTTAAACAGCTCCTTTATTTCGAGCTGTTGGAAAGACAATACCCAAGTAGCTTCCACAAAAGATCGTTTACACATTATGAAGGAATGTTACAAATTGCTGTATTATTTGCTGTTGACCTACATAAAGGGAGATCAGTCCCAGAGTGGAATGGAAGCACACACGAAACAGTAGGGGATACAAAGGGACTTGAGTTTCTCTTTTATCTCGATATTTATGGGCTCACAAGATGATAACCTAAGTCACATCAGGATTCTGTTTCCCTGAGCATCATATACCCACCTCAGAACCTCTGTATTTCTGTAAGTGATCCCCAAACCTAGTGACTTAAACCAACCGTTTTATTTTGCGCCACAGTTTTGTGAGTTAGCATTCAGAAAAGGATTGCCTGGGTCATTCATCTCTGATCCACATGAGGTCAGCTGGGGCTGCTGGGGCTGAAGGATCTTTTCCTAGATGGCATCTTCACTCATGGGTCTTGGACCCTGGGCCTCTCCCCACCCTTCCTTCTCCTCCTCTATCTTCTTTTTCCTCTCTGTTTCTCTTTTTCTCTCTCTCTTTCTCTATCCTCTGGCATCTTATCCTCCAGGGCCTCTCCAGCTGGATGTGGCTTGACCTTTTCATGATGTGGTGGGCTCCTGGAGAGTCACACTTCTTACATGGGGGTTGGCTTTCAAGAGGTAAGATGTGAAAGAAGCCAAGCCAGGGAAGGCCTACACTTGGAACAACCTCAGGTTACTTCAGGGCAGCTCTGCTGGAGAAAGCAGTCCCAAGGTTTATCTGCATTCAAGGACTGTAGCTATAGACGCCTCTTCTTAACTAGAGATGACTGAGATTGCGTTGCAGAGGGGTATGTGGAATGGGACACACTGTTGTCACTTTTAGAAACTATAATCTGTCACTTGTGTGTGTGTGTGTGTGTGTGTGTGTGTGTGTGTGCTCAGTAACTCAGTCGTGTCCGACTCTTTGCAACCCCATGGACTGTAGCCCACCAGGCTCCTCTGCCCATGGCATTTTCCAGGCATGAGTACTGAAGTGGGTGCCATTTACTATTCCAGAGGATCTCCCCACCCCACGAATCAAACCTGTGTCTCTTGCATCTCCTACATTGGCAGGCAGAGTCTTTATCATCTGAACCACCAGTGAAGCCCCATAATCTGTCACAATGGAAAACAAAAGCCTAAAGCTATGCTTCAGAAGTGTTTTTTTGCTGGAACTTCAATGATTGTTCATGCACTTTTGTATTACTGGTTTTATTCCCTCAGAATGATTAAACAAATATATCTATGTTTTGAAACGGAGAAAAAAAGTTTTGTTGCTGTTATGACCTATAAAGTCTTCATTTTACATTCCAATATCCAGAGTTCAACTTCTATCACAAATTCTACTGCTTTGGACTCTGTGGCCAAGTGGAGTCTCCGTGCAGGTCACTTCTACTGAAGCCTCCCTGCCTTGTGTGAAGCCCAGCAGGCAGATCGCCATTGCCTCTTCAGGGCTGCGGCACTGGATTCATCTCTGTAATGTCACCTCTTCTCTTGCTACCTATCCATCCTCATGGATGGTCTGTGAATTGAGGCATGACCTCCACATTACGATTTCTATGCTTTTAAAATTTTAGCTCAGTTGAATTATGTTGATCGGCTTAAATGAATAAATGTCACCCTGATTCCAGGAACTTAGGCTTGTAGGTTGACCGAAAGAACCAATAAAAGAAAAACTTGGGGCTATGGCCAAGAAGACTTCTTCCTACTTGGAAGCTGGGGTGAACCAAGTCCACACCTTCTTTAACTTCTACCACCACTGATGAGAGAAGTTGAAGAGCTGTGAATAGCTGCTAACTAGTGTATTTATTTCCAGAAAATAGAATTTTAATTAAACACATTCTCTTCAACAGCTCTTACCAATCAAAGGATTAGAACTGTTCTGGTTGCCAAGCACAAGCTCTACAGAGGAAATGGTCTGGAAGAAAAATAATTTTCTCCACCTCAAAAATAGGAGTAGGAAAAATATGAAAATAAATATTTTCAGTCTTATATTTAGTAATTTTAAAATTCCATACTCGGCTCTCCAGTGTCTATTTCTTTCCTTTAGACTGAATGTCATGTTTACTCAGTGGGTTTTAATGTAATTTTGGGGGTGTTTTAATCACATTTCTGCAGTCTATCACCTTGGAGGTTTGCTCAGTGTCTAGAATGAGAAGTTTATTTGCTAAATTGAGGAAAATATAGACAAATGTTTGTACTTGCTCGTTGGTAAACAGATTAGGATGTCCAGATCACAAGAGCAGGTTGGTAGTCTGCTCTGAGCAGGGCTCTGCAGACACATCTGTGGGAATTCAAGAGGGTCAACCCAAGGGGAGACTTAGGAAACTCTTCCCAACTTGTACAACAATTCATGGGCTAATCTGGCAAAGACTATTATACTGAGGCCAGCTGTTGGGTAGGAATTAGAAAATGGCTGATTTGGGAGAAAACCACTCACTGAATCAAAGATATGAAATCATGGTTAGGGTTGACATGCAAACCTGGGAACCCAATTTGACTGGAAGAAGTGTTACCAACTCCAAGCTGTCACTGCACACTGCACAATAGGACAATAAATCTGGGAGATGAGGTGCTGAGGAAAAGAATGCAACTTTATTTGGAAAGCTGGCTAACCAAGAATATGGCAGACAAAATCAACCCTGAAATGCTGAAGCTGAAGCTCCAACACTTTGGCCACCTGATGCGAAGAACTGACTCATTGGAAAAGACCCTGATTCTGGGAAAGATTGAGGGCAGGAGAATGGGGTGACAGAGAATGAGATGGTTAGATGGCCTCATGGACTCAATGAACCTGAGTTTGAGCAAACTCTGGGAGATGGTGAATGGTGGGGAAACCTGGTATGCTGCAATCCATGGGGTCACAAAGAGCGGACACGACTGAGCAACTGCACGACAACAACAAACGTCTATAAATAGCCGTCTTATCAGAGTCTGAATGCCAGGTTCTTTTATAGAACTGAGTTGGGGGGGTAGGTGAGGCAGTAAAGTAAAGATGGCCACTAATCTTACAAATATCTCCTAGAATGGCAAGCCTCAGGGAGGGGAGGTATGTGTTCATTTCTTCCTTCCTGTAGCCACCCACAGGTGGACAGGGACCTGAACAAAAGCCTTTCGGTTTAACAGTTAGGCAGAGGAGCAGCATTCCTGAGGCAGGAAATTATGCTAAGACAATATCCTTGTAGTGAACAAAGGCAACCTGAAGCAAAGGTTAAAGTAAAAGAAACAGATTCAACATGGAGTCAGTTCTTCCCTGTAACAGAAGGAGCACACTCATGTGGACTGGGGTAGAGAGCTCTGTTTGGCTCCTGGAATGGCTTTCTCAACTTGGAGTCAGCGCCCTTCACCAGGGATACAACGAGGAACTATGCTGTGCATTTCCATCTCTGTGTGCTTGTCAGGGAGCTTGCAAGTTTTATGTTCTTCCAATGTCTAATTTATTAATTACCTGAGGAAGTTACATGAGAAAAATAAAGGCCATGGGCTGCACATCATTTGACAAATATTCTGATACATGGATAACAGAGTTGTAGGCAAAATTTTTATTTTGATTTGGGGCCAAATGTGTGCGTGTGTGTGTATGTGTACGTGTGTGTGTATGTGTGCATGAGAGAGAGAGAATGTGTTTATCTCTGACACTGTATAGAAGTCATGGCATATATGCAAACATATTTCCCAGCTCTTCCTCAGTGCTAATTAACTGGGTGCCAAGCCATATGGGATTATAGAAAGGAGTAAAACATGATACTGATAATGCCATCATCTAGTGGGAGAGACAGCACGTGTAAATATTGATATGAGGCAGAGTGCGCTGTGATCAGAGTAAGACAAAAGCAGTGAGAGTGGGGTAGTGGGGTGGGTGCACTCTAGCTGCAGCATCTGGGAAAGGCTTTGTGGAGGCATGGCAGCAGTGGCCGGGGCTCAGAGGAGGAGTGAGCTAGGCAGGCTTCCTCGGGGTAGAGGGGAAGGATTCCTGGCAGAGGGAGCTGTCTGCATGGTCATCGAAGAGAAGGTGCAGACTCTGTGTGGCGATGGGTGGTGGAAGCCCTTGGGGGTGGGGAGGAGGATGTGGAAAGATGGAAGGAAAGTTTAGTTTAAAGTGACACTGGGGAACCCTATCTGGGTGCATCAGGTTACTAAATCTGGACTTGGCTTATTTCACAGTGAAGAGCTGTTGGAGATGTAGGAGCTGGGGCAGGAGTGTGTGTGTGTGTGTATCTGCATGCATGAAGGAAGGGCAGAGGCAATCTGTGCTTTAAAAAGGAAGTGGGTTGGCAATTGGGGTCATGCAAGGACTGGATGGAAGCAGAGAAGGCCAGTTATCAGGGCATCACAGTGACTCTGCTCTGAGAAGCTGGAGTTCTACAGGAGGCAAGTAGAACTTAGTGAAGAGGAGGTAGATTCAAGTTTTATTATGAAGGCAAAGTAATCAGGGTTTGCCAAATAATTAGAACTGAGGATTAGAGAAGGGGGTAAAGGCATACAAAATGTGTACAGGGGCTCTATGGCATCACACTGGCCTGGGATGGGGAAGGAGAAGAAGGGACCACTTTGCATATCTGCATATTTACCTATTTGTATATTTGCATATCCATTTATTAATGCACAGAGAAATTGTTATAGAGCACATGTAGGCACTGAGTGAGGGACTGGGATACAATGGACTGAGACAGTGATGGAGCTCTGATGGCACTAGGAATTGGGGTCAGGAAATCATGACAGTAATTAGGTTCCATGTTATAGACTTAAGAATTGTCCTTAATCCAGCCAGAGGACTGACTCAAAGAGGAAGTTCGCCAGTGAGAAGAAGGTCTTAAAAAATTATCTGATCCTGTAATCCTCAAAGTTTCATTTAGTGTAATTTAGAATTTCAATGCTAATAGGCAGAAATATTTATTCTTTCTTAAGTAAACTTACCTTGGTTCAGTGCTGCTTGAATCTAATTAAATGAACAAGAGTCAGTTAAAGAATCACTTTTCAAGAAGGGCCTGGGGTGTTTGGGCTCTGAACTTGCAGGAGTTCACACTCTGGAATCTCTCCATGCAGGTCAGGTCCACAGTCATCACTGGATTATTTCCCCCATCCTTGGAGACTTAACCTGATCAGGTTCACTAATGGCTGGACTCTTCTTGGTATTTGCTTACATAACACTATCAGGACACATGTCTTAAATATTTTATCAGGTTTAAAGGGTAGTTTTCATAACACGGCATTGTGTGACCCACAGGACAGACAAGCGGGGAGGATGAAGGACCTTGGCATGTACTCAGTGACCTACTCTTAACATGCATTCTGATATTAATAATTTGATAAACTTGTAACAGTCCTGCAGGTATGAAATGTTGGTTTTCCCTGTATCATAAAGACAGATACTATAGCATAGCGCACTTTACTTAAGTGCCTTTCTCTTAACTAGTGTAATCAACTCCTGAACATAAAAATCATGTGTCTTGACCTGTGTCTAGGCTACCCATGGTTTAGGAGAGCTGCTGCTGCTGCTGAGTCGCTCAGTCGTGTCTGATTCTGTGCGACCCCACAGACGGCAGCCTACCTGGCTCATCTTTCCGTGGGATTTTCTAGGCAAGAGTACTGGAGTGGATCGCCAATGCCTTCTCCATAGAAGACCTGAGCATGAACTAATTGCAGAATTGGTTATTGCACACCAAAGTGAAGTTGAAATGCTTCTTTTGACAATTGAACACTCAGAAGGTGGGGTGGAAATTTATCCATTAGCTGAAAAGACTGAACGCAGTCTAGGATACAGAAGAGCCTCTTTCTTCGATTATTAAGTGTTTAGTAATCTGAAAATATACATTAATGAGAGTAAAGTGATGTGACCCAGGAACAGGCTTTTTATAAACGTTAACAGCAGACAAACAGCACCACCAGAGAAATTGCCAGGATCCTTTTCAGTCTTTTCTAGGCTGCTAGCTGGTTATAAAACTGTCCACTTTGAAAAATATCCTCATATAAATGAATATTTGAATGTTTGCCACCAATTAAAATCACCCTAGGAAACAGGTATTTCTACTTGTCTCAGTGGAATCCCTCATGTTTTGCCTTTGACTAAGCTGGCTCTGAGGATGAAAGTCATGCTCCTAGTTGGAAATAGTTGCTGTGAATATGTTTTAGCTTTTTTTCTGTGACAGCTCCTTGGGCTTTTTTTTTTTTGGCCTGATCCATCTTCCTGATGGATTTATCTGTTCCTAAATTATATTAGTAATTTTAAAATTCAAGTGGGCATCAGAATCACCTGGAGGGCTTTTAAAGACACATATCAACTGGACCTCACTCCCAGAGTTTCTGGTTTAAAAAGTCTAAGGTGAGGCCTGAGATTTTGTATTTCTTACAGGTTCCCAGGTGATGTTGAGCTGGTGCCAGGACCACACTTTGAGAACCACTGAAATTTGGTGTTTCCTAGATCTCTCAGTGGCTCTGAAAAATTCCATGAACTCAGAGGAGGCTTTTCTGTCATTATAACTGATCAACTGAAAATCATGAAACTTTCCTGATTTCTCGTTAATCAGAGACTATCTGATCTCAACTAGAAAATAGATTTTTCACAAGTACATTTGTATAGAATAAGTGGTGGAATGTTTGTTGCAACATGGATGGACTTTGAGGGCATTATTTTCAGTGAGATAAACCAGGGAGAGAAAGGTGAATTCCATATCATCTCACTTACAAGTGAAATCCCAATAAACCAAACTCATAAAGACAGCTGAAGTGCCAATAATTTGGCCTTCTGATGCAAACAGCCAGCTCATTGGAAAGGATCCTGCTCTGAATCTCATGGGAAAGATTGAGAACAGGAGGAGAAGAGGGCAGTAGACGATGAGATGGTTGGATAGCATCATCGACTCAATGGACATTTGAACAAACTCCTGGATATAGCGAAGGACAGGGAAGCCTGGCATGTTGCAATCCTTGGGGTTGCCAAGAGTCAGATAACAACTTAGCGACTGAAAAATGAACAACATAAAGACAGAGAGTAAGTGTTGGTTACCGGGAATTGGGGGTTGGTGGGAGAAAA
This sequence comes from Antilocapra americana, assembly GCA_007570785.1. Lineage (NCBI taxonomy): Eukaryota > Metazoa > Chordata > Mammalia > Artiodactyla > Antilocapridae > Antilocapra > Antilocapra americana. The sequence continues at coordinate 20,496,626 of ML660772.1, read as the reverse complement.
GGAGAGATGTGATTTAAGGGTACAAATTTATAACTAGTACATAAAAAATTCCTGCAGATCTAATGCACTGCACAGTGATTATTTTATTTAATTTTTAAATATTTATTTATTTTTTGGCTGCTTCGAGTTTTAACTGTGGCATACAGGATCTTCTGTTGCAGCCCTTGGACTTCTCTCTAGTTGTGGTGCATGAACTTAGTTGCCCCTCAGCATATGGGATCTTAGGTCCTTGACCAGGGATTGAACCTGCCTCCGTTGCATTGGAAGGTGGATTCTTAACCACTGGACCACCAGGGAAGTCCCTTGCATAGTGATTAGAGATAATAATGCTGTATTATAATCATCAAACTTGCTAAGAGACTAGCTCTTAATTAGTCCAACCACACACACACACACACACACACACACACACACAAATGTAATGGGATAGAGGAGCTAACAGCCAGTACAATGGCAATCATACTACAATATATAGTCATTCCAAATCAACATGGTATTTACCTTAAATTTATACAATGTGATAAGTCAAACATATTTTAGTTATAAATAAATAAACATTTTAAAAGTTAAAAAAAAGTGATAGAGTGATATAACTTTAAATGTTGGCTTTTATTCCCAAGAAAAAGGCTGACTAACTGTTGAACTTCTTACTTGTGAGTTTTATCAGCAGAATGAGGTTTCTGCTTTACCAAAAATTTAATGATCAATATTGATAGTATTTCCTGTTTATGTAGACTGGAGGTCTGAGGTAGAGCTAAATGGTATTATTGTATGAAAGGAGAGTCTGAGGCAAGTGTTGGGAGTGTAGCAGAAAATAAGCAGAAAAAAGCTGAATTGAAAATAAGCAGTGGAGGCTATGTGTTTACAAGTGAAAGAAACTTGTATCAGTGCCAATGAGTATATATGGTCTTCTTAGACTCTTTGGTGTCTTTTCTTTTACTTTCTTTCATGACCAAGATCTCCAAATCAAAGCTACCAGCTGGAATAGGTATGCTTTAAGGAGCACTTTTCAAACTTTAACTGCTCCGTCAATGACCTGAGGTTCTTATCAAAATGAAGATTCTAGTTCATTAGGTCTGGGGTGAGGCCTGAGATTCTTCATTTCTAACCAGCTCCAGGTGATTCCAATGTGGCTGTTCCCTGATCTTGGGCATGCATTAGTGCGTCACATGGTGTATCCCTTCATTTCAGGGGAAGCCTTAACGCATCATATTACTTTCTTCTGATTTACCTTCTTAGCTTACAGCCCTGCCATCAAATGTTGGTTGGCTTGCGTGACTGCTGCCACACACCAAGCTGGAGAGTTATGTTTCTCTCCTTTTGTTTGGTAGCTCAGTCATGTCCAGCTCTTTGCAACCCTGTGGACAGTAGCCTGCCAGTCTCCTCTGTCCATGAAGTTTTCCAGGCGAGAATACTGGAGTGGGTACCCATTCTCTTCTCCAAAGGATCTTCCCAACCCAGGGATTGAACCCCAGTCTCCTGCATTGCAGGAAAATTCTTTATCACAGAGCCACCAGGGAAGCCCCTATTTATTTAAGTGATCCTGATACTGCCTACTTTGTATCTTGAGATGGCTTAGCAAATGCTCTCATTCACCGTTTTTCAACTCTCTGAGAGATGGACTTTTTTCCTAGGGTAAATGGTTAGCCTGACTTCATTATTCAAATGAATCTTAATATTCTGGGTTTTGAAATCAACTCTCGTTTTCTGAATCTTCCCCTTGATTCTGGGCCACAAAGGTGAAACAGAACAAAGCAGGTGGTGATCCTCATGGCTATCTTTGAATCACTAGTAGTAACTAGCCTAAAAATCTCATGATATCTGGTGATTCTTTTTACATGACATGCCAGCTTTCTTCATCTGCACAATTTCAGCCTTTTTCAATGCCTGATGTGTATCCAGCATCAGGATGGTTTAATATACTTTTATTGAGCACCGTATATATTTGAGGGCTTCCCAAGTGGCATTAGTGGTAAAGAATCTGTCTGCCAATGCAGAAGACATGAGTTCGATCCCTGGTTGGGAAGATCCCCTGAGGAGGAAATGGGAACCCACTCCAGTATTCTTTCCTGGAAAAATCCATGGGCAGAAGATCTTGGCAGGCTATAGTCCATGGGTCACAAAGAGTTGGACACGACTGAGTATTTAGCCCTTATTTATGTGAGGCACTGAGGCAATTCCCAGTCTAGGTTTTCAGTTGGTTATGAAAAGTGAAAGTGAAGTAGCTCAGTCGTGCCTGACTCTTTGCAACCCTATGGACTGTAGCTCACCAGGCTCTTCCCTCCATGGGATTCTCCAGGCAAGAATACTGAAGTGGGTTGCCATTTCCTTCACCAGGGGATCTTCCCAACCCAAGGATCAAGCCCAGGTCTCCCACATTGCAGGCAGGTGCTTTAACCTCTGAGCCACCAGGGAAGCCCTGAAAGAAAGCGAAAGTGAAAGTCAGGTAGCTCAGCTGGTTATAACCCAGGACAAAAACTTGGATGGAAGGGGAATTACTTCAGGTGAAGACTGAGAAAGTGTGTTCTATTGAGCAAAACCAGCAAGTAAGGACACAGTGCTGGTGTAATGACAAGGGCCTTGTAAGAATCAGGATTCTTCCTCTTGATCCTTTCAGAAGCCTCCCAACCCTCCAGTTTTCAGCATCCATTTTAGGTAAAATAGATTTGGCTACTTCCTTGGGATTTGCAATTTTTATTGACTTTTCTATAGTCAACATATTTAGTGATTATGTTTTGTAATTAGCCCTTCTTAGTCTGAAGGCTCTCATTTTCCAAGCACTGTGCTGGCCTTAAGGCAATGTCTCATGGACACCTTGTGCATGCTCAGTCATGTCCAACTCTTTGCAGCTCCAAGGACTATAGCCTGCCAGGCTCCTCTGTCCATGGAAGTTTTCAGGCAAGAATACTGGAACGGGTTGCCTTTTCCTCCACCAGGGGATCTTCCCAACCAGGGAATTGAACTCACTTCTCCTGTATCTCCTGCATTGACAGACAGATTCTTTACCACTAGCGCCAGCTGGGAAGCCTGTGGACACCTCATGGAATGTATATTGTTGTCTTGATCTTACAGATACAGTAACTGAGGTCTTGAGAAGTTAATCTGCCAGGTAAAGCAGCCGACAACAGTCAGCATTCAGGCCTAGAAATGCTGGCTTCAAGTCCATTGTACTGACTCATGGATTTTGTATACTTAATATGATTCATTTGACAAGTAGGAAAAGGTAGACAAGTGAGAGGAAGGAAGAGCCATAGGTGCAAGATTTAAGGTGATCAAGGCAGACTCAGCACTGCCCCCCCATGAGATGCAGATAAAATAGCATTGCACAAGGCACTGTTCTCTTGAAACTCTTTGCTCTCAGAGGCTGGAAGATGGCAAAGGAACAAGAAACAGGGTAGCCATCCCAGTTCAGCTGGAAAGCTTCACTTAAGTCTAGAAAAATATTCTATTCAAAATAGTTTGTAATGTTGGTATTAAGGTAATTGGACCATAGTCTGAGATATACCTGGAGGAAAAAACCTATGCACAAAGCGACTTCATTTAATCGCTTTGTGCAAGAGGCCAAGTCTTAGCTTATCTTTAAGTGAGAGCTAAGGGAATAAGCATATACAGCTATTTGATGCTCTGAATTCAGCAACGGAAACTCAATACCTATTGTGGCAGATGCTGTTTGCTGCCCAATTGCCTTCATCCACCAAGTCTTCCTTACAAAAGTGACCTCAGCATGTTTGGGACGGTAGTGTGCTCACCTCTGGGGATCTCAGCCAGTGCTTCCAAATGTTTTTCATGACTTGATACATAGAAAATGATTAAATTTGTACTATACGCTGTGCTGACCTGGAGGAAATTTGGAGACATTAATATAAGACTTGAAGGAAAGCAAATCTATTATATTCTTTTCATATTATGGAATTATGATAAGAAAAATGAAATATAAATATTTAGAGAGACAAATCATAAATTTGGAAGGTATTTCCAGATAAGATATTTCCTAATTTTTTAAAATAAGAAACTCAATCTTATTTCCACAAACCTAAAATTTAATAATCAGATTTCAGGCTTGAAAACGTTAGTCAAACATACTGTAATTTCTCTTCTAGATTTTCTCTTCAAGTTCTTGATCATCATCACAATTTCTGCTTATACAAATTGGTGACTAAAAAATATTAGAACAATATTTACAGCCATTCAAAATTGTAATCATTGAAAAAAATTTTTAAACCTAATGTTTCTTTGAAAAATATAGTATTAAAGTTTTATGTGATAATGTGAATATACTTCAAATCCAGGAAAACATTACATATCAAGTGTCAAAAAATGATGATGAAGTTCTAGTCTGGAAAATGTATAGCTGCCCTGTTGGTAGGTTGGATGTTAGTAAAATGATACATCAGTTGCCCAAGGACAGAAGTTCCTGATAGAGGTAAAGGCTGAGATTGGGAGTGGTCAACCAGAGTGGGGCCAACTGAGAGCCCATATTTGCTTCCCTTGATCCCAGCCTCTAATGACCACACCTTGGGCTATGCAATCTCCTCCTTGGATGCCTGAGAGAGGTGCCTCTTGGAAACCCCCGGTGTGTTAGAAACCTGTCCAGTGGCCGACAGGCTCCTTCTTCCTTGCACCATTGCAGGCTCTGCAGCTGGCTTCTCCAGTACATGCTAGGTGGGGAGGCACCTTTGTAGCCCTGCTCATCTGTTTTCAACAAGCACCGGATATCGCACCTTGTGAAGGGAGCACCCTTCAGGTGCCCACCCTGTGAGAAGTTCTGAAAGACCATGCTGATAATAGCCAAAGACTACCAGCCAGAAGGCTTCTGCCACACCAAGAAATGAGGGGATCAGTTTTACGTGGCTTTACTCTAACCCATAGGCCTTACACAACAAGCGCGCTGGTTGGGAAGCACGGGTCTAAGCAAGCATGATGACCTGGTTCCCCTCTACTACAGACTCTGTGAAAGCTCAGTTCAGTCCAGTCTCTCAGTCGTGTCTGACGCTTTGCGACCCCATGGACTGCAGCACACCAGGCTTCCCTGTCCATCACCAACTCCCAGAGCTTGCTCAAACTCATGTCCATTGAGTCAGTGATGCTGTCCAATTATCTCATCCTCTGTCACCCCCTCTGTCATCCTCTGTCTTCTTAGCTGTCTTTAAAAGCTAAGAGAGGCTAAATGACCTAGTTTGGCCAGGGAAACACAAGTGGTTTGGCTGGGAATAGGAGTAGTTCAGGGACAGGTTTTGTTTTCCAAGTAAAAGAGAACAAAAATGAATGTGCCTGGTACTGATCCTCCTGCCATCCTTTTTCCCTGGACTGGGGAGAGCTTCTGGACTCTAGAACTTCAGGAGCCATCTTGTGGCTAAGAGGTGAGAGGCATCCGGGAGGGGCCAGAAGTACTGGGAGCTGTTGGTACTGCTTTCATCTCCAGATCAATGCCAAGAGCACTATCTCCAGATTTCCTATTACAAAAGAAAACTAAATCCCTATTTGTTTAAGCCTCTGGAAGTTGAGTCATCTATCATGTGCATGCTCAGTCACTTCAGTAGTGTCTGATTTTTTGAGACCCCCATGGACTGCAGCCTGCCAGGCTCCTCTGTCCATAGGATTCTCCAGGCAAAAATACTGGAGTGGGTTGCTGTGCCCGCCTCCAGGGGACCTTCCCAATCCAGGGATAGAATCTGCATCTCCTGCATGGCAGGCTGATTCTTTACCTCTCAGCCACTAGGGAAGCCCAAGTCATCCATAAATGGTTGTCAAAAGTATTATTTACATGTTTATTTTACTATGCACCTAAAGACACAGAGGGAATGAAGGACATTAGAGTTCTTTATCTGTCTAAAAAAATATTGGAAACAATTCCTTCCTTGGCAAGTATAATGCTAGTTTTGCAAACATTCCTTAAGAAGAAGAACATAAAATCGACTTATCATCTGTGACATAGGTGTGAGTATCTTTCAATGCTTTCAACTTGTAGGTCTATGGAGCCACCTGTGACACATATTCAAGTGTGGCAGTACCCTGGTGCATGGAGTTTGAATGAGCTGAGACTGCTCGCAGTGGTCAGGAATGTACATCCTATTTCCTGTGTTGTATAGCAGAGCCTTGAATGGCTGGAGAAGCCCTTTGCATGGCTTCTGGGGATAGAGCAGTAATTCAACCTCCACTGCTTCCAAGAAACCCACCTAGCTTAAGCGAAAGGAGAGATTTATCCAAGCAATCTTGGACTGCTTTGCAGTAAAAACATGCATTGGGGAGGGATGTGGTTGCTGTGAGCCATTAAGGACCACTTCAAGAGGAAATGATCACCTCCAGAGCTTTCTTTCTGCCTCTTCCTTCTGTAGTTTTGGTTTTATTTCTCTGTTTTGCTAAGGACTAGTTCCCTTATCTGGCAGAAACTTGACTCCTGATAGCTTCCAAGTTTACATCTTTTACATATGAATTGGGGGGTGGGGGACTGACTCTCTAGGTCCCCTGTCCCTTTATCCAGTTCAAAGTGAAAGTGTTAGTCGCTCAGTCATGTTTGACTCTTTGCTACTGCGTGGGCTGTAGCCTACCAGGCTCCTCTGTCCATGGGATTCTCTAGGCAAGAATACTGAAGTGGGTTGCCATTTCTTCCTCCAGGGGATCTTCCCCACCCAGGGATTGAACTCGCATCTCCTGTATTGCAGGCAGATTCTTTACCACCTGAGCCACCAAGGAAGCCTACTTGCTGGAGCTCATTGTTCATAGGTAACCAAGAGCAGGGTGTTAGATCAAGAAGCTATGGCTAGAGGGTGAGGCCATCAGTTTCCTGCCAGAGTCAGATGGATGCAACAAAGGGAAGAAAAATGTCCAGGGAAAGATATGGTATCAGCATCGAGCAGAGTTCCCTCTGCAGCCAGCACAGAAATAATCCCCACTTCACCCTGTGGATATTTATACCGACAACGGAGATAATGGAAAGACAACTGTGTTGGTGTACCACCACTCAGGAAATCAATAGACAGTTTATACTCATACTTAGGCTGTTATGTTCACTTATTCTAGCCTTTTCTGTAGTAATTCTCATTGCTTTCTTGGATGCTTGTTGATAAGGACTGCCCTATTTCCTTGTCACAAGGCCTTCTTTAGATAGTTACTATAGTGCCTGGTGGGAGTTTTAGGAGAAGAGTATTTCCTAGCCTCATTCTAGAGATGTTTTGCCAACATCCTTACAAACACAGACACATTGGAATCATCTATGGAGAATATAATAAAAATAGAGCTTACTATACACTCATTGGAAAAGTGTAAGTGTAATCAGTCAGTTTACAACAAGAGTGGGAAGTTGTAAAGCATGACAAGCAAATCCTTTCTCACTCTTGTTTTTATATTTTGGATATTATGGCCTTACAAGCTGAGCTATACATAGTACCCAGAAAAATTCTTAGCTTTGTAAAATTATTTTTTATTGTATAATGAACATTCAATTTGCTTTAGTTCCAAGCTTCCAATAACACATGGATATATTAACTATTCATTCAGTCCACATACACTTGTTAACATAGCTCTGTGCCTACCTTTTGCACTATCTCCTCACTGTACTTTTTCCTCTTGGCAAGTTTTTAGGGTAAATGGCTAGATTTCTCTGAGGTAGTTTTAGAAATAACAACTTTTTTTCTTTAGCAATCATCTTCTCCTCATTCCCTTTTTGGAAATCCTGGTCTGCCTTCAGAAGTTTGTGCGCTCAGTTGCGTCCAATGCTTTGCGGCCCCATGGGCTGTAGCTCCTCTCCCCATGTAGTCTTCCAGGCAAGAATACTGGAGTAGGTTGCTATTTCCTATTCCAAGGAATATTCCTGGCCCAGGGATCAAATCTGTATCTCTTGTATTGGCAAGAGGATTCTTTACCACTAATGCCACCTGTGAAGCCAACCTGGGAAGCCCCCAGAAGCAGGAGCTTTAAATTCACTTAACCTGCTGCCCTAGCCATAGTTGATTGTACCAGGGATAAAGCCTGAGCTGATATGGTAAATCAGATTCTCTCTCCTGAGGAATTGGAATAGAAATATGGAAATTGAGTTGGTGTTAGGTGTTAGAACTGAAAGACCATAGATATGCTGGAGGCTGAGGCCGTCACTTTGGAGCAGAAATGATGGGTCCTTCCAATACTCCTTAAGCGATTGAGTATATAAGGTAGTTTGGAGAGAGAGAGAGAGAGAGAGAGATGGAGCAGAATGAGAAGATATCTGGCCTCAGAGACAAAGACAAGCCGAGAGATTAGCTATTTAATGACTTTGCAGATTCATTGTCACAGTTGTTACCATACCTGGTTGGGCTCCGTGAGCCCCAAATCTAAGGATTTTGCCTTCACTCAAGCCTGCTTGACAGGGTGTCTCTTTCTTTAAGCAAATCTCCTCTGACCAGGAGTTGACTGGATGAAGGTTAGCCAGTGTGTGTGTGTGTGTGTGTGTGTGTGTGTGTGTGTGTGTGTGTGTGTGCTGTGTGCTCAGTCATGTCAGACTCTTTGCAACCCTATGGACTGTAGCCTGCCAGGCTCAGAGTCAGTGAGCTAATTTAAATAGAAAGTGCTCCATTTAAGGTAACTCAAATGTAATAGTAATAGATCAAGGACTTACCCTGTGCAAATGCAATACAGATGATCATGTTTAGATACTCGGAACAATTTTCTTGCTGTAAGACTATTGAGGAATTAGAACATATTGCAAATGTAGGATCTTCCCTTTTTTAATTCATTTAAGGGAACATGTAGAAAGGAACTTTCTCTTTCCGGGAAGGTGAAAATGACTTATGGGAGAAATTTTCTAGCCCACTGTGTCTATGTTGTAGTCATACTGGTTTCAAGAAATTTATGGAAGATCACTGATGATTGCTGCAGTTCAGCCTCCTGTTGGCCCAAGGAAATGTGATGTAAGCAAAGACACAGTATAGAATGAAACTTAGTGATTACTAAAAGTTTTATGACTTAATTTCCAGGTTTAAATACAACCGTTTCTAACAACAACAACAACAATAATAGTTTTGCTAGACCTACCAGCTAAAAGACTATTTTTCAGATGTTATTATTTATCCAACTTTTCAGTCATTTAGAAAAATCATCTACAGTTGCCAAAAGGCAGTAACTTCGGAAGGGGGCAAATCTAAACTCAAACTCTGTATTTCTAAAAATCAGTGTATTTTCTCTTTTGCAGCCAAATTTTCATACCTGTTCTGCTAAAAATCAATATTACTACCATGGGAACAGGTCTCATAAAGTGCTTTGCTTTCAATTATTTTAAAAGGGAGCCCACTGTGCTCCAGAATTTTATGATCTCATAATGAAGATACTTAGGTACCAAACCACGTGGAAGGTTGTCTTGCTAAAAAACTATTTTTCTTGGATAAGAAAATATGGAACACAAAATTAAAATGTGATCCAACCAACTAATAATCAACCACAATAGCAAGTGTGAGATAAAAGGACATTATGAAGCCCCAGAGACACACAGGGATGAAAGGCAGGGTGGAGATTAGAGTCGTCTATCCTCAAAGTATAAATGTGGGATCATAACAATTTTTTTAACCAATAGTAATGGCTTTAAAATTGCAAATAAGTGTGGGATGGGTATTACAAAGCATCTCTTGGGAACTATGAGTGTACTGAGTGGTCTTAATGCAAATGTAACAGATGGGATTGCCATTAGAACAGCAACCATGCCCCGTATCCAAATTATTGTTTTTGTCCCAATTTCAAATATCCTGTCCCAGTGTCAGGCTAGGTGTCAGATGACATGCCCTGGAACTTGATTTTAAAATCCGACTGCTGTGGCTGCAGAGTCAGGTGGCTGGGTTGGAGCGTTCTGACAATGAGGGAACAGGCACAAAAGAAATAACAGATCATCTATCTTGCAAATGTTGATGGTGTGCCCATTGTGTAGCCACTGTTCTAGGTCTTGGGTCATAAGGTGAAGAAAAGAGAAAATGCCCTTGCCCTTATGGAGCTCACATTCTACTGGAGGGGGAGACTGACAATAAAACATAATTACCGAATGTAAATTATGTTGTACATGTGTGCTAAGTCGCTTTGGTTGTGTCCGACTCTTTTCAACCCTATGGGCCAAAACCTTCCAGACTCTTCTCTCCATGCGATTCTCTAGGCATGAATACTGGAGTGGGTTGGCATGCCCTCCTCCAGGGGATCTTCTTGACCCAGGGATCCAACCCATGTCTCTTACATCTCCTTCATTGGTAGGTGGGTTCTTTACCACTAGCACCACCCAGGAAGCCATATACGTTACGTTAGGTGGTGGTAAATGCTATAGAAAATTTAGTGTGAAGAAGACAAATGAGAATGAAGAGTGGGGGTGATATAATTTTAGATAAGATGGAAAGGCTTGACTGAGAGGGAAACAGATGAAAAAGTGAGCTAGGTTGACATCTGGGGGAAGAATATTCTGGATGGAGGGAATGAACAATGTGTGAAAAGTATCCAGTAAAAGTGTGAGAATGTTTGAGGGGCCTCAAAGATGTTAATGGAGATGGATAGGTATGAGTAGCTGTGATAGGGGAAAGAAAATGGCAAAGGACAAGCTCAGAGAATGAACAGGGTGAGGTCGGGTGGCACCTTTACAGAACCTGATGGTAAAGAATTTGGCTTTTGCTCTGAGTGAGCAGAGACCTTGCAGGGTTCTAAGTGGTAGAAGATCACCATCTGATTTCCATTTTCAGAGGCTCCTTGTTGTTGCCAGTTAGTAGAGCACTGAAATAATTCAGATGAGAGATGTTGGTAGTCTGGACAGAATTGCAACAGTAACATTGGTGATAAATGATGGTTGGATTCTGTCATGCTGATAGATCAGATGGAGTGTAAGAAAAAGGAGCGTGAATAAAAAAATAACAGAATAAAGGAGAGGAAGAAAGGCAGGAAGAAGAGGAAGATTGGGGGTAGGGGCTATATGTACGAGTGCATGTCTACAGGGACTAACTAAGACTGTCCTTAGGACTTCTCTGAAGGTCAAGTAAAGAATGCCAGGACTTGAGTGCCAGAATGTGATTGCTGGTTTCTAGACATACCCAAAACACAAATTTACACGTGGCTGCATTTCTTGAGTATTAAAATCTGCTGATCCTGAAGTGAAGTTTAGTTGTGTGGTTAGGGTTAGGGATAGGGTACCTGGCCTCAGTTGGGAAGTTGGATGGGAGAAGCAGTGATGCTTTGGGAAGGAGAAAATTCTCACCTGCTTCGCTCTCCAGAAGATGGTCACCCTGGAGCCTAAGCCTTCGTTTCCAAGGCATGGATAAGATCTTGTGAGGATACATGTCATTATCCCCCACTGCAAATTTCATCATACAAAGGGTACATATAGTATTTGCATTTAAGTGCTTTATTATATTGGAATTGCAGTGATGTTATTAACATTTGTACAAATGCACAAAATCTTGTCTCTTCTTGCTAGAAAGAGATGTAAAAATCTGACCTAGTTGAACAGTCTTAATGAACTCATTGTCCATTGGTAACAATAAATGTGTTCACGATGCAACAAAAAGCTTAACATAAAATTAAACATATTAAATGCTGCTGCAAGTATTTACATGTATGTACCCCCAATTTTTTCTCCTTCCAATAAGGAAGGTGGTTGCTTTACAAATAGACAAACAAACACAAATGCTTTGCTGTTTACAATTCCGAACAACCCCACCCACCCCAAGTGACAGCACCAGTTTTTGAGGACTTCCTTAGTTAACACTTAGGACAATGCTAACTTTGCTTTTTTCTTTTAGTTCTATTTTTGGACAATATTTATATTCCAATTGTCCTAGAACACTGTGTTTGAACTGATCCATTTTTTCCCTGGGGCTTTTTGGAAGATCCCAAATCCTATGTCCTCTCTAGGGAGAACATTTCAAGCTTATCTTTTCTCCAAGACAAACCTCAAAGGCAGAACTCCTCTCTCTATGAGGCAGGTGTGGATTTAGCAGAACAAAGAAGGAAAAAGGATGAGTAGGTCTTCTGTTCTACTGGCTGGCTGGTGGGGAAGGGCTCTTCTCTGAAACCCCCTCCACTTCAGCATGGTTGATACCTTTCATCATGTCCTATAGCATCTATAGACTTGGTATTCTAAAGGAGCAAACTAGATTCTAATGAGCTTATTGTGCATAAGGTTTTAATGATGTATTTAAAGCTAATTTATTCAGGCTCTCCACATTCTCAGTCCTGAGGCTAAAATGATTCTGTTAAAAAAAAATCCCAGAAAGTTCTATAAAATGAAACTCAATGTAAGAAAATCTTCAATGGCTTCAGAAGAGCTTTCCAAATCCTGGCTTCTAATGAGCTAGATATTGTAAGTTGGTCTAAATAGAACAGCTGATAATTATTGATCCCCCTGTGATGATAAACTTGGAAAGGTATCAGAGTGCCACTTAAGAGTATTAATCTTTTAACAAATGCTGGCGATCTGGCCTTATCCCACCCTCTTCAACTTGTGGTTAAATAGCTTTTTTTTTAAAAAATAGACAATTTATAAGAAAAAAAATATATAAATGCTCTTTAAGCAATTTGGCTATAAGCATTACATTACTGAAAAACTCCACAAGAAATAGTAAAATATTTTGAATGGACATACACTTCTTCATTTTCACAATATGATGAGTAAGGGTTTATTTTTTGTTTGTTAGTTTCTTTTCTTTGTTTTGGTATTGGATTTTACTTGTAAGTTTATTGCTTCAGTGTCTTCTTGTCCTTTCTCAGATTATAATTGTAGAAAAGAGGTGCTGTCCCTAATTACGGTCGGTACAAGGCAACACTGTATTTTTGAAACCACGAATGAAATAATTAGGGCCACAGTTTTTTCAGCAGCCCAGAGAGACGATGGCGAGGACCACAGTCCAACATGCACAGTGACGCACAAAAGAATAAGTCTCCTGGCTCCTTCAGGACGCTTTGGTTTGGAGGATGAGATAGAAAATTCTTAAGTATAGCACAGTTGCTGCTTCACATCTGTTACATAACATTTGAAAAAATCATGCTATGAATAAAGGGATAAAGAGTATAAACTGGCTCTTTTCCTTGGCATTCTCATAGCAGGCTTCATCTAGGCGGATGTGAATAACGCATCTTGGCTATGCTACTGGAGAATGCACACAAATGTACCTGGGGCACATATTCCATAAAGTATTTTAAATGATGCAGTTCTGAGCCTTAGAGGAAGCTTGGAGGAGGTGGGGGGCTGGGAAGGAAAGAGTGAAGGCAAGTTTGAGGACAGGGAGGAGGTTCGAAAGAGAACGAGAGAAACTGACAGGGATTACAAACGCTAAAGTGCAATTTTAAAATATAAATTATTTTAAAAGCAGAAGAGAGATTCTAAGTTGCTACTGTTCGCATAGGCACATTTTTATTCCAATTTAAACATGTCATTTCCTTTCCCTTCTCAGATACACTGCATAATGGAACTTGAATGGCTTAAAGCTACTGCACATGGTTTGCGAAGGGACAAGAAAAGCACCAACAAAGCTAAATAGTGCAAGGCATTCTAGGAAGTTGGAGTGCAGTGGGGAGAAGCAGAGATGAAGCTGTTTTTACACTTTAACAAGAGAGCTGTTCCAGTTATAGTTACAAATTCCCTTTAGCTGAACTCTGCTTCCTAAAGGAAAGAGCTTACTTTACAAGTGAAAAAAAAAAAAGAAAGAAAGAAATAGATGATTTAAAACAGTTCCAAACACAGATTAAAAAACAACTCACAGAGCAATAAAAAAAAAATCCTTGAAATTTCTATGCACAGAGATCTAAACAGACATTTCCATCAGATGATGGAGAATAGCCATTTGAAACCCTGAAAAAAGAAGATACACACATCTAGAGTAGTTAATTATGAACTAATCCTTTAAAAACAAGTAGATCCTAGAGAAGAATATTGTTCAAATGGAATGTTTAAAAATAACATTTATTAATAAATATCTTATAAAATTCTAAATTAATAGATTCCTGTTCAAATTTTGCTTTGGTCCTTGAATTCCACTGTATACACACATACATACATATATATTTTCTTAGATGGTTTTTATTAACCAGAAAGAAGCACATTCTATCCTAACTGGATGGCTAGGTTTATAGCAGTTATTGATGCTTAAAACTCCCCAGCCAATGGCTGGTCTTTTCTCACAGCTGGTTGATTTGAATGACAAATTCAACTGACACACGGTGATTTACTGAACTAACAGAGCACAGCTACCCCAACATTCACCACGGATGCCCCTCCGTTCAGAACACTTGCTGCATTTATTTCATGAACCCGACAGGCTCCAAACAGCAACTGCTCCAAGTAACCCTTGTGATAAGGATGCAGGCAGTGACGGCACACAAACTGCTCGTCCGCACAGGCCGTGTAAAGACTCGACTGGTAAACACTGATGTGGACACAGGAGAGGGCTGAGGGGAAGGGGAAAGAACATTCGACCTCACACCAGGTGTTAAAACAAGTGCATTCATCCACAGGGAGGATTTCCACTCTACTGTCCCTATATATGTTGAAAAACGTCTTCAGGAGAAACAGTTGAGATGGGAAAAACTCAGAGTAGGCAGCAGCCAACCCGGCAGAAACACTTCAGGTGTCCCTATCTTGGAAGCTAGCTCCCATCACAGGAGGCAGGGGAGTTGCCGTGGAAGTTTCCAGGCCAAGTTGGTAGTGACTTCAAAGGCAGATCCTGCTGATAACAGCCCACCTGGGAACAAGGAGAGGTAGCGCATCGCTGCCAGCCCTCCCCCCTTAGCATGGGTGCTCTGAAGGTCACTGCAACCCATCTGTGACCATACGAGTGGGTGACCCAGGAGCTGGGTGGGAGAGGAGAACAGGGCAGACCGTTTCCTCAGATTGGCAAAAAGTGTGGGACAAGAGGGAAAGATGTTCGGGCAGACCAATGATTCTAAGATGGTCTGGTGAACGCCAGGCCTTCAAGTGAAATATTTAATATTGATAAGTTGAGTGCTAGATTTGACCAATGAGCCTTTCTGCTCAGGATTTCAAGAAGCGCTGATGACTCGCTGGCATCTTACATTTAATCTATTTCCACCCCGCTAATGAACATACCTAAAGGCCCTGAGTATAACAAGAAGACAGTGTATTCTAATTATACGTTGAGGCCCGTTTGCTAACGTGTGTGTGGTTGGTTTGCCTACTTAGCATAAAAAACAGACATAATTGAGCTATACATAATGCACATCAGTCAAACTGTCAAGTTGCTGAATTAAGAAAACTCAGGCAAGTTCTTAACTGCAGAGGCTTTTGGTTTCACAACTAAATATTTCAATTAAGAGGTGGAACTGAAGTAAACCATAATTTTAGTGACAGCCCACTCCTTGGACATTCTGATATCACTAGTGGATTTTTTAAAAATCCATTTCATTAAGTGCTATGCATGCAGGAAAGAAAGAAAATATTTTTCACTTAAAGCAAAACAAAAATAAAATAAAAATTAAAAAACCCAAACAAATATCTCAATGAACTCTTTCTCCTTTTTAGGGGGACACCTAAATGGTCCTAGGAAGGAGTTTAGAAAAAAAATTATTTTTTATTTCAAAACAGAAATAAGGATATTAACTGCTTTTTGAGCTAAATCTTAAACTTCTTAGGAAGCCAGTTTGGTTAAACCATTCAGCTATTCCTGCTAGGATTCAACACAAAATAAAACCACCATGAATTCAGTATTTAAAATACTTAAAAATGATATGTTTGTCTAAAATACAATAGAAAATCCTTTTCTTGTTTTCTTTTTTTCTTTTTTCTCTTTTCTCTCTTTTTTTTTTGCTTTTGTTTTTGTTTTGATTTTTTTAGATCATATATCCAAGTTATGAGTTTTCCTGGAAACTCAAAACTTTCTTTTTGAAAGCACTGCATACATGAAAAGATTGTTGATAAATATTGATTTAAAAAGTAAGTTATTAGATAAAACTAAAACTAGTTATAAAAACCATGCTTCATGACCCTTGTATTTTCTTTTTTTTCTCCAAAATAGATTATTATACTACAGTGAGAGAAAAAAATCACATCCTTCCCTATTCTGAACTCTTAGAAAAGCTACACCTTTTGTAAAATACTGTTCTTTTAAATCCCATAATCTTCCCCTCTCTCTGTCTGTCTCTCTCTCTCACACATACACACACACACACACACTCACACACACACACTCATGTTTGGAGGTCAAGCATTCACATAGAGATGAAACGCCAGCACCTGCCTAGACCACTAGCGAAAAACATTAGCCCCCATTACTTGTGAGTTGTGATATGAAAACCTTCGCCAAGTAAAATGGCTTGTTTCAAGGAGGCACAACTGTCTGCTTTTTATAATGGGAAAGTCCAGAAAAGTTGCTGAAAATATAAACCAGGATTATGCAGAAGAGTGGAGTAGCCATATCCATGGGATTCTTTCAACAGCCAAAGAGTGCTTTAACTATGGTGGAAGGGCTGAGAGCAGCTCTATGGAAACATGAGGTTTTCTTTCTCTCTTTGTTCCTCCAGTAGTTCATCTACTTTCACCCACCAGAACAGCAAAGACGATTCCATAGGCTTAAGAAAAAAAAAATAATAAATCTTAGGCTATTAGCAGCTGATGATTGAACAATGTAATCTGTGTAGTGAATAGAGCCCTTCTGCATTATTATATAGTACATGGATTTTCAACATTATAGACAGGCCATATAAAACCAGTTGTAATTCGAGGGTGTGATGTTATAGCCTTGCATCGTAATTTGGACTTTCACAATTGAGGCTTATAAAGCTCCCTTTCCTAGTGTCTCCACAGCTGGCATTCAACAATGCTACACCTATGGCTAAGCCACCTTTTATTTGTTCTGATTATTAAAAACATTAAATCAGGCACATTAAACATCTCCTGGTTACTCTTGTGTAAAAAGCAAGGGTTGAATGAACTCCAGCTGTGGGTCACAGGCAAGGGAAGCCATGGCTAGGTCCACATTAGCTTTTTTTTTTTTTTCCTTTAAACATTATTTTCTTCTTTACATGCAATGCTAAAGGGAAAAAATAAAACAGAAGAAAGTAACAATAAAAAGTCAACAAGGAGCCCAGGTAAAAGTGGAAATGGAAAGGAAAATCGGGCAGTCAAGGAAGTGGACCAAGAGGAGGAGGAGGAGTGGCGAGATCCTTGCTGATTTTATTTGGACATCAATGGAGCTTCTGTTAATACTTCTTTAATAGCAAGACAAACAGTTGTGGAAAAGGCTCTATGTTTACCTGGCATTCTGGTGACATCATAGCGCAAACTCAACATGAGTTATGATGTCATCAGATTCCACCCCCCAGTAGCCTTGCAATCTGTTTACTGGACATCTATGTATGCCTCATTTTGGCTAAAAGCTGCAGTTTAACAAGATTCGACATTTCAGGCAAAGGGTTTGACTGATAAGAATGAAACCATGACTATGTACAGAAAGAGTTCAGTTTATAAACAAGTAACTGGTACCAGAAAATTGGAGAAAAGCACCAAAGCATTTCCCAAGCTGATAGATTATTAATTGCATAACTCCCTTTTTTCTTATATAACTAAGTATAAAAGACAACATTTCCATAATAACTATAAAAATGAAAGCCAGTCTTTGAAGGGCTGAGGAGTCTTCCAGGTTTGAGTTAATTCTAAAAATGCCCTTAAAAGAAAGGACGCAGGGTATGCAACAGCTCTTCTTGAAGGCAAGGTGTGACCCACAGATTTTAGAGGATGGGGTTCAGGTCTGTTCTGTGAGTGGTGAGCTGGCTGAGGGTGGAGCTTCCTACCACCTCGCTGACTGCCGAGGAAGTGGTGATGGTGTTATGCTGGATGACCTGCTGCTGGGAGCATGTGGGGGCGGGACTTGCAGGAGGGCTACTTTCTGGACCTAGGAAAAAGCACACACACACACCAATATAGCTCTTTCCTGGGGTGGGCTCGGAAACTATTCAAAAATATTGCTAGGTGTTTGCTAGAAATAGAAGTGTTTCCCGCATTTTCTCTGGGAAGATAATTTCAAAACTTTCAACTGTCAGTCACAAAGCTATGCCTTCCCAGTTTACAGCTACCAACAAAGCCATGACTTCTAAGTCAGCAACATGAATAGATGTGTTTGAGTCATAGCCTGTTAAGTCCCTATCTTGTCTTTTCAAAGAGCCATCCATATATCAAATGTGGAAAAATACATGTGGTGGAAGAATCTGTGCTGCTCAATGTAAAAAATTATTTGAAAAGAAAATGACCTTCAGCCATAAATCCCCGCTCCTCCCACTGTTCCCTACTGAGATAGCATTGAACCTATTGATGTTCCAGGTGCTGATGTTGGGATCTAGAAAAAGGGATCCACTTTACCTATCGGTAAACTGAGACAAGCTCATTTGCTTTTCAGCCCAGTGAATAACATGCACCGTATCCTGGGGCACTGCATATGATTCATCCGAAGCCATAGCCCACTGGGAATTGGGCTCCTACCGGCTGCAAAATTGGAATTTGGTAGGATTTTTACAATGTGAAATGCCAGGGAACATCTAGCCAGAAATGATCAAGAGGTGGTGGGCGTGGAGATGAACAGGGGTTGGAAAAGAAGGATTCCCTGTGGTGCAGTAGTCTGGCAGCCGCTCAAGAACTTGAGCACCTTATCTACCTAGGTGTGCAGTCTAGGCCTTACTTGTGTTCTTTCAATAAATCCAATGCGAAATTAGTGGCAAAAACCTGGACACTTAAAAAAAAAAAGCAAAAAAGTCAATGACTTACTGAGATATCCTTGTGATTCTTTCTGCATGGCTGTTATGGGGCAGTCTTTATGCGTTAACAACAGCTGCTTCAGCTGTGCCACCTCGTTCTTCAACATAGACACTTCGTTCTGGAAAGAGACAGATCAGCATCAGGTTAAGAAGACCAGAGAAGACAAACCAGAGGCCCCATGAACTTTCAACACTGAACTGGTACACTTCTGTTATATCTGAATGGCATTAACACCATTATTATACAACAGGATTCACCTGAAAATGTGGAGTTTGCCTTCAATTTGTCCCTTAGGCTTACCAGGGGCTTTCTGAAGAGACTAGGTTTGCAATTAAGAGCTGAACTCTGTGAAAAGTTACTTGGGTGGAAACTCTCCATTCTGCACTGACTGGGTGACTCTAGGCAGGTAACATAACCCGGCTAAGTTACAATAACCTTGGATGGAGATTAAAAATAATTGAAAGTTCTTTGAGTTGTTGTGAGGATTAAATGAGGTAATAGAAGCAAATACACAGAGAAATGTCTAGCATATACTATGCATTCAGTAAATTTAGTTATAGCAACCATCTTCACACTACCTTATAGGCTAACGCTGATCGTGAGTAGAAGGTGAAGGTGAGACAATGGGAAGAGCTGTGAGGCAGGATGAGTGACTTCAGACTCATAAGAATAAGCCCTCATAATAAGCTGATTCCCTCAAAGACATTCTTAATAGACTACAATTCAACTGAGCACGTCCCTGTGCCTGATGCCACTTAGGAGAAGGCACGGAAGGATATGGGGCAAATGCTGGTCCTCTACTAGTGGAATCGGGTTAGTCCAGGCAGGCAAAGGACAACAGAGTTTAGGACCATGATGGAGTTAATTTGATTGGTCCATTAATTAGTTTGGCTAATTTCAGTCCATAAACTCTTTACCCTCTCAATATCAGGGTATTGTGGATTGTGTGTGCATCTTAAAAATTTACTTAGGTAAATGTCTCACATTTCCACTTTATGTAGTAATTTTTAAAAGACAGGTTCAAGGTTCATAGTTTGTGGAATAATGTACATGGCACCATTGTCTACAAGCACGGTTGTACACTACTATGTGGATTTTTCCCCAGATACAGTGCGACATCATTAGCAGTTGACTGAATCTGAGGATGCAAAACCACAGACACAGCATAAATGGATTATGGCATCTGAGGCTAGCCAATACCCTGCTGATGCCCAGGGATAACCATATAAATGTAGAATAGACTGTTCCAAGGTGCTTCCACTTGATAAAAGTAAACTGTAAATGTAGCACTAGCTCACATAAGCCATTTTACAGTTGTGATAAATAATACCCTCTCTTTGGCCAGGGTTCTTTGTGGCTGCCAGGCATTATATGCCACATGAAAGAGACTTTAAAAAGCATGCACACAGAAAAAGGTGTTTTAACATTGCTGTCATTAAGTTGTATCTACACTTTCAATATGAACTTGGCTTTTCAGGCATGTATTTATCACCTAGGAAAGTAACTTTGGAATTCTAGAAGTTAATTAAAATTTTTTTCAGAAACTTGTTTCAAAGAATACTTCCTATTTCCAAATTCATTTGAAAACTACATTATAAGCAATCAAATGTTGAGTAGCATAAATAAAAAAAATAATAAAAATCTCATCTACAAAGGCTTTTCTCTTTCTCCTCTGAACTTAACAAAATACAAATGGCTATCAGATGAAAGGGTGGAGGGAGGGACCAACTAGGAGACTGGGATAAACATAAGTACCCTACCATATACAAAATAAATAAGGACCTACTTTATAGCACAGGAAACTCTACTCAATATTCTGCAAAAACCTACATGGGAAAAGAATCTAAAACAGAATGGATATATGTCTATGTATAATAGAGTCATTGCTGTACACCTGACACCAACACGACATTGCAGAGTAACTGCAATGCTGTTTTAAAAGAATGCCTATCTGATAAATTAGCATTAATGATGACTACATCACTTAATTTCACAGGAAAACTGCTCTTCAGTTTGAGAACATTCAGGAAGGTGAGCTGAGCTTCCACCTCCAAATAAGTGTGACTGATAATGGGCCCTGTCAAAGCTGAAAGTGACCCCTGTCACTTTGGGGGTCAATAGGACAACCTTATTTATAGGACAATTTATTTCAGCCTTAAACATGTTTTTTTTTTCCCTCTGATTTTATGCTCATTTAAATTCAGACAGTCTTCCTTGCTTTTCCTAGGTCTCCTTCTGTTTAAAAGAGCCTGTGTAAAAGAAAGGTACTTTTAGATCATCAAATAGAAGGCAACCCCTGGTTAAAAACAAAACAGACAAAAACCAAACAAAAAATGAGAAAAAGAAAACTAAGATGTATGAATGTCTATATACTTGGCCTCAAAATGAAATGTGATGATTTTAGTGGCATTTTTGTCTATGGATAGCAAAGCACTTTATTAATAAACTAATATGTTGTAAGTATAGACACTGAAGCCCTGGGGGTAGTGAGAGTCTGCAAAAATATAGGAACCTGGAGATGACTAACCATTATTTAAAATCACTGTGATGATTGACCATCATTTAAAGATATATGTGAATATGGACATATTTCTTAATGTAATATATAATCATTTAGCTATGTTATAATTGGAAAATGAATGTCAATTAATATTCTCCATTGACAGAACTATCAGCCTCTGTCTCATTTATATCATGCACATATAAGTATGATGTTGATAAAGACAAAATAAAAGTCTAATGGCCATAAAAACAACAGAAATTCATGGGGTAACTTCCAGCAGAAAAAGGAACTCTCATATGAGGGTTGAAAATAACAAGATTTGGCTTCCCCATTGCTACACCAACCTAGTGTGAAACAAGGTGGTTGGAAAAGTTTTCTAATTACTTTCTGTAAGATAGTTTTTTTATTCTTATTTCCCAGACCTGGGATTGAACCTGTGTCCCCTGCAGTGGAAGCATGGCGTCTTAACCACTGATCTCTAGGAAAGTCCCAGTTTTTTATTCTATGTTTCTGTGTCGCTTTCTATTGAGAATGCTAATTAGCTAATAATTTAATGAAGGTCTCCATCTTGATTTTTAATTCACTAATTAACTGCTTTTGGTGTTCTCAAATGGGCTTAGATATCAAGTCTTATATTTCCTAAGGGAGCACGTTCTAGCATCCCCTTTACTTCCACATCTTATCAGGGCAGATTCCAAAAGACTATTTATGGTTTCACTTTTGTGGAAAATTTCAAGTCCATATCTCACATGTACATTGTGAGAGTCTATAGCACCTTCCTCAGATTCCATAAGGGAGCCTCTGAGTTAAGAAAGGTTGAGAATCACTGCCCTGGAGGAAGCAGCATTCACTGTGCACATGTATCATCATTCCATATTGACAGGTACTGGTAGATATCACTCTATACTGATAGACCAACTGATGTAGGAAATACACAAACACTAGACTCCATTTTAAACAAAAATTCTTCTCAAGGTAACATTACTAGAAATCACCTTGAATACATTTTGGAAGAGAACAATCAGACAGCAAATGTTTCAAAAATCATGAAAGAAATCAAAAGTGGCCTGCAGTTCTGGTAGGGAAACTAAAAAAAACAAACACACACACACAGGACTTCTGCAGGCATTTTCTTATTCTGAATTACCTTGCTTTATGAACTGAGGCAAATCACCAATTTTTTTACTCTCCTCTGTAGGTTATAACTATAGGTCTTCATACATAAGTACTTTGCAAGAGCAAAGTATTAATAATAAGTATTGAGGGGCTTCCCAGGTGGTTCAAAGGTAAACAATCGCCTTCAATGTGGGAGACCTGGGTTTGATCCCTGGGCTGGGAAGATCCCCTGGAGAAAGGAATGACTACCCACTTTAGTATTCTTGCCTAGAGAATTCCATGGACAGAGGAGCCTGGTGGGCTATAGTCCATGGGGTTGCAAAGAGTCAGACACAACTGAGAGACTAACACTTTCTTTTTAAACTATTGATTCTCTTGCTGAAATCAGCCTTTAAATTTTTTTTTGTCTTTTTTCTAAACCAGTTTAAACTTAACTTAAAAGGTTAGCTATTTAAATAGGGACTGTGAGAGTATAGATGTGGTTACTCTGTTCTTAAATCCATAAAGTTGCCTTGGGATAAAGTAGCAACCCTATAGAGACATTCAACACTATAGTAACGTACTTGAAACAAGGACTCCAAGAAGTCCCTAATAACTACATTTTCAGTTTTTGGCTTTGGGGGATGTCATTTTGTTAATATGTATGATAAACTCAGAATGCTTTTTGGTGCAAGCAGTAGTCCATGCCAAAAACATAATTATCAAAATGATCCCTAAAACATAGCCCCCCTGCCCTATTTATTTTTTTCCTTATAGATTAAATGAGGCCAGGTTTTGTTCATTCTAAAACAAAGGACTTTCAATTTGTACAGCAACAGTTCCCATCTGGCCTTTTCTCTTGCCAAGTCCCAGACCTGGGCTTGTGTGTCGAAAATTTCAGCAGCGACTTAGGCCATGTGTCTTTGCACTGAAAAAGAAAAGCAATTATTTCCATGGGTGACCAGATGATTTCCATATCATCTACTGAACACAAGCAATCCACTGAGTACCACATTAGCAGTTGGTGAAGTTAGAACTGATCTTAGCCACTCCCTCAGTGAAAAGAATGTGGATTCTTTCATAGTTTAAGAACTTTCTAGAATGAAAGATTACAGAGCAGTGGGTTAGGTCAGGAGAAGCCTTGCTTGGGTCTTCATCCTACTACTTGCTTGTTGTGTGACTTTTGGGAAGACTCCTCATGTCCTCCAAGCCTCAGTTTCTTCCTAAATAAAATGTAAAATTTGTGGTTTTTAATATTCCCCTCAATTCCTATACTTGCATTGACCTCTTGGGCAGAGATTTGTTGTGAGATGAGGAAATGAAGTTTGGGAGTTGATTTTGTTTGCTCAGCTCTGATTTTTCCAATCTGAAGCTCTGTAGCCTAACCAGGAGGTTCTATGCTGGAAAACAACTCAAAGGTGGCAGCTGGCCATCCAGACCTTGGATATTCTTTTTGGCGAGAGTTTGTTTGTTTAGCACCTTCCATTTCTGTTTACTTAAAATTTGACTCACTGGATCAGCCTCAAGAGAGACACCTTTTTCTTTTGACAAAGGTCCAGTGAGAGGGAGCGGGGTCATTCAAAGGTAGCAGAATCTGCATCTCCTCTCTAGCATCACATGGCCTGATACAGAGCTCTCAGCATCCCCGAAACATGGAACCCTTGTGGTTTCTGTCCTTCTGAAGCAAAGCAGTGGTTGGAAAACACCAACAACTCAGTCTTTTCAGAGACTGTCCTTCCTCAGGCACTGCTTTAACAACCAAAAATATTGGTGCCTGTTGAAAGAGAATTTTTTCCTGGTTTTTCAGAGACTAGATTTCTAGTATCTCTTATCCTTAGCCATTTTGGCTCTTTGAATGTGATCATTTAATAGATTCTATTCTCATAAAGGATATGTTTACCTTATAGGTTAAGTAAATGCTAAAACATATATGCCTATGTCAAGGCGTGAACCCATCTGACCTCAGAGTAAACCAGCATCTTTCTTCTTCCTGGCTCTCTGCTATGACCCCCCTGCCGCATGTCTTCAGGCTCTAGGGTGACAGTCAATACCCTGGAGTCACTCTGCAGGACTCATTTTAGTTAAAATTGATATAAAATTTCTCAGCATCTGATTACATGTCGGCTGGCCACTCAGGGCTCCTCCATCTAGCTCAGTGGGTCTCAATCAGGGGTAATTTTGACCCCCCACAGGGGATATTTGACAATGTCTGGAGGCTTTTTGGTTGTCATGACTTAGGGGTGGGGTGGAGGGTGCTACTGATATCTAGTGGGTAGAGGTCAAGGGTATTGGTAAATATGTACAATGCACAGGAGATAACAAAGAATTATTGATAATTATTATTCTCGGTAATAGTGCCAAGATTGAGAAAACCTGCACCCGTTCACGGTCCTCTTGCAGACCTCAGAACTGGTAGCAAATTCCAGGGATGCTCACATTTCAGTCATCAGAAAACCACTGCTGTGATATTTGCTAGGTTACATTCACCAGAACTTTTATTTATTTAACATGTTTGTACAAATTAACTCATTTTTTTTAATGATTTAGCCTGGCCCTGACCAAAAATAATCTGTGAAATTAAAGTTTTGATGTTCTGATTACATTTTTCAATACACATAAAAATTAAAAGATAATTATTAATTTTAAAAGTGCCTACCCACATTCCACCTAAAACCTTCTCACATATGACTATGCCTGCCAGATCCTAGAATTACAGACTCTCAAGTTGGTGTGGCTTCTGAGATGTCTGTGTTCAGCCAAACTCTGTGGCTTGATTCCCTTACATCACATCTTTGCCAAATAGTCAGGCAGCTAGTTCTTGGACACTCCAGTGATGGGGAGCTCATTCATTTATTCAACAAACAAATATTGAGTACAGACACTCAGGAACTCTTCAGGCTAGACCTAACACTAGAAAAAGGGGGTAGGTGATCAGGGAAGAGGGTAAGAATAGAGTCTCCACTTTTATCCAAGATTCGTACAAGCTAGTGGGACTTCCCCCATATCTACTGTATATGTTACCCAATTTCTTTCTCATGTCCATCATTAAAAAGAATGATAAATTTGAGTGGGGGGGGGAGAAGAGTGAACATCCATAAATTATGAGTCAGTCCATGAATAACCCAAACTTTCTTGTACACTTTCAATCTGTACACTGGATGCCCTAAGATCATTTCCATTTAATGGAATTAAACATGCAAAGGCTTTGGAGGTTTTACACCCTAATTGCTCCTTTCTAAGGATCCACAGAGGATGTAGTAATGGGTGAAGGTGACCTATGAACTCCCGAGGAGCAGACTCTCTCTTTGGGGCATTCTTTACCCTCTTATCTCCATCTTTAGCAGTTATCTCTATCCCTGGAAGCACTGGGCTCTAATCTAAAATTTTACTCTTATCCTTGGACTGCTTGTCACATATCTAATACTTGTTTTTTTCTTCTGCTGGTGAACAGTGTCCTCCTTTCTGTGTGAGAACAAATGCCCTGAACTGCATCTTCTGTATGACATGAAGCCTGCTGGAGAAGCCACAGGTACCAGAGTTTCTCAAACACTCCTAGAATTGGCCTTGTTATGAAATGTCCCTCATTGAGCTACCCATGAGCAAGCAAAAATAACACAAGATTCAAATCTTGTTAAGTCTGAAAATGAGGTAGAAATGTGCCTTTTCTTATGAAGCAAAATAATAAACACAAACTTTTCTTTCATTAAACAAAAATACAGACAATCTAGTGCAAGCTAAATCAACCCCCTCACCCAGGGAACAGAAAGGGCTGCCTTCCAGTTGAAGACTTACTATGTGCCAGGCACTGTGCAAACAGTTTGCAGACCATTCGTTCATTTATTCCTCGCACCAACTTTTTGAGGTTATTATTCCCATTTTACAGATGAGGAAACTAAGAGCCAGAGAGATTTAACACTGCAAGTAGGTGCTGAAAAAGTTTCAACTTCTGTCTGATCAAAGCTTCTGTTCTCAACCCTATAACTTAGTTGGGCAGGGTCTCCCTCCTCAGAGCAGATGCACTGAAAACTGAATGGTGGTTTTGTTTTGCAGAGCGTCTAAGAATTAATCAAGCTTGAGAAGTAAGCCTGCAGTTGCTCTGTGGCTTAGGTCAACAAGTGCCTGCTGGGCCAGGAAATGCCAATGGTACACAGGGCCTTTGAGTCCCGGGAAAGAGACAGTGGCCGGCACCTGAAGCTGCATGTTTGTCTGGGTGAGCTCTTCTGCTTTCTTTTCCAGTGACATCACCCAGACCTTCCTCTTCTGTCTGCAGCGGGTGGCGGCCGCCCGGTTCCGTTCCAGAAATTTCCGCCGCCTCTCATCAGGATCCTCATCCACCACCCTTCGCCGGCGCCCCCCTGTAGGCTGGGGCGGCTGTATTGTCTGGGTGGGCTGCATCTGTTGTGTTGCTGGTGAAACCTGCTGGAGAAGAGAGGGAGGAGGTGATAGGGAGAAAGAAGGGATGGTTGGGTAAGGTATTGAAATGTGAAGTACAGGCAGCCCCTTGCTTTAGTTAGCACATCAAACTTATTTTTCTAAGAATGAAGTCAACAGTGAAGTCACACTCATGAAGAGGAAAAGCATCACCCAGCTATCTCCTATGATATTTTGGCAAGATACAGGGATGACGTGTGAAAAGAGAGTCAAGTAGATTTGCCCACTCCCACTACCCCCCACCCCAACTGGCATTTGGATGAATCATGATGGAAGAAACATTTTTATTCCTCCTTAGATGTTAAAAATGTTTAATTTAAGGTTTTTTTGTAAAATTTGAAAGTGCCATACAGTGGCGGATGAAAACAGAGATGTAGGGATGACTCTCACGGTATTGATGAGTCTGCTGTCATCTGCAGAAATCTCCTTCAGGGCAGGTTGTGAATGCCTTTCATTTTAATGGTGTCAAAACTGTGTTCCTAAAATACACCTCAGGGAAGACATCACCACTGTGACTCTTAATAAAAGAACCCTGTGAAACCTGGAAAGCACCTGAAATCCTTCTGTCACAACATCGCAGTTCTTAATGCAAAGGCCTTGTGGGACCAAACTCCATTTGGGTCCCTCTCCTCCTCCGAGCCTGACCAATCCATGACCAAGGGATTATAGGAAATGGTGACTGGGTGAATTTCTAGGTGACTGGAAAGCGTGACCTTTGAAAGTTCATCCTGAAGCAGCACTGAGCCCTGTTAATATATGGTGTCTACTGACACGGGGGGATGGTTGTATAGCACTATCTATTATATTATAAGGAAATCTCAGGAGTGGCAAAGCACTTTATTAAAAAGTTTTACTATGCTTCTAAATTCCTTGAAAGGTCTGCAAGAGACTCAGCAACATGTAGGGATTCAGGGACGCCCCCCCTCCATGTATAGCTTTATTTCCCTTCATATAGCAGACACTCAGCACCTAGTGAAATTTCTATGACTGACTCTTTATGTGTCTGAACACCTAATGCTTCCCTAATGCACTTCACTCCTTCCCTTTTCTTCATTCTCAATAAAGGTTTTTTTTTTCCCTTCCCTCTCATTGCTCAGTCACTCAGGCTTATGGTGTAATACCTATAAATTTGTTTTACAAGAGGCATTTAACCTGCAGAAATAACAGGCAAAAAGTTTTAAAAATGAAACTCAGCCACCTTTTCTACCACATTCCAACCCTATGATTGAAACCAATCAGAATGACTATACTTGTACTAATAATGGCTCCTGGTTGCCCATCAGCTGACTAATGATATATTTTAATCCTAAACTCTATCAAACCATACATTACTAAAGAATTAGGCTTAGGATTGAGGTTGGATTGCATCTCAGTAAATTTTTTTTTTTAAAGCAAAGACATTTTCTAAAACTGTTTACTGGCAACTCCTCTCCTGCCGATCATAAAGGAATAACAAAATAAACTGTCTAAGATCTTACTCACCAGAGCGGCTGCTGAAGGTTTAATCCCTGTTATTGGCAAATGTTTAGCACTAGTCATTTCAGATGCAGTAACCTCTGAGCTAACCACTGCAAAGCAAAGCATTAGGAAAGAACGCGCTAACCTGGCTATTTTTGCCTTAACCATTTCTTTGTGTGAATTAACAATCTCTCATTGCCAGCCCTAGACAAGACTCTCAAGTAGCAAAACTGGGGTTTAACCTTCACTATGGAGACCTCTCTTTCAACGCTGTATTCTCCTATGCTAACTTTAACCAGCGTTTACCCCTTGATACTTTTCCTTTGCCTTAACCCAAATGCATAAGGTACATGGTGATTTCAGGCTTTGTCCAGGTTCAGGGTCAAGGTGTGGCTTGGTTAAGTGAAATTCCTGGTGACCTAGGAGTGATACCAGGACTCTGAAATTATATCCTGATATGCAGGAGAATCACAAGAAGCCAGGAGAAATTGCAAAGGCAACCCTAAGACCAGAATTTGTGTCTCTGATAATTATTGTTACCTAGCATTATCTTTTTAAAACGGCATTCTGTTGAGGGTAGGGAAGGAGGGGTAAATTGGGAATATGGGATTAACAGATGCATACTACTACATATAAAATAGATTAACAAGAAAAGATTTACTGTATACCACAGGAAACTGGGTTCATAGTTCTTGTAATGAATTATAATGGAAAAGAATAAGAAAGAATATAGATATATACATATATATGTGTAACTGAATTACCTTGCTGTACACCTAAAACTAACACAATATTGTAAATCAACTATACTTCAGTAATAAATAAATAGAATGGCATTATGTTGACACAGATTCTCCGAAAATTTTGATCAAAAACAATTAATTGTAATTTCAAAAAGAATTTATTTCAAGTCATCTTAGAATCTCAGAGTTGGATGACCTTAATAAACTTCTACTCCTGGTGTTCTGACAATTCGAATTTCATTTCATCAACCAAGTTAATACATTTTAAGAGCAGCATTTTGAATATGTTCTAAATAATATTGTTCTAATTTCAACAAGACCAACTTGGTTTTGTTGAGAAAAGCAACTTTATGTAGCCATTATAAAAGCAATTAACTGACTGCATATACAATTGGCCACTTATTGACTTGAAATGGAGGCTAATTGGCTAATTGGTAATTAGCTAATGAATGTCTCTTATATTTAATGAACTGTTAAACTTGTCTATGAAGTAACCTGCCCATAAATGCAACCAAAACTTACGCTATCCATTTAAAAAGAAAAAAGAAAGAAAGTACACATGTGAATTTATCTTCTATCTTTGATCTTGTAGTTTTCTTTTTCCCCTTCTAAATACATGACCTACATTGGCACATGATTAAAATCTGCTTTGGATAGCATTTTATTGATTGCTAAACTATGTGCTAAGCTTCTATCACATTATTTTAGTTTGAAATTAATCCTGGCTAACATGTATTAAGGCTTCCCTGGGTAAAGGCTTAGAGGGTAAAGCATCCACCTGCAATCAGGAGACCCAGGTTCAATCCCTGAGTCAGGAAGATCCCTTGGAGAAGGAAGTGGCAACCCACTCCAGTACTCTTGCCTGGAAAATCCCATGGACGGAGGAGCCTGGGAGGCTGCAGTCCATGGGGTCGCAAAGAGTCGGACACGACTGAGCGACTTCACTTTTAACATGTATTGAAAACTGTGCCAAGGGCTAAACATTCTCTTATTTAATACTCCTAAGTCTAGGAGCTTAGTCTATTATTGCCCATTTTGCAGATGGAAAAACTGAAGCTTAGGGAGGTTCACCTACTGACCTCAGTCACACAAGTAAGGTGGGAAAAGGATGAAAGTTTTCTCATTCCAAAGCCTGATTCTTATTTGCTATGTAGAATACTTCTAAGAATCTTTGCAAAAGTAAGCTTATCTAATAAATAATCTTAACTACTGAACAGATTAGCATGCTGCTTATGGATAACCCATTTTGTGGGTGGTTTTCTAGGTTTGGTATGTGTTGGAGGAGGCGGGAATGTACAAGCTCTAGAAGCTGCCTGATGAGAGGTACAGAGTCAGACGATGGAAGAGACAGTTAATAAGTGTTATTTGGCGATCCCAAGCTTCCGACATCATTCTGACCCAACTGGTTGGAACCTGGGTGGGTGGAAGGAACTGACAAAGGTCATTTCACTTGAAGGTTCAAAGTGCCCAGGGCGAGCCATGCTCCTTCATCCACTTACTGAAACTCACTCGGGTACATGGGCCCGCCTCTCTTCTTGGGCTGGGTGACATAACGTCTGCCTGGTCCCCCAACCCTCATCCAGTTGTGTCTAAATGCTGGCTTTCTTTCTAGCCATTCCTGGTGACTTTCCACCTCTGGGGTTTGGCCTTTCTCTTGAACTGATCATCTACAGAGCTTGGCTCTCTGTCTGCTCCCTCCAACGCATTTCTCATTGGGTGGGATGAGTCATCTCTCTTCAACATTCACAAAGCACCTTACACCCTAACATCCATCACTGAACCTTTGTCTGCCTGAAATTGTTACTCTTTATATTTTTAACATTTACTCTTATTTAGAAGACTGCCCACTGTATTTAATTTCCATTTTACAAGTGACACAAGTGGGTCTCGAGGATGTTATAAAGCATGGCAGCTAGAACCATGGTTAGAATGAACTTACCTTTCTCATTCTTTATTCACTTCTTTCATTACATGCTTAAATTCTTAATCCTCCATTGGTGTTACATCTTTAGGGTTAACTTGTAATATACTACAAAAATAGAACTTGAAGTTTACCTTTTCCCTTAGAAACTAGACTTGATATTTATCATATTAGTTATGGAAACTGTGATCTGGGAGGGTCCTATGGGTAACCATTACCTCCTAGGAAATGAACAGAGCCCCTCAGAGTGTCAGAACACGTGGGCTTGTCATGTAAGTTTGCTGCCAATGAGCTCTTCATTAGAGCCAGCACTGTTAATGAGACGGGGGAAAGAGATCATGAAAAAGGTCTACCTGTGCTTGGTTGCCAGAGTGCAGAGGCGGGTGTGGCGAAGTCTGGTGATGTGCTGGGTGTGCATGAAGGTGGGAGTGGGAGTGATGATGTGGGTGGTTCTGCTGGTGATGGGGTTGAGGGTGAGGATGGTGTGCTGGGTGCTGGTGCTGGTGTGGGTAGGGGTGATGGGCCGGCAGTGTCTGGTGCTGATGTGGGTGTGAGTGCATATGATGGTGTGGTGTCTGGTCCTGCCGGGAGCTCATCATTTCCATCATGTGTCCCATGGTGTTCATATTCCCATTTGACATGGCAGCAGGGTGGTGAGTCAATGCAGCCTTCAACCTCTGAAACAGAACAAAAGAAAAGGGGACAAATGAGGTAAGCTGTGTACACAACAGGGATTTTGAATCATATGACTCATAGTTTCAATTTGATAATATTTAGTAGCTTCCTGGGTGGCTCAAGGGGTAAAGAATATGCCTGCCAATGCAGGAGGCACAGGAGATGCAAGTTTGATCTCTGGGTCAGGAAGATCCCCTGGAGGAGAAAATGGAAACCCATTCCAATATTCTTGCCTGGACAATCCCCATGGACAGAGGAGCCCAGTGGGCCACAGTCCCTGGGGTTGCAAAGAGTCACAACTGAGGTGACTCAGCACGAGCATGTAATGGTACTATTATTAACATTTTTTTTTTTTTACTGGGTAGCAGTATGGCTTTTATATAAATTTCAAATCTTCATATGTATTAGAGTGGTAGGCGTGTCAGTGTCAGCCATGAATGTTAGTTACTTCAACTGTCACTGCAAATGAGCAGGGTACCCTAGACACTTTACTAAAAGGTATTTCCTACTATCCAATTGTTCACCATATCCTATTGATAGCCAAGTACAAGTATAAACCCAATGGAATCATTCAATATGATAATGTCACTGAACAAAAGGCCCATATGAAATGGTACTGTCACAAGAATAAAACATTTTTGCTTTTCAAAAAATTTCTCAGACTCAAAGAGGAAAGAACTTCAAATTCCATAATCTAGGGACAATTTTAATATTATTTTAAGTCTTCAAATTAGATTAGAAATCCATAACTTTGGGAGGCAATGTAGATCTTTTCATTTGTTCCTATGACACTTCCCATAATCCTTCTGATACTCTAATTTTCTCACACAATAATGTTCTTCTGACTTTAAAGTTGAAGAATATGGACCATTGCACTTCTATAGCTTCTTTGCTGACCACATCACAGGGCAGTTACAAAATCATCAACCATCAACAAGCAAACAGACATATACACAGTTAAATTCTCCCTGAATCTAACCCTTAAGCAGGGATCAGCAGGCTTCTCATTAAAGCAGTCAGATAGTAAATATTTCCATCATTGCATGCCTTAAGGTCTCTCACAACTACTCAACTCAGCCCTTTCAGCACAAAAACAGATATAGACATTCTGTAAACAAATGACCATGCCATGTTCCAACGCAATTTTATTTAGGGACAGGATATCTGAATTTCACATAACTTCCACATGTCACAAAATACTATGCTACTTTTGATTTTTTTCAATCATTTTAAAATGTCAAAACATTTTTAGCTCCTGTGCTGTGCAAAGTTCAGTTCAGTTCAGTTCAGTTCAGTCACTCAGATGTGTCCAACTCTTTGCAACCCTGTGAACCACAGCATGCCAGGCCTCCCTGTCCATCACCAACTCCTGGAGTCCACCCAAACCCAGGTCCATTGAGTCAGTGATGCCATCCAACCATCTCACCCTCTGTCGTCCCCTTCTCCTGCCCTTAATCTTTCCCAGCATCAGGGTCTTTTCCAACGAGTCAGCTCTTCTCATCAGGTGGCCAAAGTATTGGAGTTTCAGCTTCAACATCAGTCCTACCAATGAATATTTAG
Source organism: Antilocapra americana (assembly GCA_007570785.1). Lineage (NCBI taxonomy): Eukaryota > Metazoa > Chordata > Mammalia > Artiodactyla > Antilocapridae > Antilocapra > Antilocapra americana. The sequence continues at coordinate 20,463,549 of ML660772.1, read as the reverse complement.
GATTGATTTCCTTTAGGATGAACTGGTTGGATCTCCTTGTAGTCCAAGGGACTCTTAAGAGTCTTCTCCAACACCACCGTTCAAAAGCATCAATTCATCAATGCTCAGCTTTCTTTGTAGTCCAACTCTCATATCCATATATGACCACTGGAAAAACCGTAGCTTTGACTAGATGGACTTTTGTTGACAAAGTAATGTCTCTGCTTTTTAACATGCTGTCTAGGTTGGTCATAACTTTCCTTCCAAGGAGTAAGCATCTTTTAATTTCATGGCTGCAGTCACCATCTGCAGTGATTTTTGGAGCCCAGAAAAATAAAGTCAGCCACTGTTTCCCTATCTATTTGCCATGAAGTGATGGGACTGGATGCATGATCTTAGTTTTCTGAATGTTGAGCTTTAAGCCAACTTTTTCACTCTCCTCTTTTACTTTCATTAAGAGGCTCTTTAGTTCTTCTTCACTTTCTGCCATAAGGGTGGTGTCACCTGCATATCTGAGGTTATTGATATTTCTCCCAGCAATTTTGATTCCAGCTTGTGCTTCTTCCAGCCTAGTGTTTCTCATGATGTACTCTGCATATAAGTTAAACAAGCAGGGTGACAATATACAGTCTTGACATACTCCTTTTCCTATTTGGAACAAGTCTGTTTTTCCATGTCCAGTTCTGTTACTTCCTGACCTGCATACAGGTTTCTCAAGAGGCAGGTCAGGTGGTCTGGTATTCCCATCTCTTTCAGAATTTCCCACAGTTTATTGCAATCCACACAGTCAAAGGCTTTGGCATAGTCAATAATTAGGCGGTGGTAAAGAATCAGTTGGTAGTCAAGTTGTTTGCAGCTTCTTATACACAGACAATTATCATCATACCCTGAGGGGCACAGTGTACTAAGTACTGTATAATGCAGTTACTCCTTGGGAATGTATCTTCTGCAGAGATGATAGTCTAGTTGGCAAGCCTATGTTGGCTTCATAAAGTATTTACTAGGGAACTCAAAAGTTCTTTCCTGATTTGCATTCTTATCTGATTGATGATGATAGTGTGTAATCACTGCAAATGGAAGAGTGTTATTTAAATGATGATCAAAGCTACCATGTGCCAGCCCTATACAATATTGATGATTCTCAACCGGTCAGAGTAAACTATTGATAAGAATAAATTCAATCCATAAAAATCTTTAGTTAAATATAAAGAGCCTCCACTTGTTTAAAACAAAAACAAAAACATAAAAAACAAGCCGGCAGGATGGGGTGAGGGCACGTAGAGGTTGACAAATCATATGTTAATATTCAATAATCATTGAATACATTTCCTGCATCCTGATGCAGCAAACACTGGGCCCAACTTCCTCCTCCTTCACAAGCAACATCTACTATACAACATCTACTACACAGGAGCTACTGACCTGCATCAGTATCCTAAAGAAGTTAAGCTTCCTGAATCCCTGGGAAAGATTAGGTGCTGCGTATTGTGTTTATTACTAAACAGAAAAGTGAACAGATACTCCTCACCTCCAAGTTTTAGAAATGAGTTCATTGTTTTTATAACAATGCTCATTATAAAAAACTTAAGTGACGCTTTAAAGTACAGTGAGTCAGTAACCAATGAATCAAGCGCATTGCTTAAATTTGGTGGGTGAACGGTATTCCAGACAGCTCTCTCTGTAGAGATGGAGCAACAAGTAGAGTCATTTCATAACAGTGGGATCATCATGGCACATGGTATCAGCAAAGTTTATTTGAAGAGAACATAAGCAAAAGAAGCAAAAATTGAATGAACTGCTAGACTTCGGATACATGTTTCTTAAATCCAAGAAAACTCTGTAGGTGATATATCCAAACTTAAAAGTGAAGAAAATTATGAAAAATTATATTGAGATCATTATTTTGAAACTGACACCCAAATAGTATTGAGGGATTTTCTATACTATTCTTTATAATTTTATTATTATAAAATATACAGCTGCATAGTAAACAAAAAAACTACTACAAGACTATGTGGTAAAAAAGTAAAAGTCACCTGCCTACCTTCTTCCTTCTTAGCCCCATTCCTCAAATGTAACTACCAAGTATCTGCTGACATATCCTCAGCGCTTATCAGAACATGTGTAAGCTCTTTATAATGATATATGATCTTGTATCTTCCTTTTTTTTACTTCAACAATATACATCTTTGACAACATGCCCTATCAATAATAGCTAACAATAATGTCTGGCATCAATCGAGCGCTCACTCCATGCCACTCCTCATTCTGTGTTTTATGAGTATTAACTCACTTAATCCTCAGAACAATCCAGCAAGGCACAAAGACAGACTAATCCATATGCGCAAGCTCTTGCCACCGGAGAGGAGCTGAAGTGAGCTATCTCCAGACCTGTTCTCTACACCAGGACAGAAGAAGCTGGAAGGCTTGCCACGCACACTTTGTCAAAAACAGGAATAAATTGTATTGTGCTACCTCCCCATCATCAAAAGGAAATACAAAAAGAAGAGCAGTGCCCAGAAAAAAATGAGATTATTTCTTCACAGTATAGCACAAAAGTGGAGACCCAGTGTATCTCGCTTGTTCCAAAACTTGGCAGAGGTAGAGGTGGGAGGTAACAATCTCCAGGCAGCTCAATTGCAGCAAAGAGCCATCCAGAGCTTAGCACCATCATCTCTCTTGTTACATTTATTAAGAAAGGGTACTTGTATTCCACCCCCAAACACAGATCTGACAAGGTCCAGGTATATCTTCTCCCTAGCCCCACTTCCTAACCTTCAGGTATATGACTGTTCTAGGTCTTTTTCAATGTTCAGAGGATGAAGTTCAAGCCCTTAATACAGCCTATGTATAGGCACTGAGGAGTGTGGCCTGGCATTGCCACCAACGCTTCACATTTGATTGTCTTCTTGCCTCAGCTGATCTTTCCTTTTCCTCAGACATGCTAGAGCTTTAAGCATCAGGACCCTCTTTGGTAAAATTCTCCTTGGTCTCTGCTCTAAACCAGTTCCTATGGTTATAAGGTCCCAGCAGAACCATATTCCTCTTTGTAAAATTCAGTGTGTAAATACAGTTTTTAGTATGATCATTCAACTAATATCCACCAACCATCCCAGATGATAAGCATCATGACAGCAGGAACCACACTGGATTTTGCTTGGTATTAAATTCATAACTTTAGCATGGAACCTGGTATGCATATTGGGCACTCAATTTATATTTCTGGAATGAATCAATGAATAAATGAAACTTTGTGAGGCTTATGATAAGAAGGTAGCATTTTCATTTTGGATCCTTGGTGGTGGTATTCGTAAGGATAATTTTACCAGTCATCGAAGATCAAGAGAATGACTGCAGAAGTCATACAGGCAGGTGGGCTATAAAAGTACTGTCAAAAGACCTCCCTGCTCCATACCCTGTTTGTCCTCTAAAAATGATAACAGAAAAAAAAAAGAAGAAAAGAAAACACACACACACACACAAAAGGAATGTGCATTAACTTCATCTTGGTGTATTTTCCCTGAAAGAGTGGAAGGGAAAATTGAAAAGCTGTTAAGCAGTGGGTCACTATGTTATCCCTTCAATGCTACAAACAACTTTTTAATTTTTAATTAGATGCAAATGGTTGCCTGACAAATAAATACTGTGCACCAGATCTTCATCTCTCAAATAATTAGCTTGTACTGTTAAGGGAAATTACTTGATTGCCTCAAGTCTATTCTTACAGGTTTCATGCCAAGGTCATAATACTAATAAGGCTTATAACATTCCATTTAACTATTCATTCAACAAATATTTACTGGGCACTAATGTTAGGCACATTACTATTTGCCCAATACCTGAAGGAAATTGGAGATGTATAAAAACCAAAGCTTTTTCAAAGTGCTGGAAAGAAAACACACACGCTTGAGTGTGGAAATGAAGGCTTTTTAAGAATCCCTTAGAGCAATGGTCCCCAACCCTTTGGGGACCAGGGCCTGGTTTTGTGGAAGACAATTTTTCCACAGACTGGGGGTGGGAGGGATAGTTTCGGGAGGATTTCAAGCACATTCTATTTATTGTGCCTTTTTTATACTGTTCATGGGATTCTTGTGGCAAGACTACTGGAGTGGTTGGCCATTCCCTCTTCCAATGGACCACATTTTGTCAGAACTCTCCACTATGGCCTGTCCATCTTGGGTGGTCCTGCACAGTGTGGCTCATAGCTTCACTGAGTTATGCAAGCCCGTTTGCCATGACAGGGCTGTGATCCATGAAGCAGAGGATGAGATGATTGGATAGCATCACTGACTCAATGGGCATGAACTTGGGCAAACTCTGGGAAATGGTGAGGGACAGGGAGGCCTGGTGTGCTGCAGTCCAGAGGTCACAACGAGTTGGACACGACTTAATGACTGAACAACAAAATGAAAGTGCAAGTCACTCAGTCGTGCTCGACTCTGTGACCCCATGGACTCTACACTCCATGGAATTCTCCAGGCCAGCATATTTCCCTTCGCCAGCAGATTTTCCCAATCCAGGAATTGAACCCAGGTCTCCTGCACTGCAGGTGGATTCTCTACCAGCTGAGTCACCAGGGAAGCCAACAACATATTTATTGTGTATTTTATTTCTATTATCACATCAGCTCCACTCAGATCATGGGGCATTAGATCCTGGAGGATGAGAACCCCTGGCTTAGAGAATCCCAGGCCTGTGGGTTGAGTCTACTCCCAGAGCAGCAGCCGACATCATCTTTGAAAAGAAATGACTACAGAGCTGCTCTGCATAAGCTACATTTAATATTCTCCATGTCATTTCTAAACAGTGTGGGACACTTCTCAAAGTCCTAAAGAGACTGCTGCTTCTCTGTATCCTGGTGCCAATAAGAATCATCACCCTGTAAATCATTAAAAAATACCAAATAAAGATATTTGTATCCCACTCTCTTAGGGATGATAAATGACCAGCAAATGAGTCCAAGCTGTATTTTGCAGAATGATTCTTTCTTTTTGAAGCTGAACTGTGTCTTATTTTAAATAACATTCTGCCCAATGCCAAGAAAAGGCAAGGGAGAGAGAGGGAAATTAATGAGCAAATAAACATATATTTTTCAACTATAAAAACCAGGGCTATTATGGAGGTGCAATGGCAAGAAAGGAAAAAAAAAAAAAAGATTCTGTTTACTTTCTCTTGTCCTCTACCATATCCATTTATTTGAAAGAGCAAATCAGGAGAGACAGCAAGAAGCCTGACACAGCTGGTTTCAGTCAACAAGGGTCATTTTCATTCAGTCTGTGTATTTTATAAGCTCCTTGTACACTGTTCCTGATGGAAGGGTGGGCCTGCTGCCTGGGATCTGAGTCCTGGTGAGAAACTAGCTTATCTACTTAATCCCATACCCTACACAACTGTTGCCATGATGGTCCAGGCCCAGTGCCCCTACAGCTCAGCTCAGCTTCGTATCACAGCATGCCTTGTGAAGACCAGGTACACGCAAACGTTATCACCTCCATATGAGTGCATGCATGTGGGCCTGCGTGAGCTCGCACGCACGACGCACCCACCCACACCCACCCCAGGCAATTTATCTCCCATTAACAACTCGCTCTTGCCAATTAGAAACATTTGTGAAACTGTAAAAACATTTCTTCTCCATCTTCAGCTCAGCAGATTGCTTATGCTTTACAGACTCTGAAAGCCAAACCAAATTAAACAATTATTTGAAATTCAGTTGGGTGGAGGGGGGGAGTGGGGGCAGTTTTAATTAAAAACAGCTCTGGGTTTTCTTCCAGAAGAGAATGTGGTAACATCAAAATGAGGGTGTTGCTGAGTTGACCACAAGTAAGAGACTATAGGAAAATAAGATAAAATCCATCTTTGTATTTCCTTTTGAATACAAAACAATTACCATCAGTGGCCACCCAAAGGTATTTCTGTTAATGTAATGTCTTCACCCTTTCTCCTTCTCAGACATAGCAAGTCGGCTGAGGTGTAACACAGGTTTCTGAATGGTCCAAATGGTCAGTGGTGTGACACCCTAGAACTTTTCACTGAAGGAGGGCTTGCAATATCGATGATTACTGACTTGCTGTAGATATCAAGAACTTCTGAAACTGTCTCTGAATTCACACAAAAAAAATGATATTTATCCATTGAATTTTATGACTATACGTGGTCAGTTTGGATCCCAAAATCCTTCCCAAAGTTGGAGAGAGGTAGGATGAGAGGGTGCCATGGAGAAGTTATACAAACTTTGACCTTCATTCTGTCAAAGTAGAAATTGTTTGCTTATTTGGCCAAGCTGCATGTGGGATCTTAGTTCCTTGACCAGGGCTTGAACCCACGTCCCCTGCATTAGAAGGGTGGAGTCTTAACCACTTGGTCACCAGGGAAGTCCCTAAGGCAAATATAGTTTTAATGCCCAGATTCACATCTCAGCTTCAGGATGTCTACTGAGAATGATCGTATAACTCTAATAGCAGAGTGGATCTTAAAATCCACATTTATTTCAGAATCACTGTTAAGACAATTAACTAAAACCACATTTGGCTTAATTATTTGGAATAAAATATGCTCCTTTCAGAACTTTCATAATATAATTCAGCTCTATGGTTTCATAATTTAAGTATTCTGCTTTAGATTTTGGTTTGGTGGTAAAATTTCAAATAATCTTACAGGTTGGCAGTAGAGATTACCAGGGAAAGGAGAAGATGCCATAGGATCTGGGAGAAAAAATATTCATACTCTGTCATTTGTTATTAAAAAGTATTAATCCTAAACATAGTAGAAATGATGTAATTAAAAAAAACACAAAGAATTGTATTATACATCAATACTCTGGTCCATTGGAAAACGATGTGAGGAAATCTCAAGAATATGGATGGTACCTCAGAAAGTGGAACTTTAGCAGTTCCAAAGTAACCAAGAAAAAGAATTCGATGTCTGATTTCACTCTCTCATTGTCCACTTATGGGTATAACTTCTAAAGTGAAGTAAAGTAGGCCTAGGTGCTAGGTGACATGCTAAACTTTGGTGGTTAAAAAAGGCCAGACAAACCCCAGAGACAGGTCTTGATCAATTTCCCTGCCAGTCTTTTTATATTAGTATGTAAACCACATATTAATTATAGTTCTGCAAGAGAGAGCCTTTGATCTACTCTTGGTAACTGAAGAAATTAATGAATGCACCTCAATAGATTTGTTTTATTTCAGATACCACTTCACTGAATCTCTTCAGCTCAGGGGATGTCCTTTGCAGTTTAGCAGGCTGATAAGCATTTTTAGAGGCTGTGCATTTTAGTGAATTTCAGAACCAGTTGTTGTTCTGAGAGCAGGAGTTAGTCTTCATTCTGTTGTAAAACGGCTTTAAATAAGCACTTAGATAAGTAAACTGCTTGGCTCTACATGTCCTAATCTACAGAACAAATGAGGCAAGATCCTGAATTCCCTATTCCATGAGAAAGGGGTCTGAGTTGATGTCTGCTAAGAGATAGGAATCTATTGGAGAAATGAGTTTTATGCATGTCTAAAATAAAGAAAGAAAAATCATTATTTCAGAGAACTTCAGAAGAAGAGCAGAAGACTTGGGGTGAGAAATCTAGGTTTAAAAACCTGGTTCTGCCACCTTGGCCAGTCACCTGAAGCTTCAAATTCTTCAAAATAAGAATCTCTTATCTTTTAAGAGAGTGCTAATAGAAACTCTTGACTTAATTTGAGAAAGACTGATGTTCATTATGATGTCACCTTAAGTAGAACACTGTATTGGGAACAAAAGAAGCCAAAAAGATACTTTACCATAGAATGCATAAGGTCAAAGTCAGGTTTTCAGTATATCTCATGGAATCTGACTCCTGCAAAACACTGGTACTCTCTCTCTCTCTCTCTCTTTTTTTAAATAACTCTATCATCTCCTGGAGCTTCACTAGTGGCTCAGTAGTAAAGAATCCACCTGCCGATGCAGGAGATGTGGGTTCAATCCCTGGATCGAGAAGATCCCTCAGAGATGGAAGCGGCAACCCACTCCAGTATTCTTGCCTTGGAAATCCCATGGCAGAGAAGCCTGGCAGGCTACAGTCCATGGGGCCATAGAAGAGTCAGATACAACTTATCAACTAAACAACAACAACAGTCATCTCTTGGTTGGCTTAGAACTAAAGAGAGAATGCAGAAGCCACAGCCGACAACTGTGTATGATACAAAGCTAGTAGAGAGTATTATTAATACACTGGATGAGGACCCAGTATCCAAAAAAATCTTGGCAGACTAGCATCAAGGAATCCAATAAGAGAAATTTAATGAGGGGTCAGTGTAACGTCTTATGCTTGGTTAATATATACAAAAGCAAAGCACAAAAAAATACTAGCACTGTCCAGTGAAAATTCAGGGGAGATGTAGCTTGTCAGTTATATATACATCAGAGGATGCAGGGATTTCATGTGACTTTGTAAAGCACACATGAAAACAACTAACATTGACTTTTCAGTTGCATCAGCAAAACTGGATTAGAGAATTTAATGCAAGAGTGTGATAGTCCTGTTCACCTCTGCACAGGCCAGAATGTGTGTTGTACAAGCCCATGTCCCTATATCTCTGCCCCCACTGAAAAGATCTCACATCATGCATCATAGGTGTTGTATTTTCTCTAAGGGAGTATCCCAACTTTCGGTTGGTATTCTGTACATGCCATTATCATTTTTCCATCTCTAATGATGCTGTGGACTTCCCTGATAGCTCAGTTGGTAAAGAATCTGCCTGCAATGCAGGAGATCCCAGTTTGATTCCTGGGTTGGGAAGATCCGCTGGAGAAGGGATAGGCTACCCACTCCAGTATTCTTGGGCTTCCCATGTGGCTCAACTGTAAAAAATCCACCTGCAATGTGGGAGACCTGGGTTTGATCCCTGGGTTGGGATAGGCTACCCACTCCAGTATTCTGGCCTGGAGAATTCAACGGCCTGTACAATCCATGAGGTTGCAAAGAGTCGGACATGACTGAGCAACTTTTACAATGACACTGTGATGAACATCCTTGTATTTACACATCTTGGCATAGTTGCCCAGCTACTTCTATATGTTCGTTATTTTTTTAAGAAACTGATAACTTGATCCATCCTGTTGGGTTCAACTTCTGGGAAGAGGTGATGATGACGATGAACAGTAGGAACAGTGCATGTCTCTGTGTTAGCAGTGTGTATGTGTTCGTTAATGCACATATGCGTCTGTGTGTTATGTGCAGGGAATGAGATCTCAGTATTAAGGGAGATGAAAAAGGAAAAGATGGGGGTGGAGACAACTGTTAAGAATTAGTTTTAGTTAATGAGCCTTTTCCTGGGTCTTATTTTCCTATTCTATCAATAACTCCATACCCAGGTAAGACATTGCCATATTATATCTTTAGGGTCCCCTCCTCCTTTCAGATTACTGAGCTCCTTAAGCACTATGGAACAACTTTGGGTTCTGGCCCTATTTTAAGTCACTAAGCTGTATCTGACTCCTTTGCGACCACATAGACTGTAGTCCGCCAGGCTCCTCTGTCCATGGGATTTTCCAGGTTAAGAATACTTGAGTGGGTTGCCATTCTTTCTCCAGGGGATCTTCTCAAACCAGGGATTGAACTCATGTCCCCTGCGTTGCAGGAGGATTCCTTACCACTGAGCCACCAGGGAAACACCCTAGCAGATATTATATGCTCTTGGCTGGTTTCCCTGGCAATTTTAAAGGTGCTGAATACATAGTGGCCTTAGAATAAACATTTGTTGATTGCCTGTCTGCCTGCCGCCTGCAAGTCTCCAGGAGTGGTGCCTCGCCGTGGAATGTCTTTGAAGTGCTGGCCTATATTTTCCTCACAGAAAGCACACCTTCTGGTGGTAGTTTCAGGGAGAATAATGCCCTTTGTCTTACTAGTGAACACTACACACTTCCCAAAGACCCAGCACCTGCAAGCCTGGGTAATTTTAGGTGAGGGCTTATTTCCAGCTTGTATAGAAGAAGAAAGTTCTATTGGAAAAAAAGTAATCTTTGTTATTTTATTTTGGACGAGCTTTTAATCAGAAACACAGGCAGTAACATATGTTAGAAAAGGACATATGAAACATAGAACTTTGCATTTATAACTCACTGTGGAAAATCCATGTTAAAGCAACACTAAATTTGGGGTTTTAATTGCACAGAAGTCAGGAAATTCAGATTCAAGTTCCCATAGCAAACCTGACTCCATATGTACATCCAAGGGCCCTTCCTGAGTGGGGTAACCTAATTATTTGGCAAAAAAAGTTATAAAATGAAGACTGCTACATTCCCATCATCCCAATAAAGATGGATGGATAGCTGCATCAGCTGCGCTGTTTTTAATGCACAGACGTCCTTGGGTGTGTGCTTGGTGACCATCATGAAGAGTCATCACTCTGTAGCGCCAGAGCAGGGAGGTCCATGGCCTGGTGGTGTGCTGTTTGGGTGGGGTAGCCAGTCACCCCATCACCAGTCCTCCATCAGGTCCTCCCCCACACCCTTCTGAGAGCAGCTGTGTTCCGTGGGTACTGCCCTCTCAGCCCAACTCCATCCCCAGAGGACACCTCTCAGTTAGTCAGATGTTCAAATTCCTGCATCTGAATGTCTGACTAAAGGGCCTTCCTAGACACACCTCTGTCTGGTCCTGGGAAGGGTTCCCAGGATGGCTGTTCCAGATTGCTGTCTTCTAGCGTTATTCCACTTGTTGGGAGATGGTGAGACGTGCGCTATTCTGGGTGGAGACATTAGTCGTCTGCCCAACGGCCTCAAGCTCATTATACGTAAAAACTGTCCATGTATTTCATTAAACTGTGGGTAGTAGATCGTATGGAAGTATAAGTTATCCTGCCCCTGTCAATATCCACACCCAACTATCATGTGATGTATGTCCAGTTCTATTTTTCTTCCTGGTAAAATGGTGCAGTACATTTTGTTCTCCATGTTCTCCTTTACCTCTGGCCTGATCCCTCCTTTAGTTCCCCCAAACATGTCAACAAATATATGGGAGGAGAGTGGTGGGGGGAGGTGAAGAAGAGAGAGAGAGTATAATAAACTCTGAATATTAAGTGCTGCTTATTTGGGGAATGCTTTGTAAGTGTTCATGGTTCAAAGCCTCTGGACTAATAGCGTAATCAGCTTGCTGTGATGGCTCTACCATCCTCCTAAAAGAGAGTTCCAAGTCTGCCTGTGAATGGTCTGGATCTGACGGTGCTCAACTCTGCTACCCTGGGACAACACAACTAACACATCTACCAAAAGTCCTCTGGGCTCTGAGCACATTGAGAATCAGTGATGCCATTTGTCAATGGCCTGTTCTCATTGAGCAGGAAAGATCAGGAATAACCCAGGAGAGACTCAAGATGAAGGAGCACCATCATTAATAAAAACTTCTATCATAACACAATCTTTGGTTTTTTAGGCAAACCATACCAGGGAGAATAAAGCTGTGCATGGAGAAACAAACAGAATGCAAAATCTGTTGGTTTTTTTTTTTGGTTGCATGTCTACATTTAAGGCAATTTTTAAAAAAATGAATGTCTACATTTAAGGCATTTTCAAGAGAAACCATTTATAATTTATGAAGATTCTGGTTGCTTGTGTGTTTATAAAAAGTTATGTCTAATGAGAACTTTTGAATTATGCCCAAGAAGATGATGAGTTCAGCCAAAAATGAGGAACAATTTTTTTTTCTGAGCAATGTGCATCCAAATCATGTAGATTCTCACATGCATTTTAAAAATCCCATTGATAACTGGTTGTTGAAGAATAAGTTTTCTGCGCTCTTTCCTAATTTTTCTTTTTGTTTTAGGAGGTATGACCAACAGAATACAGTAACTATTTGCCACATTTTAAAGACTGAAACTATAGTCCTTTGCTAAGCTATGTTTTTACCTTTTCATTTCTATTGTCTTCATGGGGTACAAGCCAACAAACTGGAGATCTAAATCTACTATTTTAATGCCTACAACCCAAATAATGGGGATGGTGGGGTGGGAAATGTGGAACCATATCTTTAAATCACATTGTCACAACTGAGTACCATTCTAAAAACACCAAACAGAAAGCTTTCTGGTTGATTTATTCATTGAAAACGGCCTAAGAATTTATCTTCTAACAAGCTTAAGCTATCATTTTCATGATCGTTCTTCTTTTTTAGCTTAAGCAATTTCTTTTCTGACTCCCAATTTCCTCTTAAGCAACTGCTCACCAGTGACTGACAATCATATAGTAGCTTGCCCTAAATCAATGCCTTCCTTTTAGACAGCAAAGTTCTCTGCAGATATTAAACCTCTGAAGTAGGTGATGAAGATCATCCCTCATGTTTTGAAGGTGTAGGAAATTCCTCTAAAGAAATAAGTGCTAAGTCACCTTCTTGAGAGCCAGTGTAGACAAGGCATTGAACATGATGTTGTTCTTTGTGGTGCAGTCTGACAGTCTGTGTAGTTAGACGATGATGGTGGATAATATAAAAAACAAGTAGAGAAGGCAAAAAGAAGGAAAGAGACAAAAAGTCAGAGAGAAGGGAAAAAGATATATAAGAGACAAGCATGAGAGAAAGCAAGTCAGTTCAACTGGAGGTGGAAAACATGCTCTACCCAAGGGCTCTGATATTTGTATTTATTAACATACAATGATAAAGCAGGATCATTGTAAAAGAAAAGTGGATACAAGATTGAGTCAGAGGACTCCAAACTCAAACAAGCTCAACTCCCCTTTTTAGAGAATTGTCCACTCCACGCTGCTTTTCAGATAAGTTAATCACCAAGAATTTCTTCCTTTCACCAAATGCCAACTGAAGAGTCTGGATTTGGTATGGCAGATAAGGAATGAATCACATCTTGTAGGGTTGTTTTTTATATGAGTAACACTATATATAGACATTTTCCCACTTACATACGGTTTTCAAACCATGTGTGGTTAACCAGAGGCTAACAAAATGGTTAACCAAACGTGTCACCCACTAACCCCAGTGGAAACAGTGATGGCAGCTCCAGCAACGGGGAGGTGTTTTGCCATTTCTGTGACACATTCCACCCAGCATCCAGCCTGACTTCCAAGAACGGCATCATGCTTTGCAGAGCATACTGGAGGCTGCAAGCCAAGCTGATCAGGGGCAGGGTCATCTACATTTACAGACTATTGCTCATGCCAGAGAGTGGGCTTAGTTTTGCACACTTTTCATGTGCAGAGATGGTAAGCCCTCTAAAAGGACTTTCTCCATTCCACTACTCATGGCTTAATTTTGATCTCAGGTAAAATTCAGATCTTGCTAACATCAGTTGTCAATTAACTAAGCATATTATCAAAAAGATACTACAGCAGAGAACCTTTCACCCAGTGTTGCAGCTCTGGGTATAGATTGAGGACTTGTTCCAAAGCGTCTGCATTATGTGAGTGCATCACAGTTCTGGTCTAACTGCTGGGACCAAGCCCACCAAGTGGGAATCTAGATGTTCACCCATAGATGAATGGATAAAAAAGTTGTATATATATGCAATGGAATATTACTCATCCATAAAAGGGAATGAATTTGAGTCAGTTGAAATGAGGTGGGTGAACCTAGAGCTGTTATACAGAGTGAAGTAAATCAGAAAAACAAATATCATATGTTAATGCATATATATAGAATCTAGAAAAATGGCACTGATGAACCTATTTACAGGGCAGGAATAGACATGCAGACATAAGGAAGACAGACTTGTGGACACAGCAGGGGAAAGAGAGGATGGGATGAATGGAGAAAGCAGCATTGAAACATATATATGATCATATATAAAATAGAAAACTAGTGGGAAGTTGCTGTATAACACAGGGAGCTCAATCTGGGGCTCTCTGATGAAGTAGAAGGGAGGGGGTGAAGCTCAAGAGGGAGGGAACATGTATACCTATGGCTGATTCATGTTGCTTTATAGCAGAAACCAACACAACATTGTAAAGCAATATCCTCCAATTAAAAATAAAATAAAATCCATGTTCATATAAAAAAATAAAGGACATAGGTTGCTGCTACATTTTCACTTTCTTTCTTTCTTCCGTTCAAAAGTATCCTTTGATTTCCTTTCAAAACCCATTCATTACAGGCAGTACTTCACTATTAGGCTTCCTTGGTAGGATATTACATATCATATACCTTATCATAAAGGACAACTGTCAATAGTCAAACACTCAACTTATTTCAGTTGTGTAACATTTGCTATTTAGAATAGGACTATTTTAAAGATGAGCTGATTTCATTTCATTATTTAGCAGCTTCGAATCCTTTCTAGAAGTAGGAGGGATATATACTAAAATTCATTTTATAAACAAATAAATATTATATTCTTTGTGACCAATCCCAACTATTTTCCCTGGGGTGGGGGTATGGAATCTTTTAAATCAGATCTGAAGAAGAAAAAATATTCCAAATCTTAAACTCCCTCTGGATACACGATATTGTCTCCCTTGGTGTTCTTGGATGGAAGACTGGGGAGATAAAGAGAGAGGGAAAATGAATTGAAAGAAGCACATATTCATTCTTTTAAGTCTTTCTTTTATCATCCCAAGTTTAAAACTTTTTAAACTAGTCTCTGTTTTTTCACTTAAAGATATAGCATATATCACAGGATAAGAATCAGGGACTCAACGAACATGTATTCAAGACCCATGCTGAGCACACTGGTACTTGTAAACTACCTGCTGAAATAACAATTGTCCCTCTTTCTGAATCCTAAGTTTGTGCACTCTTCAAGTGCAGGTAAACCCTCTGGAAGCACTCTCTCCATCCCACTGCTCTTTGCTTAGTTTTGATCTCAGATAAAATTCAGATCTCATAACATTAGTTGCCAATTAAGTATATTATCAAAAGGACACCTCAGCAGAGAACTTCTCACCCAGTGCTAAGTAGGTAATGTTTTTCCAAAGCACTTGCCATTAGAATTTTGAAACAGACACTCCACAATGAAGTGTGGAGATGGGGCTGGGAGATTATCAGCCTGGTTGATTTTCTTCTGAATGACAATAATTACCCAGGTAAGAGGCGAAACTCCTCATATTAAGTCAATTTTGATCATTGCAGAACTTCATGGTTACCAAATAATATTAACTAAAATCTACATGAAATTAAAAGATGCTTGCTCCTTGGAAGAAAAGCTATAGACAAAACTAGACAACGTATCAAAAAGAAGAGACATTACTTTGCCGACAAAGGTCCGTATAGTCAAAGCTATGGTTTTTCCAGTAGTCATGTATGGATGTGAGGATTGTACCATAAAGAAGGCTGAGCACTGAAGAACTGATACTTTCAAACTGTGGTGTTGGAGAAGACTCTTAAGAGACCCTTGGACTGCCAGGAGATTAAATCAGTCCATCCTGAAGGAAATCAACTGTGAATATTCATGGGAAGGACTGATGCTGAAGCTGAAACTCCAATACTCTGGCCACCTGATGCAAAGAGCTGACTCATTGGAAAAGACCTTAATGCTGGGAAAGATTGAAGGCAGAAGGAGAAGGGGGCAACAGAGGATGGATGGCAACAGATGGTTGGATGGCATCACTGACTTCATGGACATGAGTTTGAGCAAGCTCCAGGAGATGGTGAAGGACAGGGAAGACTGGCGTGCTGCAGTCCACAGGGTCGCAACGAGTTGGACATGACTGAGCGACTGAACAACAACAGCAAATCTCAAGAATCAGACCAGATGATTGCATTAAATAATTTGTGAAATTAAGATTTAATATTGTTCAGAATTTGAAGGCTGGTTCAAAGAACACCCTCAAAATATCAAACATGAAGACAAACTCAATGTATTACTTATGTCTCTGAAGACAGACTCAGGTGAATTCCGTTTACTCTGGGAAAAGAAAGTTGTCAGGACAACTGAGTGAGACATTTCAAATACAATTTAAGGTCATACTCTAATTGCATTAGGAAAAACAGAGAGGATACCATTTTAAGAAGAAGGCTAACATGTTAGATGCACCTATGAGATTTGCACATCCCACACTGCCAAAATATATGCCAATTTAGGAATGTAAAGACTAAAAGTAACTGAATCCTTCACTCTTACATGTTCTTCAGGAGCACGGGTGATAGTCATAGCTCGGGCTCTGATGCACTGTGATTGGTTGTTAAACGTTCCATGACATTTTTTTGTTTAATCAGAAGAGAGTTTTAACCTGGCTCTATTTCAGCTAGAGTAATGGCAAAGATTCCCTCCCAAAGATTCCTTCTACCCTTCCAACTGGCTGACACTTGATTCATTTTCTCCTGCAGAATAAAGATCACCCAGAATGACTGGCTGGGCATAAGTGCAGCTCCTCCATCCCCCACTGTTTGGGGGAAAGTTGTTTATTCTTTCAGCATATGTTTAATGAGCAATTATTATGTGCATAGTAAGATATACAAAGACAATTCTGCTCATTTCCAAAAAGATTGAAATCTAGCATATCCCTTTATTCTGAGGTCCTGGGACATTATGGATTAAATGGGCTAGCTCTAGTGATATTTCAGTCAAGGTTAGATTGTTCTAACATGAACCTAATAGATACTGCTAGTGTTCTAGGGCTAACTAGCATTTTCAGATTGCAGCATATCAAATATAGTTAAACCTGACCTAAACTGGGACTTTCAGTTATGATTCAATTCAATGGTTCTCAACGGAGGGTAATTTTGCCCCCTGGGGGACACTTGGAAATATCTGGAGACATTTTTGACTGTTACCACTTGGAGGGGGGCTGCTATTGACATCTGGTGGGTACAGCCTAGAGATACTGCTGAACATTTAATAATACATAGGACAGTCTGTCACAACAAAGAATGCTCCAGCCCCAAATATCAATAATGCTGAAGTTGAGAAACACTGCCTAACCTGACTGCTAGGTTAACTAAACCAGAACTCAGTACCATTTACCAACCAGTTATTTATTTTATTATATTGAAGGAGGCCCTAAAAGACCGTTGTGATGTGGCTATTAAAATGAGCTGCTGGTAAAATCCAAGTTAATAACAAAATACCCTGTATGTGATATTTCTTCTCTGTCCTTGATGAAATTCATCAACTCACTCTGGCTCAGGAATGGCAGCGATGAGAGCGACATGGAGAATTACTTTCTATAACCATTGGCCCTAATAACTGGAAGAGTTTGGGGGCCCATCTGGACCAAAACACAGATTACATTTTATTTCTTCATTAAGACTTCTTTCATAGATTAAACAAACTGAGGCTTAGTAAGATTAAAAAGCCATTGTGGTTCCACTACAAGTTCAAGGTTGAAGGTAAATTCAAACCCAGTCCTCCTGACTGCCAATCCAAACTTCCTCTGGAGACTAATATGGGATTCAGCTGTGCCTCGAACTTAAATAAGAAACAGAGATGACATCTGAAAACACTAACAGCCCATGTGCTGTGTATTTTTCGTGGTGCTGAGACAATGCGTTCTGAGGCTGGGCTACTTCTTGTCAGGAGCCACAGCCATAGTGTTAGCCACTGCGGTCTGGAGGAACCTAGGAGCAGAATTTGTTAAACTGGCAGGCATCTGCATCTCCTCAGCTGGAGGCAGGTACTCCTGGTAGAATCTGCCACAGTAGTAGGCAAGGGCAGATCCCAAGACTTTCTAGGGAGTGTTAGTAAGGCCTAACAATATTCTCCTTTCCCACTAGCAGCTAGGGTTGCTTCTCCCAGTTTTCTCCCTCTGGCTAAAATGGTTATTGGATTGTATTCTGTTATCTTTCAAAGGTGGCTCAGGTAAATGTGCTAAAGAATCTGTCTGTAATGTAAGAGACTCG
Organism: Antilocapra americana; assembly: GCA_007570785.1. NCBI lineage: Eukaryota > Metazoa > Chordata > Mammalia > Artiodactyla > Antilocapridae > Antilocapra > Antilocapra americana. The sequence continues at coordinate 20,445,821 of ML660772.1, read as the reverse complement.
AGTTTGATCCCAGGGTTGGGAAGGTCCCTGGACTGGGAAGATACCCTGGAGAAGGGAATGGCTACCCACTCCAGTCTTCCTGCCTGGAGAATTCCAAGGACAGAGGAGCCTGGTGGGCTACAGTCCATGGGGTCACAAAGAGTCAGAAACCACTGAATAACTTAACACACTTCACTTTTTCAAAGGTCTTTAAAGGGAATTATGTAAAGCTTCAGCCCTGACATTCTCCTTTCAATAACTTCTTGGGTTTGCATATGGAATTTGGTGTGTAGGGTGGGAGAAAAGATATGTACCTTATTTGTCTGCAGAAAACTAATCCTAGTCGACTCTGAATTCAATAGTGAGTTTAATACTTCTACTTTCAAATAATTAACCCAAATCCAGAGATTCCAATAAACATTCTCATAAACCTTTTTAGTACAGTCCACCTTGACTTAATCATTAAGAGTTGGGAGGAGGATTTCCCTCCCACCCGCATCCTTACTTTGTGTCTATAAAGAATTTTAAGAGGGGAGCCTGGAAATATGGAAATTGAAGTATGTACATAACTGCCCCTTCTTTTCTCCTTTCAGATCTTCTGTAAAATAAAACACAAAGTATGTTAAAGGAAAACGGAAGCTTGAATTTTCTGTCTCATGTTTCCTTTGAAGTGTTGGAGACAAAGCATGTAACATGGGTGGTCACAAGGCTTCATGTAAGTTAGCTGACTCCTCTTTCAGCTTTTGGACACAATCACTAATATGTTCCTTGAAACTATCACCATCTGTCTCTCTATACCATTGGAATTTGCCTTATGACCAAGGAAATGGAACAAAGCAGGGGGGTCAGTGTATGTGTGTGTGTGTGTGTGTGTGTGTGTGTACAGAGCATGAAGATGAGGTACAGGGAGAGGGAGGATACAATGGTTGTAATCAGGCCCCAGAAATAATGCACAAGTCTGCCTGGAGATTTTCCTATGGCCCTTTAAACAGGATCCTTGTTGGAATTTTTGGATTCTGTCCCATGGAGTTCAAGTGCATTCTTCAGGGCAGCCAGTTACTGTTCCACAGAGGTGTGAATGTCCTGGAGTTTCACAAGCACAATACTTCACATTGTTGGTTCAGAATTACTTTCTCTTTCCACCACCCCACCCCCATCCCCATTAAGAGACTGTTGGATCCACAGAGAAGTCCAGCATAGCCAGGGTTGAAAATACCAGTGAAAGCAAGGAAAAGACCTGTAGTAAACATTCTAGTGTAAGGCTATAATCAAATTTTTGTTCATTTTTTTGCCTGATAATGATCAAGATATGACTTTAGCAACTCCGTGAAGTTTACCAAAAACCCTTTGTCTTTCTAAAGGATGAAAAAAAGAAAAGGCGTCATTTTATCTTGTTTTCACACAACTGTATTTAAAAGGTAGTAGATTAAGGTTCTGCTCTATACAGACAATAAAGGACATATGCTCTGGAAAAAGTTCTTTGAAAGTGTAAGTGTTTGGAAGCCCATGAATCAAACAGATCAAGAAACCCTGTATTCACCCAGTCTACATCCGTTGCCAGTTCCAGACCATTCTCTGTGGATAACTTGTATATTATTACACAAGGCAACATCCTAAAATGAAAGCCCCTCTAAGAGAATTATGGTGTTAAACTAGGATATACAATCCAGATGCTTTCCAACACGGGTGAACCACAGGAGGTCTCCGCCCCGGACAGAATGAGACGTAGCAGAAAAGCCCGAATGATGCCTCCACGTGGATTTAGCCTGATGGGAACTGTTTATTTATCTGACTTTGAGAAACTTCACTGGGGACCAGCTGAAAGATGAATAAGGAAAAGTCCTCTTAAATTGTACAGAATCTTTAATTCTGAAGAGTAGCTTCTAAACGTCAATACCTTTAACAGGAGTGACTTGATATTAGGTCTTAGGATACAAAGAAAAGAGGATGCAAGGAGATATCAAAGAAAACTGCCAAGGTACGAAAAAGAGTGAAAAGTGATTATCACTGCTTACATTCCTGAAGCTTCTGGCGAGCCCTTTGCATTCATTCCAGAAAGGCCCCAAAGCTGTTTGGCATTAGAGGTGGGCAAGAAAAAGCAGCCATCACAACACTTTGCTCGCGAACCACATCACACTCCCCTCCCTTAACAAGAATCTTGTGGGCCCAAACCACAGGCTTATAACCAAACCTTCCCTGCCAGGGCAGCAGACAAATCTTTCTTTCCCACAGGCTGCCTCGGCATTTTAGCATCCCACCACAGTGCCTGGGCTTAAGGATCCATCATCAAGGGCAGCCAAGTATGCTTCTCCACCCATAGCAACTCTGTCCTGGACCACAGCCAAAGTGAGAAGATCAGGAATGGGAGAAAATCCTATAGCAAAGCAAATGGAGCAGGAAGGCTGGGAGCAGCAAGAAAAGCTTAAAGTGGCTAATTTTTCCAAGCACCCCCTCCTTCCCTTCTCCCCTGCTGTGGTTAGAGCAGTGACAGATAATTTATCACACATTTTGATTGCATGCCAGCTGGCTGTTAAAAAAAAAAAGAAAGAGTTGTTTATTAATTCAATTAGCTGGCTTATTTATCAAGGCTGGGGTTAGCAGGAGCGGTGAGAAGGCCAAGGGATGTCCGTGTCAAGCTGTCTCTTGCAGGCTCTGCAGGCAAATGCAGACATGCATTCTTACCCTGCAGGACTCGGAGTGTCGCACCCACTAGCTGTGTTTACCCTGAATGCTCGGAGTGCAACAAGAATGTCCATCAATTGTAATGAAATATGGAGGTGGGAAGATGCTCAGAACAGGACAAAGTCATCTGAGTGATGACAGTCAGAATTTATCACCCATTCAGGGGCCATTTTCAGACACAATATGGTGTCCTTTCTGTACTCATTTTAGTGTTTGCTTTTTTTGTTCTCTTATTCACTGGTGGGTATTTATACTCAAGGCTGCCAGTGTATCAGTAGTTTGTCCAGACCAGCATTGCCCAGGATCAGAGGAATCATTCATTCATTCAATAAGTGGCTTATTAAAGAAAACTCAAGTAAGTAAGCTATGTTGTGTCAAGCTCTGTTTATGGTGCTTTTTCTGAAGTTTCTGGTTAAATTGGATCTTTGTGTGGTGGATAAGATTTGAGCCTCATTTTACCATGAACCAGCTATGGCAGAGATTTTTAACTGATTCACCCAAGGTTTCCCTCAACACTCTGAAACCAGGTGTTCTTCAAGGTCCCCCTCATTTATAGCAGCTCTCCATACTCTTGACCCTGTTCTTGGCCAGTCTATGCCAATGTCTATGTGGTGACCCAGAGGACACATTTTCTGTGGATCTGGTGAGTGGCAAGTAGAAAAGAAGGGGAAAAAGGAAGAAATGTACAATTTTATTTCAAAATAACCTAATCATAACAAATGGTTATTTGGGACTTCCATGGTGATCCAGTGCCTAAGACTCCACGCTCCCAATGTAAGGGGCCCAGGTTTGATACCTAGCCAGGGAACTAGACCCTACATGCCACAACTAAAGATCCTGCACACTCCAGGGAAGATCAAAGATCCAGTGTGCCACAACTAAGACCCAGGGCAGCCAAATAAATAAATATATATTTTTTAAAAGTATCCATTTGATTTTGCTTTCATTCAGAATGAAATCAACCTTACAAATAAAGTGTTTTATAAATTTTAAGCAAGATGACTTTAGGACCAATATATGTCTACTAATTTTCACATATAATTTAGAAAAAGTGATATTTTAGATGAAAAACAGGGAAGAGGAACCATAATATAAGGATGTGATAAACAATTCTTGTTCATCAGCTAGTTAATCAACATAGTAAATGTGACATGAAGATGGTACCAATGATAAGACCCAGTCAGCCCCTTCAGTGGGGACATTGCATACTAAGGGGAAATGTGATCTGTGAGCCTACATAATGAAGGCTAGGCCTGAGCATGAGCTAGGGGAGACACTTGGGGATTCCACTGAGAGTGAGGATTCTGGAGGTCTGTTATTGCTAGCTTTGCTGTCTGATGCTAAGAGTTAGAACCTCTTCACTGTTCATATTAATCACTAATTATATGAGGGCAAGGGTTTCCCCCCAACTTTTGGAAATGACAAATCATCCTTATCTTTTCTTTCTTTCCTCCATCCCTTCTTCTCTTCTTTCCTTCACTTGAAGTGCCAAGTGAAACAAAGCCTCGGGTGCACCAGTGAATGTGTCTGCAAGACCTCAAAGCCATATCACCATGACTCCATTGGCTTCTCTATTCCATACAGTCTGTGAAAGAGCCTAAGATACCACCACCCAAATCCCGCCACTGACTAACTCAGTCTCTGGCTCATTGAACTTGACTTCTCCATCAACAATTTGCTCATTTCTAAAATACACCAAGGAATACCAAATCCTTAATTCAAACTCTTCTTGATATTTTTAACACTTATCTTCCAGCATTAACCGCCCCCACAAAAATGTCTATTGAGTTAAATAAAATCAAGTGGAATTAAATTCAATCTTCCTATTAACATCTTTTGTCTCTTTAGGTGTGACTGGTTGGGAGTTGGTTCTTTCAAAAATGGGAAGGGAATTTATGTGATGGTACACCAGTGTTTCTTTCATTTCTTCTTTTTATTTTCAGATTAAATTAAGTAAAAAAATTTTTTAAAAACTGATATAATTTACCTAACTTTGGGCAGTCTAGTTTTCATACATGTTTGGATTTTCCAGCTTAGGATACCAGTCTCAATTTCTGCTGTGGATGGTGTATCAATATGAAACTTTACAAATTTTATATGATAGTTGTATCTTGCTGGAGAAGGCAATGGCAACCCACTCCAGTATTCTTGCCTGGAAAATCCCATGGATAGAGGAGCCTGGTAGGCTGCCGTCCATGGGGTCGCTAAGAGTCTGACACAACTGAGCGACTTCACTTTCACTTTTCACTTTCATGTATTGGAGAAGGAAATGGCAACCCACTCCAGTGTTCTTGCCTGGAGAGTTCCAGGGACTGGGGAGCCTGGTGGGCTGCCATCTATGGGGTCGCACAGAGTCGGACCCGACTGAAGCGACGCAGCAGCAGCAGCTGTATCTTGAAATGGTGAGGACAACATAATGATCATCCTGGCGGCATTTCCTTAATGCTAAACTTTCCAAAAATTTCTTTAGCAGGCTTAGTCAAAAACATTCTTGCTATATTTCCACCAAAATAACAGACAGCTATACATGTATGCATTCACATCTATTTTTAGTTGAGTTTATTCATATACAGGAAAAATTGCTCAATTTAAAGTTTCACATTGTTGAAGTCTCACATCTTTTTTGGGTTCAGCCATGTCTCTAGTAAAAGTCAGTTTCTAAAGTTCATTTTTAATATTGTAGAAAGGCCCAAACCCTCTGCCTCAGCACAGTTTAAGCACCAAATACACTACTTCTAAAATAAATAAATATGTTGTATAAAACAATAAACTATGAAAATTTCATGGAAGAATTCATAGCTACTCTTGTCTGATTTCTCAATTTATTTCAAATGATGACATTACACTCTTACAAAGGTGAGAGAAATACCCTAAAAATGAGGAAAATATCTTTATATTGTGTGGAAGCCACTTTAGTGCTGAAGATCTGTCACGTTGTATTAGAAAGGCTGTGGACAACTTATCTCAGAGCACTGCTTGAACTTCCACAAAGGTATTTCTCAGATTAACTTCTAGACTTTACTTTTCAGAAGGTTCTTATGACCAAAGACAAATTTTACATTTCAAACTCAATTCCTTTTGGAAATGGAAACACTGGGAGATAATTCTATTCATGGAGATTTATTAAGACCACATATCAACATTTCAGAAATTCCTTTACCTATCATAGTCTGTTTAATGGCCCTGTGCAAATAAGACATAATCTCCATCTAAATCAGGCAAGTGGAGGATTTTTCAGGATTTCTCTTCATAGTTTCCCTAGAGAATGGGTATCCCATCTGTGTTGCTGAATGGAAGATAATCAAAGGGCACTGATCTCTCCAAATGGCTTCATTCATTACTGTCCCTGGATCCCATAGGGTAGCTGCCCCCTAGGAAGGTCACTGTGGCTACACTCTGGCCTCGCATACATTATAACACAGCATATCTGTCCATCGTTTAGGATGGAAAATGTTTGGCACTTCAGATGTAAAAATGTTTGGCCTTTTAAGATGTAAAATGTTTGACATGCATGAATATCCCTTCCATCAGAGTTCAATGTTACAAAAATAATTCTGTTCCTCAAGTTTCAATTTAATATGCATTCAGAATCTAGCCCTATGTTGATTAAAACAGTTTGAATATGTGTTATTCTTCTGCCATCACAAATGTAAACCATAGTGCAAAAGGGGAAAAAGTAGGCTGTAGCTACTGAATGCTGAAAGAAAAAAACCACTGTCTTACATGTTGTAGATACACTTCAGTATATTTCAAAGGACAGCAGTGGAAAGAACCACTAAGAATCAAAGTACAGGTGCTCTAAACAGGTTTGATTCTGAATAATTCTAATATGGCATTAATTATGCCTTTTCTATTACTCAATTAAAGGCTATTGCATCCATTTAGGATGGGAAAGTTGTGTTTTGTGTGCTGTAGAGCAGAGCCATCAGGGGATTGTCTGGATGGTTCAAATGATGTTCAGCTTCTTCCTCTCATATCAAGGCAGCAGTGTTATACTGCAGACTGCAGTTTCGTTGTCTGAGACACAGGAACCAAACCAACAGGCTGGCAGTGTGGGAAAGACGGCAGGCAGTGAAGAAAAGCCAAAGACCCGGCTCCTACCTCCAAGAAACTTACTGTCTAGTTGGAAGAATAAAGAGTGTACATATCAAAGCCCAAGCATCTTAAATGCCAGATTAGTGGAAGGGACAGAAAATGAGAGTCAGAGAGCTAACAGCATCTGCGGTGGCAGGAAGGTGAGTCAGAGCGGAACAGTTTTCAGCTGGATCTTACAGGATGCTTTGAGGAGGACAAATTCTAAGTCTCTGACAAGGCTTAGAGACCTTATCTAGATAACCAACCATATGACCTTCTTGGAGGAAGCCCCTTTGCTTCTCCTATTCATTAACAACACTCGTTTAGTGACTCCAGATGTTGACTACCTATGTAGGTTTACCCATCTCTTTCACTAACTAAAAGCAGGTTATGTCTTTGGTCAATTTCATCTATAAACAGAAAAACCTGGACACAGCCACCAACTGATGTCAGTCATGGTAAGCAGGCTTGGACGAGGGAAGCAGCATAATTTAGAAAAATGCATTTATTTGTGTCATAAGAATACTCATTTTTCTCCCTTCTCCTTTACCTAAGACAGGTTATGCAGAAACTAATTCCAGTTAATAAAAATCCCAGGATAACAAGTCGAGTGAGCCTGTTTCTATGATTTTTAAACTGTGGACTCTTTTTTTTTTTTTTTTTGGTGTCTACCCACCCCCGTTTCTTTGCCTCTGAAGCAGAGCAGGATATGGCAGACTGCATTTCAAAACAGTACCCTTTACTCTTCTTCCAGGAAAGAACTTTTCAAATAAGGTGCTAAAGGCTCATACAGTATTAGTGAACACACATACACCTACACACGGCTGACACTTGCCAGCTCCTGACATGGGAATTCTCAGAAGCACACCAAAGTCTCTGTTTGATTTAAATTTATTTTTAATCACATAAAGTCCAATTTGGAAAATTGATGCATGGGATTTTCTGAGTCACCAGAAGCTCCTCAAAAGATTGCAAATGCAGTGAGAAGGAAGAACTCTTTCTTGGCATGGCTAGTATTTCACAACAACAGTAAAAATGTTTCAGGAGAGAATGAATGAGATGAGCTTTAAAATCTAAAAGAATATGCTATTAAATCTTAACATAAAATCGAGATATATTTGATATATTTGACTCATGGGGAAGAACTGAAGGGGAAAAGTAGTCAGCATTTTGAAGTATGTTTATTTTGCTAACTTTTTTCTTCAGTCTTGTTTAATTACCCAAGTGATATTTATTATTCTGGATCATATTAATTAACTATAAAAATGATCTTTATTCTCTACTCCCAGTCATTTTTTGGTTATTGTTTTTGGCAATACACTAGGACATTTTCCATTTCCTTAAGGAGTTTCCAAAAATAATAATGATAAATGTAATTTGAATTCATTTCATACTCATACTCCTTATTACTTATATACCCATGGAAATTGTCCCTGTATCAGTAAGTGGTTTTCATGAAGGAAAGCATGAAGATTTTTATTAAATTTAACTAGTGTTACATCTCCAACATGATCAAGAATCACAGATTTATAATAATAATCAGTTCTAATGATAACCATTAGTGACATTCTAAAAGGAACGGGATAATTTCCTATTCCTATATCCTTAATATATTAATACCCAAAATCCTTAAAGTGTTATCTGGCCTCTTTCTATGCACAGCTACCATAATCCTCTGCTTTTAAATTAAAACCTATTGCCTTGTCAGTATTAGACACAAGTATTAGGCAACTTTTTAATCAATTGCAATTAAATTACAAAGTACTACTGGAACGCTCTGTTTACATGAAGATGTTTTTCTCGTTCCTACAAGTTTCAGTATTTTCTTATGAAAATTTCTTGTCTCCTATTCCTTCCATGAGAAGAGTAGGTAAGTTCTGTATGCCTGGGTCATCTTTCTCACCAAAATGTGAAAACAAGCTAAAGGCATTCATAATTCAGCATGGAAACATCAACAAACAATAGAGAAAAGATCAAGCTATCCTCCATCAGGGGGATGGCCCCATAAATCATAATACATTTATATGAAGACATGTCATTAAGCCAGAGAAACCATATTTTCAAAGAATATTTAAGCAAAGACAAGAAACTGAAAGAAAATACTCTGTTGAGAGTAGTCATTTCTGAGTAACTGGGTTATAGGTTTTACTTTCATTTATTTTTCACTTTTTTTTTCTATGTATTTTTTCTGCATTTCTTAAAAATTGTTTTTTGGCATTAACATGTATCTTTCAATCAGAAAAAATAAAACAATTTAAAAAATTCACCAAGCATCAAAAAATTTAAAAGAAACAATGTGAAGGCTTATATTTGTGCAATTAAAAAAAGCCTCCAAAACAGAGATGAGTCACAAGTTCCAGAACTTTTGATGGACAAACATCTGGAGAGCAGATTAATTTGTTCTTGTTCTGATTTTTTTGTGGTGGTATTTGCAGGACTTCACACTTCCCACTGTCATATTTTTTTGTTTTCATTCAAATATGAATTGCCTACACTGTTACTGTGATGCAGTTACATGGAAAATTCTGTATTTTAAAACCAGGGGGTATTTTTGTGCTAACCTTTTTTATATTAGAGTCATTTAAGTTTGCTAGATAAAACAAACTTCAGAAGGAAATTACTATGAGGATCTTTCATTACAGTGAAACTATGCCAAATTGAGGTTAATATATAAATGCAACCTGGAATGAGACTGCTTCAGAAGGGTAAGAATGAGAAATTAATTTAGAGAAATACAAGCACAATGGCACCACTGGATAATACAATGATGTCAGACATTGTTTTAAAATGTAGAACATCCAATGGGGGATCACACTGATAACAAATAAGCTAGGAATGTCTTTGGAGTGTTGAGTTTCGGTATAAGGATCTACTATGTAAAATGGTACAGCTGCTCTGGAAAACAATGTGGCAAATCTTCAGAAAATTAAACAGAGTTACCATATGAGCCAGCAATCCTACTCATAGGTATATACCCAAGAGAGTTGAAAATATATGTTTACACAAAAACTTGAACATGAAGGTTCAAAGCAGCATTATTCATAATAGTAAAAAAATAGAAACAAGATAAATGTCCATCAGTTGACCACCCGATGTATAAAGTGTGGTATAAATATAATGGAATATCATTTGACAGTAAAAACGAAAAAAAGTGCTGATACATGATACAACCTTTAAAGGGTTCATGGATGAACCCTGAAAACATACTAGGTGGAAGGAGCCAGTCACACATGGCCACATACTGTATGTTTTCACTGATATGAGATATCCAAAACACGCAAGTCTTCAGAGACAGTAAATACATTTATGGTTTCCAGAAGATGAAAATGGGAGAAGGAGTGACTACTATTGGATAAAGGCTTTCTTTTCTGGTGATGAAAATGTTCCAAAGTTCGATAGTATTGATGCACAACTCTGTAAATATACTAAAAAACCACTGAACTGTACATTTTTAACAGGTAAACTTTATGGCATATGAATTATAGCTCAGTTAAAAAACTCTTAAATTCAATCATGTTTTATTATTATGAGATGCAGTTCCTTCAAATGAAAAGCAGAGATAATGTGATTTTTCAAATTTTTTCAAAGAAGTTTCAAATTCTGGACTAAAAGATTCAGAGTCTTATGAATATATTTTAATATAGATGTAGAGATTAAAAACAATTCTGGTCCTCTCTAGTAAATGAGAATGGTTTTTAAGACAGCACTGCTTAACTTTCTAGCCAAGGGAGCTGCGGGATCTAATGTTTAAGCTCACGGACAGTTACATGACGCTAGTTTCCTCATTTATAAAAAAAGTGATACCTTCTGGCTCTCTTGCAGGGATTTGATTCAAAAGGACAAACACACATGGATCATAGACTGGCTTCATGGGACTGTAGCAGGCATCACAGCAAATATAAAGATGAAGAAAACAAAGTCTTTGCCCTCAAGAAAACTTCAATCTCATAGAGAGTAAAATATATATATATAGATAAATAATCTCAAGATACACTAGTAGTGTCATCATAGTGATTTTAAAAATTTTATGGGCTCAGGTGAAAACATCTTAAATGTGCACCAACAGAGATAAATAAATTTTGATGATGGAATACCATATAGCAGTAGAAATGAATAAACTATGAAAATCAGCATGATAAATCTGATAAACCTCAATGTGAGCATCCTCTTCCTAATAATAAAGTTTGAAAAGAATACATGCAGCCTAAAACCATTTATGTAAAGCTTAAAATATACTAAAATACTGTATTATTAACATCATATCTATCCCTTAATATAAAATATCTGATAATGTTTTTTATATAGAACATATACTTATATACTATATATAAATATATATACTATATTTATATTATATAAAATATGTAAAATATATCATTATATGAGAACATCCATGGGAATAATAAATACTAAAATCAGATAGTGGTTCTTCAAGTGCTCAGGGGGTTTCTACCCCGTGGGTGGTGGGCAAATTGGTGCTGATCACATTATTTTTTGTACAGTTTTGTGTATCATAAACACTGCATGAAATTTTTAAAAAACCAGATTAGAGAAAAACTTATAGGTCAGTGTCTAGTGGGTAAAACTAGGGGGTAGGGGAAGACTTCTAAGAGGAGGTGCTTGAACTAGACCAAAAAAGATGTATGATTTTCACAGGGAGAGAGGAAGGGAAGGCATTGTGGATGAAGCGAACAGTGTAAGCAAAGGAAAAAATAACAAAATTTTGAAGTTAGGGACCACAAGGTTTCCTTAAGCTACACAAAGCATTTTAGACCTCCAGCTTCTTATAGATTTTTCAACCTCAGAACACAAAAGAAAAGGCGATTTCAATGAATACATTAAAAACAAAACCTACCTAGAATCTCAAACTGTGTTTGGAGAGTAGCAAACTTGTTTTTTCTTTTTAATAGTGAGAACAAGTTGGGATCCCTGGAATATACCACTTGGGAGATGGTGGGAGAATAATTTTATCCACAAGTATTAAGCTGTTGCCTGAGGACAGCTGAGTAAACAGTTTGCTGAAGTCTGTTTGAGGACTGCCAGCTAGTTACACCCATAATTTCATCTCTATTAACAAAAACAACTCATACTGTTGCAGTGCCCTGCTTTGGCTACCCCGTGGTTTGCAGAATTTGAATTATGGAGTGTCACTTGAGTAACATTCTATAGCAATGGGGGCTGTGTTTTGATGTCCTTTCGTTACCCACCCCCACTCTGCTGATTTATGGCAATGCACGCAGAGACTTAAATCAAAACTCAAAAATACGTGTGAAATAATGCAAAACAGAGTCTTAGGGTTGGCAATTCTGTAATTATACCTAAAGGGAAAATAATTATGTAATACCTTATGGCAAGAGTAAGTCTCGGAATAACAAATGTCCATACTGTAAATGTAGAATTCTGGGAAGAACATGCAGGGTCTTTGAAAAGAAGCCGAGGAGAAAGTTGCCTTTTAAAAAGGACCCAGAGACAACTTTGTGAATGATATTTGGCCTCTGATAATGCTCTCATGGTCCAGGAAATAAAGGCTCAAGTAAGTGAAGTGACATGGCCCTGAAATGAATCCCCCCCCCCCAAATGGGACAAAATTCCAGTCATTTATTATCTCAGCTCAGGTTCAACTACTACTTGCAGAAGCCATTGGTTTTCTCTATCAGTTAAAATTCTGAAAGTGCGAAGCAACTTATTGATAGAAACAGAAAACTCCCCAAGTTTTGACAGCAAGTATGAAATGGAAACGACAAAAGCAAACCAAACCAAAAAATCCTCATCCTGCAGAACTTTCAGTTAAAAAAAAAAAGAAAGAAAGATGAAAGAATTCCTCAGTGGTCAAGAGCATGAAACTCTCTCCTCTGTCTATCAGTTAATGAACAACCTCTGAAGTAGATGGAAATATGAGAGAAATGACCTGGGCAATATTCCAGCTTAAATCTTCATGTTGGAAAACAACTCTCCATCCACCCTTATATTGTAAAGCCCTGGCATGGGAACTGAAATGAAAGATGCTAGGAAAAGATTAGGTGACTAAGGCTCTTACAGGCTGACTACATTCATTAAAAATTAGCTCTGAATTTAAGTGTTCCCTAAGTCCCTCAAGACATTCACTAGGGTGGAGCTGTACTAGGTAAAATTGTGTGAGCTCAAGGCATCAATTAAAACCACTCCAAACAGGGAAATCAGGAAAAGATACGGGTTTCTTCAAGGGTTTCTTTAAGACAGGGTGGCAAACTACTGCCCTTCGGCCAAATCTGCCAGCTGTCTGATTTTCTAAATAAAGCTTTATTGGAACACCGCCATGCCCATTTATTCATGTATTGTGGATGACAGATTTTGAGATATAGTAGATATACGAAGTTTCAGGCACCCACGAAGCCAAAATATTGACTATCTGGCCCTTTTCTGAAACAGTTTACTCACCTCTGCTTCAATTTACCAGTTATCTGGAGTAGCTTCAGTTATTAAAAATCTTTTAGAGGGACAACTTATCAGAATGATTACCTAACTGGGCACAGCCTTTAAGGTATTTATGCTTAAGGTTTAGAGAAAAAAAATGTTAGAGCAGACCCATATCATAAGACTTATTTTCAAATGCAAATGATTTCCATTCTCCATGGTGCCCTGCCAGGCAGTGAATCTTAGAAGGAGAGGTTGCTTTGGAAAGCTGAGTTCTTTTATCTTAAATCTGAGTGAGCTTGGACAAGTCTTTCAGTCTCTCTGGTTCTCAGTTAATTTATCAAAAAATGAGTGATCTTGTTCTACAAAAGGCTTTACTGCTTTGCTCTATGAGAATTGAGAATTTTATTGTATGTAGTTTTTTTTAGTAGGGCTCTAAAAAAGAATTTGCCTTACTGTGTTCCATTTGTTCATAACAATTCTTAACTCCTTTCTCAACTATTTGGCTGGGTGAATTAGTAGTTTCATGCGTGGGGTGAGTTGGTGGTGGATACACTAGCCCCCACCTCTTTACTTTCTGCTGCTCCTGGGAAGTCAGGGTTCGGGGATCTCATCTCACAGCCTCTGTTGATGAGTTTGTCTTCACATCTGCCAGGGCCCTCATAGGCACCTGCCCCTGCCCCATTCAGTTTTTCTCCAAGCAGTTACCTGCTTCTGCCCACCCAGGTCACACTGCTGCCTTCATTTCTCTTTTGTACCAACACTTTTTGGCCATTAACCTGAGCCCACAAGTCCTAGTGTCTGGCAGCCTGAAGTGGCATCTCTCTAATGAGAGATTCTGCCAAATTCAGAAAACTCCACCAGAGTTGTTCTCTGAGGAAGTGGATTTTATAAGTAAAACTACTACATGTCCCTTAAAGCCCAGGCTATGCAGCTAAAGCTGCCCAAGAAAAGTGGGCAAGTTTCAGCCATGTGAACTGCCCTTTGCAGTCTGGTTTCTACCAGGCAAGGAAAAAGAGGCGACCTGCCTGCCCTGAGCAATGTATTGTCTGGGGAAAAGAATCTCATACACCAGCCATGCAGAGGCCTTGAATATTCTGACCTTGCAGAGAACAGGCATGCAACTTTTTTTGAAATGACCAAAGAAAAAAGTTACAAGCATGAAAGATGTCTTCTCCTCAGAAACTGGATCCCAATCTCCCACTCACCCATATACCCACACACCTACCCATGAGGAATTATAATCACGTTACTGACATAGCAAATTGCCAGTCAGTAATGTGATTTACTTGCTTTAAACATTGCTTTAAACATTACACAGTTCCAGGTCTAGGCCTAAGTACAGATCCTTTTTTAAGCACTTGCCACTTAAAAATATACTTGGAATCTTCTGGAAGGGGTAGAACTATAGATGTAATGCCCACACAGAGAGAGCATGATATGAGAAGGATGCCCTGCTTCTAATATGTGCCAGGAACCTGATAAGAATCATTTTGTGTAAGAATCACTTACACAACTCTCTGAGGTGGATATCATTATCTTCTTATAAAGATGAAGCAGGGAGCTAACAGGAGATGGAACGTGCTCAGGCTCACTTGAGTAGAATCCTTGTATTCTAACCCCATGACAAGGCAACATTAATTGACTAAGCATTTTCCCTGAAAAATTCTCAGAATTATGACCATGGAATTTCAAACCTTTTATTCCTTCCCTAAAGGAAAAGGGGTTCCCAGGTGGCTCAATGGGTAAAGAATCTACCTATAATGCAGAAGATGCAGGAGACATGAATTCAATCCCTGGATCAGGAAGATCCACTGGAGGAGGGCATGGGAACCCATTCCAGTATTCTTGCCTGGAGAATTCCATGGACAGAGGAGCCTGGCAGGCTATACAGTTCATGGGGATCACAAAAGAGTAGTACATGATTAGAGTGACTAAGCACAGCACACTAAAAGAAGAGCCTTTTTTCCTTTTTGCTTACAGAACCACTGAAGCCTTAAGAGTTCGGTTCACCCAAACCCCTTCACACAACAAGGACAGAAATTGAGGTAGAGACATGTAGGGTGATTTAGTCACAGATTGAAACTAATAGGTGACAAAGCTCTTCTTTTTGGCCCTGTTGCTACTGCATGACTTTTAAACGTATGAGAGAACTCCCCCATTAGTAGGAGAAAGAAAATAGCACTGGCAGTGTTGTGAATCAAAACTGAAGGGCTACACATTTTGCTCACTGGCAAAAACGACCAATAGATTATCAACTCATAGTATCTTCATTGATGTGACTGTTATTACCATAATTGGATTTCTTATCTTCTATCTTAGTTATTTTTCTGATTATAAAAAGCCAAATTGTAAGTGGACTAATGAGTGAAAGAAATGAATCATGATGAAAAGTGTAAAATGTATCCCTTCATAGCCAATAAAAATTATTTTCTCGTTTCCATACTTTATTCAGAAAGTTTGGCAAAAAAGCAAATAATTGGATTAAAAAATGACAGAGGATCTGAGTAGACATTTTTCCAAAGAAGACATACAGATGGCCAACTGGTACATGAAAAGATGCTCAGCATCACTAATCAGCAGGGAATTGCAAATCAAAACCACAATGAGAAACCACCTCACACCTGTCAGAATGGTTATCAAAAATACTAGAAATAACAAGCTTTGGTGAGGATGTGGAGAAAAGGGAACCCTTGTGAACTATTGGTGGGACTGTAAATTGGTGCAGCTCCTATGGAAAACAGTACAGAGATTTCTCAAAAAATTAAAAATAGAACTACCATATAACTCAGCTATTCTACCTCTGGGTATTCAAAGAAAATGACACTAACTCGGAAAGAAATATGCACTCCCATGTTCATTACAGCATTATTTAAAATAACCAAGATATGGAGACAAGATAAGTTTTCATCAAGAGATGAATGAATAAGAAATTGTGGTGGATATATACACAATGAAATATCATTCAGCCATTAAAAAGAATGAAATCTTGCCGTTTGCAACAACATAAGTGGACCTCAAGAGCACTATGTTAAGTGAAATATCAGACAGAGAAAGATAAATACTGTATGATCTCTCTTACATGTGGAATCTAAAAAAACAAACCAACAAAACAAATCAAGTTCACATGTACAAAGAATGGATTGGTGGTTTGCTAGAAGTGGAGGGCAGAGGGAGAGATGGATGAATTGTTTTTTATTTTCAATTGAGTACTTTAAGGAATAAATGCTCCCTTTTTAAACCTCTGTAACTCTTTGCATGTTAATACTTGGTCATCCAGTCCTTTTTAGAGTATGGGAGAACTGAATTCCCACCCAAGCATTCATGGTCAGAGGTCTCTGCTCACTCATTATAGAACAGTCTTAAGAATGCTTTGGAAGAAAGAGAATGGTCTTGCTTTGCCCAGGAGGCTTCCTGAGAAGAAGGTTGAGACTGACCAAAGGTTATCCTCAATGAAAACTGTTCAACTCAGATCTTATCAACTGGTTGAAACTGTTTTCTTAAGGGAATATGGCCCACATGGTTAATTCATTTGGGTAGGAGGAATTTCTCTATGTGATATCAAAAATGGTGGGACCAGATTGGGGTTCCTGGCCAAATTTCAGTGTTTGTAGGACTCTCTTGCTCTCGGTCTAGAAGTGAGTGGTTAAAACCTTAACTTATTCATAAAGAACTAGGACCAGAAGAGACTCTATGCAGGCATCCTTTCCCCCTAAACACATACACACTACCCTCAGAAGGCCGCCCTTTTATCCTTGATCCAGAAAGGGAAAGCTCGCTGACCATGAAGCAACTTATTCCACCCTGAGGTAAGATCTGTCTTCTTGAAACCCTAACTCCTCCTTCACATTGAAGAATTTCAAATATATAAAGATAACTATCACATCTCAGATTAGGTATTGGGAGCCTTTCAACCCTTCTTCAGGCAGCGTGGTTTTCAGATTCTCTACCCATACAGGTGAGCTGAAGCTTCCCCAGGGAACTTCACTGCCCTTCTACATCTGTGAGACCAACGCACGGGATGTGAGAGCCTTCAACTGTCCTTGGTCATCTCCTTCACACTTCTCTATATCCACACCCTCTCACCTCCCACCAGAGGTGGGAAGAAAACAGTACAGAGGTTTCTCAAAAAATTAAAAATAGAACTACCATATAAGTCAGCTATTCTACTTCTGGGTATTTATTCAAAGAAAATAACACTAACTCTAACTAAATGACTAAAAATGACACTAACTTTCTTTCTTTTTTTAAAAAAAATTTATTTTATATTGAGGTATAGCCAATGGATAGTTTTAGGTGAACAGTGGAGTCATACATTTACATGTATCCATTCTTCCCCAAGTGCCCACTCCTAAGGAGTCTTTTTCTTCACTGCCATTTCCTCTTTCTTTTCCAAGGAAAAGGAAAAAGTGTCCCTATCTTCACCTCCACATGTTTCCCTCCACACTCTGGAATCTGCTCCCTCTGACTCCTGTTCCCTTCCCACAGCCCCTCTCTCATGATACATCCAATTCAGACTTAACTCTACATTTTTAACCAAATGAGTCTAATACGAGCAAAATCCAATGATTTTACAAATGACAGTACTGTTTTCTATCCTGGTGGGGATCTTTTTCAATTGACCAACTTTCAGGATATACTTTAAGGATGTTTGGAGAGTTTCTCTAATGTACCTTTCTTTGCATTTTATTTTTTCCTTTTTATACTGAAATTTAACATACTTGTAGACCACCTTGAATAAATGTAAAATCCCTTAACAGGAGTTAAATTTAGATGGGTCATGAATAGACGGCTCTATAGGTAACTGCTCTTGGTTGAAGAGGCTTTAGACAGCAGGGCTGCTTCTGTCCCCAAGTTGGGAACATTGAACCAGGGACTGGGATAGATACAGATGCTTTGCAGCTTTATAATTTTAAAAGAAACTGCCACATGGAAAAAGCCACAGAAATAAAATCAAGGTTGGCAGGAAGGGTGTTTGTCAATTCACAGTGTGTCTCTTCTCTCCTCACTCCCAGGTTAAAGGTTAAAAATGTTCATCAGTCTATGCTATGTCTATCCTGATTCACCCTGGAAACTCTGAGTCTTTAGGGCCATGTTGAGATGAATGGTTATTTTGCAACATCTCTAATCAGGACTACTGCCAAGTTCAAAATGAATGCACATTTGTTATAATATTTACTAATAGGACGATTCCTGAAAGGACAGGGCAAAGCTCAACCAAAGAAAGCAATGTGAACACAGCAGTGGAAGAGAGTCTAGCTAACTCATCTCAGAATGTCTACTATCTCTCCCTTTGATATGATTTCTGACTTGTCAGTGTCATACTCCCTGAGCTGAGTCTGGTACACACAGTCATAATGAAAAGAAATAAAAAAATTCATGCACAGAGGAGGGCAGAAAAAGAATTTTAAAATGGGCTAAGTTACTTGGGTACACAAATCTTGAAGAGAGTCATTTTGATTTTTAAAAATTACATCATGATATGAAGACAAAACATAGGATCCAAAGCAATTGTCCTTCCAGAATCTTTCTCCTAGCATGTAGTTTAAAACCAAGCATGTACTACTCTTTGTTAAAACAAATATACAAAAGAAGCACATCTGGTCATCAGTATAGAAATAATGTTCAGGATTGGTATTTAAATTGGGGCACCAGTGACTTGCACATGCTTCATATTTATTGAGGTTCAAAGCATTATATCACCCTGACTCCAAGAGTTATCTTGTAAATTAAACATTGCTCAGGAGGCATGGTCATCCCTATGGTTTCCAGTGGAAAGGGGAAGGGGATTGAAAGTTAGTAGGCAAGGGGCAAGGGGACTGAAAGTTCAGGTTTACCAAGTCTGGCTGGCCTGGAGCCTAAGGAAGGGTCTTTCTCATTGTTATTTAAAGCTTCATTACTCATGAAAGCAATTCCCAGGTCTTCATCTCAATAAATAGCCACAGATGATGGACCATCTTCAATCTTCAGGCTGAAAACTTGAGATCCCCACCTAGATTTTCAAGTATTTGCTGTACTCTCACCAGTTCAGCTTCTCCTGCATTTTCCAGAGAAAGCTAAACAACAATTACAAAGGATTCAAGAAGTCTGCTTAAAACATGTAAATTATCATATGTGAAATCAATCGCCAGCCCAGGTTTGATGCTTGATACAGAGTGCTCAGGGCTGGTGCACCAGGATGACCCAGAGAGATAGAATAGGGAGGGAGGTGGGAGGGGGGTTCTGGAAGGGGAACACATGTATACCCATGGCGGATTCATGTCAATGTATGGCAAAACCAACATGATAATGTAAAGAAAATAAATAAATAAAATAAAATAAAAAACCCTTACCAAGAACCAAATGGAGAATTTAATAAAATCCTGGGACATGAAGCACCACTTCTTTTCACTAGAAAGTGTTTTATTTCTCATTTATTTAATCAAATCACTTTTAAGTAACTTTGAAGAGATAATGTGTAACATAAAGAAAATGAGTTCTTATGTACTAGGCACTTGCTAAGGAACATACAAATAATTTTTCATATAAATTTTTCACTGGGCATGCAATTAGGACTTCTGGGCTTCCCTAATAGTTCAGCAATAAAGAATCCACTTGCCAATGCAGGAGATTTGGTGGTTCCCAGAGTTGGGAATATCCACTTGAGAAGGAAATGGCAACCTACTCCAATATTCTTGCCTGGGAAATCCCATGCACAGAGGAGCCTGGTGGGCTACAATTCATAGGGTTGCAAAGAATCAGACATGGCTGAGAAACTAAACAACAGCAATAACAATTAGGAGTTCTAGTTTACTCTCTGGAAAACTGTAGCTCCAAGTCTAAGTCAGTTGTCCAAGCTGGTAAACTCATGTTTGTCTGATTTCAAAGCCGTTGCTTTTTCCCACTGTACCACCCAAGAAAACTTCTGAGATTAGAATCAGTGATGACTTGGAGTTAATTCTCAAAATGACCTGCATGTAAGCATTGGCTGCATCAGTGTGCCACCAACTTGGTACAGAGAAGAGTCTGAAGCACAGTGACAGCCACATTTGGAAACAGGCTCCATCTGTTACCCCACTTACTCTCTAAGGACACATTATTAAATGCCCATCATAAATATTGCTGGGTTTGAGATCTGGTGAAATATATGAGAAACAGATTTTTTTGCTGTAGATACCAACAGGCAAAGAAGAGATTCCTTTCTTCAGCCATTCATGTCTTGACCAATATTTTTCTCTCTTCTTATTACTAGCACTGACTCATTTTTTTCAGTTGTTTTTCTGTTTTTATCCTTCCTTTTATTTTTATCCTTTCCTATCTAGTTAAGTCATTCCATTTAGTTCAGTCACTCAGTCGTGTCTGACTCTTTGTGACCCCATGGACTGCAGTATGCCAAGCTTCCCTGTCCATCACCAACTCCCAGAGCTTGCTCAAACTAATCTCTGCAAGAAAGATTAAAAATAGATGTATATGCAAAGATATGAGTAAGACAAATGTGATTTTGTGGCATTTGCTCTACTGAGAGAGAAGAACACCAAAGGAAGAAACAACAAATATTTAACTGCACATGCAAAATGTAGTCATAGTTCTTTGAATGAAAAGTTCAAATAGAATCTTGAATAAATGTTTTACATTGTAAAGTCCCAGTTTATACTAAGGGTAAAACATCTAGGAAATGCTGACTCTTGTGTTATTATCGATTGTTACCAAAAATTCAGATTGTATTGCAGAAAATAGGAGCAGACCACGGGAAATATAAACATATCTACCACTGCCTTCACTTTTTATGATTTCTACTGTGACAACAAGTGACAATATTTCACCAAAAATGGGTGAAATATTCAAAGGCTAATTTGCAATAAACTCTACTATCAGATATTTTACAATTCAAAATAATAAAAATGTTACATAAATAACAATGAGATAACCAGCTCATCTTTGCCACCATTTTGATGACAATGTTTTAGCTATTTAATGGCTATGTAAGCAGAGAATTTAAGTATAAACTTCCATGTATAGATCTATGAAAGATCCTTGAAGGCAACATTGTGTTTGGTCAGATAAGACACTAAAGTGACTAAAAATGATTTATGTGAAATCAGTAGTAGAAGTGACCCTTCTAAATCTTGTCATCCTCAGAAACAAATCCTTCACATCATGAGAAACAGAAATTACCATCAACATTTATATCTAGCTGTTTAGGAAGAGCATAATAGAAATCCTCACTTATTTTTTAAAACATGTACAACTGACCCAAATTCTAAAATGTAATAGTCAATTCATGATAAGGGATTTTATTTCTTACAGGAAGATAACAGTTTTACAAATCAGTAATATTTGCGAAGAGTTTAAAAAGTGGAAAAGCATACTATGAAAATAGAAAACAAATAAATTATGGCCCAGACTTTCTTTTAACCCACTGGAATCCAGTGTTCTAAGACCATCCAACAGTAATATTTGCACTAAGCAAATATTTGTACATATAAACCCTCTCGTTTTAATTTTGATCTTTCTCTTAAACATCATGAATTTTACAGCTTGGCAAAGTGTTATGTTTGCTATCCAAAGGCCAGATGGCTAGCGGTAGACTAAAAGTGTCAACTTCTAGGTCACTCTTCTTAAAGGAAAATCAGGGCCATCTTTGCATTTTGCTCTGCTTATAACACTGCAATTTGTTATAATGTTAACATTATATCATTCATAGTTCAGTTAAGGTTTTTAAAATTATGAGTAAATGACAGAGAACTTAGGGGTAAGTTCAGGTCAATTAAAAAATAAACAGTTTTTAAATCGATTGAGTAAGGACACATCTCTAGCTCTGTGAATGTATTTCTATACTACCTTCACCAAATAAAATAATCTTTGCATTTCTGGCTATATCCTGCTTTCAAATCTTATGACTAAGGAAAAAGTGTCAAGAAACATTTCTAATAGAAATATGTCTATTATTAATCATGAACCCCCCAGAATAAGAACAGGATAATTCATAGGGATATTAAGAATCCACTAAAAATATCCTTAAGGGCCCTTCTTACTGTCTGGCTTATGCTGCAAAGTGGCTAAGCACAGGAGAAAGAAAAGTTGTGCCTTGCATCAGTGCCAATGTTAAAGGCTAAAGTTTGGCAGGATAATGGTGGTTGGAAATGGAGTGTTTAATTAGCTGTAAGGGGAACTTCAGAGATTTCTTGACAATATTAAAGCTTAATATGAAAGTTCAAGACTTTCATATTCTCAAAGACTAGAATTTTCTCCTCATCCCAAGTTCATTAAGAAATAGTAACCTGTCTTGAAAAACAAATTATAGAAAGAAAAGGGAACTTTTCAAATAGCACCTATCACATTCCTGAAAAAAGAAAAATAAATTTACCCAATGGATACACATTGCAGAATGTAAATATCTGTTGGCAAAGTACTAAGCATACAGAGGGCTATGGAAAAGCTGTTCTTGGTTGTGAGAGTCAGCATGTTTTCATATTAAAGAGGAGAAAAGATCATCGGGAAAAGTTCACAGGGAAAACAAGAGAACTTCTGATCTGATCACTCTCAAGAAGCTCTGGGGCTGATGAAGGTGCTGAATGATGCTCTAAGCAAGGTCAGGGCTCCATTACAATTTCAGCTTTCTCTGAAACTCCTGACAATCTGTATCTTTCCTGGGTAAGGAAAGATACCCTCTGCAAAGGTAAGAAACAAGCCCCATATTTCAGCTGAACACTTTAATAAATAAGATCCTCTGGGAGTCTGCATTTATACGAATTAATGATTAAAGCCAAGCATTTCTAGCAGATTTATTACATCTCTCAGTTCCAAGGCAAAATGAAGTTCTAAAGTAGTATGAGGAAGTAAAGTGAATGAAAAGAAATGTGCTCTTAGTTTTATACTGCCTAGAGGTCCTCTGAGAGTTTAAGAAAATGGTCAAGAATTTAAAATTAGGACAGATAACTGGCTGAAAGAAAGAAAAATCTACTTAGGTTTTATCAAGTTTTTGTTTTCTTTTCTTTTGTGTTGAGCAGGATGGAGGGTTCACAGAGTGTTCTCAATTCTGAGTATGGAGTGAAAGACAATTTTAAAATGATCCCTAAAATTATGTCACAGCATTATTTTGCTTTGAGTTTCATTGTATCAGTCATGTTTCGGCAGGATATTTGCATTTAACGCTATATATACAATTTCAAGTCCTTGTCAACATTGATAATAACAACAAAAGAGTGTAAGTTTTGGCCAGAAAATTCAAGCTACCAAACACAATGTACTGAAAATCCCTTTAAAATTAAAAGTAATTTAATCTACCTGACCAGAAAATTTGAGCACATCATTCTGACACTTAAATCTGTAAAATTTTGTTCCTACTAAATATTTTTGGTACAACTTTTTTCTTTTTTTTAAATTTTATTTTAATTGGAGGCTAATTACTTTACAATATTGTGGTGGTTTTTGCCATATATTCACATGAATCAGCCATTGGTGTACATGTGTTCCCCATCCTGACCCTCTATTTTTGGTAAAGTTATTCTTCATTTTTTCCTTAGGATTTTATTTGACCTGTGAGGTGTTTAAGATAACTGAACCAAATTGACTATCAAAACAATCATTTACGCCAAATATGGTAACCAAATTAAAAAAATAAATAAATTTGTGTTGCATCATTGCAAAGGTACATGGATTATTTGGGAAAAATCTCTAAAGCTTTAATTTAAATGTTTTGGCTGGCAAGCTTACGTTTCTCCTCACTACAAACTTTCTTCCTCAAGAAGTCTGAGAATGAGGTCAGTTTTATCCTCAACCAATTATGTTATAGTTTAGACACAGATGTTTCTCACTATTTCATATTATGTCACAAATTCATTTTTAAAAATTAGTCTGCTTCCAAAAACAACGAGGATCACACACTTTAAAAAAGATGACAAATACTTAAGGAATCACTGAAATCTTCTCAACTCTTGGCATATACAATTGGCTTATTTTCCTGAAATTATCATTTTTATTCCACACACAAATATTTCAATAAGACAAATGATAAACACACATATACACACATCACACATGTTTCAAAGAAGTACATATAGGAGAACACATGCACCTCTCTCCATCATGTGTTAATGTTAGCCACGTGACTTTCTCCAGCTGAAAAAGCCCCAACCCTATTTGCATCTTGAGACAGCACCATGAGAGAGAAATCTTTAATTAAGACTTGAGTCTAAATGTAATTAGATAAACGTCCTGCCTGGAGATTTATACCATGTTGCCGTGCAGCGGCTGAAGAGGTAGCCACATAGAAAACATTCTGCCAAGAACCTTCTGAGGAATGGAGACCTGCCTGCTGACTCACCATTTACGTCAAGCAGAAACCCATGAATTTGAGGGGAAAAGGGACCTCAGAGATCTTGTCTGACGTTCCCAATTTTATAGGCAAGGAAACTTCTAGAGCGGGTAATAACTTGCCTGAGGGCCCACTGCTGGGTAACTGAGAAAGTGGAACCCCATCTACAATCTCTTTCCTGCTCTCAAGAACACATTTCACACCTAAGCAAACAAATACTTTAAAAAATGTATATATTTTTTCTATTGGTAATTTTTCTCTTCTTGAATATGAGATAATCAGACATACACTGATTCATTTGGAATTTCTGGATATCAGAATCCATCTCTTTTTTTTGTCTCACACTGTCAGCTGTGCCACATCATAGTTCCCCACCTGACGGTATTCACTCAGGTTAATGTGGGAAGCAGGGGGAAGTGCACCCAGACAGAATCTTCCTGGAGGGGAGCACCCTATACGTGTTGCCCTCAGCACAAATTGAGGAGTGGACATTCCTGCCTCTTAGAAATATTACAGATTAATTAGTTAGCATTTGTAAAGTGCTTTGAAAATGAAAAATGCTATTATTACACCTAATTAAATTTCTCTCTTCTATATTCAGCAACAATTTCATTTGTATTTGTTTCTGTGCCAAGAAAGTAGCTGTGTAGGCTTTACACAGGCATGAATATGAAAACCAGTCAAATGTAGCTTTTGATTCTTTCTTATTTTTAAAAATTTCTGTTCTTTTATCACTTTTTCTTCTTTCTAGACACAGATCTGTCCTGAAAGGACACATATTCATAAGTCAATGCTCTATTTTAGAGAGTTGCTCAGTTGTGTCTGACTCTTTGCAACTCCATGGATTCTAGCCCACCAGGCTCCTCTATCCATGGAACGCTTCAGGCAAGAATAGTGGAGTGGGTAGCCTTTCCCTTCTCTGGGTGATCTTCCTGATGCAGGAACCAAACCTGGGTCTCTGCATTGCAGGCAGATTCTTAACCATCTGAGCTACCAGGGAAGTCCAATTTTGGAGTGAAAGGGCTTTTAATAAACAGTGTTTTTGTGTGTGGTAAAACAGGCTACTTCCAAGGTAAATGCTGATTCACAAAGAGACGGCCACAAATGATAATATACGCCCCACATAAACTATGGCAAGGCTGCCCATCAGATGAACACAGACATGCAGAGGCAGCATTGGTGGAAGCTAAAACTTTGGAGGGTCTGAATCATCCCCTCGGATCTTCGAGGTGGTATCATCAGTAGGACCTTGTAAACATCTTTACCCACTGGTTAGGCTACTGTCTTAACCTGTCAGGATGCATCAGAAATGCAGAATAATTTGGTTGGTCTGGTTTTGCTGCCACGTGTAGATACCCAACGGAGTCTCCAGGGAGAGGAAAGAGAGGTGTGTGTGTGTGTGGAAACTCAATCTGATTTAGAAATCAACTCTCCTGTAGGTAATTTTGTGTTCTAATAAAGACCTGGAAATACAGACTCAGAGGGTGTAATTAACAGAGTTGGGAAATCAACAAGCCAGGAAACTGTTGATAGAGAAGTATTTCTATTGTTCAAAACATGTTTTGTGCGTTGGGAAAACAAAACTAAATTCTTTCTCTTGGCATTTACCTAGAAAAGCACATCAGCTAATGAAGGGGGCACTGGGTTGACATCATAGCATAACCAGCAGCCTGAGACCTATTTGTATGTGGTTAGAAGCTAAATTCCAGTTTACTGCTGATGTCATTACTCAGACTTGCATTAGTGATGTGGATTGGCAGGCTTTCCGCTTCTTCCACATAATAAACAACCACGACACACCACAGAAAAACATAAACTTGACCATGTCATGCTTCTGAAAAACTGCGTGGTATGTACATTCCTAGCAGTTCCCACTGCCAGGGCTGCAGAAGCAGAGACAATTTAGAGTGATGGCACAGGACCCTCCTATTTTGTGTCTTCTATACAAAGGCAAGTGACCCTCCATCCTGGCCCAAGCACAAATGAATGGAAACAGTTTTGCAGCAAAATTACTTAGCTAAAAGTGCTGGCAGCCAATGCTCCATTTGGTACACTCGGCAGGAAATAAAGAAAACGGAGCTCTCATTTAAGGAACCAAGTTTGACTGACATGATTATGTACACTGCAAAAAATCTACTTGTGCATCTTTAATTTCTGGTAGACTGCACACACATATCTACTATAAAAAAAAAAAAACCTCAAAAGTTTACTGTGCATCTGCTCTGGCTATTGAAATTCTGAGATAAAATTCTTCAAATACAATACTCTAAGAAATCCCATGTAAGTATAAATAACCCAAGTCAGACTTCACATATCTGGCAAAATTACTTGTCAGAATAGACTAAATCTATATTTTACTGCTCCTTCTCTTTATTTTGGAGCTATTTCCTTTCTCCTTGGCAAGATATACAGTACCTTAGCCCAAACCCAGTGGAGTTTCCAATACAATCTCAGTGACATATATGTTCACAGAAGTACACTGGGTGGGTATTCCAAAAGCTCGATGAATCTTTTATTTTCCTTGTTTTAAGAAAATATAATATGTTCGTGTGTGAGTGTGTGTGCTGGTACACGTTCACACAAACACACATATCCACAGCTTGACTAATCTCCAGAGGTTTCTACTGAAGTGTGTTCTTACAATGGAAGCAGTTGAGTTAATCACCTCCAGTGCAAATTAGGGGTGCTCAGGACAGACCATTTGCTCTACCATTGGCCTCCTGACAGTGTGTGCTTTTCATTAATGCTGTTCCCTCAGTGGAATTACTGACGTCTCACTTTAAATACACTTTTCTGTAAGTCAACTAACAAAACTAATTAGGAACCGTGAAAGGCTATATTGATAGAGTAAAAATATATAAAACTGCTCTGACAATTCTCCTGGAGGACTCCATACATCATGAGACTTGGTGCTCAACCCTCGACTCTTTTTGGCTAGAATATAAATAAACGAAAGTAAAATCTCAGGTTTTAAAATGACTTTTAAGAACCACACATTTCCTGAAAGAACCATTTTCAAATTACATATAAACATGCTTAATCAGTCTTTACCGCTCTAAGTGGTGGCGGGGGTGGGGGTACTTCACAGGGGCTTGACTTGGTGACCTACAGACTGGTGGCTCAGACTCCATCGGGGTCTACATGAGGCTACTGGGTTGATCTGTGTCATCGAATACACAAGTTAGGCAGTTCAGTCACAACTAATTTGGTTGGCTTTTCCCAAAGGACTCCCGCCCCTTCACATACCAGCCCTCCAATTCACCAGCAACACCCCAGCGAACTGGTAGCTTAAATAAGGCAGAGATTCAACCAAGAATAACAACCATGACAAACCATTCAAGCACCACAGAGGTCAGGGTGGATCACCAAAACAAGTGCCATTGAGGACTTGGCATGAACGTACCTGAGCAGTGACTTCTACAGGCTACAGAAACAGCTACTTCTCATTTGTTCATCCAAAGAGATAGCAAAGGATGCAGATACATGTGGACACAAGCCCTGTGCTGAACTTGCTAGTTATGAGACTTTTCTAAGCTGCCATATCCGTCTCTCTGGAAGAATGTAGTAACAAGGATGGCAGAGACTATGACGGCTACAACCAAGGTACTGCTACTTCTACAGTATTGACAATATTACCACCACC